>CM076457.1:20389461-20989461 GCA_038419695.1 Scomberomorus guttatus
AGCTTTCATGTGACTCATGCAGATACCCCGTTACTATCTTCCCAAATTAAGACTGTTAACCAGAATCATAACCAGTAATACACAGCTGAAGAGTGACAGTCATTATTACACAGTAAATCTCTCTGTGGGAAAGTTCCCCCAGCTTCACGTTTATTTTTTTTTACTGATCTTTAATATGACAGGGTCAGTGTAAACTATCACAGCTTTCATCCTTTAAAAACTGTGACTATAAGAAGTGTTCACAGGATTGACTGAGTGCTGAATAACTTCAGAGTTTGTGATAGGGGAGATAAAGGCAGATGTTACTCAAGTGGAGAATATGATGAAGGAAAAAGTCCATTTGATGAAAGATATCGACTTATATTGTGTAATGTCTACATGTTGTGACCAGGGCTGCAACTAAAGATTTCTTTCATTATTTAAATTAATCAAGCAATTATTTGTTTGATTAACTGATACATTTTTTGGCCGTTAACAAAACAGGAAATGTAAAAAATGTCACATTTTCCTGACGCCTCAGGTAATGTCTTCAGACACAGTCCAAAACCCAAAGTGATTCAATTTACAATGATATAAAACAGAGAAAAGAAGTAAATATTCACACTGGAGAAGCTGAAACCGGAGAATATTCTGTGTTTTTGCTTGACAAATTACTTAATGATTAATTGATTATCAAAACATTTCTGTAGACTGACAAATCAATTTCATTTCAGCTCTAGTTGTGACTGCTCTCAGGGCGGTTTCCCATGTTTTATGTTCCATGTTTATTTTGTACAATAAAAACAAATGGAGCACTGACAGAATGGGATATTTGATTAAATTACATTTGCATAAACCACATGCTTTTATTCCATCCATTATTTTTAAGTATAGCTACTCTGAAGTTGTTTCTGTCTGTGCTTCTAAACTGACCATAAATCTTATGTGGGATTCTACATTTATTCACAAACTGAACAGTTTGCTGGTTTAACAGGAGCATTTCTACAGATGTCAGTTTGTCTCCGGCTGGTGATGTCATTGTGCCCTATGGGCAGTAGGCCGCTGGCCTAGTTAACTCTGCTGTGGTTGTCAAACTGATAAGAGGTGAACCCTGGATTTAGGTGAGTTGTCACACACGTAACAGCTGCACATATGATCACATGACACACTGTCACACATGGTCTGTGTGGTAGTGAACAACTGGGAGTGCAGAACTACATGACTCATGGTGTTTTTAATGCAAATGTGTAATTTTTAAATGGTGAATCAAACAGTCTTCGTATGTTGTGGCTTCCACTGAGGACACAGAGGACACGTACCTAATATTTTTTAATGGGAATTTGCTGACCTGATGTTCCTATTTTATAATTAACATACACATAGTGGGTTTTTTTTAAATGGAGATGCCAATATTCTTTAGATGCAGTGTCCTAAAATTTGACTACTTTTTGGCCAAAAAGGAGAAATACATAAATGAATGAATGAATGCAACAAATTTCACACTAGAAACTATTCCTGCCAGAGTAGAGGAAACTGATCAGCTAATAAAAACCTGCTTTTACAACTGGGACATACAACTGGTTTTATATGAATAGAACATTGACCAACATATAATAGAACAGTTGAATGAACAAAATATTGAAAACCATCCAGATTATAACAGAAAACTCAATTTTCACGTTTTCTATTCCTGGCTATCCTGGAATCAAACTACAAAACCATTTAATTTAATCAAGTGTTTTCTCAACACTGGGGCCTGTGTTGCTTTATTAGTTGTTCTGGTAAACACAATATTTTAATGTCGTGCTCATCTGTTGCATCTTTCCTTTCTTTCTTTAAATATTCTGCTCACAGACACAACGGAGATGAGAAAATGTACCTTTTGTACCAAACAGGATGATACCTGTTGCTCACTTTGTAGAGTACGATGTGAAGAGAGCAGAAACCTCAGCAGTGAAAGTTAAAAGCCAAAATGAAGCTGTTTCTGAAAGCACCTCAGCACTTTACTAAATCATCTGCACCTGTAAGAAATGCACACGACAAAAGCTAAGAGACGAACTGATGGTTTGTTGGTTTGACAGAAACACGCTGATCAGGGATGCTGTTCATTTTTTTCCTCTTTATTAAGAATGGAATACAACAGCAGGACAAAAAGTCATAAGAACACCAAAAAAGTGGATGATCGATCAAATATCAAAGGGACCAAAGACAAAAAAATCGTGACATTCTACCCATCGTGTAAATATAGCCGTGCAAAGATTGAGAGTATTCAGCGATTCAGATACAATCAAGTGGTTATCTCGAGAAAGAGTCGAATAATCCCATCCACACTATCAATCACTCAACTGTCAATGGGACATATTCATTAGCTGAGAGTGCTTAAGGGGATGGGGATCTATTTGACTGGACAAGGTCCAGCTATTGATCAAGGATCAGCCAATAACAAACACCACAATATTTACAATACAGAGATTAGAGGCAATCAAATGATTAATTTTATTACTGATTGATTGTTGGACTTATATACTGGTATAGAAAATGATGTTACACTGGCTCTGTGAAGTATAAGTAAAAAAAAAAAGAAAGCTTATTCACTAGCAAATGATTCATAATAAATAGTAACATTACACAAAAACACAGCAAATATTAGAAAAAAGCATGTCAGTAGAATAAAACAGACCAGCTATTCAGGTGCTCTATGGAAAAAGTAACAGCTACAGTACACATACAAAAAGCTCAGGGTTACCAGGGACTGAATGCTATCTTGCATCAATTACATCTGTGCTTTGTAAACAGAATACTAGGATGAGAGTCATTTTTCATGTAGAACAAGCAAACCTTTACAAAAAAAAGTGGCTCAGCACTTCACTAAGTTTCTCTCTTACAGGCATACGCTCACACACGCTCGCACACTGCTGCCAGTCTGACAGACCGAGAGGGTTATAGTTCATAGAAAGGTGGAGGATTTACTGTACTGAGATGTTAGGGAGGGAGGATTGTTAATAAGAGTTAGTGTTACAAGTTAAGTGTTCGCATGGACCTCGGTTAAAGGAAGCAGGGTAAGAACAAAAAGAAGCGTCAAAAACACCCAAACTCAGTGACATAAACTGTATGTTAGAGGGAGAAAACCTTATTCATCAGGAGGAATAAAGCTAAACAGAGCGTGGCTAGAAGCAGAAAAGGAAATGGGAATGTTTCTCATGTGAACTACTGTCTTTCTTTATGGGCCATGGTTAGCACCTAGGCATTGCAGATGTTGTATTATTTGGTTCAGTAGTAGCTGTGCGCGTCCTCTCTGGCCTTGTGTCCCTCTCCTCCGTGTCTCCTGTGGCTGCGGCGCTCGTGGTGCTGATTGTGGTGATGGCGTCGGTACCGGTGTGATCGCCGGGCTGAAAGTGAAAGGAAACAAATGTGTTTATCTGGTTTGCTATAGTACTGTAATACACATCACAACTGTAGGGTAAAAAATAATGTTGTAAGATTAATGTTTTACTACAAGTGGTAAAATCATCATCAGATTATCACTGCCAAACAATAAAACCTTTATGCATAATATAATTGGAATAAATAACTAAATCAAGCTTTCCGATATGGATACTATCTGCACCATAAAGCAATTATTGTGTATCTTTGTGTATATATATTACCGTACTTACGGATGGGAAACAGACTCTGGATAAGTGTTGCAGAACATGGCTACTTTACAGTCCTTCAGCAGAGACAGTAGCTCCTGGTCTGTGATTTTTGATGCACCACTTTGGCCAGAGATGCATCATACCTTCCCATGATATGGACAACTTTTCCAGTTGTCTTAAAAAGTAAAGAGATGTATGTTTTTTTTTATCTCTTATTCTAATCTGGTTCTTTCTTTGCACTTCTGCTTTAAGTGATGATTCTGTTGTCTCAGGAATATTTTAAAGGACCTGTGTTAGGTACAGTAGGCCTCTCAGATTGTCTGAGACAGGGATGCTTTCTGTCCCCAGGGTCAAAACTAAACATGGAGAATCAGCATTCAGTTTTTATGCACCACATATCTGGAACAAACTCCCTGGAAACTTGAGGTCTGCTCCAAATCTCAGACTTTTCTGTTTTCCACTGTCTTTTATTAAATCAAATTTGGGGCTTTTGATTCATATTTCGCACTACACTGTAGCTGCACTGAAATTTTTATTCTATTCTTTTGTCTGTCTTATTCTGTTTTAGTTTATTTCTTATTTTCTCTTTTAAATTCTATTTGAAATGTGTCTTTTTACAATGTCTTGTGTTTCTTTTACATTTTTTCATAAAGCCTTTCATGTTTTATGTAAAGCACTTTGAATTGTCTTGTTGAAAGGTGCTGTACAAATAAATTTGCATTGCCTTGCCTTACTTTTAGCTGAATGTAATCATGGTGATTAAAGAAAATTATTCCTGTTTAGTATTTCACAGTACACAGTAATTTGGTATGAGCACCGAAAGACCAGAATTAAAACGTGTTATTAAAGCTATATAGGAGAGGCAATTAAAAAACACAACCTGTTGACGAGGAAGTGGAGAAAATACAATAATATAAAATATTATTAGATATTGAACACTTACACTTTGTGCAGATGATCCTGGGTCGCTCCCAGCTCCCGTCGGCCCGGCAGCGTGCGGTGGGGATGTGGCGCTGGTAGAAGCCTTCAGAGCACTGGTAGCGCACCACCGCATGGATGTCATAGTGTGACCTCCGCCGACCTATCAAATGGGCGTTCTCCACTGCAGGCGGGGTCCCACACAGCACTGCCAGAAATGATCAAATGAGAAGGTTGGGTGCTGATACATCTACTTCTAAATCTATTTCACATCAGTCAGAAGATGCATACGGAGCTAAAATACTAAATTACTTTCACTCATTATGCATCTGTTCAGCAAAAGAGACCAACTTTAGCCTCCTTTTAAGACTCTAAGAAAGAACCCTCAGCTGTTCAGTGTGTGTTGCCTCTAGATGGCAGCCTTGCTGTTGTAACTGAGTGTTGGGCAGAGCTGTAGCCTGGCCAGAGGGGCTCTGCAGTAGACAGCCAGACAAACAAATACACTCAAAGTACTTAACCCTACGGACCCTCCTCCATGTCTTCAGAGTGTCCATCTCTTTAGTTTTGTTTGCGTCCTACAAGCTCTCACTGCATTCACTCTCAGGCCGGCTGAGTCAAATCACAGAGGGAAGGTGTGGGTGAGTATCGGGAAAGCCTGGTGAAATGGCTCACAGGAATTTCAGATCATATTTGTGAACAAGGCAGTAATTGGCAATAACTGCAAGCACAGTTCTGCTGTCTGGACAAGTGTAAGTGAGCCCTGAGGAGGGAGAGAGAGACGGCAATAAGAGGAAGATTGAGATTGATATTGCTCTCTAAGAATCAATACGGGTTGTTCAAGACAGAATCACAATCTTCATTTAGGTTTGTGTTAGCCGTACAATTTTTTGGAGCATCTGCTGCTGTGACCTATAATGGAGAAAAACTGCAAGTGATGTGAAACAGCTACTGAGGTCTGACCAACTGCTGAGTGGCTGTGTGAGGGACTTCATCTTTTCTCCATAAAGAGCACCGGGGCTGATGATGCACAGTGATGACTAACAGGTGGTCAGCGATAACACACAAGCAACCAAACTGTATGAAGAAAGCGAAAATCTGTCCTCATAAACTGACGTGCTGTAAAAGAGTCATACTGGACCTGGAAGTGTCAAACAACATTTCAACAGCAAATGATTGTTTATTTGTGCTTTTTGTTAGTACACGCTGTCAGCTGTTTTGGTTACATTCAGTCCAGCAGTGTTACAGTACCTGTGCCTTTCTTGCAGATGTAGGGCAGGTTGTAGTTGCAAGGCACGTCGTTCCACTTGCCATCCTCATGGGCGATGGTCACCACACAGTCCTCGCCGCCTGCAAAGAAGTTATCCGGCTGGCTCTCCCTCCAGTTCTCGTATACCTGCACATCAGCAAACAACAGAATCCAGCCGCATTTGTTTTTATCAGTCAGTGCTGCCAGGCGAGACTGGAATCTCTATTAACTAGAATCTTCTCTCAGCTTTTTGGATGAACACTGGTATTTTCACATTTACCGTCTGGCATTTGTGTGATTATGCGTGAGCTTTTGCACAAAAATTACGACAAAGAATGTGTTTAAATGACACGGCAGCACAAATTTGAGACGATGACTAACCAGATCGTTGCTGTCCGTCCACTGAAAGTCCTCCTCCACTGTGCGGTCATTCAGACCAATCCAGGCGTTGTCATGACCCAGACCTGGAAAAATCACACGCACCATATTTCCATTAGGCTTAATCGCTTATCTGTAAAAACCCTGATGTCCACCACAAACACTTACACACACACACACACACACCTTTATGTCTTTTGCTGTGGTTTGCTGTGCATGTTATACCAGCAAAACCCAAATGAAACCAACAGAAATACATTCATACCATTGATAAACTGCTGCTCAGTAGCGGAGATGACACTACTGAGGTGGGCACTGTGCTCTCTGCAGTCTTTCTCTGCATCCTCCCATGTGTGTCTGTGGGTAAAGTACCTGTGGGACAACACAGTGTGAATGGATATGAAAATACATAATTCATATATTATGCACCGAGACAAGTTTAAATGCTACAGAGCGCTGCGGTAGGTACGTCACGCATACCTCAAGGGTATGAAAGAGTAATGCAGATAGATGAGGCACCTGTGGTTGCAGGTAAATATATTGTAACATTCATCTCCACAGTACAGCCAACTTTTCATCGTTCCTACCTGTAGCAATGGCCGTGGAACTTCCTCCAGCCGTGCTCACAACCTTCTATGTCTGTAGAGATGAGGAGAAAAGAGGAGGGGGAAATTAGTGAAACTAAAATGACTTTTTGAAGGGTAAAAGCGAAGTCAAGTGCAGGAGCAGATGAAATAGTCTGTATAAGATGGGAGGAGAGAGGAAGCAGAAGGCTTTTTTGTCGAACGTTCTATCTCATTTGGCAAATAAAGACTAAAATATATGACTTTGGCATCTTGAGAGGCTGAATACATGAGCTGTAATTATACAGGCTCGTTTTCAATTCACAGCACATGAAGCCCTCTCCCTGCACTATTAGTATTCATTACCAAGGCCTGTGGATTCATTTATAACTGTAAAGGTTAGATATTCATTTATCCTCATTACTACTAGCGCACAGCACACACACACACACACACTCTCACACACACACACACACACAACATTTAAGGAGGGCAGATCTGGAGCTGGAGGTGGCTAAAACCAATGAGGTAATGAATCAGCGCTTGTGTGTGTGTGTATGTGTGTGTGTGTGTGCACGTGGGTGTCAGTGTGTGGTATGGGGGGTGATTAGTGCCACTGATCTGTATCTTGCTAACGTGTGCGCGTGTGTACATGTTTGTGTTTATTGCTCACACTGCACATGCTCACAGGACTAGATTGCCTCTGAGTTTGTTTGTGTCTCTCGATTTGTGGGTTGATTGCTGCCTTTTTGATTACCTAACACACATCCTGGTTTCAATTTGATCACCTGCATCACATTATTTTACACCAGGTCGGTTCGTCGCCAGCTTTGCCTGATTTATTTTTAGTAACAAAGCTTCACATCCGCCCGCTTGTTTACCATTTTTGACAGCCTGGTTTGTTGTTGTTGCTCCTCATCTCTGGAACAGCCTCCCACAAAGTCTCAGAGAAGTCAAATCAGTACACATTTTTACAGCAATAGCGCAACATTTTAGGAAATACTGCCTGGAACTGTCCAAAGGTAGCAAAATCCACCAACTAGCATGTGTAAAGCTCACTAATTAAAGGGGACATATCATGCACATTTCCAGGTCTATATTTTTATTCTGGGGCTCTACTGGAATATCTTTGGATGATTTACAGTTAAAAAAACTCCTTATTTATCTTATACTGGTCCTTTATGCAGCCCCTCAGTTCAGCCTCTGTCTGAAACAGGCTGTTTTAGCTCTTGTCTCTTTAAGGCCCCCCTCCCGATGAGCCCACTCTGTTCTGATTGGCCAGCTCCAGAGGCTACGCAAACAAACAGTACTGATAGGATTTCACTTCTTTTTTTGTTCTTTGCTCGAAATGGAAACCTCTCAAATGATGAGCCCGGACCCAAACAAAAATATGTGAGTGGACAACGTGAACAACCCGTGGAACAACCTTAGCAACAAAGGCTACAGAACGAGCGGCTGTTTGTGGGCATGTGCGAACATTCTGACATCGTCACAAGGAGGAAGTAGAGGTAACATTGCAAACGGAGTGTTCAGAGCAGGCTGTAGCCCTGGATTTTGACTTGTGGGGAGCATTTTACATTATGTTCACCTCAAGTTTTGGAACTTTGATCATGTTTAACATAGATATCCAACATTATAACAGTATAAAAATTGACAAAAAAAAAACATGATACGTCCCCTTTAAGACATTATCTCTCAGCAAGAAAGCAAATTTTAAAAAATGACGAACTATTCTGTTAAAAATCATCTTCAAATCCTTTTTTTTCTTTGGTTTTCTCTTAATTTTATACATTTTGTGGGTTGTACACTTAATTCTGCTTGTTTTTATCCCCCTCTTTCCTGCTTTCTTCTTCCTGTGAATCTCTTTGTAATTTCTGTTTTGAAATGTGCTGTATAAATGAAATTTGCAGTACATAATACAGTTACAATAATGAATCATCTCTAACTAAAAAACAGTATTATCATCGTACCCATGTAGGCATGTGTGCATGTATGGAGGGACGCTGATTAAAAACCGTGCAAATACCAACTGATGCTTAGGACAAAGTGTGTATGTTTCTGTGCGCGCAGGAGATTCAGTCAGTATCTGTCACCTTGTAGCGTTGTGGCAAACATAGATACAGATGCAGCCTTGTGATATTGGGTTATGACATATAGCTGCAACAGATGCTGCACACTGATGAGGATTATTTCCACTAGCACAATTATAGCAACAAACCTTCTACAAGCTTGTATCAGATGGCTAAAATTTTTTAACTATTTCACCACCCAGGCTGCACACGCAACATTATATGAAAGGATTTCATATGAACACATAATGTATGATAATGTGTGCAGTATTCTTCGTCTGTCTTCCTCTCACCTTTCTCGCACGTGTCTCCTCCGTAGCTCGGCAGGCAAAGGCAGAGGAATGAATCAATCTTGTCGATGCAAGTGCCTCCATTTTCACACGGGTCTGACTGGCAGTCATCAACATCTGTGAGGGAGAAAAGGCAGCGAGAGCAGACGGGTTGTAGATCTCATTAGGGGATCTAATTAAAAGGATGTATTCTGCTGTGGAGATGTTGTTCATAAAGAAAAAAAAAACTGAGAGGGCGTTTGCTGCCATTCAAGCACTGACACAGAATGAGCTGGTCATTAGCCCTGGTTTAAACTGTGAAATGTGTCCATGTTGGCAAGTACACTATCATAATTCAAACAGTGTGTGAGGAGAATACACACGGTCTAATCTCATCCTATGGCAGAGGAAGACACTCTAAAAGCCTTTCAAGTGTTGTTACATCGTTCTGTGTGCATTTACACAGTTTAAGGTTGACTTGATGTACAGTGTGACTAATCTCTCCTTTTGTCTCTTGTCCATTGTCTCCAAGGCTACATACTGTAAAGAAAGTTACACACCACAGGCTGCACCACTTTTCCTTTAAAGAGAGGCTGATGTGACCAGATGAGTTGGGTTCAAGCCCCCATTTTAGCAGGCATCCACCCTGCTGAAGAGGCCTTAAGCAACAACAGATACCCTACCAGCTCTACAGCTGGCGCTCTGCAGCAAACTGAGCTCCCTGACCTCTCTGTGGGAAGAAAAACGCAAAAAGAACACTTCTCTACAGGGATCAATATAGTATCACTTTATCATTGTAAATGGAGGGCATGTAATCTTCTTTCGCCACTGTGGGGTTTTTTTGAGCCCAGAATAACAGACGTACCCCAGGACTGCAGAAATCTATTAAAACTCACAGCAAGAGTGCAAAAATAAAACTATTTATAGGTTCAAACGTACTTCAAAGTGTTTCCTCTGATCTTAACGGTTACTTAGTTCCAAGCAAAAATCTGAAAACTGACCAAGGTCAGTGGATGTGGAGAGCTGAAGGTGTCAGACAGATCAAACTACAATGACCTTTTTGCCTCATCCAAGACACTCTTGTCACTGGAGGTCAGTCGCGATGGAGGTCAGATTAATTTTTAATCTGGCTTAAATTGTGGTTTATCAGGAAAGTTTCTTGCAGGGTAAGACAAAGTAAGATTTTTTAAAAAACGTTTTCAGTTTAGCTTTTACTTCAGTTTTTACTGTTGCTTCAAAATGTCTCAGATTTGATCAAAGGTTAACTTTAATATGACAGCTGAGGCTGTTTATCTGTTTATAAAAATGTCAGCTTTTTAAAGCAGAATGGAGGAAAATGAGGCTGTTTCTTGAAGAAGGAGATAGGAACAGACTGAAACTTGCTAATGTGTTTACTTTTATGACGTCTTCCTCCTCCAAACGGCTCGAAGATGCACTCAATCAAACCATGTTGTTTGTCCATAAGATCAAACAGCAAATTAAGAGCAAAATGTCTTTTATCTTATTGCAAAAATAGTCTTTGACAACATGGTTAATTGGTTTAAATAATTGAAAGCTATTACAGTATGTGTAGGATTTGGACATTTCTTACTTTATTAGTATCAAGAATGACACACTGCCAAACAGCAGAAATGAGGAATAAATTACTTTTACAGCATCTAAACTGGTGAAATTGTACAACACCCCCGATTTGAACTTGAACTTGAACCAAGAATTAGTTGTTTCAAACCTTTTTCTTCTCTCTCATTATTTTAAACCTACCAAACTCAAATTGTCATTGATCAGAAGTTAAATGAAACTATGTGGGTGCAACTCAGCCTGATGCTTTGATACGTGTAGAAGGGAAAAACTCCAAATGTTTAATTGAGACAAAAGTTGTACAGGCTGACTGCCAATTCCTCCAGGAATGTGCAGTTACTGTGGGTTGACTACTTTTGTAAATAATATTAATAATATAATAATATAAATTAAATTTTAAAAATTGCTATTTGAATATGAAACATTTGATTAAGGGACTTAACTGCTAATTATGTCCTTGAATGACCTCTCACCCCCGACCCTTAGATGTGCCAGTTCACAGTTACATACCACCAACTCTCTTTCTCTTTGTTGTTCATTATAAAATATCTGATCCGCTTCTCATCCATTATGCAAAGGGGAAGCCGCTCCTCAGAGAGATAATACTGCATATTCTGCAAATCCATACAAAGCCTTCCAGCATACCCACGCATCAGCTGCTGGCTGTCAGTTTGACTATCTGACTATCCGTTCGTCCATCTTTTCTTTGACACTAAACAAACAAAATTTGGCACCCGGTAAGTATTAAGGTGTTCACAGCTGAGTGGGACTGTGAATACAGATAAGTGTGTTACTGCATGTGGTTAATTTATTCATAAAGTGTTCACTTCCTTGAGGAATGGCTGCCTAATAAGCTGAGCATGTGTTAAGGAACAAACTGGGTCTCTCAAGGCAGATTTATACCTCCGTGTCAAAGTGTCACATTACCTCCATGCAGGTGTCTGCTGTAGGGCTACACTGAAGCTCACAGGCACCTCTGCAAAGATGTAACTATATAAGAGGGACGGTTTGATTTCAGAAGTGAAGTGCAGGGATGGATGTATAAAATCTTCTACCATAATATCACAGCGTATTGTGATGTGGTACAATTTCTGAAAACTCAATTGAGGAGCCTTGAGAGATCAAATAACTAGAAATGTCTTGGTAATGTCTGCTTTTGGGTACGCCAGTGAATTAAATACTGTGCCTGAAACAAGGTATTCATCACATGGATGCAAAAACCTTATAAATCCAATATAAAGCCGTCCTACTCAATGGTGTAAATCAACCAGATATTAAAGTGATAGCTATCTCTGTATAAACAGTGTGGCAAAATACTGTTTCATATTTATCATCATCAAAATGGACTTAAATGTGGGTGGGAACAATTAAATAATAAACCAAAGACCCGTGAAGTTGGTGCTTAATGGCCTTGGATATTGGCCGATATTAGCTCATTGCAGATAATCAGTATTGGTGTATATGTCAGCTGATAAATCTGACTTCCGGCACCAGTCGTGCAGCTGCCAGCTAAAGTTGCTCTCTGTTTTCTGATCTTTATTCTAAATTATTACTATGTATTGTCTTATTAAGCTAGGTTGTGTGTACAGTTTTTTTTTCTACCTCATACTATGTTATCTTGCACATCAATTTCCCTCGGGATCAATAAAGTACTATCTTTTGTTATTGGTTGTATAAAGAAAGTTATATATCATCAGATTTTTCTCTCTAATGTCACTATCGAGCCCACAAAGCGCTTTTTGATTAGTCTATGCTAAGTGATGTCAGTCACTAAACGTAAATGTACCAATATACATGATAAAGTTGCATTATCATTTAAAGTTGTAACTTGTAAGATGTGCAACAAGATGGAAGAAGGATTTGTGATTAAACACAGTCTGTTAACATCCAAACAGTCCGAAAACAACACTGAATGGATGTACAATAGGTGTGTAAATCTTTCAGTTGGGGGCCAATGGGGGGGCTATGTTTACACAACTACTTGCATCATCTTTTGCACGTTTAAACAAGTGCATCCATGAATGCGTTCATGGAAAAATTGTCTAAAAGTGTGCTCTGTCATCCCCATTTCAACAATAAGCGAGTCTCCCCCGTCTATGCCAGCAGATGGAAAACATGTTGTACAATCTACCCTGGCCTTCAGTCCCTCCTTGTCTTGCAGTTCATGCAGGCCACCATCAGCTGGTGCAACATGGCAGCATGTCGGTCCTGACCTTGTCCCTATACGGCGATAAAGTGCATCTAAATTCTGTTAGCTGTCAAAACTCTAAGAATATAATGAAATAACAGTGATCAGCGCTTTTGAACCATCCTCATACTTCCGCCAAGGAGTTAATGTTTTCTCCCCTGTTAGTTTTTCTGTCTGTCAGCAGCATATCACAAAATCCTATGAATGGATTTCCATATACTTCAGTCGGCACAAAGGCCTTGGGGCGGAGAACAATTGATTTGTTTTTTGATGCTGAAGATGAATGTGGGATTTCCGTCTTTGAATGATTTATCTTTTGAACCATGACGAAACTAAGAGAGACCTTGACTTGATTCCAAAACCTTAAGGTATTTTTTTTGCGAGGACAAGAAATCGATTCAACTTAAAAATTAAAGTGACTGTAATGAAGTCTTTGGGTGTAACAGCAAGTTAGGGGATTGTTGAACAGATTTCTGTTCAGGGTGCCTTTTAGGTCACACGTCCCAAAACAGGACGCTGCATGGCACAACTTTAGCTCGGAGGTTTGTTTGTTAAAAAAAAAATCTTGGCAGTGAGAGTTACTAGCAGTGTGACCTTGAGGGACCGTAATCATCACCCTGCTCTGACAGTCTGAACGTAACCTTTGACCCCAGCCTCCATTCAACCTCCTCTCCCGCTGTGATGGACAGCTCGGCCTTTGACCTGCCAATAGGCTGTTGGAGAGGCTTGTGTCAATATGTACAGACTGACTTTATTATGCCAGTGTGTGCATGTGTGTGTGTGGAAGCATCACTCACCAATCTCACAGTTCTCCCCAGTGTATCCTTGTGGGCAGTAGCAGCTGTAACCCGTTCCCTGAGGAAGGCACTTTCCTCCGTGCAGACACGGGTTTGTCACGCAGGGCTCCACCACGACTAGAAGGGACAGACAAACGGGGGAAGGGAGGTGTTTAAGGATTCAAAATGAGGGATGTAAGTTAATTACTGATATAGTAAAAGAGTCTTTTCTTTTTGCAAATGTGATTCATTTTGGTGAAGATAAAACAGGTGAATTGAAGCTCACAGGCTGAATAAAGCATATAACATTTATATTCTAAAATTAGATGGCTTTCACAGAATTTTCCTCACTGCTGCTGCTAGACTGCTCTGATTTTGGGAAAAAAAATAATTAAAATAAATCAATGTATCAATGTAGTCAAAAAACATGCAATCCTAATTTTCCATCATTCCAGCTCAGCCAAAACCAGCGGTTACAACACACGCATATCCATTTCACACTCTGTCTTTTTTCAAAGGGATCAGAAGCCAGAGAGCTTCAACCTCGCCATCCACTCACAGCCACAGTTGTCATGGTTACCATATGGAAAGCCAGCCTTGGCTCACTCGCCTGAGCGTAGTGGGCAGCGTGAGAACTTCAGACATTAGCCATCCTCAACAGAAATGAGCAGACCTCCCGCTGAGCGCCTCGGCCCCGCTATTCAGCCCCTAAATGTGTGCGTGTGTGTGGTCTCCTTCCACAATTACATATTTCCATATCAATTGACACACCACCACGTGTTTCTCCCCTGAGCCGCTCATTATACTTAAGGTCTTTGAAAACCACCACTCGTTAATTCTGGCCGCAGAGCTCGGCTGTGGGAGTCTTTGTTCTGCCAGCTCTCTCTGACACTGAGGACTCCTTAGGAGGGGGTGGTGTGTAAGGTTGACAGTGTGTGTGTGTGCAGGTTTGTGTTTACACGGCACAATGAGCGAAAATCAATACCGTGGCTATGATTAGCCCTGAGGCTGATCCAGTCCAATAACTAACCAGACGCAGAAATCTCAAGCTCACATCCTCTGAATTATCATCACACCGGCTGCTGTGTTGGCACAGAATGAAAACCAAAAAAAAAAAAAAAAAAAAAAAGATTGAGGGTTTTCAATCAAATGGACGCCAGTGCAGAGATTTCTCAATAGCTTCAGCAATATAGATTTATGATAAGTTTTGCAAGCTCCTCCGCTCATGGTTTGAATTCTGCTGAAGTCAGGTGCTAAAACCAGCCATGCATTTCATTTAATGTACATCAGTCCGGGCCAACATGCACTTGCACCCTCTGCATCAGTCAAGGTCATGGCACGCCTTGACAAAATATCAACTGTTATGACGAGCAGATTTTATGATAGGGAGTGTGTGTGTGTGCGCGTGCGCCTGCGTGTGTGTGAAAGATAAACCTTGTGCGATTGGCCGTTCATTAAAGCGAGTGGTGCAGAAAAAATCGATAGTCTGTAGAAGGAGCTGACAGAGTGGACTGTCCCTCGCTCTGCACAGCGCCTGACACCACCGGTACAAACAACAATAACAACAAGCTGGCAACAGCAAAATCAAACTAATAAGTTAAGAGAGATAGGACGGTTAGGGGATAATACTTCGCAGTGATACCTCAAAGTAATCCACACATCACACGTTGCCTTTTCTTCGAGCGATCGCAACCGCAGGCACGGTGGAAATGATATATTTTGGAAGCTTTAAACTTCACAAGTCAGCGTTGATATTTCTGTGAAGGCAGGAGAGCGCAAGAAGGCGGAAACAAAGAAACTGAATGCAATTTAAATGTTACAGAGAGACAGTGTGATAGAAATCTGCTCAACAAGACCAGACAATGGAAAGAAACTTGATGGTATTGTGTGTTTGTGCATTGAGTGTCTGTATTCATGTGTTTTGCTACCTGAATCCAACCTGAAAACACTTTTTTTCCCCCCCTTTTCTCTCTCATTGATTGAAACTGACTGATGAAGTGCTCTGTGATCCAGTCAGGAGAGCAAATACTGACCACCACCGTGAAACCGAGTCACAGGGGACTAAACTGGAAATGAGATTGTGTACATGGGAGAGAGAGCGATGTAAGCTGAAAGCCATTATTCTGATCCAGTCTCCTGCAAGCTCGTCCATCCTCTTCTACTGTTTATGTAGCAAAGATATCAGTGTGTGTGTGTTTGTTTGTTTGTGTGCGTTTATGGCCTTCTGCCTGCATGACTCCGGGGTCTCTCAGTCAATCAATCAACCCTCATACTGTACACCAGCGACCCAGATGGTTGCCCTCGGCTTCTTGTCGATACAGTTTACAGCTGTTTTCCATCCGCACTCTTCTCACCCTGAGAAGGCAGCTCAGATATTGCTGCTGCAGACATGAGCCACTTTAAAAGGGAGCAAAATAAATCACCATAGAAATGTGTGATAGCATAATGCCCATGGGGCTTTCTACCGCTGGGTGATGGGATGTTTCCTGTATGCGCTTTCATTATCAAGCGAAAAATAAGTAGTAAACCAGGTGGCCAGCCGGGAGCTTCGCTGAGATATACCGTGCTGCAGACTTAATCAACAGATATGTATGGTGGCAGGAAGATGTTTCTTCTGGTGGGAATAAAAGGTATGCAGCTTGGGAATACACACTGAATTTAAAAATATATATATATATAAGCCAGTGGCAAGGTCAGGGGAGGAAATGAAAAGGCAATCTTAAAGGATAATTCCATTTTTTATGAGGTTATTATTTTCGTAGTGTTGGCCATAATTTCTGTCGGTTATGATAACGTGCACTTATCAAAGTAATAGATCTGGATCCAACAATGTTTTTTACAGAGAGGTGGAACTGAGCAAGAAACACGAGCAGTCAAATAATCGGACTTGCTGTTAACAGTGTTGAAAAATGTAACCAGCTCATTGAAAAACAAATGACTGATTATTCAACAGCAAAGGTAGCTATACTTACATCACTCATTACATTACTTTCTGTTACTCAGCGCAGCTTCATTAAAGTTACCTTTAAAACACTGCAAAGCCTTCACACCCACACGACACATCTTCTGTATTCAACATGTGTAGAAACAGAAAATGAGGTGCTGTGGTTTAACAAGCAGCTAGTCGACTGTTTGAAGGTGCAGTATTTCCTGACTATAAACTGCTAGTTTAGCCACAGTGACTGCAAGCACGTCTCACACTCACACAAAAGTCCCATCAACACCCTCAGACTCAAAACCAGAAACTAGAAGAACAAAACTAGCTGATTTCTGAACGTGGCTGATGTTAGCAAGCTAGCTAAGAAAACACAACATAAATAAGACAACTTTTGGAGTTGCTGAGACTCACAATCCTCCTCTTAACAAGTGTGGGGAAGGCTAACTGCTTAACCACAGCTCACCTCAGCTCCTGTGGCAACATAACACATAGTGTACCATACCAGCCTGTCACTGAACACAAAGATATCAACCCTTCATCCAACCAGTGGTGACTCAGCAAAAAAGGCCACACCAAAATGTTGACGTACGAACTAAGCTGTAATGTAATTATGTAATTATGTAATTTCCTCATGCTACTCATCACTGAAGAAAGTTATCACATTACTGTAACATGTTTCTGTTACTGAAACTGTGACGGATGTTTTGAACAGACAATTTTGGGTATTAATTTTACCATTCACCTTTGTTTTCTCTTCCAGATAAGTTTGGCTAACCTGCTGGTTTGTTTGAAGCCTGTATGACCCCGACGATGAAATCTGTATTTCCTGTCCCGCCGGACTTCTTTAAAGCAATACAATCATATAATTACTGAAAAAGATCATGGCCAAAACTATAAAAAGAAGACCCATGTTGTGATAAACCAGAATTATTCTTTCAGGCTGTCAATCAAGTGGCAGCTACCACGGCTTGAGGCTGAAGCCAATGCAGAAATCCTATAAAGTGCAATGACACTGACGAATGGGTGACGTCACACCTTGCTACGCCCATCTTTATATACAGTCTATGTTGTCAACCCTTAATCATGCTATGTGTGGAATAATAACATTTATGATTGATTACAATGAATATACAAACATGGACACACTTATCAAATGAAATAAAGTCTACCAACTGCATGACAAAACATCTGAATACAGACTAATGCTAACCTGTTGGGTCCACAGTTATGGTACTGACGTTGAATCCTCTCCTGCTGCTCTCCTCCTCCATGTTGCCAGGTAACAGGGCCCCCGAGCCCACAGCGTGAGACCAAGCGGGCTCCTCCTCATCCAAGGGCCCCGACAGTAATGGGGGAGAATTCCGAGAGCCGTTCAGAACAGCTCTCTCTACTGGGACCCAGTGGGGTGATGTTAGGGGGTCAGTGGAGCTGGCCTGGTTGTCTGAGTGAGGAGTTGGAGCCCCTGATCCGACAGTTTGAGTCTGAGATGGGGAGAGGGAAGGGGGTGACGATGGTGAAGGTGAGAGGGATGGGGTTTGGGAATGGGATGGAGGTGGGGAAGTGGACGGAGGTGGGGAAGAGGAAGAGGGAACAGACTGGGATGGGGATGGAGATGGAGATTCAAACAGGGACTGAGATGGGGATGACGGAGAAAAGGATGGAGATGGGGACGCTGTGACAGGCAGTGATGGTGAGGTTGGCGGCGAAGAGGATGGAGAGAAGGATGGGGATGGGTGTGAGTCTGGTGAGACAGACAGGGATTGGATTTCTGCTGGTATGGCGGACAGGGATTTGGATGTAGAAAAGTCAACACTTTCTGACCCAGTTGTGGACATCACAGTGGGCTCAAGAGGGCTGGCAGCGGTCGTGGGGGCGGGAGTGGTGGACTGTCCTTTCCTGTGACCCCTCTCTCTAGATCTTTCTCTGGATCTTTCTCTTGGTTTACTGGTTCCAACCGGTCGACGTGAGACTTGTATCTCCCCTTTTGCTTCAGCACCGGTGATCTCTCCGCTCCCTTCCTCCTCTCCTTTCCCCTTCTCCTCTCCTCTCCCCCTCTCTTCTCCTCTGCCCCTGTCCTCCCCTCTGTTCTTCTTCCCCCTTCCTCTTCCTCTACCACTAGCTCTAGAGGTTACCGTCTCCTCCCTTTTGTCACCTGGCTGGGTTGTGGTCTCCGTTTCAATGCGGACCCAGTTTTCCCCGCTGGATGAGGTTATTTCAGGTAGGTGGCTGGAGGCGGTGGATGTGTGTGTCTCTGAAGCCTCCAAGCTCTTGGTGCTCTCTGTAGTCGTAGAGTTACTGGAGGCGGCCAAAGTAGATGCCAGACGAGTGGGTGTTTCTTCACTGGCTGGTGTTGTGTTCTCGCTCGAGGGACTGCTGAACCATGAACTCCCCCAAGAAAACAAACCTGTGGAGGGTGCAAAACAAGGAAAAAGGAAAGAACGAGGGCAGTCAGGAGTGCAATAATTGCAGACAGAGAGAATAGTGCAAAAGCCAAGAGCAACTAACAAAGTGAAAATCATCTCATGGATTCTCTCTGCTTTGCCAAGGGAGACAAACCAAACACTTCTAAGCTGCCTGAACTATCCGTCAGCTGTGTTTCTCTATCATTGTACCAACTTCGTCAGCATTATCAAAGTCCCAATTACGACTGGAAACGCATGTTTTTCTGAAAGCTCAAAAATATATCTGATTTCCAGCTAAATAACAGGGGATTGCGTGAAAAGCCAAACCAATATGGATCCCTGATATCAGCCAAAGTCCATTGTTTAAGGTAACTAAACTCAATTTAAATGGATATAGTGCAGTATTTTAAAAGTACAGTACAGTCTTGAGTTGTCCACTGACATGCAAAACACAATTTGTAAACATCTTATATGACCTGAGGCAACTTACAAAGTTGCAAAGAGTCCAAACAGTTGATCCCTACGCTGCAAAGTCAAATCTTATGACAATATGTGGTAAACACAGAAAAAATGCTGGCAAAAAAGGTAGTAAGTGATATTAATAATAAAATTTAAAAGATGGTCACGTCGTTTTCAAATTTAAAAGAGCCATTATTAGCTGAAAAAAACATATAAAGAACACCTTGGTGAATGTTTAAAGCTACAGTCTGGACACTGAGACAATGCACACACACAGTCAGGACAAGCAGAATAAAACTAAAGCCTCACAAATTGCTTCAGAATTGAATCAACAACTCTGTAACACAGTTTCGACAAACACTGAACGGAGATGGCTGCCATTTGGAAACCACTTTCATCCAAGGCCAACAAATAAAGACCTGAAAATCTGTGTAAACCTGCTGGACCCCTGAGACACGAGAAATACAGCTTGGTGAATTGGATATTACTCTTTTTCCATCATCTGCTTGCATTCATGTTTGGAGGAAACCAGTTGTTCTCGACCCAGATTGTAGCCTGATTGTTAAGAATGGGTAGCCGGTTCAAGAGAGACATTTGTAGGTATGATTGCTCTGCAAGGATCGAACATTATCCAACTATACGACTAGTGGTTCAAGAAGCAGTATGACAGCATTTTAAGGATAGTCACAATGTGCTTTGTCCTGTTTCTGGTACTTGCTCTGTGTAGAATATATTTCTTAAAAACCAGTCTTTGTAATGAGGTTTAATTGGTTCATTTATATAGAAAAATAGCCTCACCTGTAATGTTTTAATCTGGGAGTGTCTTTTTGGATAAGAAAAGTCCCTAAATGAGTCAACTGGCAGCCATGATCAGAGCTGGTTGAATTCTCACAATGCTAAAGAGAGGAACTTCACTACTTGCTTTCCTCTCTTCTTTAGCTTAGGAATCACAGAACCATCATTTAGAAAAAGGAAGAAAAGATCCCACCCAAATCATTGCTCCAGCAATAACATTTTTTCACAGTAGATATTTTGACATGACGACACCTGGAGCTCTCTTAGATGCCAAAAGAAACCTTAAAAACTAATTTTCTATCAACTCTACTCAGGCACAAAGGCAAAGTGTTAAAAGCCCTCCCTCTTTTATGAATTGTTAACACTTACATACTGTTCATATTCTGACCTTTCCTTAAGTATTCCTTTATAATTAGTCCCTATACCAAATTTTGAACCACAAATGTATTTTACATCCATAGATCTTATCAGTCATTAATAAATGGGCGATTGATCCTTTATTAATGCTTCACAGAGCAGACAGTGTTTTTTAATTTAGGTTTGACACTTTGTTTATAGAGAAAATACATTCACAATCACACTACATTATGAACTCATGTTATTTAAAACATTAGAACATAACAGCCATAATTATAATTATAATTATATAATCCTATTAATTTATTGAACGTGAAGGATGCAACAAAATTTGAATGGTAGGTTTCATTATAACCATTAAAACCATCAATCAACACCCTCTATGTGCAAAAATGTTTACCAGCTGCACAAAATAAATAATTTTCAAAGATTTCCATTTTTGTATATTGTATATTTCAGGCTTAAATAATATAATTTAGGGTGTTTTTATTGCTTTCAAGGGTAAGGGTTAAACAGCTATAGATCCTACCTACAATTAATGAAACAAAACAGAATCTAAACAGATAAATATAACTTTTGTCACAAGTGTTTGCTTGTTAGCATTTGATAATCATATTTTAAAAGCATTCACTGTTAAATTTGCATTGCAGATTTGTGGCTGCTCATTTGTAATTATGTCATTTGTAATAATGTGTAAATGTCCTTTATATTTTTCATTAATAAAGAATTATATTACATGACCTTGTAACATTTTCCATCAAGGTCAAGGTCATATACAAAGTTAAAAGAACATATATTTTTGGCTGTTTGGGATGCAGTTGCCTGCAGCTGGAGCTCCTCAACTGTCACACATGTTGTCAATCACAGCTCGTTAGTGGCTCTACAAGAGAGGCAGTTTATGCTACAGAGAAAGGTCAGTGTCTTTAGTTTGTCTCCAGACTTCAAGCTTATTTTGTTGTTCCTGCAGAGTAAAGGGTATACTGTCTCTCTGCTGGATGCTCTCCTACTGAATCCTTTTTAAACCAAGGGTCTCCGTTCCACCACTTTTTCCTCTCACTACCTCCTTCCTCTGTTTCTCTAATAAACTTTGTTTCAGAGGCTTGTTTGTACTGTAATTAACATCCTGTTTTGCTGCTCAGATGATGTTTCCCCAACATCACAGACCTGAGCAAATTACAGCCTCAACAGAAATCTGCTCACAATATGGTACATGCTTACAAACATATGCTGCTATCAAGCTTCTCATTTACTTTATAACTCAAATCCTGTGGCTGTGTCCCAATTTTATACTACATACTGTGCTAATTTCAATATGCACTCAATTATGTAAACACTGGAAAAGTTACAAAAATGAAAGTATATAGAAAGATGTTGGTCTACATACTTTATTTTAAGGAAATGGAGGAGTTACAGCTAGAAAAATTGAAACTAGTTTATTCAATGTTGACTTTTAATATCTTGTTTTGGCAGTAGTTTGACATCCTTCTGAACACACCCTATCTCTTATTATATACAAACTGCAAATAAGTATACTATGACAATTATCATGGAATTAATAGTATTAGTATATAATGTGGATTGTGGACACAGAATTTGTGTGTCTTTTTGTTAATTTCTGCTTTTATTATTTATTTTGTATGAATCTGAAGTTTTATTAGTTCAGGCCTTTTGATATTATTACCTTGGATAGTGGACCGAGCTACAACAGAAAGCATTTCACTGCCATTATGTACCATTTAATGCGTATGTGACAAATAAAACCCTTGAACCTGTTGTTCTCTTCTCAGCAATGTATTCACACATCAGCACTGTCGGTGAGTAAACACCAGCTGTTTAGTTTACAGATTAGAAACTGTATCAATCCACGTACTTGGTGATGCTGTACTGGACTCATTTGACCCTTCAGTAGTCTTTTTCGTTGCTGTCTCCTCTTCTCCCACCTGTCCACCTGGCGCCCGGGTCCCCTCCTCATCACCAGTCCCCACCAGGTAGTTCCAAGGCTTCCAAATGGACTTGACAATTTTTGAGATCACCTGAAATAACAACTTAGCTGATTCAGTGATGCTGTTTCAGTATTTTAAACCTCCTAATAAAGGCTTAAAACCAGACCAACCTTCTTCTCAGTAGAAGTGGGGTGGACTGGGGGCAGGAGAAACTCCTCGGAGTCGGGGCCAGGCTCTAGTGGCTCTCCCCAGTCTAAGGAGCTCTGTCCTGGGATTAGCTGGAGGGTCACATATGAATCTGAGGCCTCTGAGGACTCTAAGGACCAGAGGTCTGAGGCTGAGGACGCAAACAAACGCAAATGATTATCTGCATTGTTTGGACATCAGTACCAGCAATCGTTCTTGCAAGAATCAATATTATCAATCAGCCTTACAAGCATCAACGCTATGAAGGGAGGCCTCCTCTTCAAGGTCTACCAGACCTGTCCAGTTGGATGGAAAATGATCACTGCCATCTGAGGATCCTGCATGGATGTATGTGCAAAAAGTATATTTGTTTACTGACTCAGTTGATTCACTGATTAATCAGCTGGTTACAGATCTGCTAAGACAAATGTAAAACCTCTGGCAGTAGTGGTTTTCTGTGTAGTCGAGTCAGGACTGTCTGTCCCTGCGGAGACGGCATCAGTTGAGCCTGTGAGGTAGCTCCAGGGCTTCCACAGGGAAGTGTAGATCTGAGAGATGGAGCCCGTATTCTTCACTTTACCTGGGAAACAATTTGAAGAGATTATTGTTCTCATGGAAACCACTGAAGGATTTCATCTAGTGTCTCTGAAAGGTTTACCGTGTCTTAATTTTGCAATCGTTGGCCAATATCAGTCAGCAGAAAGCACTAAAAATTGTGGACTAAAAGAGGAGCATCGAGATATTCAACATCCTGTCCTCTCTTTTCTACCTCTGTCTCTCTCCCTCCCACTGCTGCTGTCAATCCAACTGTTTCACAGATACTTGACGGTGGGATAATGTGGATTCCAAATCAGTGTTGCCATAGCTACAACAGTGACAATGTCATTTATTGTGTTACTACATCAATAGATTTCAAGGCCTCCACAGCAACATCAGCACTTCTGTTAGGAGTGAGATGGCTGTTAAAATTCAGGTATTCATCAGTTTTGTGAACATTTTGGATCTACAGATGATATTCACATGAACGTTTTTATTGAGATTCACTCTCAATATTCATGTTTAGTATTGTATAGCCCATCAATACCAAGTTAACTATTTTTAGTTAGCCATGCTAGCAGCTTTAGGTAAAGCAACGTTGGTCGGTCTGTCCATGACTTTGGTTCAGGCTGAAATATCTCAACAATTGTTAGATTTGCACAAACATTCATGGTCTCCAGAGGATGATTACAATTGACTGGTGATCCACTGAGTTTATGTAGCACCACCAGGAGGTTCACATTTTTGTTTTTTAGTGAAATGTCTTGGCAACTATCGGATGGATAGCCATGAGGTTTTGTACTCACATTCATGTTCCTCTCAGGATGAATTGTATCACTTTGGTGAGGTGCCATGCCATTGGTCCAACGACCCATTATTCCGAAACCCCAATAGTTAGAAAAGCTTCCCATTGAACCGAAAGCTTGATGGCCTGTTATCCCGAAAACAAAAGCCCACTGCTCTGAAGGCATGTTGCTCTGAAAACACTCTCCCTGGAGTTTTTTGCCTTTAATATCTTAGTGTAATTTGACGTACAAATGCGAGGATACCACATTTAGTGCATACGAACCCTAACCCTAGCCTTAACCCAAAGACAACAGAGGTAGCCTAACTAGAACGCCTAACCGCAAATAATGATAGTAATAAAGGAAAACTAATATGAAAATACAGCCATTGTTTTTTCTCCTTTGGTACAATACCTCTGTAGCAGTACGCATCATAGACTGCTGTGTTGTTGTCAGTTGTGGTGTTGGGTGTGACAGTGCGGACTCCCGGTTGGCTCCCTCCACAGTCCGGCCGAGGCCAGCTGACCGGGTAGCGGATGCTGCCATCAGACAGCCAGCCTGGGGCGCAGCTGTCCAGGCCGGCCCTCCAGGCCAGATAAAGCTGGCCCACAGTGGCCAGCTGGCCCCCGAGGGACACGCAGCGGTCTGAGGCTGAGGACAGTGACAGCCTGCCTGGGACTGAGGAGTGAAACACTTCACCTGGAGGAGGCAGACATGAGAGGAAGAAGATGATGCCTGTCAGATTTTTATCAAGTAGAAACCTCAGTTAAATACACATAATATTGCTCAATGGTACTGGTGCTGGCAATATTCTATCAAATCAAAAACACCAAAACAAACAATATATGTCAATGTCAATCTAACTTCCCGACCCAGGTGGTTCCTACTGAAGCTTTAAATCTATAAAAACAGGTCACAAATATATAGTTTTATTAAAAAAGTGCATTTATTTTTAGTTTATACAGCCTATTTTTACCTGCGGGTTCAGTGAAGTAGCAAGTATTTACAGCAGCAGGAAGGTGATCGACTAAAAATAAACCACAGTGTCTGTTTATAGTAATAAAAGAACATGTCACCCAGTGCAGTGTGGCTCATTCATGTGTTTTTTAAAAGTTTTTAAACAACGGAGGTCGATGGCACGGAGGGTGCTGTGGGTTCATCACGACAAGCGACTCTTTTCACTTAGAAGTAGTCATTTGATCTGTTGTCAGTATAAAATATTGATAAGTGCTAAATCAGGCTATGGCTACACAGTCAATACATGTTAGTAGATCAATTTTTAGTCTTTTCATGGGTTTTGTGTGTGTGTGCGTGTGTGTGTGTGTGTGTGTGTACCATCCAGTTCTTTTGCAAAACAGTACACATCAAACAGCTCTTTTGGGTCCCTCTTCCCATAATTCCTCACTCCGGCAGAGTACTCCTTGTATCCATAGCAACCAAGCTCTGGCAGCTGGACAGAATAGCTGTGGAGACAACAACCATGTGGCAGTCATAAATGGGAATGAACCTCGTTTTACTAATTGTTGCAAATAATAACAGTGTTGTGGACATTTTAGTGTATGAACACTATCTCAGCTCACACATCAAAGTGTTTATTTTCATTTAGACTTTATACTTAAGCTAAGAGCGCATTTCTATTTCCATTCTCTTTTAAAGGGCAGAGGATTAGAATAAATTAAAATGCAATTAACAGCGAAGAAACAACAGTAGTAAACAGAGAAATGTGATTCTGAACCAGATGAGGTGACAAAACAGAAGAATTGGATATTTTTTCTCGATTTTCTTGATTGCTAAGACGCGCTTAATGCAACTGGGATCCACTTGATCTTCATCATCACCTTCTTAGCACAGCAGAAGTCTTCTCTTGCAAATGTGTTAACACTTTTCCATGGGTTTCACACATTTTTCACACCCTTTTTCAAAACAATTAACACAGATCTCATAGAAAGACCCAAAAACTCTATCGGATTAACTGTGTTAAAAGGAAAACATCTATTCACAGCTGATAGAAATTACTTGTATAATTATGATTCCCTAATGCATCTGTGTGAAACTCCTTTGCACAACTCTTCAGTCAGCAATCAGTCCTTATCCTTCTATTAAAAGATGCCACCTCTGTGTTGCTATTTGCAAGCTTGGATCAAAGAGGCCAAAGGAGAGTAAGAGGCCATGGCAGAGGGGGAACTCGAGGAAGAGGAGTTCGCATGCGTGGTGGAGGAGCCGCACCAAGAGAAAATAGAGCTCAAGTTTCAAATGAAATTCGGGCAACAATTATTGATCATGTAATCAATCATGGCTTGTCCTTTAGAGAGGTTGGACAAAGGGTCCAGCCCATTCTGAGTCAGAGCACTGTGGCATCTATTGTCAGACTTTTTCGGAATGAGAATACCATTGTGTATTTCAGCTTTATTGTATTGCCCTGTTGGCAGAGCAAACTGTGTCTACAGTAATACTGTTGTTTCATCAATCCCATTTATGTATTAATTATGTATTTATGCCGAACAGGAGGCTGCCATTGTAGATATGGTCGTGGCAAACAATGCGATCAGACTGCGTGAAATCCAGGCAGCAGTAATTGCAGATCAGGGAGCATTTATCAGCAGCGTGAGTTTGGCTACTATTGATCGAGGCCTTACACGAAACCATGTCAGACTGAAGCAGCTGTACAGAGTTCAATTCCAAAGGAACTCTGACATTGTGAAGGAGGCAAGACTCCAGTACGTGCAGGAAAGGATTTGTTATTGTAATGCCTTGTCATACCATACAGTTACATGCAACTGGAATAATTTGCTTTATGAATTTGCCTTTTTCTTAGAGAATAATGGAGCTTAAAGCTGAAGGGGCACATCACATATTCATTTATGTGGATGAAGCCGGCTTTAACCTCTCTAAAGTGAGGAGACGCGGGAGGAACATCATTGGGCAGAGGGCCACTGTTACAGTGCCAGGTCAGAGAGGCGCCAATATCACCATGTGTGCTGCCATCTCCAATGATGGTGTCCTTTGCCACATCCAAACTATCAGCCCATACAATACAGAATGCCTCATCACATTTTTTGATGCACTGAATGAAAGACTGGTTCCACCCAAAGAGAAAGGGGTTGTTGAGGCCAGGCATGACTCTGTATGTCATCATTTGGGACAATGATGCCTTCCACCGCTCTCGCCTTGTGAATGAATGGTTTGCAGCACAGCCCTGTATGATGATGCAATTCCTCCCTGCATACTCCCTTTTTCTGAAACCAATTGAGGAATTCTTCTCTGCTTGGAGATGGAAGGTCACCGGCCGTATGACCAGATGTCCCTCCTGGAGGCAATGAATGCTGGTTGCCTGGCAATAGGTACAGAGGACTGCCAGGGATGGATACGCCATGCAAGGAGGTTTTTCCCTCGGTGCATTGCAAGGGAAAACATCTAACGTGATGTTGATGAGAACCTGCGGCCTAATCGTCAGGAACAAATTGACTAAATGTGAAGTTCTGAGTATTTCAACTCTTTCCACCCATAAGTTTCCTTTGGTTGCTTTTATATGTATTTTTATTTACAGTATTCAGAATTTCTGAAAAGTATGGAAAAAAGAATGACATGTTTTAGTATTTCTGAGTTTGGGTGAAATTCGTTATTGGTTCTTAGGTGAAAAACGAAATTCAGTACAAAAGCTGCACCATAATGAATGTCCGAATCTGTCTAGTCTAGGCGCCCGCTGTAGGTCTTACATGTCAACGACAGTTCATGGGCACGGAAAGACCTGCACACAAGAATAAAATGAATGAAGAAAACTTTCTTAGAAAATGTTTCTTTTTTGACAGTATTTCAACAGGGCATCTCAAAAAAGTGTAAAAATTGCAGGTGCAGAGTGCAGCAGGGTTTGTTAGCTTTAGTATCTCTAGTCATCTTTGGCACATATTATAACTATGTAAAGTATCAACAAATGGCACAGGCATATAGCACATATAGTTGAACTGGTTCATATTGATAGCTGCGTTTTGTTATCCATTGTGTGATGATTGATTGAAATAATATATTAATTTGACCACAAGTGTTGTTTGATTGGAATATTTGCTTTTGTTGCATGTTGTTAATGTTTTGTGAGCATTTTGCAAACAAAACACATCATTTTGGCCAGCGACTTTCAGTTTAGGCCTGAGTGTGAGCTGTTTTGAAAATGTAACTTCTAAATGAACAAATGTGTTCAAGCAAATGAGAAAAAAACTGTAATTGGAATAGCAGATGATCCAAGAAGAGAGAGGGTGAACAGTTTGCAAAACAAAGCAAGTTCAGAGAACTGGCGTGTTAAGAAAGACAGCAGTCCTCAAAGTAGAGCTACAACAATTAGTTGACTAATTGATTCTTTCCTTAAAATATTCTTCTATAGAAAAGTGTTTATGAATATTTAATATGTTGCTGTGTTTTATCATCCCACTCTTTTATAGTTTTATTTAACTTTGTTCTATCTCCAGGTGTTTTAGGATCTTGGTGTTTTCATTTGTTTTTATTTGCTGTTTGTTAATTCTGCCTTATTTTTCTGTGAGGCACTTTGTAACTTTGTTAAGAAAAGTGCTATATTTTTTATTATTATTGTTGTTTTTTTCAAGCAAAAAGGCCCAAAATTCACTGGTTCCAGATGTTAAATAGAATATGTTAGACTGTGGGTTGTAAAAAACAAACAGTTTGAATATGAAAAACTTTGCTCTGGGAAAGCATTTTCAGTATTTTCTGACCTTTTATAGACCCAAAGCATGACTCACTGCAACTAGCGAGCAAATCTACGAGGCTGTGACTAACAGAAGGAAGTCATTGAACATCTCCTCACCGGACAGTCTGATCATCCAACCAGCCAGCTGCACAGCTGGCGAAGCCGTCATAATATGCTGCCCACAGCTGGGCTGGTGTGGCGATCTGAGCCGAGTTTTCCTGGCAGGCTCGCTGGGCGTCTGTAAACGAGAGGGCGTAACGGGCACTAGGAGCCTGGTAGTGAAACACCACACCTAGAGATACAGAGAGAGGAATTCTTTATTATTCTTTATTTATTTGGGAGATATACCAACACAGCCGAGTTTAAACAAATCAATAAATCAGCAGGATGTAATCAATACACATGTGCCCACAAACAGATCAATTTAACGCAGTGTGAGTTTCAACTGAAATTTCACAGATGAACACACAAAAATAATCATCAGTATTCAGTCCAAACATCTTCATTAAAAAAGAATTACACAATTACTCAAGTGGAAAACTAGATAACAAACAACACGAACATAGTGAGCAGTTAGCTACATTAATTAAGTCAGTCATTATGATATTGATATGGTAAAAAAATGCTGAAAGGGGTTGGCAGTGCTCCTGTTTTAAAGCTGCCATTATCTATCTTACATTAGCACAAGAAGCCTGGAATGCAATAAAACAAAATCAATTATGTTAGAAGAAGAATTTTAAAGCCTTTTTGTGTTAATGCAACTCAGACTGTCAGCAGCATTTTTTGTTTAGTTTAAATGTTTCCTTGGTGGGAGTTGTGCCACTAAACTTTTCTCACAATGAAATCTACGTCAGTGGATTCTGCACTTACCGGAGACCACCAGGGGCACAGTGTCTCTCTCATAGTCGTTACCCATGACAACGTGACAGTGGTAAGTGCCTGAGTCGTTGGTACGGAGACTGGAGATTTCCATGGTAGCATTCAGGGGATTGGCAGTGTATCCTGGCAGCCTGACACGGCCACTGAAAGCCTTATTCACCTTGATTACATCACCTTTGGCACAGGAAATAGAGGTTTCTTCAACACAAAATGTCTACTCACATCCTGTAGGTTTTAGGAATAGAAAATAAACTTTAAAAGGTCCTCAAATGGATAGATAGATTAAGTTAAACACCCTGAAACATTTTCTTCTCTATCAGCTTCTTGCGAGCTGTAAAACCAAAACAATGAGCTGAAAGTGGTCAGGCGATAATTCTCTGTGGGTTAATCACTCCTTACACACAAGTAATTTTATCCAATGTGAATATAAAATATTGATTAGTGCAGCTTTAAGTCTCCAAGCACTAAATGTTAACTGACTGAGTGATGTAGAATAATGTAGGTCCTATTCAACAACAGAACCACGTCTTTGTTTTACCTTCAGCAGAAAGCACAAACTGCTCCAGAGGAGCGTCCTGTCCTCCTGCTGGCAGCTTGGTGCGAGTCCACAGGATGCGGGGAGGCTGGCTGGAGGAGGTGGTCTGAAGCGTGAAGACACAGGGGAGGATGGCTGTGCCTGCCAGTGTTTCTTGTACTGTCGAATGGGTGATCCTACGCATGTTCACTATGGAGGAGGCTGCACCTGGAGAGAACAAACAAGAGAACAAAGCATAATTGGATTAGGCAATTAAATATGTCGGGGGAAAATTTGCTTACATGGTGGGAAAACCGTGAAGAAAAAAAGAAGAAATGCTGAAAATATTTCCTGTAATGATGATTCACCACATGTACTTCACTTCACAAGGGTTCAGCAGATAAATATTTTTTGACAGACACGGATCAGTCTCCTCATCGATTAGGGTAAATGTCGTATTCTGCAATAAGCAGCATATATAGACCTAACAAGACCTCGGGGATTCATTAGCAATTTCACATACAGATTTCCACACAAGAGCAAGGAACTTGTTTAATCATCTCGGCAAAGCAATGCAGGCACACGCACACACACACACACACACACACACACACACACACACACACACACACAAACAAACAACTCCAAGTGTCACTCAAACTAATTAATTTAAAGAAATTTAATGCAAAAGAAGTATCAATGTGAAGGCAAAGTCCCTGTACAAAGTGGTTAGTTTCATGGTTCTGCAGATTGATATCAGCAATTCACTGTCTGGTTGCCACACAGGCTGAATGTAACCATGACAACAGGATCACCTGTAAAGATCTTTTAACCAACCATCCCCTGGTTTCATCCTCTGTGTACAGAAACATACCAAGCTTCCATTATTTTGTTTTATTTTATCTTATAGAAGGTGAACATTTTATTTTTCTTATACATAAAAGATGTTTCTTAACCATAAAAGATAATTTCCCTAAAAGAGTAAACGAGTTACATTTTTTTTAATAAACTTTCATTTACTTTTGAAAAACAGTGATCAAGAGCAAATGATTGTATACTCAGTATTAATTAATATTAATTATCAAGTTCACAATCTATCAGTTTCTACACACAAAATCATGAGTAACATGGCCTTTAAAGCGTGACAGTCTCTGAGATCATACCAACAAAAAGGCAGAAGATTCAGTTACAAACCTTTAATAAGTTTAAATCAATGCTGAGGAATTTTTGCAATTTTGCTCTCCATTCAAATTTTCACTGGTAATCAAATACACCAATTTGTAGAAAACTAATGTGAGTGAAACAAAAGAACCTGTGTAAAAAAAACAAAAAAAACAAAGCCCTATTTGGAATAACACCATCGGTGGAATTGAATCCCCGGAATATATTTCCATCTGCATTTAGATTGGATGGCATTCACACGCTGAACCCCCTGAGAGCATTTCTCTGTGCTGAAGAACGTCCCTGCTGCCTGCCCACCAAATCAGATGTAATCACACAATCACAAATACCAGGGAAAACGTGTGAGCCAGAACAAGACTGAGAGCAGGAATGAGAGAGGAAGTCTGATGAAGGGAGAGAAGGGAAGGGAGGCAAAGAGACGGAGAAAAGGAGAATCGTGGAAACTGAGGGACTTTGGATGACAAGTGTACCCAGGAGCATGGTGGTGACAGATGGGACAAAAGAAAAACAGCCTGAAAAGAGGAAGAGAGAGCTGGAAGTGACTTGAAAGGACACTTGCTGTCATTAACAGGCACCATCTCTTATTGTTCTTAGTCCTCCTCCAGAGTCTACTGAGCTGTTTGGATTACAGTTAGACTGAAAGGGGGGTCTCAAGGATCGATATTTTTAGCCATGCTAGCGGTAAGGCTCTGAAATATTTCAACAATTATTTGATGGATTGCAATGAAATTTTGTACAGACATTCATCGTCCCCGGAGGATGAACCCTACTGACTTTTCCACCAGAGTCATGAGATTCACATTTGATTGAAATGTCTCAACAACTTTTGGATGGATTGTCATGAAATTTGATGCACACATTCATGTCCCCCTGGGGACTGCCCATTGGTCCAAAGACCCATTATTCCAAAACCCCAATAGTTTGAAAAATGTCCCATTGGACTAAAAGCTCATTAGTCCGACGGCCCGTTATCCCAAAAACAAATGCCCATTGCTCCGAAGAGCCATTGTTCTGAAAATACACACTCTGGAGTTGTTGGAGTTCAGCGACTGCCGGCCCTGTTCACGGTGCTGAATTGGCGGGGTGGGGGTGGGGAGGACACAATGCCATTATTTTTGGTTAGGTGTTACGATTAGGCCACCTCTGTCATCTTTTGGGTTAGGGTTAGGGTTAGTATTGCACTAAAAAGCAAGCATTGAAAACACCAAGATCTTTGCGTTTGCACGTCAAAATACAATAAGATATTAAGGGCAAAAAACTCCAGGGAGAGTGTGTATTTTCGGAGCATTGGGATTTTGTTTTTGGAATAACAGGCCATTGGACTAATGGGCTGTCGGACCAATGGCATGGCACCGTCCCCCTCAGGATGAGTTGTAATAACTTTGGTGATCATTTAACTTTTCATCTAGGGTCATTATCAGGTCAACAGTTTAATTTGTCCAGTAGCCTACTTTGTTTTATGACCAAATACCTGCGAAACTAATGAAATTCCCACCAGCTTTAGCTGTAGTTTGTGTTTAGTGCTAATTAGCAAATGTTAGCACTAAACTAAGATGTGTTAACATTTAGCTAACACATCATGTACACAAGTACAGCCTCAAAGAGCTGCTAGCATGGCTATAGACTCTTAGTCAACTTACTAGCTTTTTCTGAAGCTTACAACTGCATTTCATGGTCTTCCACAACACATGGAGTTTGCTCAGTTGTCACTTTGTTGACTGCTAGAGGGCAATTTGAGGCGATTAACTTTGAAATTGCAGAGTCAGAAATGAAATAGCTAATCCAAAATTTTTTAGTTTTAAGGGGGCATATTATGTACATTTACATGTCTATATTTTTAATCTGGGGCTCTACTGGAATATCTTTGCATGATTTACAGTCCAAAAAACTCCTTATTTAACTCATACTGACCCTTTACGCAGCCCCTCAGTTCAGCCTCTGTCTGAAACAGGCTGTTTTAGCTCCTGTCTCTTAAAGCCCCCCTCCTGAGGATCCCACTCTGTTCTGATTGGCCAGCTCTTGGAAGCTGTTGGAAGTTTGTTGATGTAGCTCCAGGGGCTATGTCAACAAACCACGAAACAAACTATAGAAGTAGGATTTCACTACTTATTCTCGTTCTTTACTCAACATGTCATTTGTTTACATTTGTATCCTGGACTGAAAAAAACTGACAAAACCAAGATTGAGTGCGGAGTAATAACTTTCTGCTGTCACAGTGTAATGACTGGTAAGGTAATGATTTAATTTTGGAAATGAGCAATGCAGTTTCTCATTTTAATGAAAATCCAAGCTGACCAGCTACCGCCATGCATGCCAACTGCAGGAAAAGTAATTAAGGAAAGGAACTTATCTTTACTGTAGGCAGTGAGCGGGCTACATGCGGGACCTCAGACCTGTGATATTATCCACCAGAGACCTGCAGCTCTGAGATGTTTTGTCTTTTTGTTCCATAATTGTGAATTTTATGCATAGTTGAACAGATGGTAGACTAAACTTGCATAAATGGGTTTGGAGGCGTTCCAGCTCAATCCCACTGAGCATGTCTGCAAACATCCTCAGCATGTCAGCCCTCACAACACTCAAATTAGTACACACCTGTCTTATGGATTCATGTCTATGAAAAAATTAATGTGAGAACTGTTTTCTTCTCTGCCAATGTCAACTATGCGTGTATCCTTATCCAGCTGCACCGCTCTCCCTTCATTCTTTCCTTCCATTAATCAGTCCTCCATCCATTCCTCTTGTGCTCTTCTTTCTCTTGCTTCCCTGAAAGCTGTGGACATGTTCTGTGACCCCTCACTGCTGTTTCTTTAGATCAGAAACTGCTGATTACTTTCTGCAGCACCAGGAGACAAAGCTGTTGAGGTCAACGGGAAAGAAAGAGTGGAGGTGGGAGACAGAGAACTCACCTGAGCCAAAATAGAGCAGCAGCATCAGAGCCAAGATGATCTGCCGCCCAGCTGCACACACAGGGAGCACCATCCTGGACCTGAAGAGAGAGAGAGAAGAAAAACACAGTCAATACTAAGAAGAGAAAACAAAGCAAGGTTAACTTTAGGATAAATTTAGTTGAACATGGAAAGTCATTTTTAAATATTTTAAGTTTGATACACTGATAGTTTCTCCAAGACACACAAGACGTCACGAATAACGTGAATCTTATTCTATGAACTGTCAATTGCATCTCCATCCTCCCCAACGCGAGCATATTATCATCATTTTATCATCCATATACATATAATAAAATGGTAAATATTTGCATGCTTTTGTGTTCAGTGTTGCCACCCTAAACATTCACAGTCATGCTCTTCCCTTGAAGGCAAACTACAGCATACAGTATAGTTTGTGTAAAAATGTGAAGGAGAAAATAATGTGAATCGTGTCACGTGAATAAAACATTCATCACTGAGTCAGTTGTCTGTTTTTATTGCTACATGCCATCATGCTGTAAGTTCATAATTAAACTATCAAAAACTACCAAGCAAACTACATCAAGTATCTAACACTAAATATTGCCCTGAATTGGAGCTTGGAGCCTATTACCAAGAAACTCCTGAGCTTTAAAGTTACAATTTCACCACTCGTTTGGCATTTTTTTCATCAGTTTTCAGTTGGTAATTTTCATGTTTGAAGTTTTTTCACATTTGAACAGATGAAGGGCGACTGGCTCACGCGTGTGCCTGAAAAAAACTTCACAGCTGTTTGGTTTATGAAACCTTTTCAAATCCAATTAGACTCAAATTCACACATCAACATAAAAACACAACTCTTTCTTTCTGAAAATTGAAATTTTGGAGTTATGGGAACTTTAGCTGATAGAAACAATATTGCCATATGAAGTGTAACTCTATTGGTCATGTTCACGTTCACGTCCCAATATGTGTTACTCATCTTAAAGGATAGGCTCACAATTTTTCAAGTATATTTTTGCACAGAAGGAAGATTGTAGATTTTATCCCCCATCACTGACATTGAAAGTGCATTATGAAGGGATCTTCTAATGCCCAATGACAGACATTAAAAATTGTAAACCTATCTTTTAATGGGCTGTCTACCATGACAGCAATTGTTTCACTGAAGTTGAGGTTACCAAAACCTGTGAGGCCACCTCAGGTGAGAAAGCAGCAGGGTGCAAACACTGTGAAACACACAAAAAAGTTTTGTTTTTGTCTCTTGATGTTGCAGTAAATTTCCTGCACTTTGACCACAAGCCTCCCCATTATAGCTGGCTCACCACAGGCCACACCCATAAAAAATACATCAAATGCCCCAAAATGGCCTCAAACACGAATCATCAAAAAGTCAGTTTAAGACAAATGAGGTGATTTAGTCGCATGTATACGGTATCATAGACAGGGACTGATAATGAATCATATGTTCAATTTATTTATCGGTGTGAAAATGTCATGATAAATAAATGATAATGCATCTTTAAGACATAGTTCATTGAAGCTTGTATTCAATGTTTTCCAGGCAGTGAGCTATGGTAGCCATGGTAGACCGTGTGTGTGTGTGTGAGAGAGAGAGAGAGAGAGAGAGAGAGAGAGAGGCTGTAAACCATTGGCACTGCAATGAGACAAGGTGACCTTCGAACCCATCCACTCTTGGGGATGGGAGGATGCACTATTGTATACATCGCATTCATTTGGCAGATGCTTTTATCCACAGCGACACCAGGAACAATTTGGGGTTAGGCGTCTTGCTCAAGAACAACATCGACACGACCACCTCAATGATTAATGGTGGTCCGGCTTTGCCACCTGAGCTACAGCTGCCCACATTACTACTTTACTGATAATGGCTTCCAGTACTGGATAAAATAAGCCATCTTATTTGATGTTATACCACACATGGAGTGATAAATCTAATGGGAAAGAATCGACTGAATCTTACAACACCCAAACACTCAGCTAAAGCGCTGGATTAACTTTTAGTGTTCTGCAGTGAAAAAATGATTCTGGTGCATCCCTACCGCAAAACAAAGAGGAAATCCTACCACACATCAGAAAAGAGCTGCTGACTTTGCCAGAGGATTTGGCTCGGGGCCGAAGCGTCTCAGCTCAACGGAGAGACGGAGCTTTATTGCCCTGTACTGGTATGAAATGGAGATAAAGAGAATATGTTGTTTGAAGAAAACACAGCTTTGAATTTAGAGGGGGTATTAAAACAAATAACTTCAATTATTCATTTACTTTTAGGCAAAAAAAATGTCTTCTTGACTTCTTGACTACACAGGCGTTGCTTGTAAGTTGTGTAGAATTAAATTTGAAAGAGTCAAAATAGTTTGTAAGAGAAATTAGTCCAACATATTTGGACCATCTAGATTTCAGTTACATAAAGTAAATAATTTACCCAGGGAAGCAAACAGCCTCTTCTCATTCACCAAGGTAACAGCTACTCATGCCAACAGCATGAAAGAAAGAAAGAAGATTATGCAACACCAGTTCAACCCTTTATAAATTACAGGAATAATGGTGGCTCTCTCTGACCATGTGAAAGCTGAGTAAAACCTTCAACCACATAAAACTGGAGCGTGTGAGGCCAAAGAAGAACATCCCTCTCAGACAGTAAGAAACTCTGTGACACATGTGAAGCTATACTGTCATTAAACAACAATTTGTTGAGTACTTTTTAATAGTGAGCAGTCAAGTTGGTTTGTGGACACTTGAAAAAGGGGGATTGAGACCCCACTGTGCCACACACTCTGAGGCATCCCATCTCTGAAGGTGGGTTAGGACCTTGTGATGGGCTGTGACAGATTGGGGTCGAGCCGTTGGACTCTTTGCATGTTAAGGGCCGGCCTGAACCTTTGGTTGGGGCTAGCTGGGTGGGTGACAAGAGATTTCTAAAGGCTTGGAGAGGGTCATGACACCGAGAAGTTTGCCCAGTCTTGTGAGCAGAGAGCGTTAGAGAACGTTGTATCGGAGAGCCTGGGACTGGCAGGGGCTCAGCAACCACTATCCACACCAACAGAATACAGAGTTACACAGAGTTCAGCCTATGGACATTTCTATGGATGCTATACAACATACAACACTATGTGCCTATAGACAGCAGCCATTCAAAGTTTTACCAGAGGGGATTTACAGCACACTGACCATCCAATAACACCAGCTGCATACTAACCAGTACCACCTTTTGTTAAGGACGAGACATCAGATGTCGTGAACGCCTCCCTCTAAATCACCCCTCTTCACTTTCACAGGCACAGTTGTGTCTTGAGGAGAAAGGAGCCAGAAGTCTCTAAAATGCTTCAGTGGACTTCAATGTGGATGTCCATCCGACACATTTTCACGATGTTGTCTGAATAGGACGCATTCTCCGCTCATTGTAAGGGCCAGCAAGCAGAGTGACAGAGATCCAAAGAGAGCTAACAGATGAGGCTGGCAGACCTACATTATGGCTCAGCACTAAGCTGTCAATCTGTTGAAGAAGGAGACCAACTGGCCTCATGATCGTCATGACGCAGGCAAGACGGGCCCCTCGACCCAAATCTCCTTCAGTTCTGCAGTTGGTGGGAAAATTATTTAGAGGAAAAACATGAAAATTGTGGAACACATCATGTCAGCTTCTGCTGCGGTTGTGAGATAAATCATGTTTGTGAGCACAGCACGACGGCTTCATGCTCAAAATGCCTTGAACGTGGCACATTGAAGTGTGTGTGTGTGTGTGTGTGTGTGTGTGTGCGTGTGAGTGTGTGTGTCTACAGACTGCAAACGTTTTGTTAATCAGGCCAGGTTGGGTCCCATGTTGATTCATGACATGCACACACATACACACACACACGCACACACACGCACACACACACACACACACACGCACACACACATGCACACACATGAATGCAGCTGTAATGGTACAGCCACTATAAAGCCCTGCATCAAATCCCAGCCAATGCACAAGGTAGGTCACTGAATCGTGCCTTCTGCATTCATGTGCACAAACATACACACACTAACACACACAAGCACACACACTGGCTGCCGGCATCTCGGTTTAAGTTTGTTGAGCCTACATTGTGCAAGACGACAAATATGCTTCATGTATTATGGCTACTGTTACTGTTGTTACACATACTTTGCAGTTTACAATTATAACAGTGATTTGAAATTCATGGTCATTTTTTAAACACTGGATCCTTGATTTCCGCCAAAAATAAACAAAAGAAGCTTTTTAAAGGCATACTATGCAGAATTTCCCTAAAAACAATGTACAGACTCATACAAAAATCCTCGCAATCATCACTTATGACCCACTAGAAGTGTGTGGCGGTGTATGTATCGACAGAGACTCTGCCCTCTGCCTGTATTTTCTTATTTTTTGCTGTGTTCAGGATGTTTCTGGGCGTCAACCTTTGGGCAGTGGGTGTGTAGCCCCCAGCCAATAACAGTGCGCAAGGTGTGAAGTCGGGACTATATAAAAATGTAGGGACCAGGTTACATCGCTGTCTTCGTCTCTCTCCTCTGCTCTCTGTCTGTGTGTCTGTTTGACCGAGGACAGGGCTGAGCTACACACACACACACACACACACGCAGAGCAGAGAGGCCACAGTGGACAGGATGAAGCGTGCGCTTCAACTGCATTTACACCAAATCTGGCAATGTGGCACCTTCCGTTTTATTTATCTGATTCACGGCTTTGTTCTTGCTAGCACCGCTCACTCTCTTCATTCACTCTCTAGCTCGCTCAACCACTGCTGCTCTCTCTCTCTCTCTCTCTCTGGTGCGGTTGAGCTGGGGAGGAGGGGCCAACTTTGAATGTTGTGTTTACAAACACCAACCAACAAGTCCTGCATAGTATGCCTTTAACAGGTGATGTCGTCAGCACATTTTATAAGCCATAGTTTACTAGCTAATTAAAGCTAACTCCGTGAATTGGGTGGAAACGTTGTCTCCTGCTCACTTGTTAATATTTCCAGCTAACTTGTTGTAAACACAAACCCTGTAGCAGGGTCTTCATTATGTATTTAATGACTACATAGTTGATATACTAAAGGACTGAGGCTACCTGCCCAATTAAAAAGTCAGCATCATCACCAGCTGATGACCCACATAGAAAACATTGAAATAAAGAAGCAGCATTGTTAGAGCTAGTTAGCTCTTGTGTTGTAGTACAGTGTACAGTGTACTGATTATATAATGAATAACAGATGCTTACTATAGAAAAACAGGCTTTGAAAAGCAGCGGCTGGAGTGTAAACTTTCCCAAACAGAATAAAATGTTAGCCTATATAACTACTAGCATCTTGGCTACCACACAGTGAATGTGTCAGTCCTGAATGAGGTTTTTTGTAATGTAACCTGTAATCCCACATAATAACATAGTTAGCTAGTGCGAATTGGCTTTTGAAGTAATGCTCGCTTACTACTCTAAGCTAGTTAGCCAGGCATGCTAACATCTCCAGCTGAGAGCAGACAAATGTACTGTTTTGTCCATTCCTTACAATTGCTCTTGAAATCTTGTTTGTGTGCAATATTTTCCTTTTCTTTCATGGCATTTGACAGAATATTGTTCCCCACCAAACACAATAGAGCTTGAGCTCTATTTGCTGCACACGAAATATTTTCTAATAGAGGAAAAATCCAAGAGTTTATTCTTTATTTTTACAGGAAGCTTCTAAACCTTGCTCGGGCAGCAGCATGATGACAAAAGGAAGAAGCATAATTAATGTCTAAAAATACAGTGTAGCTTTAGAGGAGAGGCTGAAGGCTTCAGATAAACCTGCGCTACTAGACTTCAAGACTGAAGCGGAGCCAGTTTTACAGTAAAGAGTCAAACTGTCATTCTTGTTTCCCCCTACTGAGATCTGACAGGAGAAGGTGATTCCTCTCCTTTCCTTTTTCTTTAATCATTTCTCACAAAACTATTACTGCCAGAGAGCGGTGGCGTGAACAGCAGAATAACAGCTCCAGATGAGTGACAGACAAAGTGGTGAGCTGGGAGAGGAACAACATGAAGGAAGAGGAATGAAAGGAAGGTCATTTTTATCACCATCGTGACAACAATACACTGGCATGATGAAAGCGCTTCAGAAAAGCTGCGTTGGAAGTGCTATAATTCTCCTTAATTTGCTGTGCGGGAGAAAATGGCTGTGGCCAGTCCATCCTGAATAGATATGAGGCTGAAATTTCAACTTCCATGTGCTTACACAAAAGCAATTTTCACTAATGAATTGTAGAGACAGAAAAAAAAATACTGTGGAAGTATGTTCCAATCCAGTGGTTATTTGGCGCCACAAAGGAGACATTAAACCAGAGAGCATGAACATTAATTGCTTAAGTAATTAAAAACAGAAAAAAGAAACTGCAATAAGAAACTGAACAGAGCTGAATCAGGTATTCATTTCCTGCTCCCTTCATCCACTGCACACACACATACACAGATACCCTTTGTGTTCAGTGTGCCTGTGTGGTGACTAATCACACTCAAAGCAACTAATGACTCATGCAGTTCAGGCCTGGGCTTCAGATGGAGAGAGGACTCTGGAAAGCTGCTGGTCCCTCCGATTCAAGATTACACACTCCATCCTTTCACACTGACACCATTGATCTCTCTGGGCACAGAGACAGCGGTTATTTAAACCAGCTCGATAACACGCTTAGGAGAGGCCAAGCTAAGATTTGGCTATGTGTGCGCAATAAAGCGGGGAGAGGAGGCAATTTAGATCAGTCTGAAGGACCCTGACAGACAGGTGAGAGAGAGAGAGAAGTACATCTTTGAGTCATGACTTGGGTTTGTTGTGACTGTAAGCATAGGTAGTTACAACTTTAATGCTATTCTTTTCGTTAATTATTCAGTATTCAACATAAGAAATATACTGATGTGATGTTTAATGCATACCTGAGAGAGACTGACAGCTCTTATAAAATGCATCTGCTCCCAGCCTTCCTGTAGGGCTGTTAAATTGCTGTGAAGCTACACTCAACAGACCTGCAGCAGATGATCTCAGATGCGCTCATTTTCTCTGTCCTCCTCTTCATTCTGGCACTGTCACATGAGTGTTTTTATTATGTGTGTGTGCATGTGCAAAAGGTGTAGGTTTGACTATGTGTGATTCAGAGTATGTTAGCCAGTCGCGAGCTGTACAAGAATAATCAATTTAAATGCATTTGATTTACATATGAGCAGCAGTGTGCACATAAATGTGTGAGAACAGAGTATTGTAAGAGATAGCTTTTAGAGGAAAGAGCCAGGCAGCGGCCTCAGTGGAATCAATCATTGATCATTTCTGTGATGCATCACAGAGGATCAACTGACTTGTTACCTGCAAAGTTTTTAATGAAAGAAGAGAGAAAAAAAATCTTAAGAAGAAACCTTATTTTACTTTTACTGCACTGATTTTATGTTTGTACAAGTCCAATATTCACTCTCCTTGTAGCCATTTTTGGTCTCTGCCAACTCCTGAAGGAAATATCTGGCTATTTAGTTGCTAAATATTCCACCAGGCAATGTGGTGCTGGGCAGGTATTGTATCAGAGTTAATTCGCTTAAAGTCCTCCTTTCACTCAGAAATGTTCACTGTGCAGAATGATGTATGTGCAGAGTTTGACACTAGAAGGCTGTTTTCACATTCATCTGCTGAAGAAGGAAGGTTTCTCTGTGTTCAACTTAAATCTGAGTTTAAGTCGTGAACCTACGAGCAGGATTCGTGACATCAAAACCAGTCTGGAAGCCTATCGTGGTCCAGTACGCAACTTCCATAAGTGTGATGGAAACTTGAAGCCTCCAGTGTTCATATGCTTGTGTCCAACAGTTCAACTTTTGAAATGAATAATGATTTGCATATACATAGCTTGTTTGCTAGTTGCAAAAACATACAGAAACATATTAGAAACAAATAATTAGTGAAAGCAAAGTATTTCTATACATCTTAAAACATGTCTGTAGGGGATTTTTAAAAACAATGCTAAGGAGAGCTGTAACAGTGAACCAAAATAGTAAAGTTGCAGGCCAGACATACATATTAATTTGATTCATATGAATTTGATTTGATTGTTACTATGAAAATACTGAGTGGAGCAGCTTTAAAGAATCAGTTCAATTGAAAAATATTAGGTAGGTAAAATATTTAAGTAAATGGCAGTATTGAGGAGTCTAATGATGTTTAGGGTCAGAGGTCAAATATATGTAGCTAGGGGCTATTAGCATGCTGTCTAAGTGGCCACTACACCAGCTGCGTCCAAAAGACGGCAGAGGTCAAAGGTGAAGGTCTGGAGGTTAGCTGTTGGTAACAAAGCCAATAAAGGATCAGGTGCATGAGTCCATGCTATCATCTGGAGCACATTCAGTCTTTGGCTCCACACACACACACACACACACTCTCTCACTGTATGTTTCAGATCGTCAGAGCGACCATAATCAGACCACAGTACAACCACATTTCCATCCACAGGGAGAGGTGGTCAGACAAATGAGTAGCTGTGAAATGAAACGGAATAATAGACACAAACATTGACACGCTGGTGGGACTTCATCCAGGAATTCCTTAATGATCTGCTGATTCTGTGGAATATCAACTAGGTGAGGAAAAGAAAAAAAAAAAAAAGAAGCGAGAGCTCTGTCCTTCAAGTGTTTATCACCAGTGCCAACGCCCGCAGAGCCAGGAGCGATCTTCTCATTCTCACATCAGCAGTTAAAAATAACAAGAAAGAATTGCTGAGTGGAGATATTTAAAACAGCGAAAAACATATCAAAAAGTAACACAGCTGCAATAACTATTAAACATTCTATTCCACTCTGTGTTGCAGAAGCTTTGGGACTGCGGATAAAACTTTGGTGCCGCCTAAAAGAGCTCCTTCCTAGCCAACTATAAAGCCAAACATTTGTCTTCCACCAGTCACTACTTTAGAGGAAAGCCCCTGGCCAAAGACAAAGAGAGGGACCTTTCTCTTTGTGTGGCTGAGCTGTTCAGCTGTGGTCTCATCTACGCTTGAAATGATTGGCCTGGTGGGCTGTTTTAGTCCCTCCCAGGTTGAAGAGTGAAGTTGATTGATGGATTAGTTCGTCCAATCCCTTTTGGGTTTTGGTGGCTGGGGACTCGCTCAGTGAGAGGGTTTCAATATCCCAGGGAGAGAAGAGAGAAAGAGTTCAACATTGCGTCTCATCCACTCACTCAAAACACAACTATTCATTGCTCTTTTTCCATTTGATAAATGTTCATGGTTGGACCACTGGGCTCTGAGATTTGGGAGCTGTCCAGTGCTGAAAACGTGGGCAGTTTTTGCTCCAATCACTGCAAAGTCCTTTTTAGTCTAAAGCCTATTCCCTCTCTGGCCGTAAATGTGCCACAAAGTTCAAAGAGATCATAAAATTCCCACTTTTGTCCACGGTCTAGTTCACCGTGTGCCAGCTGGATCTGCTGTTTATGAATTACAAAAAACAGACTGCAGTTTCTGATACATTTGCTGCATTGACCAGCATTACCCATCATATTCTGATCCAAACATAATCAACACATTTTCATTGCAGTATAACCGTAAAGCTACAAGCCTGTGGTGTCTCAGAGGTGAAGCTTATTTTGATCATACCTAGGCTGCTGTAAGTGAGCGCTGGTGCTGATTTGCATTTATATAGTGCCATTCTGTTAGCTATTAACACTGTGTAATATGTCACCTAAGTGACATATTACAGTGGGCACTTTCATTTCACAGAGAATAATATCAAACCCTGCCTGAGAATTACCTTTGGCTTCTACTGCAAATATACCCTCAAGACTCATGAAATGCTTTCATAGCAGAAAACTGAGAAGAAAACCTGGCACACTTATGACCAGCTGAGCTAAATGTCTCTTTTAATCCATTTAATTCTGGAAAATCGTTTATTTAGAGCTGTTTCACAGTTACAACTAATGATTATTTTAACTATAGATTAATTGCTTGGTCAAGAAAATACAAATCATGACAGTTTCCTGAAGGTGATGACCAAAAATTGTTTTTGCCAGCAAATGTTTTGTTCGGTCGATCGACTAACTAATTAATTGATTAATTGTTTCGGTCCTAATTTTCTTTATCGATTAATGTGCTGAGTATTTTCTTGGTTAATCGATTAATCGCCTGCTCGTGTCATCAAATCGTTTGTTTTGTCCGACCTAACCAAAAGAAATTCAGTTCACTGTCATATAAGACAAAGAAAAGCAGGAAATCCTCACAATTTAGAAGCTGGAGCCATAAAATCTTTGGCATTTTTGCTTGAAAAATGACTTAAAATAGCTGCCATCGACTAATTGATTCACAATTAACTAATCATTTCAGCTCAGATGTCTCAACGCATCTAACGTGTCTGTTTTTCCATCTTCCACGGATGTGTAAAGTGACTCCTCTGACTCCTCGAATTGCAGAAGGCTCAAAGCCAGACATGATAAACAATACTGAGGCTGATTGAGTGCTAAGTGTGCAGCAACAGACAGCGAGGCAGCTGAACTGAGTTGCTACTCTATTTTAGAATCAGACCCTTTTCTTCCCCACAACACTGCTCTCTGCTCCCTCTGCTCGTATGAGTGCAGTCATCTTCGTACGCAGATGAGCCCACGCAAACATACACGTACACGCACAAACATACACACAACTACTGAGTATGCGTGCTGTGCCTCACAGATGCCCACACACCCTTTCAAACGCACACACATCCGGACAGAATAAAAAATGCATGCTGTAAACTTTCAGCTGGGTCTCTTAGCCTCATTCCTCACTATTCTCCTCTCATCCCACAGGCACCTTCTCTCCTTCCCTGTTATCTCTGGCACACACACATTTCCTCAGCTCGAGCTCGTATATAGCGTGGCGTTGCCTAGTTAACCTCGTCCTGCTTTGTGGCACTGACACACAGCTGGTGGTGGGCCCACTAACAAGGCCAAAGAAGAAAAGACTTGGACTCCTCCAGACTGGAGCGGTGAATAGACACAGAATATAGGCTTTATTGGGCTGCGGGGGCTCTCATATTCTCAGACAATACAGCTCATTTGTCAAGGTGACCCAAACTGTTCTCCTCCTTCACCGTGATTTGTACATGCCAGTGTTTGTTTACAGAGCAGCCAGACATCAATATAAGACTCTGAAAGGTTTGTTCTACCGCTTGGCAGCAGGCAATTTGTGTCATTTTTGATTCTATATTTTCAGGACAAAAGCAAAGTTAGTTTTACAAGGCACACAGACATGAGGTACTATAATGTGACGATAAAACTGTGTGTGTGTGTGTGTGTGTGTGTGAGAGAGAGAGAGAGAGAGACACAGCCAGCGCAGACACAGTGATCACTGATAATCCAGTTTCTATACAGTATCTTTGATGTCATGCCCAGATGACAGCTCTGGAGGTGGCCCAATATAAGATGTGATTTTGGCAGTTATTCAACACATGTTGTTTGTTCACCACAGGACTCTGATTTACATAATAGATTTCACAAACACCTGTTCAAGTGTTCAGATCTGCTTCCACAATTGCATCAGTCGCCAGAAGGCATCCTCCTCCTTTGGTTTCTTTCAATTTTGTCATGTGTAAAGGAAGATTTAGGTGTGTGCGGTTGGACTCAAAGTTCTTCTAAAAATGAAGACGTGATGATGAAACCGTGTAAAGAGCACAATAAAAAAAAAAGGTTACTTGGTGAGTTGATGATTTATGCATGCCTTTACATGGGTCGTAAATATAGACCAATATTGAGAGCTTCGATCTGTAAATAATTAAAGATATCCCAAACGGGTGCGATTTGTGTGCGTCTCAGAAGATGAAGCTTGGGATCGTGCGAGGAGAAAGGCAGGGGGAAATTCTTTTTACTTACACTTATTACATATTCATATGATTAGATGTTGCATGTATGGGCAATGTGAAAAGAACTCCAAAATTTCCATAAATCGACAATTTGCTCCAGTGTTTTTTTAAAATATATTAACCAAGAAACTGAGAGACTTTAAACGGTCTTCCAGCAGCTGAACGGTTGCTCTGACCAGGCGCCTCCTGCTACCCGGTGACTTGAGATATGACACACTGACCATATGATTGATTTCATAAAGCATACATATGAAACAAATGGTTTCCTTGCGTTCATTCTTACCTTATCTGACAAAACGAGACGCGTCCTAATGGTGCAATCCTCTGAAATGTGAGCGAAAGCTTTGCGCCTCAGTGCAGGTGCTCTCCAAAGCTCCCACAGGGTGCAGAAACGGCAAACGACGAAACAAGGGTGAAACAGCACTTTGCAGAGGCAGAAGAGACCAGCGGGAGTGTGTGCACAAGCGCTCCACGTCTTGGACTTTTCACTCCTTCAACGTTGTCCTTCTCCTCACTGAGCAGCCGATGCGCCGTTCATCCTCAGACAGTGATATCTGCCAGATCGGAATAGATGCACACACGCACAGAGCAAGGTGCTCCGTCCCCCTCCTCGCCAGCAGCTACGCTGAGGGAGATAAGCAAAATCAGTTTGAACAAAGAGGCAAGCGGTGACAGGCAGACGGTTCCAGCGCCCCCATCCAAAGAGGGGGAAACGAGGGTGGGAGGGGGGAGGGTGGGGGTTAAAAAGAGAGCGAGGGGGTGCACTTTATATGGCCATAATCCGATTCCTACGTAAACCTTAAAGGTTGATCCGGTGTCTGTGAATTAAACCCCCTCGCATCCTCATATGCTCTGTTTCCACACACCTCCTGTGTGACACAAGTTGTAGGCCTATAATTACATATAACACCCAGGCCTTCTATTATAATGAGACCAAAAGAAGATCATACTATATCTAACCAATTAATGTGTTCAGGAATAACATTTAACTGATGTGGAGCAGATTGCCTCAGAAGCATTTTACAACCTGGCAACAGCCAACATCTCATCACTGCAGCGGAGGTTAATAGAAACCAAACAGTATCAGTCTTCATTAACATATTATAAAGAAAGACAGAAAAAGCAGGTTTGTTGCTGATGGCAGCTCTGACCACAGGTCCAGCTCCTACACTGATTTCTCTCAATGATAAAGTGTGTAGAAGAGCAGCAGACTCTTTGTTATTCATCATACTGTAGGTCTGCAGTCTGTTGTGTGCTCAAGATGGTTTTGAATTATGCATCTTCCCTGGTGTAATGGAGGCAGGAGTTGGTGCCACTAATCATGGTAATCACAGTGACTCTGGACTAAAGTCTTTATTTAAAGGAAAATTGAAATAAGTTATTTTAGAGAATGAGAGCTGGAGTTCCTCACAAACTTTAGGTTTATCTGTGTAGAGAGAAGGCCTTAAAAAAATAAGTCAAGAAGGCAATTCTTATGCTATTCAGGCATGAGGTGTTGGTGCAATGTTCACTTTAATCTCATTTTAAACCCCCGTAACCTGCCGCTGGGTCAGTCATTACAAACTTTGTTCAAACCTGCACGACTTTACCCTCAAATTCTAGCTGAATTTTTGAGAAACCGTATTAAAAAATAATGCGCAAGACATCCACATTATTTCAATTTGATGAAATGGTGCAGCCATAAAACATGGAGTCATGGGCTCAAACATCATTTACCTTTAATGAAGAGCGAGAAACCAACCGAAACAGAAGATACTGTCATACAATGTGAAATAAGGGGATTTTTCCAACTTTTAAGAATTTTAAAGCTGCATTAATTGATTTTTTGATCAATTTTTTGGGGCCCAACGCATCGTAAACACAACACTGACAAATGAATAATAGATATAAAGTTGCTATATGACAAACCTGTTAGCCTATTTATGCATTAGCATTATCTAAGTGGTGTTTCTGGTCACATGGTGAATATAAGCTCCATATTAGCTCTGATTTTAGCTCTGTTTTGGGCTCCACCAACTCCTGAGGGAAATATCTGGCGCTTTAGCTGCTAAGTGCTCCACTATGTTCACCAGCTAGTTGATAACTTTGTCTGTCAGCTGTTAGTGCAGGTCAGGTAGTCCACAGTGGGTTTTGATGAAAACAGATATTGCGACTGGAAACAGCGCTGGTGACCCAAAACAGTAAAGTTGTGGGCTGTAAAATTCGAAAAACAATTAACAGAAAGCTAAAAAGCAACGTAGAATTAATTCACAGCAGAGTTGGTGATAATTCTCTGTGGGTTCATCACTACCAGTGAGATTACACATAGTCATCTCATCCACTTTTAATATAAAAATATGAATCAGAGCAGCTTTATTGGAAAATAGCCCACAATGTTTTGAGACCTTTTAGGGCATCTGTGCTGAAACACTCAACATGCAGTGGTTTAAAATATGATGCAGTCTTTCTTTTATAAACTTCAGAGGAAGTAAAGACACCTGCGTAAATACGACACATGGTTATACTGTTGTGTGTTTCTAGGTGTTGTTCCGACACCGAGGAATCCAACACTGAAGGTCAACAGTCCACCGAAAGACTCGTTGTTATTCAGTTGGAAATTGATCCCCTGCAATTGAAGCTGAGGGCAGATTTTCTGTCCACGGTGCTACTGATCTGTTTCCAGTCCGAAGAAGTATGGGAGTTTCCAATAACAAGTATTGATCCAGTCCATTACGGTTATTGAACAGTGTAGACTTTCACTTTGTGGTGGTCTTCTGACATAAATATTACAGATATTCGTGGACATTTTCTAAATTTTTTCTGGTATCTGCAGAGCAGATGTAATGTAATGACGTAAGTGCAAATATAAGTAAGTGCACATCTGGTTAACACATGAGCTTTTTTTGTCAGCACATAAATCAACAGGAGAGTGGGTGCAGCGCTGAGTGGCTGGACGAGACACACAATATATGACAGCAAGGTCTGAGCCAGCTAAACATCTTCTGGGCAAATGTTCATTCAACCATCCATCCTCACTATGCTCTCTTGGTGTTCATGTGTTATTCTTTGTTTCACAGTAACCACAAAAAATACAACAAAAAAAAAATTTCCTCCAAAATCTCCATTTCAAATTCAAAAATGCTGATCAAACAAAGCTGTTTGAGGTCTCAAACAAACATAGTTTAGTCATATTTAATCGTATTTAGTGTGTAAACATAGTTGGGTTTGCCTCTAATCCCATTGCGAGCGTTAGTTCTTGGCTTGCGTTTGTTGGCATCCAAACACAACACTGTGTTTTGTAATACTTTTGTGGGACAGAAGGAGAAAATATATGCAAATTACAGTGACTGGCTCACACTCAAACAGACACATTCGCACAGAAACTTAGGATCAAGAAATACAAGCAGCAGTTAAAGCCTACCAGTGATGCTCTTGATCCAGTCAGTGTGTTTATTTTACAAGCAGACACATTAACAGGCAAGTCTGTTGAAGGGGCTCTCATCAGCACTGTGAGAGTGATGGGAAAAACAGAAACAAACAGAGCAGTGGGGGATTCATCCGGCTCTTATTGCATCTCCAATTCCCTCTGAACACGACAGGAGGAGGAGGAGTGGGAAAGAGATGCAGAAGCACTAAACACAACTCTAAAAAGAGGTTTACTGCAAAGGCCTCAGGGAACTGCTTCTGGGAGCTCAGCTGAACATGTGAAAACACCCCGAGATCATCAGTACACCAGAACTGACGTTGCAGGATAAAAAACTGTTTGTTCTTTGCTTTTTTTTTGACTCCACAGCTGCAACAGAGCAGATGCTATATTGACAAAATATCCTAAATTATGAATATTGAACATATATTTGCACTCTAGGAAGTGAAAGTGGATGTCTGAGGCTGTTTATGCTCAAAGTTTATGAGATTAAATTTTGCATCACACAGTTTCACAGCGTATAAATAGTGTGCATGCACTGCACATATCAACAATTCAGTTGCACACACACACACACACACACACACACACAAGGAGGCTTGGCTCAGTCTTAATGTGCACTGTGACTTCTAGAAATGTCAGGCGCCTCGCCAAACAGACAAACAATGTCAATCACTCTCCAGCAAGGGAGCAGCCATCCACACACAATGGACAACACACAATACACAGGGGAGGCAGGATGAAGATGACGACACAAAAAAATGACTTGTGGAGAGCTACTATAGCGTCTTAACGGGAGCAAAGTAACACCACCAAGTAATGCACACTGCCCTCAGTAGGAAACTGAGAGCGTAATGAGGCTTTGAATAGCGTCATGCCTTCTCCACGCTGCTGTGTGGTGTTTTTAGGCTCCTGTTCGCACTTATTATGTGCTGCTTCTTGATGGGTTTTTTTTTTTTTTTTTTACGGTAATGCTGAAGAGATCAAACAAACCAGCAAGCAAGCCTAATAAAAAGAGGGGAAAAGGATACAAGTGAAGACCTTGTGTGTCGAAATGGTGAGAAACCTAAACTAATCTGGATTTTATAAACTCCAGTCTTTGTGCTGATGAAGCAGTTGCTCAGACTTGGTTTAACCACCATGCTGGGTTTAAGTGTTTCCGAGCCAAGAGGCCCCATCTGGGCAGCAGAAAGGCAGTCATGGAGGAAGTCTTGGAGACGTGGTGGGCACTGATGCTAACCACATGGAATACCTCCATACCGTCCAGCCGCAGGCCTGCTGGCTTATGTTTGCTTTGGCCTCATTTTTCCTTTGCCATGGCTGAAATTCATACACACTGCCACGTATATTGTCATTACATGCATAATTTCATGATTTCATGTCATCTGTGGCTTCACTGAATAAGTTCTCCTTTTCAGGTTTGTAAATGTCTGTGTTTTTGGAAAGACGGGCTTCTATCCCACTACTCAAATTCGGAGACACTGAAGAAGTGAAAGGTTTACTGTAATATCAATTATTTTCACGTGAAAGTTCATTCTTTTCCTTGGAAACAGTCATTTGAATCTTAGCATAAAGCTTAACAAATAATCAGATTCAGAAGATTATTTTTATACTCTATGGATGCTATGCTGGCCTTTCAGTTGGTTGGTCCACCACTTTGGTCCAGACTGAAATATCTCAACAACTACTGAAAGTATTACATAACATTTTGTACAGACACTCGTGGTACCCAGAGGATGAATCTTACTGAATTGGAGATCCCCTGACTTTTGATCTATAGTGCCACCAGCTGGCTGGCCTTTATGTGTTTTTTAGTGTAATGTCTTGAAAACTATATATTCCAGGTGTCCAGAGGATGAATCATAATAATTGGAGTCCCCTTTATTTTCTTCTAGCACCACCAGCAGGTCAAAGTTTTCACTTATATGTGAAATATCACAGCACAAAATTTTGTACAGATATTCATGGCTGCCAGAGAACAAAACCTAATGACTTTAGTGATCATCTGACTTCTCCTCTAGCGCCTCCATGAGGTTAGCATATGTGTTTTTGAGTGAAATATCTGGATTCCCATGAAATATGGTCCTCAAGACAAATTCTAACAACTTTGGTGATCTTCTGATTTTCCATCAGGTCAGTCAACAGGTTTATGACTTAATACCTGCAAAACTAATCACATTCCCGTTAGCCTCAGCTGCACTTTGTGTTTACTGCTAATTAGCAGTAAACACTAAGACTAAGGTGACTTGGTGAACATGGTAAACATTATACCTGCTTCATCAACACATTAGCATGTTATCCTGCTGAGAACATTGTTAGCATTTAGCTCAAAGTACTGCTGTAGCCTCACAGAGCAGCTTGCATGGCTATGGTCTCTAGTCTTGTTCTTTTATGACTTCCAACTCAATCAGCTAACTTCTCAGTCAGACGTCTGTGAGCCAATTATCTTGTTGCTGTCAAAGTTTAAAATCAGAACAACTTCATTATCTGTTGCAAGGCGATGGAAATTTGTCTTTGACACGGCCCACACATGTACACATAGAATAAAAACATACATGTAGCTAAAATATACATATTGCAGAAATAACCACAAATCTGTTCCTTTCTCTCATGCTGTCAGCTGTCATTTCATTCTCCGGTGATGCGACCCACCCATGCAACCCTGTTCACCACCAGTTTAATCAGAACCAGCTGTCCACAGAGTCCATCCAGTGAGCACGTAGGAATCTTGCTCCACATCACATCCATCCAGATCTTCAACTATGGGCTGTTCATCACTCTTGACTCCATTGGTGGAAATTTTTATATTGCTCATATTATTGCTTTTTATATTGCTCGTGGCATGACTACACCTGTAAAATTGGGTCTAATCACCAAAGAACCCTCACATATCTCTTCATATTTTCCTTTTGACATTTTAAAGTCATTTCTTAACTCTTTAAAGGACCAATGTGTAGGATTTAGTGGCATCTAGCAGCGAGGTTGCAGACCAAATGAATACCCCTCCCCCTCCCTCTCCCCTTCCCCTTTCAAGCGTGTAGGAGAAACATGAAAGGCCCTCTCTAGAGCCAGTGTTTGATTTGTCTGTTCTGGGCTACTGTAGAAACATGGCAGTGCAACATGGTGGGCTCTGTGGAAAAGGACCCATCCATGGATGTAGAATGAGAACTTCCAGTTTAGTTAGTTTCCAGAACCACTAACTTCCAGTTTAGCAATCCAGCTAACTTGGATGTGGATAAAACGATTCAATCGTGCGGCTCTTCTAGACTTTGAAAATGTGATCGGACCGAATGGATCAAATTCTGATAGCGAAACGAATCATTTCACGGGGGTTGTGAGGCTAAAAAAAAATGATCCAATGATTTACAGAGGTCTATTTCACAATGTAAGTCTATAGGAACAAGTCTTTTTGGGCCCAATAGCATCACATGACATTGTATTTACACGGTTGGCCACTATGTCAAATTGGCTTCAAAGCCCGGCGCTGTTCCTGTATCCAGTTCTCTTTATACAACCATGGGACCCGCTCCCTATTTAAAGGGTTCATTCAAGGTAACTAATAAAGACCTAAATATTAGGGATTAACCTTACCTTAAGTAGATCAGGTATTGTGATGATACGAATCATGATACAAACTATCTGCATTAAATACAATTTTTTTGGACTAAATATGGAATCTTGGTCACATGATAAAAACTGAATCCCCATAGCAACAGATGCGGTTAAAAGCCACAAAGGCGACCATAACTTGAAATTCTTTTGTCAAATCAGTTATTTTGTTGTAGAGGTGGTAGAGGTTTTTAATAAGTAACGGAGCAGCATGAAACTGGGCTGTAGGCCTGAATTTAGCTTGACAATAAGTTAGCAGAGAAAAATATTAGTCTGGAATCAATGAGAAATAAGGTCTTGGAAGCCTGGAAAAAGATGAGAAATTGTGAAGAGAAAGATCATAAACAGCAGAAGAGGGACTATTAGCAGACAAGGCAACAGAGAGTTTGGGGGAGGAGAGAACAAAAGAAACTACAAATTCCCAAATCAAAAAATGGTTTTACAGTGATAACACAAATGTTTGAGCTCAGAACAGAATGAGACTTTTTCTTATCTATTTATTTTTCGATAAAGCTTTCCGTCTGATTTTTTTTATCTCAGGAGTACGTTTGTTTACGCACATCTGTGCTTGTCTTATAGTTTGGCTGATGTGTGAGGGCTTTAATGGAGACTGGATAACAGCTTTAACACCCACAACCCCCCACCTTACCAACACACAAATACACGGACACACATGTAAGTACACACACACTAAAAAAAAAAAAAAAACCTTTTACATGCACAATTAAGCACTGATCTACCTTAGCACTTAAAATTCAGGTCATGTGTGGAGGAGCAGCTGTGTGTGTGTGTGTGTGTGTGCGCGTGTGCGTTGACGCTTGTGCACATGTGTCTTTGTGTACATTCTCATGCATGATTGGGGTGTGTAAGTGTGACTGAAATTATGTATTCATGCGTGTGTGTGTGTGTGTCTGTGTGTATGTGCATGTGTGTGTGCGTGTGAGTCTCTAATGAGCTCTCCTGTGCGGCATCTGTGGTCTGTGTCACACTCAGCCTTCGTCCTTCTCCTCCTCCTTTCATTCAGTATCTGTGGCAGCAGCAGAGATAAAAACCACAGAGCTTTGAAAACAGGAAGCTCAGCTGTCAAAGCGTTTGGCTTCTATAATATCCTTTACACAGACACACACACACACAGCACAGGTTTATCATGGTCATTAACATCACTCCAGATGGAAAACATCATGAACATTAATAAAAAAAACATTATCAGTCGTTATCTGCTGCAAATATACTGCACTTCTCACTACAGGCTCAACTCAGTTTTACTCTTCTCTACTATAACTCTACTCTGCTCGTTTCTTCTCTACTAGCTGCACTCTGCTCAGCTTTAAAGTAATAACGCTGCATTGACTCTGTTTTAAATCTGCTTTTCTCCTCTCAGCTCTTCTCTACACTACAATACTTTGCTGTAACTCTACTCTGCTTTAAAAGAAAACCACAGTTTGTAGCAACTTGTGTTTTGTTTTTTGCAGCTTCGACTGGCAGTTCTATCGGTTATGATAACGTTATATTCGCTATAGCAGTTGCTGAGATCATCACTAAAAATATGTCCAACTGTGCAACAAGCATGAGCAGCCAGATGATCTGAGAGGTTGTTAACAAGCCCCCGAGTTAGTCACATATGTTTAGGAGAGAAAATGAAGGCAAATTGAAAAATGATCTCCACAGCTTTGGCCTCACACACACACGCCGTAGTTATCACAGATGTGTAATGAGGATTATTAGCAACATTATGTATTGACTTACTTTCAGTTTAGACTACAAATGAAGTAGTAGCTAATCTGGCTTGTTTAAACCTTTCTGATCATCTGACCACTCATGCTTGTGGCCACGTTGGACCTATTTCTAGCAACGTTGCAGCGTTTCCAAATCTCGGGAGCTACTTTGGTGAGTACTGTGTTCTAATACAACATAGATTTCCTTTAACTCCACTTTAAAGGGGTACTTCAGTGATTAACTATCGATTGACTATATTGACAAGTAAACTGAACTTAATTTGTAAAAACAGGGGATTGCCCCTTTAACTCTACTCTACACTGCTCTGCTGTAAACTGTACAGATTGTAAAGCAAGTTTGGGATTTGTGATGTTGGGCTATATAAATAAAAATTGACTTAACTTGACTCCACTCTGCTCTACTTTACTCTGCTATAACTCTACTTTAGCCTGCTCTCCTTCACCTTTGTCTCCTCTGCACATCATTACTCCTCTCTCCTGTAGCTCAGCTGCATCATATCGTAACTCTGCACTGTGATGGAAATGGTAACATAATGAAGTAGGTGAGCTTTTTATTTCCTCATGGCTGCAGGTGAGACTTGCCCTAGTTGGCCTGATAATAGAGTGTGTTTCAGTCTTATTGCCTCACTCTGCTTCCCTGACACTAAGGGGAATCTGACTAAATGATCAAGTTGATCTGCAGACTCACTCCTTAACCTACTTTACTCCAGTTTTAACCCTGTTTCATCATCCAGGTCTTCTTTGTTTTCTTCCAGCCTCATTCAGTTTGAAAGTGAGTTGCTGGAAAACATGCTCCACTTTCTCTCTGCGCCGCCGACCAATGACGCCTCAGTACGTTCAAGGACTATATTTCATAACAGAGTAAACACCTCTCATTATGCCTTTCATAATGCCCTGTCCCTGTCTCTTATCAGCTTTCTCTCTTCTCCTTCCTATTGGAAAGGAAAACTTGGACCATAGATATCTCCATTCACCGCAAACACATGATGTCATTTATTGTTTAGAGAAAGAAGTGTTACCTTTAACCCACAAGTGACTAAAGCCAGTCAGCTCAAATTATAATGATTAGAGTAACAGCTGTAACCAGATCAAAGTTAAACATAAGGCTTAAATGATTAATCAAGTATTTTTCTTTTCCTTTTTTTTCTTCCTCTTGAATCTGTATGCATGTATATAAAGTATGTAATGTGTATATATACATTATCTTACTACTATTCTTTCTTGTGTAGCTTATTTAGCTATTTTTTTTCTCTCTTTTCTCATTGGTGTATATTTATGTTACAAATACTGTAAGAATGCCAAAGGTACAAATATTATCATATGTAAGCAAATGTCAGTCTACTTAAAATATTCATGCAGTAAAGTATGAAAACAAATTGGTAAAGGCCAAAACAGATTGCTTAGAAACCAAACTGTCATGCACAGCAGACCTATCAGCAGTGGGGGAATAATGCTGAAATAAATTGGATATAAATGACAATTTCACAGTATTTAGCAGCAAAATAGAAATAATGCAGCTCCCATGAAAATGTCATGGAATAGCAAAAATGCATTACAGTGTAGCTTTAAAACTGTGCTGCTGCTGATTTGATTTTTCTTTTCACAGAAACCTGTAAATCAACTTAAAAAACTTAAATTAACTCTCTTTCTCTCTCTCTCTCTTTCACACACACACACACACACACACACACACACACACACACGTCTAATGAAAATGCCCATCTGTTTGTTTTTCCTAATTACAACACACATTTGGCTTGACAGAACATTAACACAGCATGAATCCAACATATTTTTTTTAAAGCGCATAACTCTACTAGAAATATTGTGCTTACTGAAGGCACAAGACTATTAACAGAGTGCCAATTAGCTCTATACAATCCCATACTGACTCCGGCTACATAATCAGGTTGATGTATAATTAAAATTTGTGAGTATCCATGAGTATAAATTTGAATTTAAAATAGGCTCCTAGTGCCTCATTGTCATTCTGAACAACCTGGTCGTCCTTCAGTTGTCCACTAGACTCTTAGCATCTCTCTCTCCGTCTCTCTTGTGTTGTTGCAGCCTGTCTGGCTAGGTGAAGGGGGACGTTGTGTGTGAGGATTATGCAGACGGGCCTGTAAATCCTTCAGTAGCAGAAATATCCATGCCTCACTCTTCTGCAAATCACAGCACCATCATTTTGCCCTTGACAAAATGCTCAGGCATCTTAAAATAGAGGAATGCACCTGTGTTTTTCCCTATATTTTATTGATTTCTAGGTTTGAGTCTAGTATACCTACACACACATACACACACACACCTGGCCAGCTGGCCAACAAACCCATTGATCACTGCGCAGGGTCGGCCTTTAACCTCCAGGGTAAAAAGGGTCAGTCTAATTGAAGCCTCAGCAGCCTCAGGAGAGCTAAACTGTGCTGAACTGTAACATTCACTGAGTCCTGATATCAGGTTGCCTCCTTTTGCCCTCTGCCTCCTCCCTCCGCAGCACTGTGCCATTAATGGTCTCATCACAGCGACCACCGTCTCTCACATCCACAGCTCCCCTTCTCGCTCCTCGCTGTCACCTCTCTGCTAATAAGTGTTTGGTGGAGCTTTCTTGAAGGACACAAAGTTGCTGCAGCTTGTCCTTGGTGCTCAAGTGAATTACGCCTCAGAGTCAGTTGGACTCTGCTGACAGACAGAAAGTGATGAGCAAGCTGTCTTAAACTTCTGTAACATCCCTGACAAGGAAGACAACTCGATGTCACCAGACTGGATAAAATATGTGAGATGAGTTCCTGGTTTGTAGTCCAGCTCTTCAAAGTGAAAACGTTTCTTGTGTCTTGTCTTTACAAAGCAGAAGTTTTAGATTTCATCTTGCCCATGAGCCCTGCTGTAATATAACCTCACATCATAGATGCATTATAAGTAATAATAATAAGTAGTAATAATTCTTATTATACATGCTTCACATGCACAGACAGGGAAAGGGGGTTCAGGATGATGTTGTGGCAGCTCTGATAGTGATGTTTTAGGGCCATCTAGTGGATATAATTGGTGTCACATTTTTATACAGCACTTAAAACAGAGTTACAAAGTGGTTTACAGAAAGAAAGGAGAAACAAAGGAGAATAAAGTGTGCGACCCACAACAAATCAAGAGAAAGCCAAAAAAAATAAATTAGTTTTCTTTCTTCTGTGGGATCAACAGCTGCAGTTTTTTTCACTGGATAAAATATATAAATATTATCAATAAAGATACAATATGATTATTATTAAAAGGAGGAGTATTGAAATGAAAATAACATGTCATATCATATCTTGTTTCTTCACTTTAATTTTACATTTTCAACTTACTTCCAGTATCCACTAAGAGCAGTTTAGTGTTTTTACTCAGTGGTGGAAAGTAACTGAGTACATTTACTAAACTACTGTACTTCACTTTTTTACTTTTCTTGATTTTTTCCATTTTATCTTACTTTGTACTTGTACTCTACTGTATTTCAGAGAAAAATATTGGACTTTTTGCCACATTCATCTCACAGCTATAGTTACTAGTTTGCAGACTCATATTTTACACGCAAAGAATTATGATCTATTTATAAGATATGATGCATTGTTGTAGATAATCAACTGTATAAAACAGGTACTTTAACTCCATCCTCAACAATAAAATCAAGTTCATGCATCAATAATAATGAACCAGTGATATAACATATCATGAAAGGCACCATTTTACTTTATACACTTTGTTGATAATATTACTGTGTTTTTTTCCTTCAGTAAAGGTTTTGAGTAGTTCTCCCACCACCACTTTCAGTCTTTGGTATATTTTTATTTATAATGCCATTCTAGACAAACTTCCTTCATATCCCTGAATACAGCAAAGTAAAAATACTCCATTACAAGTAAAAGTCCTGCATGAAAATCCTAAAAGTAAAAGTATGTAAGTATTAGCAGCAAAATGTAAAATACCTCCAACGGGTCACAAAATCAATCTGAGGGGTCGTGAGATGATTAATGGGAGAAGAAAGAAGAAAAAACAAACTTCTGATACACAAATCTGTTTACAGTTTTTGGACTTTTTGTCTTATCTTTGATTTTTGGTAAAATATTGGATCATTTGAACATTCATTGAAATGAAACCATGTGAGAAGTGTAGAGGGAAAAATCACTATTTGGTGGAGCTGTTAACAACTCATAGACATCTGAAATGTGACCCTGACTACACACTGCTTTATGTAAGACGTCAAAAGCCAAAAAGGTTGGAAACCACTGGTTTCATCTTTAATAATGTGTTTTATTTTAAAAGCTTGTTATATTATCCATTGTGTCAAATCTTCATTTGAGAAGTAACTAAAGCTGTCAAATACATGTAGTGGAGTAGAAAGTACAATATTTCCTTCTGAAATGTAGTAGAGCGGAATTATAAAGTAGCATCAACCAATGAAAAAAGCCTTCATGTTTTCTGCTCCAGCTACTTGAAATAGTTTGCAGAGGGAAATTAAATTAAAGAACTTGGTATAACAGACTGAATTCAAGGTTATATGGTAAATGATTCCTTTACTAATTGTCTCTGTTTTAGCCTCTTTTATCTTTCTTAATACTGACATTTGTTCTGCAACTTTCTCTGTTCTTTGAACCTTTATACATTCCCATCTGGTTTTCAGTATTGTTTTATTTGTGTGCCTGATGTTGTATTGTCCTGTCTGAAACTTGTAATGGGTCTCCCTTGAAAATGAGGTTGCTAACCTCAATGGGATTTTACCTGGTTAAATAAATATAAAGATTAATTAGTATATTTTGTATATAGGAACACAAATTCCAACATGGTGAAAAAACAGGTATTCTCAACCCTCTGTGAAAAGACTCTGTGAGTATCAAAAAGTCACAAATAAGAGCCGCAGATGTCAGTTAAAGATGTCAAAATCATTTCAAACTTTGCATTTTATTAGTGTCTTCTTGTCTGTTCACGTGCTGTCCAGCAGGGGTCACCCACTGCCTCTGCAGCTGCCTCCTCATGTTGCCCCCCCCCACCCCACCCACCCCTCAGATGGAGCTGCAGACCACCTCCCATTCATCAATCTTCTTTTACTCACAGTGACAAAAGAGACATCAAATGGGGAGGTGTGGGAAAACACAACAATGCATTTCAGAACACAGACACTGGATAATATATGCAAAGTGGGAATAAAGCGAGTCCAAGCAATGCTGTGTGTGTGTGTGTGTGTGTGTGTGCGTGTGTGTGTGTGTGTGTGTGTGTGTGTGGTGTAAATTGGTTATTATTTCTAATCTGTCTGCCTTTTTCTTGCATTTCTGCATCTGCATAATCATACAACAAATTAACCTCTAAATTTCACAAAGTTAACTAAAATCTAAAATCAAAAGCAATTCTTATAAATGTCTGAATATTTTCCTACATGGACGTTTCGGACTCATGAAACAAGAAATTTCACTCATGCAGTGATACAGTATATTCTTGTACCAAAAGCAGTTTTTTTCTCTCCACAGTCCATAAAATGAACCTAAAATGATCTGTCTCTCTCCTGGCTGGCTGCTCGCTGTTTCCCACCCAAATCAAAAGGGGCGAGTCGTGGGGGGTCATGTCTGGCCACCCCTCAGGAGAATAACGGGGTCTCTGTCTGCCCCCCAAACCACCAACGGTTCTCCACCGTCCCTATGACAACAGCCAAGGACCCTGGAAGGCCCCCAGACTGGGGCGTCCAAGCAGATGCCCATAATTAACGTTGCTATACGGAGGTGTCAGTCCTGCCAGTCTGCCTTGCAGACCCTCTCCCAGACCTGTCAGGGGCCCATAGGGCTGTGTGAAAAATGACTGCCCTGCGGTGCATGTGTGTGAGTGTGTGTGTGTGTGTATGTGAGTGTGTGTGGTGGGTTGGGGGTGGGTAATGTCTGCCCACCAGTGTCCTGGCTAAAACTGACCATCATGTAGTGGGAAAATAATAATATAAAAAGCATATTTTAATCTCTCAAGAATGTTTATTTTACAGCCTAAAAATCCACTAAAGTGACATTTTGTATCATTCAAACTGAAACAAAACAAAACAAATCCCACAACAAACCAAGTTTATAACATTAGATCTTGATGAAGCTCATATATGATACCATTAGGATGTTAAGTATTTTGTAGGGTTACCTCTGTGTACACATATCAAGTCTGACTATAAACCAGGCAGTGTGCTCACTGAGATGCTGTCACGACTCTGACGGACTGACTGGATGTCTGGCTTACACGGTTGGCTGAGGATGAGATTGTGTCTCGTCCTCACATTCATCCAACCTAAAGAGGGACCGTATCAGACATCTCCATAAGTACTGAAACAACCAGACCTTGGTAATGCATATCAGATATCTGGACATTAATACTCCATCTGCTTATGGAGGCCATGGGATGCAGCTGAAAGCTCTGGTGAACCTCTGAAGTGAACCTTCAAGCTCAACATTTGAGCTTGGACCACATTTATAAACAGTTTTAAACCTGCCTGTGAATGACTTGTGTGTATAAACAGTTAATAAATGTTTTATAAAACACTGTAAAGATTTGTTCATGTGTGTAATCAGTATATAAGAATCTAGCTGTGTTATCAATCATACATTAACTGTTTATACACCTTGTGAACGCTAAACAGGGGAGGACCAAACAAACATGTTACAGACAGAAGTGATAATAGAAAAAGATGGACTAGTTTTCTTGCTTCATGAGCCAATTTTAATTTGTTTTTGAGTCACATTCATCGATCCACCAAGATCGCAGCATCACTGTGGTTTTCCTGCCTCGACAGGTCAACTGATCAGTGCTGATTGGGTTAAAGACACATCCGTCTGCTGTCCGGCAAGTGACACCAAAGGTCACCCAATGCACTGTCCACGAGCCTGTGAGTTCATCAACAGACCGATGGTCACCGGCACACTCCAGCGGCTCCGAGGGGGTCAGAGGTTCATCTCACCTCTGACCTGGCCAGCCCTCTTTGTCGTCGTTACATAATAAGATGTTTCCCTCCGCACTGATAAATCTGTCTCTTTTCTGCAGGAGCACAGACAGTTGTGAGTAAAATGTTTTTATGGGGTTGTGCAGCCCTTTAAGACCGACTGAAGTCTGTAAAAAGGAAGCTAGTGAAAGTGTATATGGGCTTGTAAATGTGGAACAACAGAAAAGCTACAAGCTGGTTCAGAGGTTCAATTCTTCGCTTAAGTTTGTTTTTGTTATTAGCTGCAGGATTGTGATGATGAGGTTGTATTGAATTGAGCTATAGATATGAGATAGCTGATATATGTGACTATCTAAATACAATAAATGCAATATTTTAGTGAAGTAACAGGAGATTGCAGATTAAGTACATTTGCAGATACTGACATGAAATTAGGTAAAATAAGGGTTATAGTGGCATAACTTCCTGATATGTTAAACTCTTCACTTCATGATCACAGACTGAACCACACCATCCAAATCGTGAGTGAGGGATTTATTCCCTCAGGGGTCGTGGGATCAGCGAGCCAGACACTGTTTTATGGGACCTCAAATGCAAGAACATGGGGAGGTGGGACAGGGCTGTCTGGGACCGAGCCAGCCAATTATACTATGGCTAGACACATCACACTTGCAGGCCATATATGTGGGAATCTTCTGCTGTCGACTTCAAGCTCACACTGAGGTCCTTCTCATGTATACAGACACTGAGTGTTGGCTGAAAATACTACAGAAAGATTCAGAATGTTTTATTTAAATGGTGTAAAATATAATAAATATTGTGCAAATTGTCAGAAATACAAAGCCTGATGAGCAGTTTTGAACAACACTGACCACACATTATTTGCTGCTTGTTAGTACATATATAACACTGTGAGGCATTTAAGTGTCCAGTGTTGAAAATATGGTTTACTTGTTTAGGTTCTTGAAATGTTTTCTGAAAAAATGTGAATCTAAGACAAATCTTTTTGAAGAAAACTGAAACAATGTCTGTAATCTTTGTTTGTAAATGAACTCAAATCCATACTTTGCCAGTGCCTTTTGTTTAACAGATTGTTTAGTCAGTGATAATGTGTCACATACACTAAAAATATACATCATGACAAAGCATGAAGTGGAAGAAACAGGCTCTGTGTGGGTTTCTAAGTGGATAAATGTAAATCTTATGTTTTAGAAAACCGAATAAGCCAATAAACGTTCTTTAACAGCCCCTGACTCTCTCTGAGTCATATAAAGTACTGATCTGCTGTCTCTATATAACTATATACTATACTATATGACTCTTACAATAATGAACATTCAGTCATTACCAATGCATTTCTTTTTTTATTGCTCAACCCAAAAATTCTTCACATATTGTTTCTGCCTGTTATAAACAAAACTGCTTAACTTCAATTTCAACTGTATTGTCCCCAAAGGGACATTTGTCTTGCAGCAGGTGAAACACAATAGAATACATAAAACATAATATGAGTATTCAGAGCACAGTGTATGCTAAAACCTACCACATAAGCTCAGCAGCACATCGTTTTTGCTGATCAAATTTGTAATTTTTGTAGGTAAAAGCAAATGTAACCTAGACTCTGAGACATTATGTCGTTAAACAACCCAAGTAGGCGATATATAAGTATTACTGAACATAAAGTATCTGTACATATACTGAATATTACTGCTGCAATTGATTTCCCAAAATTGCTCTACCAGTCTTTTTCAGTCGGTTTTTCAGGATTTTGTTTCCTTGTCAATAAAAAAAATCAACGTTACATTTACATTTCTTCTTGTTATTTGTTCGTTTAAACTTTAATGTCGTTGTTTTAAAGCATTTTAGATGCTCATCAGATGCATTTTCCACCATCTAAAGACATACAGGCGATACAGAGTGTGAGACAATAGGCTAAAGTTTACAGTAATTAATTGGCATTTTATAAACATGCATGGACTTTGTCTATGTCAAATACGTTTTTATTTTTATTTTGTGCAGTGTGGACATGATCGATATGTTTACTGATAAAAAAATAATTCTACAAAAAGGTTAAATTACAAATATCACAGCAGAAAACAGGCTAATGAGTGATAAAAGAAGGGTAAAAAAACCTTCAAACGTAATGTATATTTTAGGATTTTTCATTGAGGAAGCGTAATTTTAATGAGCATGTGATGTTTATTTATATAGGATGTTTGTTTACTTATTTACTTTTTAGTGAAATAGAAACAACAGTATCTTCTTTGGTGTGATGTTGGCTGCAGAGAGTTGATGACAGCCACACAGTGGGCCTATCTATCTATCTGCTGCTGCATTTGAATACAAGGTGACGAACTCTCCCACGGCGGGGAGCGCGCGCCTTTTTAGAATTAGCCACGCGGCACGCCTCGCATAGTAATGGCGGCTCGCGCTTTGAGCTTGAACTTGACCGTAGGAATGCGGCTCGTGGGAACGCAGGCTCGAGGGTGCCCTCCTCTATTCATGGCGCACAGGTCGGTGTCAGCTCTGATTATCATAAAACCCAGCCTGCTTCAAATTAAGGCACGAGGGCTCAGGCTCGCTCTCCCTCTTTTACGCGAGGCAGAGGAGGAATTAACAGGTCTCTCTGCACGAGCCTGCTGTGGTAAGAAGTTTACTCTGTTTACTCAAAGTTTAGCTGACTTCTGTTAAACAGTGTAATTAAAATGCAATATTTTTACTGTGTGGAGTTTGTTACGTTGTGTCTATGATGAAAATAATTCATGTTTAACTTGTAGAAGAGTCCTGAAAGTTTTTATATGTCCTGTGTGATGTAGCTTATTTCTGACACTATAGCTTCTCTGTGCTTTTTAACGTTTACTACGATAGTAACAATCCTTTTAAAAGCAATATTGCTCCTTTAAAAATATACTGTATATATTTTTTTTTCTCAGAGGCTGTTTGTAAAATCTGTTACTAAAGTTTAGGAGCTGGTTAAAAGTATCATGGCCAATAAAAAGAGAGAAGTCTGTACTTTTTGTGTTTACAGAGGTTAGTTTTGTTGGTAAGACTAATGCTTGTTAATTTTTTTTAACTGTCTCATGCACAAAAAAAACTGTAAATCTGCAACATTATTTAACGTACACTAAGCAGGACTCATTGTGTTTCTATTTGTATTTTTTTGTTGAAAAGGGGGATTTACAGTAAAAATGTAACAATACTGACTTCAACTTTTTAGGCCATTGCTTTTCTTTTCTTTCATTTCTCAATATTCACACAAAACAGAGCAATTGTGCATCATAGCAGAGCATTTGAACTTCTTCTTTTTAAAGTATATTTAATAATTTGCACATTATAAACAGTATGAGCTATATTTACAAGTCCTTTATTAATCAATTCATAATCTTGTATTTAAATCAATTTCTCCATCTTTAAAAAATCCAACAGTATGATCTTGTTGAATCAGAAATTACAGTTATGGTTTTATGTCATTTTTTAAAAATAACTGCACTCACTGCAGTAATCTATAACCCTGTGATAAATGTATGTATATAAACAAGACTGTAAATAATTGGAAATATTCCAGCAATAGTAATAATAATGGAATAGATTGATAAAATATTTTTGGACATGTCATTCGAACCCATGTGTATGTGAGACGACTTCACATCTGAATTCTTCCCCTGCAGGCCAGACTTGAGCCTGATGCTGTGTCTTGAGTTTGAGTTTGAGTTCAGACTCGGTTCAAATGTTGAGGCCTGCGAGCTTCAACATGAAACATTAACACCAAATTTAACATGTTCAACACAGAAGAGACTCAGGCCTATAAAAACCTAAAGAAGTGACACATCTTTACATTTCTGGCACTGATTATTCCTCAATTACTGTTGCCAATAACTGTTAATTGAAGAGGCAGACGGATCCTGAAAGAAAACCCTCAAAATCACTAATAATGTTGCCAAGAGCCACAAAAATGGAGTTTAATATGTGATTCATTAAAACATCTAATTCAAGATCACACTATTCACAATATTATTTTAAACAACAATCACATTCACCTCATAATGAGTTGGAAAATAGAATATCTACATGTATACATCCATTCTGTTTCTTTTTGTGTGTGTGTGTGAGTGACAAAGTTACAGTAATTTAAAACACTCAGGCTGTAGATTATTTTGTCACTATGGATTCAGTTCTGTGCTTCTGTTAAAAAATATGCTGAAAACTTAGATTCAAAATGTATTCTAAATAAACATGCAAAAGTACATTACAAGTACAGTATGCCACAAACTGTCAGATACTCGTTCACTCATTTCCCCCCAGTCATGTTCACTTAATTAAATATGTTATTATTATATAGTGTACAGAACTTGTCTAAACCTGTATCAATAAATGGATAAAGTGTCCATTAGGTCTAAAAGCTAAATAAATCAGAACAAATGTCTGCCAGAAAGCACATGTAACATGAAATCCTATTGTTATTATTATTATCAAAACAATAATTTTTAGACAGCAAAATAAATTAAATATGTATAAATTAAGGAACAAATTATATAATTTAGTTCAGACATACTGCATGTGTAAAACAAAAATACAACATTTTTTAATATAAAGTGCCACCGAGCTGAATGACAGGAATCATGTTTTGCGTTGAATTTTACAGATTCAGTTAGTTCAGAACATTTTTTTATTCTCTCACAAATTTAACAGTAAGTACTGGAAAATTTATCCCAACATATTGTAAAAAAAAAAAAATCAAATTGCATTTTTAAAAATAAAGATAAATAACAATTCAATGGATCTTAAATAACCGTACATTCGCCTCACAAGGGCTGAGAAAGGAAATGAAATTAATGCAACCTGTGTATTATTATAATGAATAAGTTCATATCATCTAATACAAACAGACATTATTTACCATCAATAATGAGAAAACAAAGACTATAAATGTATAATATTAAAGCTGTGTGAATAAAACATCACATCCACCAACTAGTGCTGTATGTTCATGATCTGTAATAATAATAATAATAATAATAATATAATATGATATATCATAATATCTAATCAAAGTTTTACACACAATATTTATAGATTTTACATACTTTACAGTATAAAATATTTCAGCCTGTGTTTCAGTCAGTTTAGGCCTTTCAACCCTTTTTCTGTTCAACAAGTTAACTTGTCTAATAAAAACTAAATTATAGACTCAACTGCAGTGTTTTAATGTTTCTTAATGTTTAACTTCTCTCACAATATTCTCACACATTTTCTTACAAATAGAATCAACCTGGTTTATTATTATATCTTTAATTTCTTAGTGTCAGTGTTTTCACCCTGGTGTGAACTATTAACCTTTAGTTACCTTTTCTTTATAATTAAAATATGAATTCTTATTCTATGAAGGAGATTAATTGTACACTTGTATTTTCATGTAGATTGACTGTAGACTTTGTCTGCAGCAGAATAAGTTTCAGATTACTCACTTTCCTTCTCTTATTTGCTTTGTGTTTATTCTTCCCTGTAAACACACACCAGCTTTGTGACAGGCCAATAATGCAAATAAATATCTAAATATATCTGCAGTGAACTAAATTATATTGTTACTGTACCTGTTATACAGTTCAGTCGAGATGATCCAGTCCCTTCTCACCAAAGAGTGTCGCTGTTTCATCCTATAGTGGATTTTTTTTTTTTTTTACTGTATGCTGTGTTTCTTTAGTTTACACATATTCATTCACAGATCGTTAAAATTCACTTCTCCTGCTCCTGAAACAGCCGCATGTTGTCTGCTGGCGAGCAGCTGAGAATCAACTGTATTTATTAGGATTTCCGGCGTAAGAAACAGGCTTGTGAGTCACAGGTCGATCATAAACAGGCTGTAAACACCTGCACACATCACTGTAAAGCAGCTGAGTGCCTTGAGGTAACTTCTTCTGTGTTTTTTATAATAGGGCAGCGTTTGTATCCCGCATATAACACTGAAACAAGGCAACAATCACAGGTTATATGATGCTAAATCTCTGTAGTTGTTTTCCATTCACACATTGACTGTATTGATTTGTAGATAAATAAGGAGACTGAAAGACATGATCCATCCTGGATAATGGAAGATAAACCCAACTCAACCTTAAGAGTGGGTTTTCCTTTTAAGACGTCTAAAAATGTAAATCAGTGAATCCTACTGTACGTTATGTTAATGAGGCCGTATCGTTTCCTATGGGCTCTATGAATGTTTGGTATTTTGAGAGTGAAAGTGACACAAATTAAGTGTTTTCCTGGTGAAAAGCCTTTAAACTGGTGGTTCTTTCTTAATAATGGAGACCTGTAGATTATTACCCACCTTATTTATCGCCACAACATTTGGGTCTAATCAGTGACGTGTGCCGGATTGTGCCGAAGTGGCTGCCTGCCTGCAAACAAACAAAACAAAACAGCATCAACCTACTTTCAGGGTGTTTATCCCCGTTTATTCCCCCCATAATATTATAGGGCCTGTTTGACAAATTTGATAGGCCCCGAGCCGGCTGTATTCCCTCCTCCTCCTCCTCCTCCTCCTTCCCCTCCTCATCATCATCATCATCCTCCCTCCCCTCGCCTCAATCCCTGCCTGCAGCCGCAGCTCTCACACTCCTGTCTGACCCGCTTTATCCGGTAAGAGAGGATGATTTTTCTACATAATATGGTGTGCTGGTGTGCGTCTATTTGTTAAAACAGCGAGTCAAATAAATTGTAGATTTTTTAAAGAAGGCTTCTAACATTTGAGAGAAGACGTTGCGGTACGTCTTTGCCACGCATGATAGGAAGTAGATCTGTGTGTGTGTGTGCGTGTGTGTGTGTGTGTGTGTGTGTGTGTGTGTGTGTGTGTGTGTGTGTGTGTGTGTGTGTGTGTGTGTGTGTGTGTGTGTGTGTGTGTGTGTAAATATCAGGCAGTTTATTTGGATGGAGTAGCCTACAGAAAGAAGAAGGAGGCATTTCTAAAACACTAAAATATGTCTTTTTTTTGTAATCCAGAGGATCTATGTGGATTAATCTCAAATCATTTGTAAGCAGCTTTTTGAGACTGATGCAGGTGCAACATGGTGCACATTAATTTGGGTTTTATTTACACATTTTTTTAATTTTACAATTTCCTATTTGAAATAATTGTCTTATTTGAATTAGAAAATGAGATTTCTTGGTGTGTGTTGCCTTACCAGAGAATACACGATAAACTAACATTTTTTGGAAAGCCCCAAATCTAATAATCCTCCCAAAAATCCTCTTTTTTAAACTATTTACTCATATATGCTGCTAATATCAGAGCAAAACTATGAGCGAGCTGTACCTGAAATATTATAGCAATACTATAACATATATTAAAAATACTATAAAGTGCAATAAGGCCTTTTGAGCAGCACAGACACACTTTAGGTCATCACAGAAATCTACCAAAGTTGAGTCTAATTTTTCATGATGCAGGGAAGAATGTTAATTAGTCTGCGTTTAGGTTTAAAACTCCAGAATATTTAATGAGGGTCTTCGCTGCCATGTGCTCATGTAAGAAGTATTCATGTAGCCAGCAGTAGAGAAGGAGGAGGTGTAGGTGGAGGAGGAGGAGGAGGAGGAGGAGGAGGCCCCAGGCAGCGCTGCAGTGCAGAGTTCAGCGGGGAGATATTGTTGTGAGCCTGGGAAAGTGTAGCGGGGCTGACGCCAGACTCTGCTGTGCAGGGTGGGGGGACTTCGAGGATCCCAGACCTGATTGTCATGTAAATTTCTCTCCGGCACGTTGTTGAACTTGATGTTGACTTCTTTCTTTTTCTTTTTTTCTTGTCTTTTTTTGGGGGGGGGGCAGAGGGGGGGTAAATTTTCCCTGTCACTTATTTGTGGGAAAATCCATCTGAGGACACACACACACACACACACTCAGACAAACACACACACACACACACACCGTTTAACAGATTTTTAAACGCTCAACAAACCTTCAGTGCAGTTGACTGAACGCTGTTTATCTTCAGGAATTAATGTAACTTTTGTGTTATATTTTATACAACCATAGTAGAGTAAATCAAATAGTTTTAATTCTGTTCACAACTTAAAGGTCTTAAAAGATATTTAGTGGGCTGCTCTTTATTTTTTTTAAAAACAACTCATGCATGAAATTTGTGTGTTTTCTTGTTGCAATATTAAAGCAACGTCTAATGTTTTTGCCTGTATTTTTGAAAAGATTTTAAATTTTCAGTAACACTGATGAATGTGCATGTGACGCCCTGAAGGAATATTTACTGAATCTATTTATGAATGCAGTGAAAGCCTGTTAAGTGAATAGCTGTATTTTTTTTTAAATCAAATACAATGTAGGGATGCACGTGTGCTCTCTAACACCACGCTCACGCATGCTCAGAAGCAACAAGGACTGTGCATCCAATGAAAATGAACACTGCTTTCATGCTAATGTGGCACATAATGATATTTTTAAATTGTGCAGGCCTCCCTCTTGTTCCTTAAACCGTGCCAACAGCGCTGCGTGCAGGTGTAAGTTCAATTACAGGCGTGCCATGCAGCAGGGGCCACAGCTGATTAGATCTACTTATAAATGATGCAGAGCAGAATAGGATTCATACAGTAGAGCCGGACCTGTGCTGCAGCCTGACAGAAGAGCTGCACCTCCGTGATACTAACAGATTGCCCATGCGCAATAATCAGATATGTAACTGCTATCTGATGCAAGCTTCGTTTGGAAACCCGGACTGCAGCTCCCTTCTTCTCTTTTTATTGGCTTACCTGCACACACACACACACGCACACACACACACACACACACACACACACACACACACACACACACACATACTGATTCCAGCACCTTTTTAAATATCCTTTCAAACTTTGAGAGATATTGCAAGTTGCTACTCGGGTCTCGTGTCTGCCACTGGCTTCTTTTTTTTATCAAAGGGTGTGATTGTTATCGCGCTCACTATCTCATCTCCACAGCCTTGATATCACTCATATCATAATATCACTCTCGATAAGGCTGCATATAGCCTGAATATGCTATCAGGACTTAGCTAGGCGTGGGCCTTTTCTGCACCAAGGACAGAAACCTCAGATTACTCTGCTCGGTGCATGCACAGCCAGTTTTTGTTGTATTTAAAATAAAATAAGCAACAGGAACAATTTCTCTTCCTGTACGGAGCCTGGAGAAGGTATTGATCAGAGTAGCCTATGGCCAAATCCTCTAAAAAGGTCACTGTAGTTACAATATGGACAAAATCTGGTAAGAACAATGTAATAATCATGGAAAATAATCTGTAGCAGCCATAAATAGGTCAAATGAACAAGTTAAGAGAATGTAGGTCAACTTATTGACCTCATTTCGTTATCATTATTTCCCTTAAAATGCATTTAATTACATGTTCAGCATTTTATAATACTGTATGTTCACAACAGAGGAGAGCTGACTGGGGATTTTTCAATATTTTCAAACATATTAATTGTGCGTTTTTATGCTCAAAACCTCCTAGTTTGAATCATCTGGTATAAGACAAAATAAACTCTTTTTTTATGATTTCAGTAATATTTCAGCTCTGATCAAAAGAGGCTATTTGGAGATTATTTGTTGCTCCAAATGAATCTCACAACGCTGCAGAATATAACTGTGAATCAGGAGGGTTTTATATATATATATATATATATATATATATATATATATATATATATATATATATATAAAGTTTGTGCTCCGTTATTGTGTGGGATTAAAAAAAAAAAGAAAAAAGAAAATGCTTCTGTAAATGTGGCAGTAAATGAGCCCCACAGAGCTGAGACGAGCGTGGCTTTTTACATTCACAAATTTAATTAAGTGAAGTTTCAAAATGCCTCCTCAATTAGCAGAGTCTCAGAATAGCAGGTCAGACTCAGCTCCATCCGGACTCAATTTAATTTTTAAGATATTTTACGCAGTGCCTGACTGATGAGGATAATTGGGGGAATAAACTCCTGATTAACACACACCTGTATTCAATTTTTAAATTGGCTTTAATGATTTCAGATCACCGCCTCTCTCTCTCTCCCTCCCTCCCTCCCTCCCTCTCTCTCTCCCTCTCTGAGGCGGAGTTTATCCTCTCTGCTCACCGTGTGGACTCTCTGCACTTGTCAGTCGCAGCTCGCATGTGTGCGGGAGAGGACAGCGTGTTGTTCCTATACAAGTCAACAGACAGATAGGACACTTTGCAGCCTAAACTCTGTGCTTCTTTTACACTATTTTCTCTCATCGCGATCAGACTAAAAACAAATCGAGGCGGAACTGAGATTGTTGGAGGATATTGACTTTAGAGGAGTGGAGTTAGCCTGATGTGCAAGTAAGTGGGATGCTGGCTTTATGTGATGACAGGTGTAACTGAACTGTAAAATTAATTAAGATGGTTGTTGTGTATTTTATAGCCTGCTGCTGCACGTTCATCACATTGATTGTTGCAGGCGTTGTGTGGTCTTGTGTTTCCCGGCAATTTAAACTACAGCAGAATTGAATTATGGGAACTTAGCTTGTCTTTTAGGCCTGGTGCTGCGGAATAAATGCTCAAAATCTTGCAACATAAGCCCACAGTTTTGACAAAAGGCAACCCTGTCTCTTAAGAATGAAATGGTTTTGACAGACAGGGTTGTGTCCGGCCTATAGTTAGATACACTTGTGATGCTCTGCAAAAGCAAAATATAGCCTGTAGTGATGGTGATAGTTTGTATTTGTGCAATAAGCTTTTTGCTTTGCTTAAACGTGGTGGTGCCATTAAAGAAAAGTTGAATTGGGTGGGGAGAGATTGTCCCAATTAAGGAGCTATTGGATAGTATGTCAATCATTTTGTGTGTGTGTGTGTGTGTGTGTGTGTGTGTGAGAGAGAGAGAGAGAGAGAGAGAGAGAGAGTAGGTGTGTGCTTAAACTATTAATAGAAACCATAACCACCTACATATAATGATAGACATAAATATCACACTTTTCTTATCGTGAGCAGTTTGGGTGCTGCTCCATCTTTCTACCTCTCTCTCTCTCTCTCTCTCTTTCCGTGTGTGTGTGTGTGTGTGTTAGGGGGGCTCTCAGTGCAATGTGACCACAGGCAGGCTCTCTCTCTCTCTCTCTCTCTCTCTCTCTCTCTCTCTCTCTCTCTCTCTCTCTCTCTCTCTCTTTCTATCCTCTCTCTTCTCTCCCGGAGAAGCTGCCCCTTTAAGAGGACGACGGGTTAGTTTGTGTCTTTGGTTATCTAGCTGTATGAGTTTTAATTTCATAAAGCTAGAGAACCGAAAGTACGAACTGACGCCGAGCACTTCGGAGCCGCGGGGGTCCTCTCGGCATGGAGGAGATGATGATGCCGGGGCGGGCAGCAGGAGGAAGCAGAAGGGACGGATGCTGAGGGAGGCTGAACGCCGCCGCCGATGAAGAAGAGTGGTGGTGGTGGTGATGGTGGTGGTGGTGGGGTGGTGTGTGTGAGGGGGGTGGGATTCCGCTGATCCAGAAAACAACACCGGCATGATTTTAGCGGTGCTTGCTGGAGAGGTGTGGGCACGTTCAGAGGAGCCACCTGCGTGTCTGTGAGGGCGTGAATGTTGCTGCTTTCAGTGGTTTGGGCATCGCGGTGACGCTGGGGCCTATTGAGAATCAATACATCGGCTATCCGTTCAACTTTAGGTCACATGGGAGAGATGCATGTGGAAAAATACAAAAAAAAAAACCAACCAATCCCAACCTGCATGCTGTTGTGTAGTTGTCATAACTGTGTGGGTGTTATAACTGTAATATCTTGAGGGGGGAGACAGAAATAGTTAAAGGACTCATGTGATTGGTCAATCTGGGACTCACGTGACGGTGTTGGCAGCATCAGGAGCAGCATCACATCGCTAAGATCTCACATGTTGGTTATGGCGATTTTTTTTTTTTTTGTAGGCCTAGAAGTTGGTGGAGCCTTCATCGTAGCCAATAATTACACTGCATGAATTTATCCTGCAGAGCTGCATCCCAGTGGAGGTGCAGACTCCCTGACTCCTGTGATAACTCTGAGTGTGTTTCCTTTATGGGTGGTGTAGGCTAAGTGATGTCCCCTGGCTGTAATTAACTTGACATCAGGAGTGTAATGTATAATTGGATGCACATGTACATCACTTGGTGCAAGATGAAGCCTCAGCAGAACACAGTCAGAGAGTGTAAGACTGGACCACTGGGTGCCTGTAACAACACAGAAAGAGTGTTGAGTATCACACAGTGTGGGTAGTTTGGTTCTTTTTTACCCAACCAGAACCTGCAGGGTACAACACATCAAATTCAGCAGCACATTGCATCATCTAGAGCGAAAGAGACGCGACCATCTTCAGCCGGTTTTCGAACATGCTTTCATCATTGGAGCTGAATCCTGTTAGACATGGCAGATATGTTCAAATTTGTGTTTTGCTGGGTGGATTATTTTCGCGCTCGCCTGCTAGATAAGAACAAAATAGGACAACGGCTCAGAGTTTGATCTATTCTTAGAGCAGAATCAGCAAGCCTTGGAGATGACTGAATATCCCTGAAGTCCCAGCATGCTCTATTTAGACCATGACTGACAATATTTGATGTGCGCCGTTAAACAGGAGCTCGGATGATGTGTGACTGTGTATGTGTGTGTGTGTGTTGTTGACATCTGCATATGAGAGCCGTTGCACAGTTTGAGTCAGTATGATTTGACCTCCACGTCCTCCATCTTGGAGTGATGCAAAGAAAATCAGGGATTAAAATATGATGTTATCATGTAATCTCTATCTTTCTGTTCAATTCCACAGATTACATTTGCACATTTTGTAGAATTTGCACTGCATGTTCATTTTGTATACAACGTATTTCTTGTGCAATCCTGTATCTTAGTAGCTTAGCAACTGGGATGCTGCCCAGACCCAGAAGCATGCTCCATACCATCGTTTTGTGGAGTAGTTTATCACTAATACTACTAAATGTGGCTTTTCCATGACATTTTACATTTTTGTTTTTTCAAAAACACTTTTGTCAAGCACGACGTGCTCTACATGCAACAGAAAATATATATAACCTTGCAAAGAAGCAACAATAATGACAAGTGCATGGAAGAAAACACCGCTAATGAAGACAGTCAAACAAGTTTAGCAGATACTTGTTAGCTGCAAGGTCAAAAGAACTGCATTTATCTCCCTCCACAGCCCTGCAAGCCACTTATTTATTCCTGGAATATGCTGTTTCATTACAACATAGAGCTACAGCTGTTATTTTACATACACTGATCCTCTTTTCTTTTGTTTTTAAAAGGAGAATGCCGGCAACATCAGCCCTAAAGTTTGCATCAACTTACAACGAAGCCAAACTGCCACCAGACAGGATGAGAAGCTGCAATCAGCCTGCAGGTAAATATGTAAAATAACAGCACATGCATGCACAGGTGTGGTTCACGTGGTCATTTGGACTGAACAACCTATAATGCTGCTAAGTGCACACACAAGCAGTTCCACTTAGTCGGCCTCATCTATTTTGGGTATAAAAACAAGTCCACGGAGTTAGAAGACAGGTTCAGGTCAGATAGTTGATGCAGATCGTTTTTGCTTTCACGGTGTCATGAGCCAGCGATTGTGCAGCATTGCTGGTGGTTGATTGTTGTGCATGTTTGTAGAGCTGTGTGGATGGAGTTGGTTGTGTATGTGTGGGTGTGAAAAAGACAGAAAGAGAGACAGACAGACATGTTGAGGATTTTGTGTTTTGCATCAAGAATGCCTTTTCAACCGCTGTAATCCTCGCTGTTTTATTCAAACGAAAAGGGGGCATTCAGAGGGACATTTACTGCCATTTTTATTTGCACACAGTGTAAATGTCAGTTTTTTTATCATTCATGTATACATACATACACTGTCTAGCAGCAATAGACTGTAGCCTACAGCCATGCAGTGATTTGAGCGAGTGAAGTAAGACCTCCATGTTGAATTCCATCATCATTTCTCCTTTTAAGTATTAACATTTTTTACATTGTACATCACCCCCCGTCCTCCCCACACACACACACACACACACACACACCTCTCTCTCTCTTTCATTCTCATACAGTCAGCGTTTTATCCCTTTAAACACTATGATCCTATTTGTCAGGTAGAGTGTGTGGTAGGTGCAGGGGAGGTGGCCGTGTAATCTTTGCTGCGGTTCTTTATCCCGTTAGGAGAGCGCAGGCGTAGGGCTCACCCAAAGGTTTGGACCTGCTCATGTGGAAAGAGTGTTTGGGTGGCTCTGTCCTTTTCGCCCCTAATGCCTTGACGAGCCACCCTCCCATTGTCCAAAGTCTCCTGATTATTGTAAGCAACGTACTGATTTGCATAAAGGTATAGCACATGCATAATTCAGCAGCGGCAGCATTTAGTCAAAACACTTGAATGTACCGTAAATCACAAGAGAAGCCTGTTGTAAGATGTGAGATATAAGAAACATTTGAGATATTTTGGGTTTCTTTTTAACATTAATATTGACATTCTTAATTTTAATGCCTCAAAAAAATAAAAACTTACGCCCCGGAAGATGCTTTTTTTTTTTTTTTTCCAACAAGATCGAAACAGAAACATTCCCAGCTTTAAGGTTGTCACTATGTTCTCTTCAGTTTCCCCCTGAAATAGTTCAGCATTAAGAATTAAACAATAAGTACATATTGTTAGCAAGGTCAAATCTTCATGGTTCCGCAACCTTGAAGCTCAATAGAAAGCTCAGTTATTCAAATTTAGTATGGAGTTCTTTGAGTTGCCCAGATTTTCCCAAGCTTTATATTAGCATATGCAAGGACCGGCCTGTGCTGCTGTTTTCTAAAGTGGATGTAAATTATAACCTCAGTATTATACAGGCTGATAGGAGATAAATCTCTGCAGTAATGCATTGCAGCGAATGGGGGTGGGGTGGGGGTGCTGGGGGTGTTTGTGTGTATGTGTGTGTCTGTGTGTGTGTGTGTGTGTGTGTGTGTGTGTGTGTGTGAGAGAGGTACTGTACAATAGCCGGTGGCAGATGGAATACAGACTAGCAAAGCACTTGCTAATGGTCATGCTAAACTCTCTTTTCACTTGTTTTGGTTTCTCCATGTTTCTAGAAAAAAGAGGAGAAAATTTAAGGTGATGCATCAAAACAGAAAATGTAAAACAGTTGCAATGCTGCTGAAATAGTTTTGCAAGCGTGCACGCATCGTTTTAAAACAAATATTAACACAGGGAGATTACTAAGTCGAAATTTGCACTTGTGCGGTCCAAAAGGCTGAGGGGCTTCAGTCCTCACGAGCAGAGTGAAGATCTCTTTGGAATCCCTATGCAAACTAGGGCTTGAATAATGAGATGTATTTATGGAGGGTTGGGAAGGGGGTCCTGCTTTTGAAAGCCAGTAGGCCGGAGCCTGAATGGGATAGAGGGAGGAGGAGGGGGGAGTCGGACAAGGGGGAACGGGGGTGTGTGTGTGGGTGGGGGGGGTACAGGGGCCCCCAGCAGCCCAGGCCGAGGCCGAGGCAGCTGTGAAAAGGGGTCCCGTCTTTTTCCCACGCCCAGCAAGACGCGAAACACTGCTGCAGCTCGCTAGGGTCAAGTCCCATCGCTAATATATACACACATACATACACACGCATGCACACACACATAGAGGGGGAAATGTGTGTGTAAAAGTTGTGCAAATTAACAAGCTGTCTGGGAAGCTCTGTGACATTGGGGACACCTGCTATTCTCCCAGAATGCTTTGCACTCTCATCAGGGGCCACTGGGCTTGATGGGACAACAATTAGGTCATAACTTCAACTTGAACTTAAAATTCTGCTGTGGTCTGAAAAGAGCCGGGATTCAGATTCTTTTTCTTTTTTTTTTTCATTTATAAATAGTTTACATACTATATTTTGTTCTTGTTACATTTAAAAATAATAATTTTCAAAAGAGTGCAACATTTGAAATACACTAATTGTGTATTTTTGATGCAAAGATGCAAGAATGTTTTTTTTGCGAGACGTTTTGGAGAAAAAGTGTGAAATTGTTGTCTTTTTTTTTTTTTTTTTTTTTACTTTTGCAATTGTTGATGTGTCCATTAATTCAGTCTGTGAAGATAAACTTGGCCTTGTGCTTGATCTGAGACCCCAACTGTCAACTTGGCATTGTATGCGTGCACATATACGCACACACACACACGCAGAGTCACACACACACACAGCTTGCTTCAGGGACAGACAAAAGAAAAATTTAAACATGAAATGGAGGAGGGTTGGAGGAGTAGAGGACTATAGAGGAATGTTTTGCAGCTGAACTCTCAGTGTGACCTTCTGTCTTTCTTTAAACACGGAGCGCGAGGAGCCGGAAAAACAACGGGGACATTTTAGACAGAGAATGCTGATCATCACCTCCTTTTTATTCGCCTCGCAAAGATAATTAGCTTGAAAAGAAAAGCCAAAACATCTAACATCTATACACATTTATTGAGTTTCTTTGCTGAAAGCCTGGCTTTCAACTGAATTTCACATTCTGTGTTTTTTGCTGGTTCCAGTTTGTTCAGTCACTCGCTCATGTTTAAGAGCAGATTCTCAAGAAGCTTTTAGAAATGTCGTCCGTGTCATGCAGCTGCTCTTTTACCGCCTTCCACATGAAGCTGGTGTCACACCCATTCCCTCTATCTCTCTCTAGATACTGGCACACCAATCAAAACGGTGCAGCACTCAGTTCTCTCCCCGCTGCCCGCCATAGCTACATCAGAGCTGCACGGAGCGGTGTCACTGTAATTCAGTTCCCCCTGCCTGCTCGAGCTCCTTGCTTTAATTCCACACTATGAAAGACACGCCTGCTATCTCTTTGAGCATATTAGCAAGCATCCTCTCCTCTCTTTCTCCCTTTCTCTTCAAACTCCCTCCTTTCTCCTGCCTGTCCCTCCTTCTCTATCTCTTTCTCCCCTCCTCGTTATCACCTTCCCTCCTATTCAGATGAGTTTCAAATAGAGAGGGGGACCCTTCTAATTAGCTCTGTAAAGATGCTTTGTCGCGTCAGTGTGGCCACCAGTGTGTGCATTGAGAGGGGATGTGTGACAGCTAGTGTTAGCATTGAGAAAGTGTGTATGGGCCCTTAATGAGGTTTGTTAGCTGAGTGTGTATCCTGCTGTTTGAATACACCCTCGGCAGCCTTTGAAGGAACAGAGATGAAGAGAGCAAGGAGGAGAGAGGAGTCTTTCAGTGTGGCAGGTTGCAGAATGCAGATGATGCATTATGCTCAGTGTGGTCTCCATTTGAACAGCAGATGAGAGGAGAATAATGCTTTACTTGCGTCTTGTTCATGAAAACTATGGGAAATGCGCGGGGGTCATCGTGCTCATCAGACGTTGGGGGGGGGGGCATCTCCCCGCCTCAGATATTTGTAGTGACTCCAACAAACTGTGTGGATTCAGTCTAAACAGCCGGTAGAGCAGGAAGAGAAACTGGAGGAAGAAAATTGTGTTTTCAAGGGGATATTAGCTAAAAGTTCATGTGGTTGAGCCTGAGAGAAGGTGATTGTAGCTCTAGGACACTTTTGGAAAACTCAACTTTATGAATGGGAGCTCGCTTACAAGCAGAAAGACTTGTTAGAAATGATCACTGTGCAATTAAAGTGTTGGGAATCATGTAACTTGAACAGATTCAGTATACATGATGGTTAAAATAATTGGTGAGTTTAAAAAATGCAGAGGAGAGGGAGCGGTTGTGGTGGAGGAAGATGAGAGATGGCTGGAAACAGATGAGAGCCGGAGGTGGAGGGTAGATGGAGAGAAAAAAAATTGGTTGGGAAATGAGGGATTGTATGGAGCCAAAGAGCCAACCTGCTGGGCCTGCCTGCTGCCTCAGAGATTGTAAACTGTCACTCAGGATGCAGACAGACAAGCAAGATAGACATCATTTGCCCATATTACCCTCCACTACTGAAATTGTCGTCCAGGTAGCCCCCTCTCCCTCCTCTCATTCCGTCCGTGCACACGCATGTATATGAACTCCCTATCTATTTCCTCTACCTCCTCCGCTACTTTCTTTCTGTCTCTTTTTCCCGTTGATGAAATGAGTCAGCTTGCAGTATACTCTCCCCTCTCATTGTGCGATGGTTCGTTGCCCCTCCATAGGTGGTAGAGAGTGTTTGGGCTCTTTCCCCTGTTTTACCAGTTTACCAGTGTAATCCTTTACACCGGCACAATGAGCTCTCACTCCAGCCACAGGATTCTATTAGGCTCCCAGAGAGACACAGGATCTCCATAAACATTTTCCAGCTACCCCCCCCCCCCCCCATGCCACCTATACTGCCTCATAGCCAGGCCTCAAACACAGTCCATAGCTTCCTTCATACATTTTAAGCACCTCCTTTGTTTTGCCAGGGGAGATTTTACCTGTCTGGAAAAGGAAGGTAGAATAAAAGCTTACACACTTACAATACTGACGGCTTGTTAACGCACACCGACTCACAAAAAAGTGTCCCTTTACAACCGCAGAGTATATAACAAGCAACCGTGAACAAGCAAACGCTTGTTATATGGTCTTTGGAGGCATGCTAAAGATGTTTTTAAAATGCCGAAGTCATTGGAGGATGTGATTCCTGCTCACTGCTGCAAACATGATGCCATTAAAGTCTGCAGATAAACTCCCCAGTCTGTCATTTCATGCACATACAGTATATCAAATTCACAGCCTGGCTCTGCATTTCAGTGTTACCTTTTGAAGCGTACAAAAGTAGACATGTATTTTGTTATTTTATTTCAAATAGTACTTCATGTTCAGGAGGAAAAGTTGTATCCGATGATATTAACTGTTGCTAATATTCCACCCCCTTCATCCCTAGATGTCTATCGCAGTCAGCACAACATGCAACAAGGATTTTTTTTGATTACTTTTTTTTGCATTTTGCTTTTATTGGTTAGTGTCAGTGTGAGACAGACAGAAAGTGCAAAAAATATCACAGACCGAGATCAAACCAGGGACACATGCAGTTATATGTTATGCACCTTAATCTTTAGGCCGCTAAAAGCATTTATTCAGTAAATTAAGTAAAGTAACTTAGAAAATAGGCACACACTGTCTCAGTGACTGGTAACAGTTTGCCGAGTCACCGTGTCACTGCAAGACATGGATCGTGTGGCCAAGCTCTAACTTTCCCGAGTTTCATATGAGATTTGTTTGAAACTATTTAATATATTTCATGTGGTCTGTTAGTCTGGCTCGGTGTATTTCCTTGAAAATGCCCACATAAGCTACAGAGTCCGAGCATATAGTCGAAGTCCTTTCAGCCATTTACTAAAAAAACCTTTTTTACTTCAAAAATATAAATGGAACACAGAAGGTATTTGTTCAGATTCTCTTGTTTTTTGTTGGGTAAATACAATAAACACAAACATAATGAGCGTGATAAACACAGTCAAAGATTCATGTTTTCTCCAGGCTCTGTAGCTTCATCTAAATTAACTAATGAGCACAGACAACTTGATCTACATATTAACCCACAGAAGCAGGATCTGACTGAGGTCATTTGTGTTCTACAACTAGTTATCCTTGACAAATTAAATACTACAAAATATCAGTACTTTTATAAATATTTCTCTGCATGTGGCTTAAATAGGAATTGATGCCCTAATGCAGCTTCATGCACGATAATCATCATGTGCCAGTGTTGGCCAAATTTTCAGCTGTTGCTCTTCTGCTTTATGTTGAATTATAACAATAAAACAAACAATATAAACAAAACCAATCCAAGAGGCAGCAGGCGAAACATAAGATCTGACTTGTTAAATGTTAGAATAATGATACTGACTATTGCTGGAGGTTAACATATCTCTACTAAACAATCTTTTAAATTTTGTAATTATTTAAGGCAGTCGGAGGTCTCATGCGATGTTTGTCGACATCTCTCTGTTTTGTCCCTCAAGTCCAAAGCCATGGGTCACAGGGCTCCTCTCTCTTTCCCCTCTCTCCCTCATACACAAACATATCCCTCTATCTCCCGTCCGTCTTTCCCCATCCTGCACCCCCCCCCCCCACTCATCCTTCCCTCTCCTCCCATCTTGATAATGCAGCTCTTTTTCTTTCTTGCTGGGTGGAGGGCTGCCCTGAACCAACATTGTCCCCTACGCTGGCTCTTGTGGGGGGCCCTATTGTGTGTGAAGGAATGGGGAGTTAACACCCATGTCTGAACCCTCTCAATGGGGGCATTGTGTCTGAATCTTCCTCCAGCTCACCCAATCTCACCCCACGTCACTCCCCTGCACAGGCCAAGCTAGGGGCTACTCTGGGTGCTCCCCCATTATATGTTGAAAACATGCACATAGCGGCGACCTCAAATTCACAAACAAATCATCCCATAACCGCCCTCAACCGTTCGTAACCCGCTACTCTCTGTGTCTTATTAATTTTCCACCAGACCACACTGAGCTGAATATGTCTTTGCTGCCGGTTTTGACAGAAATGCGGGCCAATGGGTGTATGGTTATTGAAGGAGGCCCCTGCCATTCGTTTTTTTTTCTCATAGAAAAGAACAAAGCGACACATAAAGGACTATATTGTATTAGCATGATAACAGGATTCAGAATGCTTTCAGAACATTTCAAGATGCGCCGCAGTGACGAAATCTGTGTAAACAAATTGATTAGTATCGAAATAATTTACAATGCTCGTCATTTAATTTACACTGGCAAACAAATATTGCTTCATAAAGTCATAAGGCACGGTTGAAAAATTACATAACATTACACATTTCCTAATAATGAAGGTTATGTGTAATTATTTTAACTTGAATGATTCATATTTCTGGAAAAAAAACATTTCAAACTATGAAGAGATGTGTCTGTTTCATACAGTACGCTGAGCATTTTTATTTGTTTCTGTATAGCAGCGAGCGCCTTGGGGCAGGTTACAAAAGAGCAAGTTGGCGTTTTCTTCCCACATATTTTTAATCAAAGTGTTAGTGTTTACATTTGCATTTGCATTGAGCAGAGGGACGCTGAATGCCAAAGGTGAGATTTTGAAAAACACTCTATTTTCCCTTTTTCAGATGGAAACAAGGGTGGGTGGTTGGAAGGCTGGATAAAGGCTGGTAGATGACTGAACTCAGAGACACGGTGCAGCTCATCATCATTGCCATGGGCTCTCGTCTTCCTCCTCTCCTCCTGTGGCCCGTACCTCCATCCAGGGGTCCAGCACAGCCAGTGAAGCCCAAGCGGAGTGCTAGTGAGTGGGCTGGGAAGGATGGAGAAGGTCCCTGAAGGCTAGAAGCACCTCTGGAGCTACCAGCATGCAGGAGAAATCAATATGAAACACAGAGCCTGCACAGCTCTGAGTGGGGCTTCCTGTGTTATTCTGTGGCCTAAGGGCCCGCAGACCTCCAAAGGACAGGCCCTGTGTGGCCCTCTCAGCTGCAGCTCCAGCTCCTCAGACTGGACCTCAGTCCCGCTCTCCACTGGCTGTGTGTGGTTCTGCTAATGGGGATCTCTCCCCAAATAATACCCAATACCCTGAATGTTGAAACACCGCCGAGAGGGATATTCCTTTCTCTTGATTTTTTTTTTCTTTCATAAGATTGACATATTCCCCACCTTCTGCTTCTGGCTGTTTAAAAACCAGTTTGGGAGTTCTGCTTTTGACTCACTCTCCATCCTCAACTCGCCTGTTGTTTATTCCCCAACCAGTTTTTACATTTGACAAAGAGACAGTGCGATCTTTATTTTCTCCTCCACTCTTGGTTTGCTGTTACTATGGTGAGCCGTAGACATGTGTCTGTTCAAACCAGAAACACTGGCACATGCTGTATGAACATCTTTTTTCTTCATGACGTCTATTATTCAATCCCAGACTGTTTAAAAAAAAAAAACTGACTAAACAGCAAAGAGGGCAGAAGATCACAGAGCAGACGTCTGTCTGCTCTGTGATTTTAGTGGAGATGGTAACATGGTAGGTATCTCTTTTAGCACTTCACATTTTCCACTCACTCAATGAATATGCTCTCATTACCTAATATGTTGCCTAAAATAGTGCGTGTGCCTGTGTCTGTGTGTGTGTGTGTGACTGTAATGTGGCAGCCTGTTCAGTTCAGAGGAGATTTTTGGGTGTTGAGCACAGCTTAAAAGATGTATCTTTAACTTCAGGAAATGTTTGGAACTTAGGTTAATTTAAGTGTTTTTGTGAAGTTTGTTGAATTATAAAGATGTCACTTTACGTCTGAACATATTGAATCATACATCTATACATTATCAACAGAGAGCTGTGTGTGTGTGTGTATGAATGGTCTGTAGTTGCTTGGCCCTGAAAGTGTTTTTGCGAGCAGCGAGCAGCAGCAGCGTGCACTACAGAGCTCCAGTCCCAAACTGCTGTCTTCGTCACAGTGATGCAGTGTGTTGTTGTGTTTCCATCCAGATGGGCACAGCTTCAGACAAAATGGCCGCCAGTCTTTCCCTCTGCCAAAGATGGCGGGCGCATCTCTGTTGTCTGCCATCTGTGCATCCGTTAGCTGTTGTCGAATGCAAATCGAGACTAATTGCATTTGCATAACCTCCAACCATCATGTTGTTGGCATGTGCTGATAATTGCTCCTATAAACGCGGCGAAGCGAGCAGGAGTGAAGTGATGTTTTAAAGCGTACTCGGTGCCGTTAGTTTTTCTCTTGGGGTGTGAGTATTTGTACCCAGAAATGTGTTTGATAGGTGTTCAGTGCATATGAGATCAAGAGTCCGCTGGTCCTACTGTGCCATATGGTGCACATGTTTTCATGTGATTCCCTCATATGCAAATGTGACACTGTACAAAAGATTAAGCCGAGGCTTTTTTTTTTAATCAGATAGCGCTCTGTCACTCATGCACACTCACACTCACGCTCATTTTTTTTTTTTTTTTACACACAGACATACATAATGCACAGATGAAAGCATTAAGCAAACAGAGAAGCTCAGACATGCACACAGACTCTAATTAAGAAGGGATCCATAGGCCCAACAAACTCCAGACAGACACACCATAATAGTCTCATTTTCATGCACATGGGTGTCTGGTTACCATGGCACTGAACAAATCGTGGGGTGACTGATTTTTGCTAGAAAAGGGTTGCACATGACACATGTAAATATGCGGTATCACAAAAATTGCTGCCTGAAGAACACTGATTGTAGCTTTGAAGTATCATGTGAACACAATTTCCTAAGAATAGACCAGTTAGAGCAAAATGATGGAAAACTGAACTCATATATTTGAGACTCTGGAGTGACAAAATAAAAGATATGTCTGATCTCATAACTTGGCATAATATCGTAAGGAGCTGTTTTGTAGTCACAGGACTGAAGTGTTGTATAAATGCATATCTCACGTTTCTGCATCCCCGCAGAGTGTCGTTTTGTGGTCGTATTTGATTGAGCAGGTCTTGTTTTTGGCGGCGTAAATTCATGCGATGAGAGTCGTCTGAGCGGCTGAGTAACAATGCAGCGTTCGTATTTGCATTCGCCCATCAAGGCAGCTGCTGTGCTGTACAGTTAGGTCTACTGTGGGCAGCAAAATGGCGGTCACGCGAATCACAGGGTTCTGTCTGCTGGTCGTGGGAGCTGAGGAGAGGAGAGAGAGAGAGAGAGGAGCCGGGAGGAGGGGGGGAGGGGAGGGCAGTGGGGAGGATTTTGGGGCGTCTGGTTCGAGAGAGAGGGTTGCAGGGTCTAGACTGTGGGGTGGGGGGGTCGCTCAGGAGGGGAAGATGGAGTGGGGGGCGTTGGTGGAGAGGTTATTATTTGAGGAGGGGGGGGGGGGGGCGTCTGGTTTTAGGAGGAACCATTAATGAGGGACTGGAGGAGGGGAGGGGGGGGTAGTTTGTCTGCATTTGTGAACATGTGTCTGCATCTCGGCCATTTGCATAAAGCGATGAGGGCGTCCATATGCTGTGTGGCAAGGCAAATTCAGTCACAGTCTTTTGCGCGCCTCCCAAGGTCTCTCACATGAACTGAACGAAAACCCGCCCGAGTGTTGCGCCCGTCCGTATCTGACAGTCACATTATCTGTCGGGGAGCAGAAACACGCTCTACCCCATTTCTCACAATAACACTTAAACACTCCTACAATACTGAAGCCTCATGTTAGACGCATCCCTGTTTCTGTCCATTACACCATCCAATGAGGGGATGTGAAGTCGCTCTCGGCCAATGACGAACGGCAAAGAATCAGGAAGAGGAAGGAAAGGCGACGGGAGTCATGAGTTTACCCTTGATGTGCCGGAGAAAAGAGAATCAACAACACAGCTTCAGCAGCAAGAGGGGAAAGAAAAGGATAGCGGGAAGGGGGTGGGATAATATGGGAGCGTTATTTCATGATGAAGCAGACGTGGCTTTCCAAACAGAACACAGGCGTTGGAAATAAAGTTGTAATTTATTAGCCATCAAACGTTTATTTGCGCATACATGTCAGCAGAATTTGTGGAGTATTTACAGATCAATTTGATGGGGGGAAAAGAGGAAAAGAAAAGCCTCCCTTCCACTGCAAAAGAATAAAGTCAGGACGGCGGGGTGGTCGTCATGAGGCCAAAAAAAGTCAGACAGCTAGACACAGGCACAATGCAGATCTCCATAATGTGCTGCATAAATACTGCCATGTTGAACGTGTGATAGTCTCCTGCGCTGGAGGTCTGAGCTCGGAGCGTGGGAATGTTAGGAGAACATATGCAGAACAGTCGGACGCTGGCGAGACAGCCTTGCTAGCATGAATGCTGTTGTAGCAGGTGAAAGAGGACCCTAGAGTTCATGGGTCAAGGCCAGTGAAGAGGTTGTCTGGTTCGTGTGTGTGTGTGTGTGTGTGTGTGTGTGTGTGTGTGTGTGCGTGCACGTGCGTAGGCCACTTGGGTTGTCGTCTGGGTCTTGTAGGATGCTAATGAAGTTGCCCGGCTGTTTGATAAGCAGTGCTGCCCATTGTTCGTTCAGAGAGGACTAGACTGGGTGTAGACTTGGACAAGAGCTCCTTCATCATGTGTTTCGTAGCAGAGTAGCAGACAGGCAGGCTAAAGTCAGACCTCCCCTGCTGAAAGTGTGATTGTGTTGTCTGGAAGCCTTTTCTCCCCACATCTCTGCTTTCTGTGACATTTCTTCTCTGAGTGACACGTTGGTCTCGGGCTCTCCAGTGTGGTGCCTGTCTTTGTTTCTTTCCAGATTGATGGCGGCTTTGTACCAGGGCTCCACATTTCCATGATGGAGGAAATTGTCAGGAGTACGCTGGTTTAGAGCATCTATTCAGATGCCGGATTTACAGCTTTAGCCACTGTGATTTCTGTCAAATCAAGCTTGAAAATCTCATCAATGTTTTTGCCAAAACTTTGAAGTGTCTTTCATCTTAAAGCATAAGGCTGGCTATATTCTTTATTTTAGTTGCTACCAGCAAATCCCACAAAAAGACCAAAACTAAGTAATTTCATCCTACTAACAAGCAGTAACAACATTTGAATTATCTTATTTCTCTGTGCCATAGAGAACCAAAACTATTAACTGGTTGCACTGGGTGATATGTTCCTTCATTGTGCTGAACATGTAGTTTGTCTTGAGTCAGTCCAAATACTCTAAAGAAACAAATGTGTATTACATTTTTTTCTCGATCTCATTTAGAAAGCACTGGCACTCAAGTCATCATAGCTGGAACCCAGTTAACACACAATTCTCCAGGTGGAAACACCAAAATTGTTCACACACCAATCAGAACCTCAGGATAGATAGATAACAGGGTCATGGGTCAGTTCACTTTTTTTTTGGAACAGTGGATCCAGAAAGACCTGAAGCAAAATAAATGTGATTTCTTTCTTTATGTACAAACAGTTTTTTTTCATGGGGTTATATTGGTAAATAAATGGAAATTCAGTTTAATTTACCACAGTACACTGAGGAATTAAAAATTTCAAAATGTATACACATGTTGTGTCTTTATATTGTGTTCATCATGGTAATCAGGTTTTTACTGTAGTGTTTTGAATGGATCTCACCAGTGTGTAATGACTATATTGTAGTGTGTGTGTGTGTGTGTGTATTTGATGGCTTTTGTGTGACGTCTGAAGGTAAAGTTTGGTTTAGAGGTAAGATTACATGGTTTTGGTTGGTTTTGACATGGAAGTTTGAAGTTGGTGAAGATGAGCGTGCAGTTATGCATTTGTGTTTAGAGTTTTGGGAAACGGAGCATCATTTCAAGAAATGTCTTAGCAATCGAGAAAAAACTGTAATCCACGAGTGAAAATAGTCCCCAACAAATGTGCTATGTACTCCTGTTTGAGTAACACTGGCTAAAAACTACAGTGCCCAGCTGTTTTAGGAAATTACTTAGCCTTTTGTGACAACGAAACTATAAATTTGTGACCTGCTTTTAAAGATTCACACGTTCAGTCGGGTTGGGCCTGGCGCCACAGACGGCGTGGCAAGTTGACACAGCCTAATACGTTGTTGGTTTTTGGTCTTTCCATGAGATTTCTTAACAACGAGAGAAATATATAATGCCGGCCTGATCCTTTAAACATATTTAAACAGCATTTGTACCGAGTCGGAGACACGTGTGTTTGCCTTCTGTCACACTGTATCCAGTTTAGTGAGCGGGATTATCTTCATGCAAAGGATTAATTTCTGACGTGTCCTGTCGTCGTAAAGAGCTGCGTGCGTAAAGGTGTGTTACTTATGGTATCCCTTTAAGAGAGAAAGCATTACCTCATCAGGAGCCGTGTAAAGGAAGGAAGTGAGTGAATGGGTGAAGGAGCGCAGTGCTAACTCTCTCCACTCCTTTATGCTTGTGGGTGCAGGCTTCATTAGCTCTACAGAAAGGGACAGCTCCCTCCCAGACCCCTCAATAGACCCATAGACCTGTCTCACTGGCACAGGCTCTGGCTCAGTGGGGTGTGTGTGTGTGTGTGTAAGTGTGTGTTTGTGCCTGCGGTATGCGTGCGCGTTTGCATGTGAGTCCCCCAACCATTCACACACCACCAGGCCTCATAGTTTCTCACTCATGCCTAAAGGAAGCCTGGCATTGACACTTTTTTGAGACTCACATCTCTGTCACTCTCTCTTTGTCCCTCATTCTCTCGTTTTCCCTCACATGCTTTCCATTATTCTCCATTTCACAATTTTTCCTCATTGTGTTTTCTCTCTCAGGCGCTTTATTCGTCTTTGACTGGACATTCAGTAAATGACCATATGCTGTACAGCACTCAGACTGTTGTACGTAACAGCAGATTTTGTTTTTTAGACGCATTCTCATGTTCCTTTATTGAATTAGTCAACAATTCTCCACATTACTGACTTTGCGTAAAGTCTATACACATCTAAAAAGATTAGTCTGTATCGGAGATTAAAAAGGCTTTGCAGATTCATGCTTAATTTAGGAATAACTTGCACCAATAAATTCAGTTTTGCCAGTATTTAAACTACCGTTTTTGCACAGTGAACATGACCCTAATTGTATTTGCAGTGATTACTCAGCATAACTTTGACAGCCGTAAACTCCAAAAGACCAACCGAGCTCACAATTGCACTAATGAAGAATTTGCTTTTCATCTGTGTGAAAACATAGATTCAGTACATGCTGGTTCTTATAACGCTGATCTTCAGCCATTAATAGTATTTTAATTGAGATAATGCTCAACAGTAAAAATGTGTCTAAATGTAACCAGAGCTAATTCACCTGCAGCTACAGTGCACAATATCAAATTTGACACTTTCATTTTTCCTCTATTATAAGCACTCAGCAGGCTAGAATTAACTACCTGTAATTTAACTGCAATGGAAAGATTAAACTATTTTTTTTACTGAAACACTTCCTGACAGACATGATGCTTAAAGGCCGTCTGTGTATAAACATAATCTGCAGGAAAATATGAAAAAAAAACAGAGATCCCGTGGAGAAGACGGGAGGCTCTTATCCTTCAACATAAGTTTCCCATCAGGCAGCGTGTGCGGGCAGCTATTCTACTCGGGGTCCTCGTCCTAGCGAGGGGGAGGAGACGCTTATATAGGCAAAGGTGCTAGCAGAGATGATTAGCATGGGCAACCGCCATCGCTTCCTCTGCTCATTGTTGCAGTGCTGCATTGAGCCCAGCGTGCATCAGCTGCTCATGATACACACACACACACACACTCACATACACAATCTAAACATACAAGGCACAGACATACACATCAGCACATGTCATTTACTTGGTAATTGGTTTATTTATTAATTACTGATTTCAAAGTCGAAACCAGGTTTCATATCTCTCAGGGCTCAAAACTCGGGTAAAAGTAGAGCGAGGGAAACTTTGGTACACCCGCAGAGAAATGCAAGCTTTGACTCAGAAATAGTGAGAGAGAGAGAGAGAGAGAGAGAGGGCGACAGAGGAGGAGGAATGAGAGTACAATACTGTGGCCTGGTTTGTGGCTCCAGAGGGATAGAGACACTTTCGCATTTCCCCTGCAAAACGAGATAGGATGAGCTGTTTTAACACACACACACACACATATATACACACACATGCACGCACACCTTGTTCCCTCCGTCTAAGTGAGCCAGCACTCAGTTCGTGCAGCTTTGTTGTTGAGGCAGCAGGAAACTTATTGCCCCAGATTTAACGCAAACCTCCTTCACACATGCAGCAGTTCGCTGTTAACGCACTTCAACTGAATCCACCTCGAAACAATTTCAATCATAATTTCATCTCTGTTTTAATTTATTTTTTGCATGTTTTGTCATGATCAGGATTGCAAATATCCAGTAAACTGCATGTGTGCGTGTGTGTGTATACATGTGTATGTAACAGACAGCCTGACCTCTGACCTTGTCCTGCTGTGAAGCTTTCATTCCCATAGGCTGGGGGCTGTGGTCGTCTCTGTGCACGCACACACACACACACGCACACACACACACACACACACACACTGTTGGCTCTATTGGTATAGCTGTCCCTCGGCCACCCATTCAGGGCTCAGTCACGGCCACTTAGAGCGCAGCAGACTCAGGGATTCAGACGAGCTGTGATCCAATGACATGTATTTATAATGAGGGGGCTGCGGGGACGTCTTTGTTGGACGGACACAATGTCAGTATAAGGGTGTGTGTGTGTGTGTGTGTGTGTGTGTGTGTTGGGGAGGGGAGGGGGGTTAAATACAGAAAGAGGGGAAGTGTAGGGACAGAGAGTCCGGGAGACCTTCACACACCCTCCTCGTGGGGATGAATTCAGACTTTTCTTACTTTTCCAACTCTTTCACACATATACACACTTTCTGTCTTACCTTCTTGAATCTGTGGAAAAAAACATCCTTGTCACCATGAGAATATCATCTAAAGACTGACCTTGTCCAGCAGAATTTGTGCAGTTTGTTTTGTGTGTTTGGGGAAAGTTACAATAAGATTGTCAAAGCAAGTCTGTAGTTCTTGCTGCAACTCCAAGTCAAGTCACAGGTCTTCATAAGCAAACTGAAAGTCAAGATCTTTCAGAGTCTGTGGATGTTGGCCATTAAAATGACTCAGCATTTGAACATTTCCCTGTCAAACCTGTTAACTTGTTAGTGTTTTATGCAACCAAATCCTTTCAATGCATAGAACTAATAATTAAACATTTAAGACGTATGGCTGAGAACACATCCCATGATTCTTCTTCAGTACACTGCAGTTTATTCACCAAACACTTTCAGCTATCTTGCTTTCATCAGGGTGGTGTCTGAGGTTGTTTCCAGTTTTCTTACAGTCCACTGATCAGTCATGTGACCTGTATATCACCATAGATACTAAGTATACAAAACAACATGACCATCATCATTTTAAAATAGTTTTTGATCAAGGATGAAGGCAAGATGGCCAAAAACGTTGGTGAATAAAGTACAGATGCGCAGACGTATCTGCATCTCGCAATGTGTGCGTTCTCAGTATTAGAAAATGATTAATCAAGACCCAAATTTTTTTTTTGTGTAGAATAGACAACGAAACGGTCTCTGCTCACAAAGACTCTGAAATTCCTTTTGTTATTTTTAGGATTTTGTGAGCGTGTACAGAGGAGGGAAGCAGGAAAGGCAGCAGGACTGATATGTTAAAATAAGTCATGTTTGGAAATACAGACCTCTTGTATCTGTGTGGCTCTTAATGTTCCTATTGTAACATTGTGACATCATTCAAGGGTCACATAATCTCATCACTGCTCTGACCTTTTCACTCCGCACTACTGCTTGTAATTGTAGATAGGAAATTAAACGTACATATTTAACAGTCTTTGGAAGTTGCTCTCTGCGTGCTAACAGTGTGTGTGGTGTGGAGACGGGCCTGTAGGTTCCCCTCTGCGTTCATTAGCCAGTTGTCGGGACAGCGTGGGCAGAAGAAGAGCTCTGGAGAGCCCTACAGGCTCGGGAAGGCCCCTCATAATTGCCCAATGTCTGAAACGCTGCATCTATCCGGGGACTGTAGTCTAGCTCCTCAATCATGACTACACCTCTTCTCCTCCTCCCAACCCACACACACACCTCGACTTTCACTGTCCATCAGTCTGCGCTGTTTGAGTAGAAACTGTCAATTTAAAAACCTACGAATCTGAAGTCATTTTAGCTATTTTACGCAAAGGTTTTGCTGAATAATTAAAATGTTCAGTGTTTGTCACAAGTTCTCATGTCCTCTTGTCACTACCTTTACCTTCCTTTATGATCATGATTAAAGTCTGGACAATTTAGGATTAGCTCCTTTATCTCTGCTAGTCGAGTCCTTATCTTGTTCAGTCATGACGGTGCAAAACCAGGCAGCAGAACTGTGTGTGTGTGTGTGTGCGTGTGTGTGTGTGTGTGTCTGTGTGTGTGTCATCTCCCTCGGGCGTGGGGTTCCCTACTGACTGTGTGTCCTCTTGACGCTCCAGACTCAGAGGTCAGAGGTGGAGGAGTGTAGACTCAAACGTAGACAGAATATTGGTAGTCATGAGGAGGGAGTCCCTTCTGTATCTCAAACCCCCCCCCCCCCTACTTGAGCCCAAAACTGCTGTGTCAGTCCTGTGACTTGACATGATTATATACCTTTAAAGCTCAGGTGTAGTGATATAGCTTTGATGGTCTTGAGTGTAAAAAAAATATATTCTGTCTCCTTCTTCTGTGTCTCAGTTCTGTCACTAATTTCTTCTGTCTCCTCGTCTCTCGTTGCAGATTGATGGTATGCTGGAAAACCACTGATTGGCTGAACAAGGATTTCTTGCCCAACTGGACTGGACCCATTTCAGCATTATTGTTGAATTTTTTTTGCTGTGCAATTAAAGCCTCTCACATCAACATCTTGTGATAAACAGTGACTGCTTTATAACACCAGATAAATGTTTTTCTACCAGCTGTGCCTTAGGATGTGTTTTCACTGTTAATAATATATTTGGGTGAAGAATTAATATATTAAAATATATAAAGATTAAAGTGAATGTTGTGTTTCATCTTTCTAAATGTATTAACGAAGGTGTTAATAGATGTAAAGCTACACATGAGTGATTTCTGAAATACAAATACAGCCATCCAGGCTTCACTGCTGTATTTAATACTGTTACTGATACTGAAATTTTCTCTTAAAATTAAAAAGTGGAAGCGTTGTTTTTTTTTAACTAAAAAGTCAGAGCTATGACTTCTAGATTTCAAGTTTGACTCCACTGAAAATGTTATTTGAATCATTTAAGTTTGAAGTAAAAAAGAGGTAATGTACAGTATGTGTGTCCTACCTGGGATTCTGTGTGTGTATACTGTATAAATATATATGGCCAATAAAGAGAACATTGACTTTGACATTATTCTCTGGTGAATTTATTCAGTTTTCATACCAAATATATTTTCTGTAAATTTCAAACAAGCTCATAACTTTGACATGATGACCTCACTTTGTTTAAAGCCCATGCATGCAGGACAAACGTTTATTATCTAATCTATTATCTTACTTTATCTTCGAGATATTTACATCAGTTGTAACCGTTAAATTAATTTAGATCTAGCAGTGTAGCAGTGTCTACTTTGTAATAAAATGCAATGAAGATAAAATGACATGAAAACAGACACTACTTGCTGTTAAAGAAATGATAAATACTGTGTGAGCTAAAGACTTCTATAATAGACTTCTTACAGTGGATTTTCAGGCTTTACTGCTGTTACAGCACTCTGGGGTGATTTATTTATGTTATTTATTTATTTTGGCTATCCCCCCATTTTTGTGCAAATAAATAAACATTTTTTACCAATCAAATCTATTAGTAGGCCATGTATGTTGCCCTAAAACCAAAATCATAGTTTTATTAAATGTTGAATAGGCTATTAGGGCAAAATTGCTGTAAAAGTGATGCCGTATTTTTTAAATTTTGTTTGAATTTTTTTTACATTCACCATAATCTTCTTTTTAAAGTTTAACTTGAGGATCAAATTTAGGCCTACATGAAACTGTCCAAAGGCCTACAGTACAGCAGGCTTGTAGATTTTTTTTTCTTTTGTATTTTACAATAAAAGAAAAGACAAATGGTTGTGTGTGTGTGTGTGTGTGTGTGTTGTTGTTGTTGTTGTTTTTAACAAATCTAGCTTTACAGATTTGAAGTATAAATGAAATAAATAATAAATAAATAAATCATGGCAAAAAGCCTCGACCTTGCTTTGTGGCATCATCATATAAGCAGCCTAATATTAAGAGTATTCACCTGAACAGCACGTGTCGTTCTCATCAACCGTAGGTTAATGTTATACTGCATTTTTAATCAGTTTTACTGGGTTTTGTATTTTAAAAAATAAATAAATTAAAAAATAATTTAAAAGGAAGTTGAATCATTCAGAATCAAATATTTTAATGGAAGAAACCATTGTCTTGCTGCATGTATGTAAGTATAGGCCTAGAGAGAGAGAGAGAGAGAGAGCAGTCATCATCTGAATAAATGCAAATTGGCTCTGCCTCCACCTGGCATCTTGCCAAGTATCTATAGCAACCACATCTTCTGACAGTCTCCCTCCATCCCTCCCTCCTTCACTCACTAATTAGTCCTATATCTTCCCTATGGCTCCTTTCTTCCAGTGCTCTTTTCTTTTTCTTTTTCTCCTCCACGTTCCCAGAAATCTTTGCAACAAAGAGTCGAAGCTCCATGTCCGGTTCAAACAGAAAAACCCGGACTAAACAGAATTTCTCCTGAGTTATAACCTACAGCCGACAGTAAAGTACCCTTTAGATAAATCTAGATTAAATTTCTGGAAAATCTGGACACGTTTAAACCTAATCTCAGACACGCTGTGAATTTTAATAATATAATTAGCTTTAATTGGTTTGGCCTGTTGTCAGTTTTTTTTCAGTTGTGGACACGTTTGCTGCTGCGTTGCGTTCACGGTCAAGTTCAAAGCGGCTGCCCGAACCTCAGAGGAGCATCTGACCCAGCTCACCTCCCCTCTGCTCCCAGCGCCGGGCTGCACCGCCACCTAGCGGCCATCTGCGGAACCGCAGCTCTCATTTGTGGGGATGGAGCCTCCTCTAGCGGCCATTTGGTGTCATTACACACCACGTGTGTTCAGTCCAACAAAGGCTGTCAGGGCCCTAAATTGACAGTTTGGAGCGAATGATGGTCCAGTATGCAACATACACAAGACTATTTAGGTATTTTAACTTTTTTTGGAGGAAAAAAAACATATTTGACACAATTTATTTTTCAAAGCAGAGTATTTTTATATGGAATAAAATATGTCTGGAGGGGATCTTTAAGTGAGTTAGATAACCATGCCTTATGTACACATTTTTAATGTATTTATTTTCTTTTTTGTTGTAATTGACATTTAGGGCTTGATTTATTTAATGTACAATACAAATACTTAGAAACATAAGTTCCCCTTCTGTCTTAAAAATGTGAGTTTACTGAACTTCAATTGATTAGTTCAGAGCTGTTGTTTGATGAGTTGTGACAATGTAAAATCAAGTTAACTCAACCACAGATAAAAAGTTCAATTAACTTAACATATTACGTTGAATCAACAACTGTTCAGTCACGCTGACAAAAGGTCAGAGTCAAATGTGCTTTCTTTTTACATTTTCTCAGTTTGAGGAGTCCGTTTTTCATTTGACACAAAAAAAAAAACTTTACAGGTTAAGATGTGCAGACTCAGCACAAAAATCAACATGCAGGGTTACTATCGTAGACTTGGTTAAATTATAAGTGTACAGGGCACTGAACTGGAAACTAAACCCCAATCATAGGCTGCATTGTTTCATTACTATGAAAAGAAACAACCATGACTTATTTTAACATTAAAGACACACAGCAAGTTTCCATCAAAGTGTGTTTTCTTCAAACAACAAAAAGAGAGTTGGAGAGTTTTAACTCACAAACAATGCATGATGGGAACTCTGCCAACATGCTGATCATGTTTCTTTACAAACTTGATTTAAGGAGTTATGTGAACTCTCAGCACATTCTTTCAACTCATTATTTCAAGTCAAAAGACAAAAGGTACACAAAAACAAGTATCAGTCTTTCATCAACATCCAGTTTTATTAGAGAATTTGATATTTCAAAACATTCCTACAGATACACCGTCATCACTACAGACTGGACGCAGGGTGTGGTATTAGTAGGTAGGTATACATTCAGTTGGCACAAATCACAGGATTTACAAAACAGCCGTTGTGTCACTGCTGCGCTGTAACAAAAACATACAAGATGATCTGTTGTAACATGCAAATACAGTAGCGTTGTGTCTGCACGTCTATGTGGGATTACCCGCAAATAGGGTTAAAACAAGTAAATTTGCTTTTTCACGAGAGCAAATAAAAAACACAGGTTTGTTGTTGTAGTGTTTCAGTATTCCTTCTCACTAAGCCACTGGCAGGTTATCAGCTAAAATTGTTATTTTCTTTTAAAACAAAAACAAAACATACTCTTTTTTTTTTTTGGCATTTCATGATTGTCAGGGGGTTTTCAAGGTTTGTTATAGCCTCCCTGTTACAGTGTATTTCATCATGCATCTACTCATCATCTTTGATCTAAAAGTAGATCAACAGGGAGACAATAACATCACATTACTCTTTGTTATTCCAATTGAAATCAGGGTCCTAGACTGGTTGGAATGGATTCGTAGGGAACCAGAGATCATGTATCTCACCCTGGGCAGCAATACCCCGCAAGGCAGTTAATAAGGTTACAAAATTTACATACAAAAACTGGATACATTCAGTCGCAATCCCCAAACTTTAAACCATCTGCTGCCCCTTTAAAAATCATTAACTTCAAGTCCGAAGCAAGGCTAGAAAACAGCAGCAACCTTCAAAAAGGTTAGTAAAAGTAGCTCAGTCATAGTAAAAACATTACTATTTCTTGCTAGGCACTTAAAGAGTCGGTAACAAGCTTTCAGTGACTCTACACTTTCACCCAAGTAGCACTCTTGCAGGTTTCAAGCTGTCATTGATCTAAACTCAGTTACATACATCTCTATCCTGCTAAGGCGAGGGGTAGGGCTGGGTATCGTTTAAAAAAATGACGATACCAGTACCGATAACAGTACCCTTAAAGTGATACCAACGGAGTACTTCATTCAATACCCATCATGTGAATGGAAGCATTCAGTTGCGTAAAATGCAATTATTGAAATATTTATTAAATAACTGTACAAAACTGTACAATGAAGTATTATCACCACATACTGTATGGGTTGTAGCTGCTGCGGTAGTGAGCCAATGCAGGTAAATCGAATGCAGGTATCGTTTGACTGGAGAAGTTTCGATACTACTTGGTACTGGGTTATTTTGGTCGATACCCAGCCCTAGCAAGGGGGTACAGACAATAAACTGGTATTAATTTGCATCTACGTGCAGCTGATCAGAGACAAAAGAGCTGTAAACTGACAAGAGACGAGCTCTGCAAGACTTTACAATCTGCAGAGCAAAGAGAGGAGGCGGATCATTCTCCTAACTGCGGGACTGAGTACGAGCGCGTATCAGCCTCCTCGTTCTGCTGTAAACCAGAATACATCATGGTTTCACACAGTTTGCTGATGTGAATATAGTCTGACTGGGTTCAGGTGTGTTTCAGCTGGTTTGACAATGAATGAATACAATTACAACATCCATAAACAAACAGAGCTGAATGAGGTGATGATGGTCAGACAGGGGCAGGTTACAGGTCGGTTATGAGTTTAATGAATGCTGCTGAATAGAGCTGGGTATCAAATCTTTTTTTTTTTTGTATAAACCTACAAGTCAAGTACCAAGAGCTGACAACAAATCCTTGCTCGGATTTGTAATTTTCTTAATTTAATTTCTGATCAGACAATTTCTGATGTAGACCATTTTATTTGGCCAAAGTTCTGCTTGTGTTTAAACATTTAACATCTGAGAACTTTGGCTTCTTTTTGTTAAAGGTTAATGTTTATATTCCTCATCGTGGGGCATTAAAAATGGATTGTTGTGGTATTACTACGGAGACTCAGGTATCATGTTGGCATTAGCACAGAAATATTTAAAGTGATACCAAGCACAAGAGCAGAAAAACAAAAATCAGTCAATAAATCAATTAACTACTGGCCAAAAACCAAAAAAGAAAACATTTACATATTGGAGATTCACAAATGCAAAAAAAGGTTGGTATATTAAAATTAATATTTCAGGGTTTTTTATGCTGGTCAGAATCATTTTTAGATGAATCAGTAATAAGAAATAATCATTTTGCAGCCCTAGCAGAGTGTTAAAAATGCAACAAAAAAAATGCACAGCGTATTTGTTGTTTTTTGGGTTTCAGTTGAGATCTTCAGACCTGTTAAACAGAGACAACTTTCTGCTTTATTCTGATGACACCTTGGTGCCCTCTGCTCCACTTGGCTCTGCACTCAGCTGCTCACTCAGCTCAACCGCCCTGCCTGCGTTTGTGCGCTCTAAGTATAGAAACTATTGACACTCCTCAACACCTGTAAGCCGGCATCAGTGCTGTTGAAATGTTACACTGCCTCACATACGGTGAAACGCAAACCGAGTCCCATTTTGACACTGCTCCACATAACATATCATGAACATTTGCTTGTGTTGAGGTAAGTTAAAATACTGACAAAACTAAACTATATCAAACTATCACAGAGAACCCAAATCGTCTCCTCACTAGGTGTGTGTGCATATTTCCAGTCAAGTTCATTAACCAAAACTGCTACAACTCTTTGATGAGTGTTTAAAGGAAAAATCCACCCAAACTAAAAGTTATGAGTCAAACTGTCAAAACCGCTTTAACACAACAAGCATGAATGGCAGCAAAAGATGTCCTGCAGCTGCCTTACTGACAGCAAATGGAAGACAATGTTTGTATTATGTGTGACTCCAACATTGATTTACATTTGGGGACAGAATATTTGCCAAATTGCACAATATACTGCAATCTAAAACAATAACACACAAAAAAATGAATCAACCCCTTTCACACAGTGTCAGCAATAACATACATCATAAACTTTGATATGATGATATTCGTTGAAGGGCTATTGGATTACATTATATTGTAAAGGTGTTCCTAATAAAATGTTAAATTATTGTAAACTCACGTTTAGAATAACCTGTTTGAACTGTCTGCTGTCAGATTTAGCTCATATTCTCAACTGTTATCTTTTGACTGAAATCTGTCTTATCACCTTTATCAAGAATTCTGACACACAATATTTTAAAATGCCCATGATATGATTAGAAAAGAGATAAAATAATATGGGCACTCTTTACACTTCATATATGTTGGCACTGGCATAAAAATATAGCTCATCTGTCTGCAGTCACTGCAGCAGGTAAAATACAAATCAAAGTCTTTAAATTCTGTAAATTCAATCTGTCGGAGCTCCATTTAACTCACAGGAGACCCAAAGTGATTTCAAGATATTCAACTCAAACAAAAACTGTGGCGGCAGTAACAATGCTGATTCCTCTGTGTGGGGCAAGATTTTTGCTCTTAAGTTATACTCTGAGAACATTTGAGCTTAAATATAACTATATAACTTCATATATAATCTGCAGCTAGCTCATATCTTCACCTTTGGTATAATTCCTTAAAACAAACTCAATCACAACAAAACAAATCTCAAGGGGGGCATATTTTACTCAATTCAGATGCATTTTAAAAGTTAAATGAGCGGCAACCTGCATTGCATTGGAAGGTGTCAGTTTTAAGTGGACACAAGGCAGGTGGGAGACCTCAGTGTGTGTGTGTGAACCTCCAAACTCTCTGACTAACGGACACACTCACAGGCCTGGTCCACGAGGGCGGGAGCATTATAATTCAAGTGTACACACACACACACATACACACATAAAATCACTGAGCATATTGCACTTAGATGTACATGACAACAGTGTGTATGGGTACTCAGTACCATCCAACATACCTCACGCCAACAGGGACTGTACATCCCCTGCTGCACACAGATAAAGCGGGAGAATACATTAATATTACCCACGCATCCTGAGACAGTGTGTGTGTGTTTTCTCCCATCTAGCGATACACACTCGTCACTCTCTCAGTTTCTCCTCAGAGGGCCCAAGGGGATGCTCCTCCTCATCCTGCTATCCCCGTCTTCCTCCTTTCCCTGGACATTATCGAGCCGTATAGCCCATCTGATGCAGCTTCCTCAGGAGAATCTGAGTAAGATCAAAGGTGGTGAAGCTGATCCCCACCGCGATTGGCCCTTTGACCCAGTTCATACTGAGACCTTTATAGAGTCCACGGATAATCCCTTCTTCAGACACTATCTCCCTCATGGTTCCCAGGATGGTGCCGTACGTGTGACCTGTGACTCCTGCAGTCTGCATGCGCCGTCGCACCACATCCAGAGGGTAAGACGCCGACTGACCGATGAGACCTGCGCAGGCTCCAAAGGCCAGGCGTTCATATGAGTAGGGCTGCGGGCGTCCACTTCTCTCTACACGGGAGAGGACCAAAGAACAAATGTTTGTATATACAACAAGACTGGAGGTGAGTGTACATGTGAGGAAAGAAAGTGGTTGTAGGTTTACACATGGATACACAGGACGTAGTTGTGCTAATGCAGTACCTGCATGTAGTTTCTTCAGTGTCTCGTAGGTGAAGAAGCTGAGGCCAGCATATGGGACAACACCCAGAATGGTGGGGGTAAAACCTCGATATAAAGTCTTCAGTCCCTCTTCTCGAGAAATCCGCACAAACACGTGCAGGATGTTACTGTACCTAAACAAGAAACAAAACCAAAACATGAGCATGGAATTACTGACCATCATTTCCCCTTTAATAGTACCCACTAATGACGCTCTCATTAGTGGAGGCAGTCATGTAAGAGGCAGGCTTGTTTTTACAGTTTTACAGTACAGGAATCACTGTGCAGTGTCATGGCTTCATATTTCATCCTAAACCTGAACCCTGTATAATCACACTCACACCAATACAGCCTCTTGTGTTTGCTTTGCTATAGTCAGTATTGAGGTGTTAACACCCACTCATGACTATGTATTTGCAGCTAAAAAACTGGCCTTACATTTCCTTTGGCGTTACAGCCATCCTAGCTCGCACCATGTCCAGAGGATAGGTTAGCATGGCTGCTGTGGTGCCAGCCATAGACCCAGCCAGTAACCTTGGAAATGGAGGCAGGGCCCTGGAACAAAACAAACGTGCATCAGCCATTTAAGGATTTTATTACTTCACATGAAAAATGTTAAAAAAAAATCAGCTGCACTGGATTCGACCTGACACTCACTTCCCCTGAAAGCCATAGTAGCCTCCCAGCAGCCCTTTGTACTGCTCATGTGCGCAGAACTGGATAGCAGCATACGGGATGACTCGCACCATGGTGGCAGAGTTCCCCCTCCACAGACTGAAGAAGCCATCCTTCAGGTAGGTGCGGTAGATCAACCTATAGGCTTCCTGTAAACATATAAATACTCACACTCAGACAGAACAATCTTTCACGTTTTGTCTTGTTCCTGTAACATATGCTTTTAAGGTCGGGTTAAACTGCAATGGATGAGATACCAGATCAAACTTACCTTGGCAGAGAATCTCGCTGAAGACACTGGAAAACAAAACATACATACAGCAGAAATTACACATGTGCTGTATTGTTCAACAGTTCAGTTATTCTCTTTTTAGTGATACCATTTTCACGTTTTCTAATAATCACACCGCACTTTATTATAACATGACATAAAGTCAAGATATAAACCAATGTTATCCATGTGGGTTATTTAATCCACAAAAATCTAAAAACTGTTTCCACTTTTCAGCAGGGAGCACCCAACTTGCCTTGGAAGATGATTTTCGTCCTGTCCAAAGGGGCGACAGCTGTCTTGGCCACAGCTCCTGCTAAAGCCCCTGAGAAGAGCGAGTTGAGGACAGACTGAGTCTGCTTCAGGCCCTGCACAGCGATGGAGGAATCACATTTAGGGTCACCAACAAAGTGAAACCTGTACATTTACAACTGTGTCCTGAGGTGAACAAAGTTATGTTTGGGTTGCTGTAGATAATTAAACCACAGTTGCGTAAGGATGATAGATGACATCTGACTAACCAGCTAACAAACAAACGTGACCAGATGCCCTTAAATTAACAAAAGACTGAGCTATGAGGCCACTGAGTTCAGCTCAGATAAAACACAAACACTGAAGAATCTTCCATTCTGACACTGAAAAGCACCAGAAATGATCCCTAAGTTATTTTTTCCGTAATAATAAAGTCATTACTCACTTTGTGCAATGTATGTAAGTTCCCCTCAAACAAGCTAATCACGAAAATAAACGATGATAGAATCAGCAAAAAAGAATTATCTACACACACAGAAGTCTCTCTTCCTTGACTAAGTGACATTCAGCTAAAAAAAAAAAAAAAAAAACATCTATTGACACTGAAATAGTGACTGTTTGGGCTCATAGCTGCTTATAGTTTTCATTTGTGATAATTCATACAACCTAGAAAATCACCATGACTACTCTGACATCTAAGGAGTTTTTACATTATGCACTGTCAACTGAGCATCTCTATTATCTGTCTCTAGATGAGACAATTAATTCAAATTTACATATTAAACTTGAGCTGCGGTGCATTTTTTTTTCTTGTGTGAGAGGAAGGATCATGTTTATAAGATTTAACCTCATAGCTCACTTCTGACTGACTGGACGAAGCCCGGGGCAGCACTTCTCCCTGTGTGAGTGATGCCCGTTGTTCCTGGACTCCAGTCCCCATCCCAGAGGACTATACACGGCTGTGACGGAGCACGCTCATGAATTCAACCACCAGCGAGGCAGCAACTGCAGGCTCTGAGAGCTACAGAGGAGAGGGAGAGGTCAGAGAGAGAAAGATTGGTCAGTTTTAGCTTCTACTCTTCTTCTTTCAGGGAACTGCATTAGGATTAAGTGTCAAGTATGACTATGAATCATTGGGGAAATCAAATTAAGATAATTTGATTTCGCATTCAAGAATATAGCCTCATCATGTGATAACGATTAGATAACCTGTAAACAGAGAAATCTGTTCTAGTTTAATACTTTCTGCATTCCTCCTGCTGACTAAAGCATTGTCGTGTCAGCATATGATGGCTGACGGAGGGCGGTTTTCTTCAAACAAGAAACTGTAAATACAATTTGCACCTTTAGTGCAGTGGTTTCCTTTTTTTTTTTTTTGGTCTGCTCAGGTTCAGTTGCCTCAGACCGTGTTGAAAGCTGACATGTACCAACACTTCTTTGAGCTCTATATTTACAGTGACAAATCCTTCTATCACTTGCTCTGACAGTAACTACTAAACTGAGTGCCAGAAAGCATGATGCATCTGGCAGCCATGAGCTTTTGTCACCAGTCTTAGCTGCAAATGTGCAAACGTTCAACTAAAAAGAAACAAAAAAAACAACACTCTGGCTCTTGTAAATAGTTACCTGGGGAATTATCCAGTTACGTTTCACCAACTGCCACACCTTTGGAGGATATTTAAAGACAGTGAGCAAAGTAGAGCTAAGTAACACCCAAAAATAAGTCTTGAAGGACAGAGTTGAGAACTTGTAGGTGAAAGGTGTCTATCGAAGCCTCTCCCATGCTAACATTAACAAGATTACACAGTCTTACCACATCTCTGTGCAATCAGTACATTCTAGTCAACAAAGTTGACAAACTTCCATGAAATGAACTTTAGAAGAACAACATTATCTGGGCCAATCTAACTACCTTAACAAACAATGACGTCTACATGTTTTGTAGTGAGCTAATCATTTTACCAAACAATCACCTATTCATGCAACCTTCAACCCCCACTGACACTCTGGTTTATTGTTACATGTATAACACAAGTTTCACAGCAAATCATTGCTCAAACCATCTTAATCTTCTTTAATTACAGTTTAATTACAATATCAACTAACGTTGACAAATATGTGAGCCCGAGTGGTAGGAGAACGTATAAAGTTGGCATGTGTACTTTTGTAAGGGTGCAATGACTGATTACTTTCAATTACTCATTTTGTCTATAACATACAATTTACACAAAACATCAAAAGTATATAACAATTTATCATTAATGTGATATCATAAATTGTTTACTGTATCTAAATCTAACCTGACAGATACTGGATTTTGATGATGATACAGTTATTGACATTTGAGAGTTTTAAAAAAATACTATGATTTATTTAGTTTTTACATAAGAAAATAACAGTAACCAATAATTTTCATTTAAATTTGGTTATTATAGAATTCTGACTGTATGTATGTGATCTAAACTAATTCAAACATACCTTTGACATTTCTGTACTGCAATTTCTTGTTACTGATCGGCTGTCATATACACACACCGATACCAATATATCTGCAATAAGCTAATATCTGCCTGGTCAATATATCGGTCGAGCTTTATATCTGAGCAATAAATAACAAAGTTAGTTTGATCACAATGATATCAGGCAGATGAAAACAGCAAATCTTCACATTTGATCAACTGGAAGCAGAAATGGTTTTCTTATTATACTTATATTAGTTATATATATTTTCAAATTTCTTCTTTTGTCCCGACCAACAGTCCACAACTCAAAGATATTTAGTTTACTATCATAGAAGACTAAAGAAACCAGAAACTATTCACATTTCAGGAACTGGAACCAGATAATTTGGACATTTCTTCTTTAAAAATTACTCAAAACAACAAATCTATTATCAAAATAGTTGGCAATTAATTTGCTGTCAATCAATGATTAATCAACTAATTGTTGCAGCTCTAGTTACATTACTGAGGAAAATTCAGAGCCACAAGAGGTTAAGCCACAGTGAGGAGGATCAAGAAAAACAAGATGGAGAGAGAAAGCCATGAGACAAGAGAGCAAACAGAGGGTCTGCTGAAAAGCAGGGTAGTCATGGGCAACTAGTATTGGCATCAGTACAACAGGGCTTCAAGCCAGATCCTGAAATGAGCATTTAGACCCCTGATGGGTCCCCTTTCACCTCACCCACTGTCCTTACTCAGCCTGTCCCTCACACCCTCCCTACAGCCTCCTTCCCCATGCATATCATTTTACAGTTCCTTGTTCCTCCTGACTGTTAGCTAGTCTGTTTAGTATCCCTGAGGCTTGGCTGCAGCTGCAGGATTTACCCATACCCCATTCCCATGCTACACACATAGCAATGGAGATAGCTGTGTTGATCTATAGCACTGTATGTGCATTAATAGTGATTAGAAAACAACAGCGTCTTGTCTGCTGAGCTGTTTTTGTGAGAAATGTATGTGTATGACCTCCTTTTCAACTGGGTTACCTACATGGTCATCAGTAAAATATTAGTATATCAGTAAAATCAGAATATGCCAAGATATCAATAATAACTGACTGAAAATTATAGTAACTGTGTGTAGACACACAAGTATGGACAAGAAAATAAGTATTAAATATATTCCTATTTAATATCCATACAGTAAATGTTACCTTTGTGAAGCTCATTATGTATTTTTAGGGTACTCATTAAATTCACAAAATACTGTCAGAAAGTAATTATTACAACTTTCCTGAGACCTAGGTAACATTATTAAATTGCTTGTTTTGTCAGACCAATAGTCCAAAACCCAAAGATGTGATGTAAAACAGAGGAAAGCAGCAAATACTCACATCATAACCGACTTATTGATCAATCTATTATCAAGATTGTTGCTGATTATGCATATTGATAATCTACTGAAAAAGCTTAGGCCTAAAATGGGCTTTTTTCTGTTTAAAAAAATGTGTTCCATTGGAAGCCAGGAAGAAAATTGTGCAAAGCTCATTTCTATATGTATTAGATTATGGTGATGTAATTTACATGCATGCAACTTCATCCCTACTTAAAAAACTGGATTCTGCATATCACACTGCATTATGTTTTGTAACAAGCGTGGGCTCACACACTCACCATTGTATTTTATATGAATCTATAGGATGGCCCTCTCTATGCCAGAGGAGAAAAATACACATGTTGCTATTCATTCTCAAGACATTGTTAGGTAAACTACCTACTTATATGCCCAGCCTTTTATCCTACCATACCAGCTGCTACAGCACTAGATCTACTAATTGGATTCTTTTAAATGTCCGCAGGGGGCACTCAGAGCTTGGTAAAACTGCGTTCTCCCTTTTTGCACCTTGGACATGGAATGAGCTGCAAAATACCATTACTTTAAGCCTCTTTCCCTGAAACGTTACTATGTCTTGAGGTGAGTAATTGGCGGTACAGATTTCCCTGAATATCCATCCCTGCTCCCATTCACACATGACCCCATGCAGGAAATGTTCCTGAACATTTCAGGGATAGACTGCATGTGTGAAAGGGACTATAGAAGCACTCCCTTCTTTGAATACCTTTAAAGGTCTTTAACAAACTGCCCTGAAGGGGAACATGTTTTATATAACCTTGACTTGAGGTGGACTGTGTTATGGATATCAATGGTATGGCCTGTATACTTCTCTTCTTTTACTCTTTACCCTGTGTAGCTTTTATGTATTGTATGTGTTTTATCAAACTGTTCTTTATGTGAAACTGCTTTTGCTGCCCTGGAAGAAGAGATCCTGTATCTCAATGGGACCTTCCTGGCTAAATAAAGGATAAATAAAAATAAAAATTTATGTTCTGATAGACATTTTTGAAGCAGCCTGTTTGTGATGTTAGGAGTTGTATTTTTTTTGTTGTAACATTTTTATCCCACATGCTACCATTTTCATTGGCAATGTTACTGTCATTTAAATAATCTGTGCTAACATTGACACAGCTTAACCTCAAACACAAAGTGACATCAATTCTGTAGTGTAATCTGACATTCATAAAATACTCACCATGCTTCTTCTCTTGTCTCTCTGACTCCCAGTCTTGTCTAAACTTGCCCACTAACGCAAACACCCTTTGCAACCAGCTGTCACTGAGTACAAACACTAGCTAACAGTTACATCTCTTACCTGAGAAATTTTGACACCAGCACGAAGAAGTCTGAAGTTTTGCTGTCCTTCGCCGGGTGCGTTATTTCTAGTCGTTAGCAGGTTTCTCTGAAGCACTTAAATCAGCCAGGCAGCAGGTTAGTTAGATAACGATAGCTAGCCGTTAGCTTCCCGCTACATCAGTTACTACTTACGCTAACGTAGTTTCGTCAACAGCGTAGCGACAATATTGAGAGTAAACTTGAGTTGATAAAAATGTCTCCCGGTGCTGAAGCCACTGTCTTCCACATATTTCTCACTTTCATTAGTCCAGCAGTGACTTTGAGTGACTGGCACCGTCCATGCTGCTGTGTTTCTGCCGTTACTCTATCTGACAGCGACCAGGGGCTGTTAGCTTGAACACAGCGAGGTTTGGTTTGACAAGGACGAGTGCGGTGGGATTGTGGGAAATGAAGTCCCAATGAGGTGGGGCGTGCTTGGATAGGTCGGTTAGAGGGGCGTGAGTAGGAGACGCTTGGCAACAAGTAGAGTCTACTGTCCTTTCTTCTGAGGTTTTTCTTGTCTGTGAAGAACACAAAGCTTAAATTCCAGACGAGTTTAGCCTCAGTCTCAGCAAATAAACACATATAAAACACACCCACACAGAAAGATAAAGGTGAAGCACCAAAAGTGGAATACATAGTGTTGTCAATGATTGTTCTTTATTTTCAGAGACTGAAGTTTAACATTGGAATAAGTTAAATATCAACTAAAAAACAGAATATCAAATTTGACAAGAATGTCCCACTCCAAAGTCCACTTTCTGGCTTTACGTAGGGCTGCCAATCATCTCACATGGTTCTCATCTGCAGATGGAGTTCAATCACAAAGTCTTGGATGAAGATTGTGTGAAATGGTCAATTAACTTTCATGCATGGCTTTAAAGCCAACATGGATGTGAAGGGTTAAAGCAGCTGGGCTCACGTGTCATTTCCATAACTAAGCCAACTCCATCCACTGATGAAGACTCTGCAATACAGCTGAAAACGCCATATAAAGCTAATAAGTGAACCTTGACTTGGGACTGTTTTAACATTCATGAGGAAGAAATGTTAAGTGCCAGTAAAAAAATAAGGCATGTCAATACATGTCAAAATTTGGCTCTGCCAACATGGGAAAAGAGTCTGCACAAACAGTGCAGCTAAACTATTTGCATAGAGGCAAATACATTTATATTTACCCATGGCACAAAACACACAAATGTACATTTGACATCTTATCAGCATAAATGTGTTGTAAATAATTGTGAATGAAATATTAACAGCAAGTCAAATATTTGAAATAGGACTGTTGTGACCTTTTTAGACTTCAAAAACCTTGAAAAGGATATATTCAACCTGGAAAGGTGTTGTGTGGGACTGATGGCTTGGTGCAGTGCGGAAAAGCCGAGCTAAAATGAATAATTAAACAATTGCTCAATCGACAGAACAACTATTTTTATGATTGATCAGTTGCTTAGGGTCATTTCCACAGCTTCTCAAATGTTATGATTTGCTACTTTTCTCTGTTTTACATCAAAGTAATTTGAACATGGTTGAGTTTTGGAATGTCAGTCAGACAAGGCTAGTTGTTGGAAGACGTCCCCATGGCCTTTGGCAAACTGTGATGGGCCTTTTTCACAATTTTAGAGACCAAATGATTAATTGAGAAAGTGATCAACAGATTAATCGCAAATGAAAATAATAGTGCAGCTCTCCTCAAAAGCCTCCTCTGCAACAACTTGACTCAACAAATGTATCTATAGATATGTGCAGCTCATGCACACATGCGCATCTGTTTCGACTACTGGCTATACATACAAACATCACAAATATTTATGCTCAGATTAAGGATGTAACATCTTGCCTGGCAAATGCATTTCAGGTAAACTCATGGTATGGATGTTTAGTTTTATAGAGGTGCTCTCCTCCACCTTCAGTTGGTGAGGCTGCCATGTTTGCCGGTCCACAGCTCTCGTAGTTCCACCTGGCATCCCAGATCTCTGAGGGCTGCTTTACCCACATCACCGCAGTCCTGATGGGTCTGTAGTGCCTGCACTATCAGGGCCTCCGCTCCCATCTCCAGGATTGGTTGGCTTAAGTTACGCATACGTGAAACCAGGTTTCTCAACAGCATACAGGCCTGTTTCTGTTTATAAAGGAGGAAAACAGAGACAATAGACAGTTAGCAGACCTTTATGAGGCCTGTTTTTTTCAAGTAAGCATATTAATTATTAACGATCAACAGAAATATTACCTGCACATTGGCCACATTAGTATGTGTCTTCATAGCCTGCACAGCAGCCAAGGTTCCTCCTTCCTCCATGATGACTTTGCAGTTGTTGGGTTTACGTAAAGCAAGGACAGAGAGGCATGCACAGCCCTGCTCACACACCTGCAGCACATTATGAACATTATCTTAGGATATCTGCTGGATTTTTTTTTTTTTAACTCAAATTAATTTTATCCAAAAAAGATGCTTGATCAAACTCTTTCACAGTTGCTAAGCCTGTATGTATGATATTTAACTTACAGCAGAGTTGCTCATGTTTCTGTTCATGGCTATGACGATGAGCTGGACTCCACCTGCATTGACAACAGCGTCTTTCACGTCATCATTTCCTGCCACAGCTCGTATTGCGCTCAGGACCTGCCGAACTAACTCCTACAAGGGGAAAACCCGGCTCAGTGTGAATAAACATAGAATTTGAAACTTGAGTGGTTTTATATCACAATCCCTTGTTTTTTTGTACACTACCGGTGACTCATAGTTGTCCGCAAGCAGCGTCATCATGAGTTTCAATCCTCCCAAATCACAGATGTCTTGACAGAACTCGTTCCTTACAGCCAGACGGGACAAAGTTGCGCACAGCTCACTCAGAACAGCACTGTCAGTGTGAGCTGTGGAGGAGGAGCACAACAAATAAATTAAAAATTACATTAATGAAATGCAAAATGCATAATTTAAAAAAATCTGGTTTAGAAAAAACATGGCAGCTGAACCCCAATAAATTAGTGATCAGCTGGTTTTACCTTTCGCAGCCTCAATTAAGACCTTCAGTCCATTGTGCTCTAGAACAATAATCTTGGCATGTTCATGAGCATGCCCAAACGTAACTCGGACATCATCGTCAAAGGTCATGACCCTGAGCGCTGCAGAGGCCTCCTTCACCAGCGCAGCACATCCACTGTGCTGTGTGACAGCACCAGTTAGCAGAGGCAGGACGCCGCCTTTCACCAAATCCTGCCTGTTTTGTTCGTGTTTCAAACAGCAGTGACGTACTGCGCAGATAGCTACACTCATCACAGAGGAATCTGCTCGGTACCTCTTAAGGACATCCAAGAGGAACTGCTGGCCCCCTGCATCTAACAGGTCTGGCTGTCCATCTGTCAGTGCAGCCAGGGCGGACAGGGTGGCCAAAACTGCTTCCTGCTTCTCCACACTCTTTTTGCAGTAGGAGAGGATGACAGGGTAGGCGTCTTTTTGGGCGGCCAGGTACCTCTGAGCAAATCCAAGTGAACATTGCTCAGTGAAGCATTTTATATCTGCTGTCACTTCTGTAACACCAACAGAGTCTTTTCCAATCCGGAGGGACTCCAACGCCTGCAGGCGGATAAACGCATGAACCAAGAAGAGTGAGAACACATACTTATGCAGTTAATATTCCAGTTTCACATGAGACTCACCTGTAAGACCTCATGTGTTTGCTCTTCTTGTTTGTCATCAGAGGACACAGCTGGTACAGCTTTTACTATGCAACTGAGGTCCACACCTGCATGCACAAATCAGATTAGGGTTAATACTCTGACACACAACAAATTATCAAGTACAAAACAGAGAAGGAACCTGAACCTATTCACAACTCACAGCATACAGTCAGCATGCAGAGGCCGGCCACACCTGTCTGGCAGCCGTGCAGGTGTGTGTGTTCCCTTCAACAAAGCAGCACTAAACTCAGGGAGGGAGGTGTCATACTGAAGCCTAACTTTGTGTGTGGGATACTGGACCGCTCTTTATAAACAGAAGCCTCCAGTTTATTAAGAGGTGAAGGAGGTGGAAATTATTTAATACTCCCCATAAAAGTTACAGAGGTGTTTATATTTGTCTGTAAGTCCATTGAGGGTGTTTTAACATATCCTAGTGTTCATTAGACAGCCCTTGAACATTTCAGCAGCCTGTGTGGATGCTTTAACATTTTGGAATCATTATAAGATGCAAGATGCATCATCAGGCCAGGCATCATACATTTTTCTCTCCACGTATTTCCTCACCATTATTCCACTATGCACACCAATCATCAGACCTTCCGGGCCATGCATTGTAGATCCATCTTATAACAACAGAAAGCCAAACAGTAAGGCCAAATAAAAGCAAGACAAACTTAAAGGTTCTCTATGTAGGAATCATAAATTCCTTCTCATTAGTGACACCGGTGGCTGTTAAGTGAGCTGCAGTCAACATCCTGGTGCCATGTTGCAACATGCTTGTGTGCTTGTGCTCGCGAGACTATTGCAGGTGATGTCTTTTTCCTCGCTTACACTAACACTGTGTTTCCCACTGTGTTTCAGCAAAGCATCTCTCACTCCCAGTCAGTCACTCCCCCCCAGGCTCAGTGAGCTGTGGCCCAGGGAGCAACACACTGTGGTTTTGCTGTGAAATGTGTGCTTATTACCACCTTTGGACTACCAACAGAAAAAGCAAAAGGGGTAAGCTATGTTCTGCTATCGCTCTCGAGCTTGTTTTCTGCTCCTTTGGAAATAATGTTTTAGCTGCAGCTGGGCAACTTGTCATTGCGGCGGTGTTTTGTTGTGAAATGTGTAGTGGTTGACGGAGGCAGCTAGCTGTTTCATTAGCTGGAGAGCTAATATTTGCAGGGTGCTTCTACTCGGATAGCACCATTTTTGTTGTATTGTTGGGTCGTTATGCTGGTCGTTTGTTGACATTAACAGGGAGAGAGGCAAGGCACTCGGGAGTGTACAAAACATCACATCCTTTGGATTTTGGTGGAAAATCCGACCCGGGTCCCTTACATAGAAATCAGTCCACAGGCTGATATAGGCAACCAAGAAAGTCGGGGAAGGTCTCATTTTTTAAGTTACATTACATCCCGCTCACTCACTGGCAATAAAAAACGTTTAATACATGTAAATTGCTTCACAATTCTGCATATAGAACCTTTAAGGTAAAGTTACGATAAAGTTAAAACAAGAAGACAAATGGAGAGAAGCCTGGATTGAGGTGATGTGATGTCGTCTGTTAAAACCAGTAAGAAGCCGAGCTGCTGCATTGTGAACTAGTTGGAAGCGAGAGAGGGACTTTTGGTTTATACCAGAAAGGAAGGAGTTACAGTAGTCAAATCAGGAGAAGATAAGTGTGAGAGCACTGGTTTAATAATGATAATAATAATAATAATATATGGTAACTTTAATATTCAAGGTCACCATGAGCAATGTACATCACTGAACTACCAGAGAAATGTTCCTGTAGACGAAACTGTCCTGTTACCTTGAGACTCAAACTGCTCCACAGCTTCCCTCAAAGCCTCATCAGGATCCATCTCAAACTCCTCCATGTTCTCCCGGACAGCAGCATCAAAGGTTTCCTGTGTGATCCTCCGTCTCGCCATTTTTCCACGTTATTGTCCACTCTGTAGTGAAGTGTGATAACGGCGTTGACAAAAGATGATTCAAATCAATCGCGTTGATTGGTAGCGTTTGTTAGCTAATAGATTGTTGTTGATTAACTATGGCTGTTGAAATTTACTACGTTGCTGTAATGTAGGATTTTCTCACGTCAGAAATGATATCGTCATAAAATACAAAAGTAACATCACCTGCTGATACCACCGCCCAGTGACAGAGCGCCTGCTTCACTGTTATGTCTGAACCGACCACCGCTGTCGATTTACGCACTTTGCGTAGCCGGCTATGTTCGCTTCTTGTTGCTATTAGCAACGAGCGCGGGGTGTGAATTGTGCGGATCCGTTTAAGTGAATAGCAAATTCCGCAAGAGCGTCCCTCGCATATATTTGCTCGGGTGAGACACACACTGCGATGATTATAGTTCCACACACTGAAAATGTGAGCTCAAGATAGTATCTACCCCCCTTATTTTTATCACCAGGATCATTATTTGTGAGCAAATGTACAAATGGAATAGCAAATGTTTGTCTGTTTGTTTGTTTTTGTTGTTTTTAAATTGTTTTACTCAACTTTATTGACAACAGTCAAACTCAAACAACAGCAACATATAAAGAAGTACGAACTACAAAAAGAGGAAACAAAGTGCCAGGGAATTCAATTATGACATAAAAAATAATTTTAAAAAAATGAAAAACATTCAGTAAAGTGATGTGCAAGAAGCTTTTTACATTCAATGAAAGCAAAATCATACATAGGAGGAGGAAACAATAAATAAATAAAGGGGTACAGATTAATAATAAAGTTTACTTTAGTCAATAATTTCATGTTTCAAATATTGTTTGGGTCTTGCTTTTGCTTTTCTAGTTTTCAGCTTGACTACAGAATTGTAATAGAGCTAAATATTAATTATAAAGAAGGTAAAGTTTGGTTTTCTATTGGTCCATTTCATTTTATGTGTATGAAATTTGCCAAAAATTATAATCAATTGAATTAAAAAGCTAACATTCTTGTCCATTGAGTTATCTTCAAAATAAATTAAAATACCTACCATAAAGCATTGACTGTTTGACCTGTTTTTCTAGATAGTACGTTTTCTACTATCAATCCAAATATATTGGAATACATACATACATGGAAAAATAAGTGAAAATTTGTTTCTTTGTTTAGACCACAGAAATCACAAGAATAATTAATATTCAGATGACACCTCTTTCATTTTATCATTAATAAAATATTTGTCTGATATTCTCCATGCCTTATTCTAAATCATTTGGAGCAGCTAATATGTATCATATAAAGAGGAGGGAGGTATTATGTCATTTATATGGGGTATATACTGTATATATGTGGACTTTTAAGTAAAAAGTTTATGTTGCCAACTTTCCCATCAAAACAAACGAGGCATTTTAGTAATTCATAATATTCTTGTGATAAAACACCCATGTCTAGTGAATGAATGCCATAAAATGCATATTTTTGAGGCAGGTATATGTAAATATTTTATTGTTGTTATCGTTATGTCACAATTACAGTATAACCTGAATTACGCCGGAATTTATGTTATGTTCATCATAGTATTATTCAGGCAATCTTATTTGGAAGACAACTGAAATATCTTAATCTTCATGGTAGCATGGTCTATGTGGCAATGATCCAGTCTGTGCTTGATTATGGTGGTGTGATATATGGTTCAGCCTCAAAAACTCTGTTGGAAAAAGCTTAATAAGATACAAGCTCTGACACAGTGTGGTGGAGCAGTAAAGTCAACCCCCATCCCAGCCCTGCAAGTCCTGGCAGGAGAGATGCCACTAGATATTAGAAGGAAGCAGTTAATGACCAACTGCTGGGCTGACCTGAAAGGGCATGAAGAGCAACACCCAACAAAAGTGGTAATACAGGAGTGCTCGGAACAAGGCAAACACCAAGATTCGGGTGGACTGGCAAAATATATGCAGAGGATATGGGGGTTAATAATATCAAGATGAGCCCAACAGTAGTAATTCCAGAGATTGAGCCATGGACACGCAACACCGCAGACAGACTTGTACCTGCTGGAGCTCAAGAAGGCAGAGAGAGGGAAAGTGAACCTGTTAGCAGCATTTTCAGCCCATGTTAGAGAGCACTATTCCCAGTACACACAAGTATAGACAGATGGTCAAAAGATCCAGAACCTCAGACAACTGCTTTTTCAGTTCCAGACAGAAAAATTGTTGTTGGAATAAAGCAAACTACAAATTATCTGGGAGTCTACTGAGTGGAAATGCTGGCAGTACTCTTAGTAGAGGAGAATAAACCAGGAAACACTTTAATCTGCTCTGATTCTGTTTTAGTTCTCAAGAGTCTGAGATCCTTCAACTCCAGCCGCCAAGATATTCTGTTCAAAGTTTAACAATTACATTCCAGACTCATTCAACGAAGTATGTCAATTGGGTTTACGTGGGTTCCAGCACATGTAGGTCTGAGGGGAAACGAGGAGGTGGATAGATTAGCAAAACAAGCTTTAGACACCATACATTTACAAGTCCCATTAAGCAAATCAGATGTCATGGTAATAAACCAATAGGAGAGTGGCAAGGGAAGTGGACCACTGAAATAAGGGGTAGGTTTCTATACAGCTTAAACAACAAAGTCAATTCAACAGTAAGAAATATCGGTAGGTCAAGGAAAGAAGAGGTTATTTGCAACAGAATAAGGCTAGGTCATTCAAACTTAAACAGCACACTCAGTATAATAGGAAAGCATCCAACCAGTTTATGTGAGCACTGTCAGGCCGAGGAGACTTACACATGCAATCATTGATTGTACTAAGTATGATCAAGAAAGACAAAATATGAAGGAAAAACGAAGGAAGACTGGAGTTCAAGAGCTCAGAATTGAAACTTTAATGAACCTGTCAAGTGGCTTGAGCAGTAGAGTTTTCTTTGAGTTTATTAATCAGACAGCATTAATGGGTAGGATTTAATCGGTCATGTCTAGATGGTAACCCCAGACCCGCGAAAGATCTCGCGAAAGTGATCATTTAAACCCAAACCATGATCTTTTGTCTAACCATAACCAAGTGGTTTTTGTGCCTAAACCTAACCAGACCTTAACCACAGTGTTGTCACATCAGAAAACATAACTATTTTGTACAACACGCACAATGATGAATACAAATCTCGCAATAATTTCGCAAATCTAGGGCAACCATTTAGACCCGACCGATTTAAAGGTGCAGTGTGTAAAATTTAGTGGCATCTAGCAGAACGGACTTGGCAGAAATGGAATATAATATTCATAAGTATGTTTTCATTGGTGTATAATCACCTAAGAATAAGAATAATTGTGTTTTCGTTACCTTAGAATGAGCCCTTTCTATCTACATCTACATCTAGTGGGACCTCTTCCATGGAGCCCACCATGTTGCACCACCATGTTTCTACAGTAGCCCAGAACAGACAAACCAAACACTGACTCCAGAGAGGGCCTTTTGCATTTTTCGCATTTTTCACGAGTTTTACAGCCACTGTAGGTTCTCCTACAGGCTTGAAAGGAGACGGCATAGATGTGGATAGGCCACCGCTGCTCAGCCTTACAGCCAATTTTTTCCAGTGGTCACTTGTAGTTTTACGGCAAAAAACCCCTAGAGGCCTAAAAAACATTTCCCCATAGACCACCATTGTAAAAGAGACGTCTATAAAACGGACTCTTTCCATTATGAACTTTTGATCCATGGAGGTTTTATATTTGTAAAACTTTCTTCGAGCCGAGAAAAGCGATTTTAAAAATCGTGACATCATCACAATGTAAAGTCTATGGGCCGAGCGGGAACTCGCAGGCAGGGCCAACGGGAGAAACACTACTGCGTATATCCAGGAAGCAAACCTGGAAGCTAGAAAAAAATTGGGGGGTATGTGCCAGCCAAGCATATTGGACTGAATGGGCGCCATTTTCGTATCCAGCCCTTATAATACATCCATGGGAGAGGGCTATTCAGATGGTTGCAATCTGCAACCTCACCGCTAGATGCCACTAAATCTTACACGCTGGTCCTTTAATCTCTGGTCCCCACCATGGATGTATGGTTCACACTTCATGTCATGTCCACACTCCGAAGCAGAAGGTGGCGGTAATGCAGCTAATACGCTGGTTGCCAACCGCCGTTAAAAACCAAAAAAGGAGGAGAAGAAAATACAAGCCAAGCCAGTTGTGGCTGCGGGAGTCAGTGGTAAATTGGTATCTTTTTGTTGTTATTGTGTCTCCGGGCGGCTCAAATGGCAGCGAGCACAGACGCCCCGGAGCCCTGGTACCTGGCCCTGCTGGGCTTTGCAGAACATTTCCGCACGTCGAGTCCGCCAAAGATCCGTCTGTGCGTCCACTGTCTGCAGGCAGTGTTTCAGTTCAAGCCGCCTCCGAGGGTCGAGGCCCGGACTCACCTCCAGCTGGGCTCGGTGCTGTACCGCCACACAAAGAACAGCGAGCTGGCCCAGACTCACCTGGAGAAGGCGGTGAGTTACATACTAAACACGTCCAGCTGTGTGTGATGCTTTTTTCATTCACTGCACCATCACTGGTGTTGCTGACACTAATGTAGTGTTTTCTTATTCTTTCCACAGTGGTTCATATCTCAACAAGTATCCTTTTAATGAATATGAGCTTAAATGCAAATCAATACAAGGTGTGTGACCTCAGCGTCATTGCATCTCCCTCAATTGTATACACATGTTCTGAGAAGATGTTCAGGAGTTATTTTGGCACTAAGCTTGCAGATTATGGGGCAGTTCCTTAATGATTTACTTCAGATCTCTCAGTTTGAAGATGTCAAGTTTGAAGCAGCAAGTATCCTGTCAGAGTTCTATTGTCAACAGGTAGGTGAGTCCATCTGTTCCAAATCAATCTGCAACTGTTTTGACAATTTAGTAATTGTCTAATTCATTGATCAAGCACAAATGCCCACCATTGTCATGTTCCAGCTTCTTGGATGTGAGGATTTCTATTTTTTTTTAAACCAATTTCTACCAATTTATTTATATTTAATATCTTTGAGTTTTGGAGTATTGATGTGACAGAACCTCACCGTGGATTTTCATCACTATGAAAATCCACGGTAGAATAATTTGGTAGAATATTTGGTAGAATAATTGATAATGAAAGTGATCTTTAGTTGCAGCCCGACTTGCATCCAGTCATCCTGTAATAATAATGTGATGTGAAAAGTTCACAAAGTTTCACGTTTCAGTGGGAAACTGCATTATGTTGTTTCATCAGGTAGAAATATTACTTTGACTTGAATGTGACAGTGAATCATTTCCTTTACTTTCTGTAGCGAATGTTGCTGGTTGTTTTTCTCTGTCTTAGTTTAACTCGTGTGTTGGCATCTTTTTAAGAACTTGGTGGACTCGGCAAAGCCAGTGCTGCGTAAGGCCATCCAGATCTCTCAGCAAACTCCCTACTGGCACTGCAGACTGCTTTTTCAACTGGCAGTAAGAAAATAGCATCTAACACCAACGTACTCATCTTGTGGCAAATTTATTTGCAGCATGTTTCGGTCATGTGCAAGATGTTCTCTCTCTCTCTCTCAGCAACTACATGCACTGGAGAAGGATTTGGTATCTGCCTGTGACCTGCTGGGAGTCGGAGCAGAGTACGCAAGAGTCATGGGCTCAGAGTACACAAGGTAAACGGGAGCAGATTGATGTTTAAAAACACAGAACACATGCTCATTTTCTCACATTAAGTTCGGTGTTCTTTTCTTTTTCTGCAGAGCTCTGTTCTTATTAAGTAAAGGAATGGTGAGTTTAAATCATACTCTGCAAATTAAAGGCACACTGTTAGTGTCAAGATGCAACTCTGTAAACTGCATGTGCCTTCCTGGGGTTTGCAGCTGCTGCTGATGGAGAGGAAGCTGAGCGAAGTGCACCCTCTGCTGACGCTGTGCGGGACTATTGTAGAGAACTGGCAGGGAAACCCCATTCAGAAGGAGTCCCTCAGAGTTTTTTTCCTGGTGCTGCAGGTTACACACTACCTGGATGCAGGACAGGTACAGATGTTTCCATTCAGTATGTCTCACTGTGGTTATCAAATATCATGCAAAACTAAAATGTCATCTAAAACATGATGGTTCTTTGCATTTTTCACACAAACATTTGAAACTTGAAAGGTAAACTTATTCAGTGAATGATTTTTTTTTTTATCCATAACCATAAACTAGTTGTAAAAGTGTTGTTGTTGATTAAATGAATTAATAGAAATGTAAATTGGTGTCTGCTGAGCCCTTAAGTATAACAGCTGTAGTCAATGTTAGGACAGAAAAAAGTGTCTTTGCAACCCCACTCTGTATGCAGTAGAAGGCTTCTCTTGGTAATGGTAATTAACAGTTAATAGACTTCAATCTAATCGATGGTTTCATGTTTATTGTGTAACTAAAAGCATTAGTGATGAGATACAGAGCTGCAACAATTAGTTGATTAATAGATTAGTTGATCAACTATTTTGATTATCCAATAGTCGTTTTAGTCTTTCAAATTGTAACAATTACTTTCTAGGCTGCACACACACACACACACACACAAACTTGCAGGGAAATGACAAAAAACTGCTGGTTGCGTCACCTCAAATGTGAGAATTTGACGCTTTTCTGTGTCATACATGATTGTAAACTGAATGATTTTGAACTATTGATCAGACAAAACAAGATATCTGAAGACGTCACCAGCATTTTCACCACTTTGTCATTTTACAAACAAAAAGACAAATTGAGAAAATAATCAGCAGATTAATTGATAATGAAAATAATCATAAGTTGCAGCTCTAATGGGATATGACGCTTAAAGTGACAAAGTCAGACTGTTGATCTACATGTTGGGTTTAGGTAAAGAGTGTGAAGCCGTGTCTGAAGCAGCTTCAGCAGTGTATCCAGACCATCTCCACTCTCCACGACGATGAGATCCTTCCCACCAATCCAGCCGCTCTCTTCCACTGGCTGCCCAAGGAGCATATGTGTGTGCTTGTGTACCTGGTGAGATTCTGTCACACATGCAGGTGGTTTTTACTCTTGTGCAATTAAACATTTTTAAAATAATATTTCTGTGTCGTGCTGCAAAGCAACTGAAACATGATTTGTTTTGTTAAAAGGTGACGGTGATGCACTCGATGCAGGCGGGCTACTTGGAGAAGGCGCAGAAGTACACGGACAAAGCTCTCATGCAGCTGGAGAAGCTGAAGAGTAAGTTTGTTGGAATACTCGCTGCTTGTTTCCTCCTCGGTGTCAGAGATGTTGATTTAACTCTGACCCGTGTGTTTGTGTTCAAAGTGCTCGACAACAGTCCCATCCTGTCCACGTTCCAAGTCATCCTACTGGAGCACATCATCATGTGTCGGCTGGTCACTGGACACAAAGCCACAGCGTTACAAGAGGTGAGTCACCAGCTGTATGTCCCCAGGCAGGAGTGGATTATGAGTAAAAGGACAGATTCTGTAACACGAGTCTGCTCCGGAACTTTTTAATTTCTGCTAAAGATGGTGATAATTACTGTGTGTGTTTAGATTTCTCAGGTTTGTCAGCTTTGCCAGCAGTCTCCCAGGTTGTTTACAAATCATGCAGCTCAGCTTCACACATTACTGGTAAGTCTACAAGCAAAGAAAACACTAACTAAAAGGGATACAAAGCCGTGCTGATGATAATAGAAATGGGACATGATACATCATTGTGCTGTTTGTAGCCTTTATCAAAGCTCAGACGTTGCCTTTCCGACTGGTGTCCTGTGCACTGTGTTGGCTTTGGACTCTGTATCCTACTAACACATGTTGTTGGACTTTTCCCTTTTTTCTCGTTTATGCTTATTTTTAAGTGGCTTGGTTGCAGAGTGTAATAGCTGCTGATTTGTTCACTGTTACTATTTACAAGATGCATCTGTCCCTGATAATATGAACCGTTCACATCTGTTTCCTCTTTTGTTGTGTCAGGGCCTCTACTGTATTTCTGTGAACTGCATGGATAATGCAGAGGCTCAGTTCACTGCTGCTCTACAGGTGAGTTTCATCAAGTCACTGATAAATGAAAACATCTACAATTTAGTGTGTTCTTTTTTTTTTTTAATTAGTAGGTCGGTAAAAGGTTCCTGGGATTGGGGTTTATCCAGATCTTTTAAACTCAGTAGATCTGTTGTCATTAATCATCTAACAAGTCTGTAAATGTTGGAATGATGACAGAATGATGCTTTGATGATTCAATGTTGTCGCTGTTTCTTCTTCTTCTGTCAGATGACAACACACCAGGAGCTGTGGACGTTCATTGTGACCAACCTGGCCAGCGTGTATATCCGGGAAGGCAACAGACATCAAGAGGTGAGAGACCTGCTTCTCTCTCCGGCATAAAAATGAATGCAGATGTGTGTGTTAGTTTTTTAATTTTGGATCTAACTTACATCTTGAATCAACAGCTATACAGCCTTCTAGAGAGGATTAACCCTGACCACAACTTTCCTGTCAGGTAACTGTAGATGCAACATCATATCATGTTTGTTCCATGTTTTGTTCAGGTCCTTTTAAAATAATATCATTTTGACTTCTTCAGCTCTCATTGTCTACGAGCTGCAGCTTTTTACATCAGGGGACTCCTGTCTTTTTTCCAGGGACGTTACAACGAGGCCAAGTAAGAACACCTCCTGTTTAATTTGAATATGTCCTGATGTTTTGTCCTTATATTTAAAGCAAGTAAAAGCTTTACATGTAACTTTGCATCAACAGAAGATTTCTAAGAGAGACTCTAAAGATGTCTAATGCTGAGGATCTAAACAGGCTGACTGCCTGTTCACTAGTCCTACTGGGTCATATCTTCTTTGTCCTGGGGAATCACAGGGTGAGTCTACATATCTCACGCATTAGACCACATGCAGTAATATCTTAGGGCTGCAAATATGATCATGAGTACCTTTTTGGTTCCATATTTTCTCCAGGAAAGTAACAATATGGTGGTTCCTGCCATGCAGCTGGCCAGCAAGATCCCAGACATGTCTGTACAGCTCTGGTCCTCTGCACTTCTCAAAGGTACGGCCAACCTTACCTCACACTGAAGTCATTGTTAGGTTTAATGTTTTGATACAGGAAATATTTTTCCAAAATGTATTTAAACAAGAATGTCTAAAACCTTGACAGATGATACTTTTAACGATCCTCAGTGGGCTGATAATCAGACTGAATTTCATTCTTAATGGCTAAATGAATCTGACATGTAGATGGCAATTCAGAGGCTAGGAAGGTAAGTTTACAATTTGTTCTGATGGGGGTGCAAGCACATACTGTACAGTAGATGTGCTCAGTATATTTAACTGCAATCTGCCCCCTTATAGTGATATTTCTGGCGTGCAGGTAGACATATTGCCCTCATGGTGGCGCCAGAGGAAAGGCTAGAGGGTCAATAAAAATCCAAAGGATACAACAAAGTGGTTGAAGAAACACACCATCACACTGGGACAACTTGAAATACAGTGATGTGCACAAATTTATTCTGTAGCATGACAATGACCCCAAACATACAACCAGAGCCATAAAGAACTATCTTCAGTGAGATGACCAAGGAGTCCTGTAACAGTTGGTATGGCGCCCACAGAGATGATATTGAGATCAGGGCTCAACAACTTGAACTTTTTATGGAGTTAACTGATAAAACAATTTATAGCATTATTTTTGTAAGCATCCTCACTTCACTTTTAGTGCCTAAAACCTTTGCACAGTACTGTATGTCTGAGTGTATTGATGAGTTTGGTCATCGGTATTCACAAAGATCTGTTCCCAGCAGATCTGAACAAGGCTTGTGGAAACACCATCGACGCCCACGAGGCAGCCCAGATGCATCAGAACTTCTCCCAGCAGCTCCTGCAGGACCACATCGCGGCCTGCAGCCTCCCTGAGCACAATCTCATCAGTGTAAGCACAGCATCAGTCCGTCAACATATTGTCAGTCAACCTAGAAACAGGGAATCAATCCACTCTGCTCGGATTTTGAAAGAAATCATTGTGTAATGTGCTGTGTTCCAGTGGACAGACGGCCTTCCTCCCGTGCAGTTTCAGCCTCAGAACGGACCTACAACCAGCCTGGCCAGCCTGCTCTGAGAGCAAGTCCCCAGCCTGACAGGGGAAAGGAGAGGAGAGGAGCAATGGCTGGAAAATGTCATAAAAAGACTAAAAAAAAGGAAGAAATGGTTGATGAAAGGGTAAGAGGAAGGAGAGGCAGACAATGAAATGATAAACTGCACTCTGTCATTTGGCAGGCTTCTGTTCGATGCATTCTTTCACTTGGTTGGGGCATCACGACTGGATCTGAAGTAACTGAAGTTTTTTGGGAAGCATTAAGTGCCACATTTGTATCACACTGACAATTTGGTCGAGTGGTTGTAATAGTTTGTTTTATCTGCTCGAGAACAAAGTTGTATTCGGCTGGTTTGTCTCTCTCATTTACCTCATCTCCTAAGATCATCATGGAGGTGTTTTTAAGTAAAATAGGAATTTTGAGAGGACCATTAGCTTTTAAGATCCATCCACTGGCTAAACAAACACAGCCAATTGGGACTCACTCTATTGTTGTGCATGAACTCATTATCTGTCTTTTTCAAAGCACTCGTTGACCGGTTCTGACGCACAGTATTAGTTAGCATACATTTAGATATACACTATATATCTGAAATGATCTTAATGTAGTGTAGTGGTATGTTTGATGTGTGCATGGTGGTTGAGTGGACACCTTCATATGTAGTTTATTCACTGAAAAGATTCATGTCAGTTTATTTTCTTGAGCGGAGATTGGAGATATTTTCAAAACTGTATAGTGGACTCAAAAGACCTTGGAACCACTTGAACATTTTATACACAGTAAACACAGCCATTGGCTTGCTTTACATCCAATAGTATTTATTAATGTATGAAAAGTGTACTTAACACATGTTTTGAGATGGATCAAAAAGGTATTTGGATCATTTCTGACACTGGAATTTAGTCGACTTGCTGCCTGACTATACTTCCCTTTAGAGTTTTACCGCCTCACTCCCACTATGGTGTACTTGTGTATGCTGTGGACATTTTTGCCTGGAGTCAAGAAACCAGTAATATTTCTACTGAATAAGATTGACTGTTAAATGTTTGCACATATGTTGTTTCATGATGAAACTCACATTTTTATCTTTTTCCATGTAAACATTTTGGAGTAATTGTTTTTTTTTATCACTCATTTTTCTCATATTCTGTTTTACTTATTTCTTCCAGATGATGGCAGCATAAATATGTATTTAAATAACTTATTTATTTAATGTGGCTTTTCAGTATAGCCTATGCATTACCAGATACTGTCAGTTTACTTACACTAATGTATTTTTAGTTGGGAACATTTTAGTTTAGTTTATTTATTAGCACACAGGAAATGATAAAAACAGACATAGCAGGGATTGTGCAGGAGAGGTAAGAAACCCCAAAGGGCTTATACTAAACCTCCACTATAGGATTTACAATTTATCCTAATACTATGGATATTTGTTTCCTTAACATAATGAGATTCATTATTTTTTTTCATAATAATTACTGCAATAATTACAGTATGGATGCCACTTATTTTATCATTTTAACGCTGCTAAACTCATTTTAGTTTTTATAAATAAAAAGAATTACTTGATCATTCTTATGAAATAATCTTTGACATTTGTCTTACCAACATCATGCAAAGCGAGAGGAGATACACAATGAATGTAGAGAAGTGTGATGCTCTCTGTACTGTACTGCTTGATGTCACTAATGTGTAAAATAAAGCACAGTAGTTACAACTGATGGTTGGTGCGGCACAAATGGCAGAGCATGTGAGTATTGTATTAAGACATCCAAAAAAATGCGAACCTCTACTTTAAGTAGTGTAATCCATCACACAAAACATCTGCATTAATGTGTCAAAGGTTTATTACAGTAATGAAGTAGTGTGGTGCAAACTTTTCAGATCAGCCTGCACTTACACAGCGTAACTTGCCCAGAGCAATAGGAAAATTATTAACCTTTATAGCATGCATTTAAAAATCATCAGTCAAGTGTCAAAGAGGTAAAACTTACAAACCTGTTGGAATTGTCCTTTAAGACCAAACACAATAGTTTTATATCAAAATCCAATTTGAAAGAGTGCAATTTTCAAACCACAAGAGCAGAGACTTTGATTATGGCCTGCCCTCTTTTAACGGTTCAAGGGTTAAAGGTTTAGTCTGTGGTCATTTAATCATTGGCAGGTAATTAACATTTATGAGTTGATCATAATGAAACTCCTGGATGGGTTAATGTGCTCATGGTGGCGTCCTCGAGAAATAGACAGCACTGTGTTTGTTATAATATTAGACAAAGCAGAGTAAACTGTGTGGTTCTGCTGTTCAATAATACCAACAGCGTCTTAAAGGTTATTAGTAACTGGAGTACATAACCGACACAACAACAAATAAATGTCACTGCAATTACTCTCAGACTGTCGTGTAGTTGTGGAGATCATTGCTGTGCATATAGGCTACAAGGGAACTGACCTTTGAGGACACAACAGAGAAAACAGTGGAAGAAATGACAAAACTTGGTCTTCAATGCAGAAACCAGAAAGACCTGTGGGGAGGATAAGGATCAGGTCACCTGTTCAAAAAAAAGGTCATCAAAAGGCCTTATGTGCTGACCAACCATCTGAGAGACTGTTCATATCATGTCTTAGAAAAATGGAAGTTGAAATTATGTCATTTGAGTGAGTGAGACGCAACATTTAGGGAGTTGAGTGGTTGTCGACTGGAAATATCTCAGGAAGGGACGCGGGGTATGTCACATATTCGAACCTCAATATCTGACATGGAAAACCAGATCTTTGCTGTTTGAACACAGGACAACCAACCAGGCTAAAGGAAAATGATTTCACAGATCATTGAGGATGATACATTTGCCCGTCTGTGACACAATATTTAATGTTTAATGCTTCTGTCTTCTCTGGAGAGATGGACCAGGGGGACTGTGATGACCTTGCAGGGCTGACTGAGGGTTTTGTACCTTAGCAAGGAGCCAACCTCGGGAATACAAATGACATCCATTACAAGTGTCTGCATGGATTGTACCATTTTTATTACACTGATTGACATGTAACTTCAGTGTAATCTGATTACAAAATGGCAACTGTAATACATTATGCTTGATGTACAAATAGCATTTACACATACTTTAAGACAGAGGATTTGAGAAGTATTTAGAAAAGCTCTAAAGGTGTTTATAGCACTTTTAAAACTAGCCAGGTATTAAAATAAACGTTCTTAATTGGATAATGTCTGGAGTTTGTGGAGGCAAAGAGGTTCAACGTTAAAGTACTGACAAATGACTACTAGTTTGGATGAATCTCAGCAATATTACATTGCTTAGAACAGGTAGCCATTCATTTAATATTAAATACATTTGGCTTACATTAAAAAATGTTGGATTGAGATGTATTTTCTTTTAGTTTTTAAGAAAATACGATGCAAATCACAACTGTCTTGAAAGATTATTAAAATCAGTTTGAAATTATGCCACCAAAATTATGAATTTTGCGCACTTTTAGTCGAGATACTGAAAGGTCGCTTGAAAAATCCACAACATGAAAGCACCATTTAAAATAAAAACTGCTAACATCAAAGCAAACTCACGGCTGAATACTAACTGAAATCATCAGTTGCTTTGATTCACATTCAGAACACAAATTATTGTGAGACCTGAGACACAGTCGCGTTTATTTTTTTCAGTGTGAACATCCATGACATGCAGCTCATTAACCGAGAGCTCATCTCCTCCTTTTTTTTTATGTAAATCATATATTTTCCTTTCCTCCTTTGTTTCTTCCTGCCGGAGCATGACGGGGAACTATCTTCAGCAGAGGGAGAGAATCTGTGAGAAGTGAAAACTTTTGGGACGCTTTTAGGTGTCTTGGACGCAGCTGAACGGAGCCGTTTCCTGCCAAATAGTGAGCCCGTCTAATCGTGACTGCAGCAGCTACTTCCTGCATTGTTACAGTACTTAATGAGGATTAAGTTGACGCTGTCATGTTGTAACGGGCGGCCATTAGGCCTACTCCACACGTAGAGAGGGAGAGAGGAGAGAGAGAGAGAGGCTGGAGTCTGACCTTACCTCAATTTAATTATCAGAGCTGATCCTTTTACCTGGTCCCTCACTCGCTGTCCTGTAGATACATACAGCCTACAGTCAAATCATCACCTTAATTCACTTCCCATTCTGCCAACATATCAATTCATTAAAAACACAATATTTTTTACTGTAAAGGTTTTTTTCATTAAAAAAAATTCTGTCACATTTCATTATTTTCATGATCTACATCTTTAGGCCCCACTGTATATATGATCGTTTATAATTTTCTTAAATAGATGATGTAGACAGAGTAACAGGAACACCTGACAATATAACATTATTCAATACAAGGCGAGGAAATTTTATTTATAAAGCACATTTCATACCCAGAGGCAACCCGTAGTTCTTTACAGAGTGTACAGGCAACAAGCAAACGCACACAGAGTAAAAACAATGAAAAAAAACTAATAAATTTGACAAGAAAAATAGATCAATTTGTTGAAGCAGGCTGAATCATAAGGACAATAATAAAAAAGTGCAGGTTGGTTTGTAATCAGTTATAAAATTGTAGATTGGACCATGTAAAGTACAGAGCATTATACAATTCAGTTAAAAACAATGGCAGGTAGGTCTTTAGTTTGGATTTGAAAGTAGTCAGCATTGTCTCAAATCTGAACCCGTCTGGCAATTTTGCTCCATATTTGAGCAGCATAGAAGCGAAAGGCAGCTTCACCACATTTAGTTTTCTCTCTCGAAAACAACCAGTAATCCAGAACCAGCCGACCTGAGAGGTCTGCAGGGTTCGTACCGGGTCAGGAGATCTGATATGTATGTAGGACCTAAACCCTTCAATGATTTATGAACAAGCAATAGTGCTGTGAAGTTGAGTCTCTGAGAAACTGGTAACCAGTGTATAGTGACCTGAGAACTGGAGTTATATGCGGAGCTTTTTTGGTCCTTGTTACAACTCTGGCAGCAGCAACAACACCACAAAATCCAGCCTTAAAAAAAAATCACCAATTATCAGTCATCAATTGAATAAAAACTCTGATACCATCTTGAAAAGTAAACATTATTACCACACACACTCCAAGCTGGTAGTAATTATTGCAGGGCTGTTTTATTGTATTATATTGGCAATTGTTCCTGTTATTTTGTCCACCTCTGTGCATTCATTAACAGACAAATTATCTTGTCATTTAATTACTGTAGTTTGTTTGCAGGGGTGTAGCCAGAATTTTGAGGTAATTACCCCCCCCCCCCCCCCCCCCCCCCCCCCTCCTCCTCCTCCCCCAGAGTTAGTTAGTTATTTAACTGTTTCATCATAATTTTTGTTAATATTGCTCAACATACGTTGTTTTTCAAAGTTCTTCTTATAGGTTACATGACTATTTCTTGGCCAGGAGCAGTTTCCGGGCAACAATAGCAGAGACTCCAGGAAGTTAGTTACTGCTTCCAAGAAATAGTGCAGCACCACACCCCCCACACCCTCTTCCCCCCTCCCATAACACTACAACTTGTCATATTTACAGTATATAAGCAGTTCATAAGTGAGCTTTAGAAGTTCTGAAAGGTGGATTTTGTTATCTTTAGCTGTTTGCCCCATTTCCAGTCTTTATGCTAATCAGCTGCTGACAGTAGCTTCATATTTACAGTGCAGGCGTGAGAGTGGACTGTATCATCTTATAACTCTTGGCAAAAGAGCACAAATAAGTGTATTTCCTAAGATGCAGAACTATTCCTTTAATAGTCCAAAGTGTTGCTGGAGTTTTGAGCCTTTAAGACTGCTGCTGTGCCAGTTGCTAAAACTCATAAATTCCCAGAGAAAATACAGAAGATGTGACCTCCTCTGTGGTATACAGCCCAAATTGTTTGTTTGCTGTTGTTACTGATGTAACAGCTACTTTTCCCAGGGTCCACAGGAACACTGACAATATTTATAGAAAGATCCATCATTAAACTCTGGAGTACTTTTTCCATCTTCATTTAATCTTTGCTTTGGGCAGGGTGATTATGTGATGATGGCCTCTTGGTGCCGATTTGATTGCGTTTATACGAGACAATCTGTAGCCTCAGGAGATGGAGTGGTGGGATGAGAGGACGGAAACAATCAGACCTGATGACACAGCATCATCTAGAGGGAGCTTTTTTTTTGTCATTTAAAGAACGGCAGGATGAGGCTGACAAAGCACTCAAATACCCCCAACCCCCACCTGTTAGAGGATAGCAGCCCCTTCCCACTCTAGTCTTTATGGACGACTGCTTCTCTTACTTGGATCACAGTGTTTGAGTGCATTTGTGTGTACGTGTGTATGGGCGTTTGTGGATGAGAGAGGATTAGTTCAGTTCACAGTGATCCTTTGAAGGGAATGTGTGCCGTGCACTTGTATACATGGATCTGACTGTAACTGCAACCCTAGATGACTAGTCCTTAATGCAACCCTTATCTTAATCCCTATGTAAAGTGAGAGGTAAATACTGTATATGTCAGGTTCATAGCATAGGAGTTCACATTCTGAGTTGTGAGGGAGATGTTGAGGACCTACAGTAATATGAATCAGGAGATATTTGAGGATGGATGCTGGAATGGGGCATTTTTTGCGTATATACAAGATGGTTGGGGTTGATGGAAAGACAAATTATATGATACTGATGTTAGTAGTAATTTGGATAAAGAGGCAAATATGATGCAGGTCTCTGCTGAGAGCCTGGAGGTAAAGCTGAAGCTGAGGTGGCTGGTGTAAGACAAAGAAGTTAGTTTGGGGGATAATATAATGCTGGAATTGGTGGACTTTGTGAGGTGAAATATGCGCTTTATTGCCTAGTTATAGCCATGTGGAGTTACTGGACTTCCTGGCATGGACGGACAAACATATTAGGAGGACCCAGAAACTAAAATTAGCTGTTGGGCCCCTTATAACCCTCTACCTTCCAGCTTTAGCCTCTCTTGCTTCAAGGTTTCATCCAGTAAACAGTACACTATATACGGCCTCAGGTTCACCGTGTATTAGTTAATGTTAGTAATTGGATTAAACGCAACTTTATTTATGAATATGTGCTTTGTGAGCACAATATAAACTAAAATAATTAGATCTTAAAACTAGATTTAGAGACAGGGCCCCTCCACAAGCAATGTAGGACCCACATTAGCTGATGTCATACTTGAGTAGTGCAAGTTCCTTAACATATTTGTAATCAATCAGATTACCAAAAACCAATTGACCTGTAGCAAATCTGGGACTTTGGTTGTCCTTGGGGGTCTGAGGTCCCAGGGTAATTGACTGGATTACTTACTTTGGCAGGTTTGCAATCTAGCCTGGCTTCCTGGCTGTCTTGCACAGTAAGCTATAGCATTATAAGTCCTCCATGACTTTGCAGCTGCTATTGTCCACTATTTGCTTTGTGCATTGATAGTCTTCTGTATGTTGTTTCTCATTGTCACATGTTTCACGCTTTTTAGTAAAAACACTCCCATGATCATCATTAGAGTAGATTACATTAGATTAGATTCAATTTAATGTCATTGAACAAGTACAAGTACTTAACAATGAGATGTTGTTGGCGTCTGACCAGAATGTAATTTAGGCATAAAGTGCTGATGTGCGTGGTATAAATTACAATGAGCAGCTTACAAGATAGACATGATGTAGATATACACTTATGCAGTGATGCAGTATGTTATATAAAGTGACGTTGTGGGGAGAAAATAGTTCAGTTTGTCAGGGTTCATGATGGATCATGATGAACCCAGATTCATCATACCTGCGGTTGCTGGTTCAGGTCCCTATTGAATATTATAGAGGCCGGTGAGTGTTTTGTATGATATACTGTATCTGATGCTTTTTGTTTTTATAGGTCCTTATGGTAACATTGTGTGTGTTTGTGTGTGTGTGTAACTGTGTGAGTGTGTGTTAGAGGGGGATCTTTACTTGATGCTACAGTCATGGGTCAACCCGAGGAGCCCGGGGGCCCTGGCATGGCCGTACTGCCTTGGCCCTTGGTGGTCAGTGGCTTACATGATGTGATCCGGTCGCCGAGGTGCGCATGCCCACTAAGAGGACGCAGCGGCTCCATGTGTGTTGAGGCGCATTATTTGGCAACAGACGCGGCAGCGGGGAGGGCCGAAAAAAAGAGGATATCCCCTGGATTTCAAAAAAGCAACGATTTATCGAGGTTAACTGCAGATTAAACATTCCTTGGTCGACCATCGGCGAAGAACGGGCGACAAAGCGACCGAGTAAGTTGACTGAGGTGAAGCCGAAGTTTTGTAGTAAGTGGATCGAGGGGAGCCTTTTATTCGGACTCGTCGAGAGGAGCCAGGTTTTCCTCCACCTATCTGTGACGATAAAGAAGCTGATGGGCTGTTGAAAAGTAACACTTCTCCGCAGAGCCAAAGGTTGAGCACTGCTGAAGGGGAGGAGGAGGAGGGGGAGACTCGCTCAGCCAACATTTATTTCATTTTACATTTTCTAAAGCGTGCCACCTTGTAAGTATGATCCCGGGACTTGGTTTTGTCCGGTAGAAGTCGTTAAACGAGGTGAGGATTATAACGTTAACATCGCCAGCGGCTCGTCGGCGGCAAGCTCAGTCCGTGGGCCGGTCGATGAAATTTATGAGTTCCGACTCGAAGGCTTTTCCTCGGGAGGGGACACCCAGGTAAACCGTCCCAGTGAGACACACACAGTCTCACTTTTAGGGCTGTATGTTGAAAGTTTGTGTCCCCCCTTTTTTTTTGGAGCTGATGCTTGTCCCGCATCGGTCAGCGATTCGGGCTCGGTTCTGGTTGTGTGGGGTCGTGTTGACGAGCAGCTGGAGGACTTTAACTACTTTGACTGTTAGTTACTGTCAGCCGTTGGTGTTCACAAATGAGCCGTTGGTGTTCCGAAATGAGCCGTTTATATCCGAGCTCCACTGGCTTCGTGTTTTTTTTTTTTTTTTTTTTTTGTTTGTGCGATGTAGCTAATGTTAGCTCGCTAAGTAGTAACACGCTCACCTCTGAGGCGGTGTCAATAATATAAAAAAAGCCGGCTAGTTGCACATGTAGTGTGGGCTGGGTTTAGTTTTTTAAAGGGCCGACTTTTGGTTTGGTCGGTGTAACGTTATTGGGTGGTGTAACGTTAAATGGTGGACGCCGCTGCCCGCTTTTAAGCCCCGTGGCACCAGTGTTGGTTCTGCTATCTGGTAGCTAATCTTCCTACTTCTCTCTGTGACAACCGTAGTCTTCCTCCTCTTAAAGCTGAACACACACACACACACACACTCACTCTCTGACACACACCGCACACACTCCCTCTCACTCAGACAGCATACACACACACACACACACACACACACATTTTCCCTCCACAGCCAGTTTGCAGCGCTTTCTTCGGGACAAAGCTGTAGCTCAGGATCTCTGCTATAAAACCAGTTTATACATTTTTCACTATTATCTACTTATATGGACGCACTCTGATGAATTTTAAAAAAAGGTATTTGATAATTAAATATGACGGAAGCCGGTATGTTCTTATGGTATGTTGACAAACCACATGCAGCATTTCACGTCGAGGCTGTTAAACTTCAGCTGTAATAGTTTAACACTTTAAAAACTGAAAGCTACACTTGTACTTCTGATGAACTACGAACGTCTTACTAGACTACATAATATCTTCTGTCATTAGAGAGGCTTATATCTACTACTCCCGTAAAAATAATCATAAGAAAAAGAATACTATGGTCTACAACTTTTGAATTTTTAAGTATGCTTATAATCAGTCTAATAAATAGAGTGATTAATGAGTAAATAAGTTATTGTAATGGTTAATGTTACAGAGGTCATGGTTCTTTTGGCTAGGCCCACAATTAACCATTATTTTCATTATCGCTCATTATCTACTGATTTTTTTCTATATTTTCATCGTTTAAGTTATAAACTTGTGAAAAATGTCCATTCCAGTTTTCCACACTCTGTCTTGTTGTGTCTGACTAACAGTTAAAAATATATATGTATTATGGAAGGGTAAACAAACTATACATTTACATTTTGAGCCAGTGAATCTTTGCCATTTTTTTCTTCAAAAAATACGTTTATCAAAATAGTTGATTGATCACTTGACAAAAAAACGAATCGATCAACTCAGTGTTGCTGCTCTACTTTTTGTCAAACATGCGTACACATACATCACCCCTACCAGTAATCATTAGTTAATTAGTACTGCTGCAACACAACACAGCCACTTGAAGGTCCTGTACGTGCCGCGTAGACTGGGGATGGTATGATGGTAAAGTGGCCTGCCATTAGGAGACTTTATTGCCTCTTTGTAGGAGATCTGGAATGAACACTCAGTTGTTCATGTGAACAAAGGCCCTGTAAAGTGTTATTTGCATGTAAACAATCTGTTGCATGGTTGCATTGTTTATGAACTGTCACTGTGAACAAATGCAGGATGTCCTTAGTGAATGGAGTTGTTCAACAACATAAAGAAGAGAGGAGAATGCTTTGCTTTGACGCACCGGGTACCACTGAACTACCTGTCACGACGGACACTGCTGAAATAGTGCATCTACAGCACGATGCATGATGTCCTATCCGCCCCAGAGCGATTGTATTCCTAGTATTAAAATTACAAGACTGAGCAAGTCAGACAGTGCTCAGAAGTTTCAGGATTGTTGTTCCAGTGAGTGATCCAGAGTAGTTGTGTAATCAGCCACTGTTCTGGAAAGGGTCGTCTGCTGGCAACATTTTAAGCTGCTGCACATGACTGCCGGGTCACAGGGCAGCTGTTTGGTCAAGCTTTCATGACTTTATCAAATGTATAGGCATCAATCTGCTCTCTAATTGCTCTTTTCTGCTTGTTTGGTGTAGACAGCGGTGTTAGCTGCTGCATAAAGCTCTGACTTGTTCACAAGTTATTTAATCGAGCAAATCAGTGACCCACGTAAGATAGCTTTGGCTGCGACCAGCTCCAAAGCTAAATTGTTTAATTTACAAAGGTTTTGTTTGAAGTTTTATTGGTTGGAGACCACCTGTGATATCATTTGTTATTTTGATAGATGCAGCCAGATAATTGATATGAATTTTATGCTTCAGCAGCCAATTTGCCTGGTAGTGTAGCTGTGTGTTTGCACAGTTTTCTGTAAACCGTGTGCAGTGCAGAAATATGTTTTCACAGGGTAAAGGTCTATCAGTGGGTAAATAAAATGCTGTATGTTCAGCCAGACATGGTTCATGGTTGAGAGCGAGTTTGTCAGCGTGAATGAACGATGATTGAGTGACAGGTGGTTGAAATGATCTATGACTGACTAGGTAAATGACTACCTCAGGGCAGGAAGTAAAGACACTCAGCAGAAAACAAGGTAGGTGTAGATAAACTGTACATTCTGACAAGCGCCGCCCTGATAGTGGTAGCAACCTGATACCAGATTAAAGTACCCACATTCTGCGTTAGTGAAAGCCACACTCGCCAAGAGTCAAGTACCTGCCCAGTGCAACTCGATAATGTGGTGGCGATCATTTGTGATTTAATTACACTGCTGTAACGTTAATGTGGGGATTGAGTTTGATTAGATATGGACTTGCAAAAACCTTTTTTTTCAAAAGTCATTGTAGACTACAATGTTCATCTACAGTAAATGTGCTATTGGGACCACAGTAGGCTAAGAGATCTTACATGTTTATAAAGAGCCATATTAATTCTAATTAATTATCATATCTTAATGATGTGATGATGATGATGTTTTTGTTACAGGACGAGCTGTGTGGTCATTTTGTTAATGTAGTCTGAGTAATGAGAGCTGAAAGATTATTACAAAAATCATAAGCCTGTTTATTTTTGTGAATGATTGTTGATTATATGACTATTGTTTAGTATTTTTCTATGCACATTGGCACCATAACATATCTTTTTTTTCACAAAACAGCAACAGCAGCTAGAAACTCTTTTTCACTGTTCTGTTTAACAATCAAAGTGATACTTGCATATCTAAATACAATTTAGTAATTCGTCATTTATTACTTTGTGTAGTGTATAGTTTACCTGCAAGAATTGATATCTTATAAAACATCTCCAAACAGTGTAACACTCAGACACCAGAGAAAGATTGTGCTTAATATGGGCTCAGTTCATTCTTTGTCTCTACATCTAAGACAAGTTTCTGTTTTTCTTTGTTAAAGCTGCCTGCTCCTCCATCTCAGTTGGTGTGTTTTTTTTATTAAATAACTACTAAATAGTCAGAAACAGATTTAGAAATGCAAGTATAGTTTATTTTCACAAGGGGGATCCCTTTTACACACTATGGGCTAGTGCTGGGTAGCGTGGCTTGAATTTATAACACAATATATACAGTACCAGTCAAACGTTTGGACACACTTTCTCATTCAAGGGAATGACTGGTACTGTATTTGTGTGACAGTTATGTTGACAGCTCCGCTGGCTAATATGCACTGACTTCTGCTGATGTTCACGGTGCACTTAATTTGATGTAAAATCCACCAAAACGGTAAAGAAAATTCACATCATGGCTCATATGTCTACCATTGTGCCATTTGTACCCAATATACAGAAATATCACCCATTCTTATTATGGACTGGACCCAAAAGCATGCAGGGAAATGCATGTTTATATGAAGTGCTGATGGAAAGCTGTTAGTCTGTCAAAACAAACTTAAGGACACATCTCCATGACCACCACAACACGCTGTACAATGAAGTCTTTAACAGTGTCGTTAAGTGCTGTTTGAGGATTTCCATCTTATTTGAATAATTATCAGGATGATATTGTTTAAAGAGATAATTCTGACAATCATAGCGTGAAACTTTCATAAGCACAAATGGCTGCAAAAAATATTGGATTGGACGGAGAAGCCTGTTCTCCTGATGTGTGTGTTGGTGAACATACGGGTAACTTTGTTTATTTAGCATGAGCTTGTTTTATCAGACGTGTAAAGTTGAGTTTTCCTTTCAGTTTTAGTTGCCTTCAGAGGCGTTGCACTGGTTGCTTGTGATGTCAAGTTCTTGGGTGGGGGTTTGATCCACCATATGTGTGTGTGTGTGTGTGTGTGTGTGTGTGTGTGTGTGTGTGTGTGTGTGTGTGTGTGTGTGGGCTTGAAAGAAATGTGTGTAAACTGCCACGGAGATGAAATGTGAAACCTGTCAGCCATTCAGATCCCCCATAACAGGTCAGTGTCTGTGTAGGGTTGGGGGGGTGGGAGGGGGTGATGCGTGTTACTTCTGCCACCAGCATCAAGTCACAGCTACATGCATCAGAATTGATAATACCACCACCACAACACACACACACACACACACACACATACACACATACACACTCACTGTATAATGGCCGTCAGTGCAGAAGCCCTGCGTCTGCTCCAGCACCTGAAGGGTTAAAACTAGCTTCGGCTTCGCTCTCAGTCATACACACACACACACACACTTACACACACACACACACACACACACACACTAGCCAACCGGTTTAAACCGGTTCTCAGGAAAAGTGCTTTGTGTGTCCCACTGAATCCTGGGAAGGGTCATGTCATGTGTGTCTCAGTGATGTAAGAGTATATTTAAAAAAAAAAAAAACTTAGTCGGCTCTGTGTTATCAGATGATTGGTCTACATGCTGCATTGTGACTGTGTGTGTATATTGTATAGGTACATCATGGGTACACTGAGTGTGCTTTATGCTCGCCGCCATAACCATTCTGAGAACAGGAAGGGGAGGGGGTAGGAGTGTGTCGCCTAGAAATACACAGGTTATAAGGGTTAATTGTTGCCCCCCCCACCCCACCCCCACCCCCTCCCAAAACCACAGCTTCCTGTAGTGCGTCACTTGGCAGGATCAGGTCCCTGATCTGTAGGATACATGTGTGAATATGACCTGGGACATGACTGTGAACTGTGTTTCTTCCTGTAAATAGTGATGGATTCAAGTGTGACTCACTTTCTGCTTGAGATTCTGTGAACTTTGAGCCAACGCCATCTTCCTGCTGTATGCTGTATGGATCAGCAGCATGTGTTTACCTTTTCCACATTTGATAGTGACCCGAGTGATTTCAACGGGTGCGTGCACATAGTGTGGGTACATATAGTACATGTTAGCATCCTGGTTTCTGATCAGCTGTGCACAGGTGTGTCTTTATTCTTCTACAAATCAGCCCCTCTGTCTTTTCTCTTCTGACTTGAGTTACCTCAACAGTGGAGGATGAACACAGTTTGGTTCTGTCTGTCTCTGGATTTAGCTATCTGAAAATGACAGCAACAATACAATTTATGTCCTGCATTACAGAAGTCGTATTTTCTCCCTTCATTTCAACGTGTTGATCATCATCACGTCAGTTAGCACGATGTTTTTTGATTTACTGAGTAACCACTAGGAAACATGAGTTGAAGACACTCCTGCGCTCAAGGCAGAGAATAATTAGAAACCTGAATATAGCTTTACATGCCACAGTATCTCCAGCTTGCATATCTGGGTTTCTCAAAACCAGGATGAGGGCTTATTCATATTTCTAAAGCCAGAATAATATGATTATATGTCCAATACATAACCAGGATGTGTGTGTGTGTAAAGGTAGTCAGTGTTGGACTTATGCTGAGCATTTCTTACCTTCTCATACTTATTACATACAGTGTAATAAGATTCATAAGATATAATCAGTCATTTTTAAAAGCAAAAACAGCAAATAACAAGTTCAAGTTTCTCATGTGTGAATTTTTGCTGGTTTTCATACTCTTCTATAAAAGTAAATTAAATATCTTTGGGTGTTGGACTGTTAATCAGTCAAAACGAGACATTTGAAAAAAAATACCATGGGCTCTGGAAACCTGTGACAAGATTTTTCAATTATTTGCTGACATTTTATAAACCAAACAATGAATCTATTAGTCGGAAAAATAATTGGCCGATTCATCGATAATGAAAATAATTGTTAGTTGCAGCCTTAAACATAACATTTTTTGGTGTTAGACTGTTAGAGAAAACAAGCTATTTGAATTCAATAAGGTTTTTCTGTGTATACATAAATGGCTCTTTATACACACATATGGAAAGTGCATAAGAGATGTACAGAGAACAGTGTGATAGGCCAGTTTGAGTTTGAAATGGCTTCGATTATCTAACCGTAAAAGTAAGCTTGTATTGAGCCACGTGATCTATCATCTCCTTGTGTCTCCTCTCTAAATTCCGACTCGACACTGAGAGATTCATAGCAGCTACTGTGCAGATAATGTGTGCCTGTATGTACCATGTACAGATGCACATCTGTGTGCGCACACTGCAACCGCTCATCTGTCTGACAGGACGAGCAGCTGTATGACTCCGCTACTGTTGGCATGTCAACATCTGGTAGGATATCAGGCGGTAATGAAATCTGGTGTTACTTGGTGTCTGACTCAGGGAAAGAAAGACTTTCAGCGTGAAAACAAGAATGAAAAAAATCATTTCACTCGCACACATAAATTACTAAACTACTTGGATTTATGGGTCATAATGAATATTCCGGTTAATTTCAGATATTCCCCAAGTCCCTTTTAACTCTGATTGGATTACAAAGTTATTGTGTTTTTATTAGCTGTTTGTATCATTGTGACATTTTCTGTTGTTACCTTGAGTCATTTAGTTTCAGTAATTTAGAGATCCTTGTTCTGCTCTGAACATTGACTACTTCACACCATCTTTTTTTTATAGTTTTCCTGTCTTTTGTTTTTTGGTTTAGACTGAAATGTAGATATTTGGATGTTGTGGAATTTATACTTGAGTTAACATCTTGGTCATGTGACCATAATAATCCAACATGTTTTGTCTGGCAGCTGTTTTTGACATCCTGCGTCCCCTGCAGATGATTCAAGGTCAGTTTTGTCTACTGAAGTTCTGAATGACAGCCGCACAATCACAAACCTTTTACACTGAGTACATTTTTTTTTTACTGGGTAATAACTCTGTAGTGTTTATTTCTGAGTAATCCCAGAAGATGCAGTGCAGCTGTGAAGTTTTAAATGGCTGTAATAAAACTGCATTTTGAGCCAAATTTATAATTTTGCTGATAAACATTAATTGTCTACATATTTCCGGAGTTTCCTTGGTTGCTGAGAGCTATTAGGTACACTTACACTGTTTTTTAGCTGCTTTCAGCTCTTATACTTCAACTTTTAGGGTTTCAACTTCAACAGACGCTTCCAGTAATTCAGCTGAAACTGCAACTCGTACAATATTTCACATACAGAGAATTCACATGTAAACCTGTTTGAGGAGTACACAGCTGCAAGTTCTAGTGTATGTTCAACTATGTCAACTGACAATTTATTTACAGCACACACACTTCTGTGGCACTTTAACTTTCATTGTCAACAGTACAACTGTCTGACAGGTAAACTGCTTTTAGTGCTTGAAGTGGAATTATGGTTCTCCATAGGCCAACGTGCACGGGTGCCTCTCGGAGACGTTTCGTGTGGCTGTTTCTTTTATACTTGTGTAGCACGTTTCTGTTTGTCTCTGTTTCTGTTTTGGACCTGTCTCCCGACTGCAATTGAATTCAGCAAACAGCTTGCTTGACAGGCAGGTCCACATATTGTTGAGATTTGGAGGGTGTGCACGTCGGCTCCTCTGCGAGCCTCTGCGACCAACGATTACCCATAACACCCTTCTCTGCGTAGGTTCACAGAGACGTTCACTTGTCTTCAGAGAACCACAAATCGAACTTTACTCATCAACTGACATTTCTAGTGCTTTCAACAATTAACATTTTAAGACGATTGTTTAGTTTTTACACCTGAATTTTCTCAAGAAATAAAAAATTGTCTGTTTTTTAGATGACTGATAATTTATGCAAGCTCCCCTCCTAGAGACGTATCTATTTATTTAGTCAGTGTTTTATTTGTCACCATGTCTGCCAGCTGTAGTTTGGGTTAGACACTTGGCTGTTGTGATGAGATGTGATGTGTGATGCTTTATTTAAAGTTGGTACTGGCGAAGGTTTACATAATGAACATCTGTATGTTGTTGGATTTGACCTGTAACTTTGAACGTTTAAATATCCAACAATCCAGATAATACAGTTATTTCTTCTTGTATCTGCAGGGAATGTCTGAGGAGGCTGTCCGCCAGACTCGCAGCCAGAAGAGGGCGCTGGAGAGAGACGCTGCTCCCCAGTCCGTAGAACCCTCCAATGCTGACAATGAAATCAAAAGGCCTAAATTGGACCCATCTGAACCCTCAGAACAGGCACAAACTAGTCCTAAACCTGACATTGTACTGGCACAGGACGGTCAGAGCCAGACTGGGTCCGGATCAGAGAAGGAGCAAGAGCAGAGCCGACTGCCGTTACCTTTAGTGTTACCTTTGGCCTCTGAGTCGGCAAAGGATGATCTGAAGCGGACCCAGACAAAGCAGGTGGAACGCAGCTCAGACAATCGGACTGACTGCAATGACAGAGCGGGCAGAGGAGTGAAGACAGAGCAGACTATGGATACAAAGAGCCGGGTCCGACTGACAGAGCCAAAGGCGAGCGGTGGCATGCTGGCTGCAGGCGAGGTGAAGGCCACCATTAAAGTCGAAGTCCAGACCGGAGAGCAGCCTGTGGACATGAGCACTTCCAAAGGGTGAGAAACGGTTTATAGTGAACTCTCTCCAGCTGTGACAAACACGTGAAGTACCTGTCGGATAAGTAATGTGTGAATATAGTTTTTATGACCTGCAGGGTTCTTTTTTTTACTTTTTTTTTTTTTTTTTTTTAAACAAAAACTCACTGGGGATGTTGTAAAAATGAAATAAAAAGACACTTTATTTGAATCTTAGGACACTAAAAATGTTAAAAGTTAACATTCAAGGCTCATGATGTTCTTTAAAATGACTGTCTAGGAGAGGGGGGGGGGGGTGGAGGGGTGGGGGGTGGATGGGGTGGGGGGGTGTTTAACTTTATCCTTTGGTCTACCTCCATTTTCCCCCCACTCACCACCTGAACCCTAAAAACTCCCCTCACACAAAATGAAGCTGTGTGTCACAAACCGGTTCCAGCCGGTTGTTGCCATGGTTTCCACAGTGGAAGGAGCAGCAAGGGGAGGGGGGAGGATGGGAGGAAAAGTGAGTGCGTCACGTGATGATGACTTTGAGGTCATGTGACTTCTTTGGAAGAGTAGTGATTAATCCACAGGAAGTGATGATGGCGCTAAGCCCTGAGGAGAGACTAACACACAGACACACACACACACACACACACACACACACACACACAAGGAGGGCGGCCAGGAAAGACAGGCCTCATAATGTCATGCGTTGACTTTAACGACTCTTTATGCTTCCTATAAATGTATAATCTGTGTAATCACAAGTCCATCCTTGTTTTTCAGAGGCACATTACTCCTATTCTTCAATTTTTTTTAGTGCCACTAGTCAAAAAAATGTAGGTCGGCTCCACAACTCATCTAGCCTGCAGTTAAACTAGTCACTTTTCATGTTCATGTTGATCCAAACTGTCTCTCCTCACTTTAATGTCTTTGTTGTTCTTTGTATGACGTATGTAGCCCTATACAGATCACCCTCAAATGCCTCAAACGCCTATTATGCTCTGCCACAATATCCTGTTTCAACAGGAAATTCTTGCTCTCAAACAGCCATTTCATTGTGACTTTAAGACCTTTGCTGCAGCCTCAAGTCCCACCTTGTCCCTCCTTGGCATTTAGGACTGTTCCCCTGTTGTTGAAATTACATCAAGATGAAGAGAAGCTGCGTAGAGAGACGTCTGGACTTGCAAGATTACAGTGGAACGGATCAACTCGCGGTCATAAATTATAATTTGGGATGAGGAAGAGATCTCCATGAATACAGACATTATTAATGGGTGCTAATATTTGAGCAAGTTGAGGTGTACCTAAATTTTTCTTAAAATGTGTGACGCCTTTTTCCCATAGCGGAAAAAGCTAAATAGTAATAGAGTAATAATTTTGAACAAACTGATATAATCCTGTTTTGTGTTCACAACATACAGCATCAGCGCTCAATTTAAAATGTTCTGAAAGATACATTTGAATGTCATTCTCCTTCTTATGTGCAGTAGTATAAAAAGGGAGAAGCGCCCTCCGTCCCCCGACGACGACGATGTCATCATCTTGTCAGATAATGACTCTCCCAGTCCACCGATGAATGGCTTGAGCCACTTCAAGGAGCTGGACACAGATCTGCTCATGGTGAGACACTCAAATACAAAGCTACATGTCATTCTACTGTCCTCCTGTGATTTTTTTTTAAACTATTTTTTCATACTTTCAAAGATTTTCAGCACTGTATGAATTGAGCGACTCAAAACGAGTGAGCAGCTAAGCATTCAGAGTCTCACTTTGACAGGATGCGTGACTGTTAATCGACACGATTAGACTGGTTGAGGCTCCCAACATGCAACATGTCAGTTACTGGACAGGGTTTTTGGTAATGCGAGTGGTGTAAGTGATGTTGTGATCTGTCGAGTGTAGAAGAGCAGCCCGGTGGAGAGGGAGCGCATCATTAAGCAGCTGAAGGAGGAGCTGAGACTGGAGGAAGCCAAGCTGGTGCTGCTGAAGAAACTCCGACAGAGCCAGATACAGAGGGACACTCTTCAGAAGGTAAACAACAGTTATAACCCACATTAACACAGGGTCACACAGAGTCTCACCCCCCACCCCCCACCCCCACAATACAAGCTGCTTCTTTGAACATTCTTTGTATAATATTTTCCGCCGTTTGCCTTTCTCAGCCCTCAGGTCTGTCCGGCTCCTCTGCTCCTCCTCCTCTAATCCGGGGAACGATTGCAGGCAACAAAGGCTCACAGCAGGTTAATAATCTAATATCGCACATGCATACATGCTCACAGGCAGCACGTCAGTGTGATGGCACCTTCATACTGTCTCTGATGGTGTTTTCCTTACTTAGATTTTGACAGGCAGGAGTTCGGGCACAGTCATCCCTCCGCCACTGGTGCGAGGAGGGCAGCAGGTGTCGTCTAAACATGGCTCCCAAATCATCATGCCGCCTCTGGTCAGAGGGGCACAGGTGAGTCATGGCGAAATGTTGATATTATTAGCATGCTAAGATATTAATATATCATGTTTCATATATTTAAATCTTTGGCAGGGCAATGATAGCCTTAGGTACTCTTACTGTCTTACTGCTGTCTTTCACTCTGAGACAAACTGCAGGGAAATAATTACACTTAAACTTAGGACTTATCTCTCTTTGCACCTCTCTGTGTGTATGTGTGTGTGTGTGTGCCCCTTGCTTCGGTGCTTGTGATGTCCCTCCCTTGCCCTCCACTTCCTGTGTCTGTGATGTCCCTCTGTGTCGTCCCTCTCATCGTCCTGGTTAGCCCATCTCTGTATCTTCACAGCAGATCCAGGCTCTCCGCCAGCAGCAGCAGCAGCAGCAGTTGGCTGCCTCCGGAGGCGGAAGCTCAGGACCCCCTCCTCTGCTGCTGGGCCCCAGGACCTCAGCCCCTGCAGCCCAGGGCCAGAGAGGCATGGTCCAGTCAGGCCTCATCAGAGTAGGCGGTAGTGCTAACACGCTGGTCAGTATCTCACAGGTGCTTCCAAGTTTTAAAAAAGAGTGTGTACAAATTAATATGTTTAACCATCCATTGTGGGAAAAAAATACTAAAATATCCTGTTCAAGTAGAGGTATTTTTTAATTTGCCTGTATTGTTCCACTGGGTACTTTCGGTCTTCCTTAAAGGCTGAAAGGTGACAGTGGGGACATCTGTCCGTATTCAAAGTGAAATGGCCTTTTACTAACGTTTCTAACGTTACAGCACTGGACAGGGTGTTTTCACACCTGCACTTCTTAGTCCGGTTAGTCTGGTTCGTTTTCCCTTTAGTGCGATTCGTTTGGGCGGGTGTGAACACAGTAATCGCACTCTGATCCGGACCAAAACAACCGCACCGAGACCCTTTAGAGGAAGTGGTCTCGGTCCGGTCCCAAGCGAACTCTGGAGCGGTTAGTTTGTGGTGGGATGTGATCCGACCTCCATCCGACCCAACTACTAGACGTACTCTGCAAGTTTGAGCGAAACGGCTCCTGTAGCCAGGTGTGCTTTGCATAGCGGGGTGCAGATGCGTGAATTTAACAGTTGCTAACAGCCAGCCGGACTAGTGCAACGTAGTAGGTTGTATTTGGCCAGTGGACCAAAGAATGAAAAGAAACCGAACCAAGTTCACCAACTCATCAAGTGATTCGGACCAGAGCAAACAAACTATAGGTGTGAAAACATTTCACCCGTTATGTTTTCTTTATATTCAAGCAACGATATGCCCAAGGACCGCTAGGAATCATGGAAGCTGTTGTAGCTTGCAAGCAAAATAACCAGTCACTTGACTTGGTTAACGCTAAATCGACTTAAAAAGCCCTTAGATACACATTTAATGCCAATTAAATCCAGTTACTTTGTGATAAACTGATAGTTAAGAATGTAACATTGTGGGTCAAAGTGTTGACCAACGGACACGGACTAGCCAATCAGAAATGACCTGTTCTCCTGGTGCGTGTTAAAACTTGACGTCACTTCTACTTCTGGCCTAAGCTTTCGGTAAACATGACACAGTTACACATAACCAACTTTTTTCGGAGAACTGATGGGCAGAAAGTGAAGGTAACGTTACAGTGTGTGAAACATCGTAAAGTGACTTGGCTAGCTCCCGACTGGCTGACAGGTGGTTAGCTAAAGACTGCAACGCTAACTTAGGTAGCATTAGCGTTAGACAGCAGCATGAGTATGCAATAAATCATCAGATGACAGTCAAATATAATGCATGCTATTTCACAAACAGTTATCATAATATACACATGAGGGCGTACCTCTTTATAACTTCTTAATAGGCACGACTGGAAGCTGCAAACCACATGTAAATGTGTTATAAACTATAATAACTGTTACTTAGCAAGTGTTATATTTGCGTCTAGCAGTATAATTCTTGCCTAGAAGAAGCTTCTGCACATTATGTTGAAATAGGACTCCATTTAATCATTAAACACTTTGGTGTTAAGATTATATTGATTAACAGCCAATTGTTAACTTCTGTGCTGCTCAAACAATCAAAGATATTTTGTTTGTGAACGAATGTTTATGCTGTGCTTATGTTTGTGTTTCTTCCTGTTTTTGCTTGTTTTCAAAGGCCTCACCATCCAGTTTGAAGGGCTCCTCAGGAAGCGGCGGAGTGTCTTCAGTTGGCGTGAATGACTCTCCAGCCAGCCGCCAAGCCGCAGCTAAACTTGCCCTGCGGAAACAACTGGAGAAGACCCTCCTGGAGATTCCCCCACCCAAGCCCCCTGCCCCGGAGTTTAACTTTTTGCCCTCAGCAGCCAATAATGAGTTCATCTACCTGGTGGGACTGGAGGAAGTGGTACAGAATCTGCTGGATACCATCCACAGAGGTGTGTTGGTTTTCTGTTTTGATGGCATTTGTTTAGATGTCGGGTCTGCTTCTAACAAATGTTGGTAGCTGGCCCCACTTTCAACCCACTGTATCTATCCGTCTACCTGCATCTGGTTTTGTTGTAATTAATGTTATCTTTCAGCAGGCCATACAAGTAGAGCTGAAACAATTAGTAGATTAATGGATTAGCTGATCAACAGAAAAAATAATTGCCAACTATTTTGATAATTGATTGATCATTAAAGTAATTTTTAAGCAAAAAAAGCCAAATATTCTCTAGTGCAAGCTTCTTAATTGCAAGGATCTGCCACTTGTCTTTGAAACTAAATCTTTAGGTTTAGACTGTTTAGACACAATTAGGAAATTGTGATCAGCATTTTTCACTGTTTTCTGACATTTTATACACCAAACAACTAATCGATGTCATAATCTAATGTCCTGCCTATTTTAAGACAGAAATATTGACTATATGTGGTTAGGACATCAGCACTTTCCCCCAGGATTTAAATATGTCTACCTGTGTCAGTTTCTTCTAATTACTACTTTGACGCCATACAAGCACCTTCTGTCTGTTTTTAATCAGTGCCTCTTGGTTTCCCATCTCTCTCCATCCAGGAAAGACAGGTGTAGCACTGTCCAAGTCCATTGTCAGAGACCCCTTCATCTGCACCCAGTGCAATACTGACTTCACCTGCCGTTGGAGGCAGGACAAGACTAAAGGCGGGGCAGTCCTCTGTGAAGACTGCATGTCATCCAATCAGAAAAAGTCTTTGAAAGCTGAGCACACCAACAGGCTGAAAGCTGCGTTTGTCAAAGCACTGCAACAAGAGCAGGAAATAGAGCAGCGTATCATTCAGCAGTCCTCGTCAATCTCTCACAGTAGCTCTTCGTCTATGAAGGCAGAGCAGTTGGTGTCTCAGCAGCTGAAGCAGGCTCACGCCAGAGCGTCCTCCCTCCAGCACCACCACCAGGTCAGCCGAGGAGCCAACATTGTTCACCATCACTCCAGCAAGCAGGTTGGTGTTAGTTTTTCTTTGAAGTGAAACACTTGTGCAGCTGTTGGAGCTGTAACTTAAACCCCTCTCTCTGACTCTTACCTCCCCTCAGAGCCAGCTGTCCCATGGCAGTGTCTCATCACTGGGGGTGAGGGGCATCCCCCACTCCTTTTCCTCCTCCTCCCAGCTGCAGAGCGCAGTGGCGGCCGCAGCTTTGGTCAGCCGGCCAGGTAAGCACGCCCATGTTTCCCACCGCTCTGTCCAGAGTTCAAAGGTGAGCAGCAGTGGGATCGGCGGCGGCAGGAATGTCAGCGGAGGTAGTGCCTCATCCACTGCATGGAAGAAGCAGAGCAACAGCAACACAGGTAGACTCACATGAATAGCAGCCCGACTCTGGCGCCTGACATCTGCTCTTTCAAATTCCTGTCTGGTCCAAAAGCAATCCTTGACCATTTGATTCAAATTCTACAACCGTTAAGACATCTTTGCAGCGGTTGCTATCTAGTGTAATCTCACACACTACAGAAAAAATGAAATACAGTTAAGACACAGGAAGGAGGAAATGTTTTCGGACAAGGCAAACCCACTCTCCAATTCCCTCCCTGCCAGTGATCTCAATCTTCTTACTGTAGTCCCTCACTTTGGTGGTTTTAATACTTTTCCTGGGTGTCATTACAATATGAGTAGAAATTCTGTCATTTCTCCTTTGTGTTTGTCAGTGTGTTGTGGGGACACGGGTACCTATATATTCAGGTGTTTTGGCAAATCATTACATCTTTTTCCCTATTCAACTCTGAAAGCATTAAAGTGACAGCATGCAGCTCGCTCCATTCCCTGACCTGCTGCTCTGTTGCATGTTCACAGGAGTGACTATGGCCTACGTGAACCCCAGCCTGACAGGTCACAAGACATCAGCCACCGTCGACGCTCGCCAGAGGGAGTACCTGCTGGACATGATCCCCTCTCGCTCGTCGATCTCGCAGACTGCAAACACATGGAAATAATTGAAACAATGCTCAACTATTCATTATTAGTTTTTGACCAAGTTCCTCAGCTCCAATAATAAGGTCAACAGCACCCCCTGGAGGACTGTTAAGCAAATACAATCTCAAAGTGAAGAAGCGTTCCTTCCTTACCTTTGTATGATTGTTGTTTTAGTTTTCTTCTTTTCTGTTGTTTATTTTAAGGTTTGCTGTTTTTTGGTAATTCTGAAGAAACCATTTTGATTTGACTGGGGCAAAGAAAAAAACAAATACTTGACTTCCCCTGGGTACTTCTGTCCTCCAGAATGGGTAGTTAAATGATGCCGTGATAAGAGTTTATGTCTGCATTGAGTACTTTGATAAGAATGAGTACTCTGTTTTTGGGCACATGAGCCCTTTTTGCCATGATGTGGGTCAAACTGACCCAACTTATTGACACTTGAATGGTTATAGTCATACCCAAGAGTTCACATTCAACAAAATACACATTTATTTTAAGCAGAAACAAGATAACTGAGTTGTAAAATGTTCAGTACATCACCCCTGTAGTTAAAGGTTTGAATTTATTTTGTATTTACAGTAAGTTATTTTGTTTTTTTTTTCTCTTTTTGACTGATGTTAAAAATCACTCTGTATATTGTGGTTTCCACAAATGAAGAGTTTATTCTAGCTTTGTTTTTGTTTTTTTTTCCTGTTTAACAGCATGCCTACCCTTACCCTCTGTTCATTTTGCACCTTAGCTAAAGAAGCATGGTGTCGTTGCTTAATTCATCTGTAATTACCATCTGTAATTTGCTCATTTTATATTAATGTCAACATTGTAAGATTATTTTGAGTATTATGTCATCACTGAGAAAATGCAAACTCTGACGGAGCTGAATTTGCCACACTGGTGCCAGAGATCTAGCCTCCAGTTTGTTCAACAATAATCCATGAAACATGCGGCGTATACAGGAGCCCTGAATCAGTTTGTTAAAGGAAATATCTCCTCAGCCACCAAGACCCTGCAAAACACAAGACCGTCTTTTATCTCGCACCGCCTGATCATATTGCATAATTTCTCTGCTACCCGATCTTAACTGCATTGTACAAACTTATGTTCAAATTTATTTGGTTTACTTTTTTCCTAGCTCCTAAAGAAATAATAAAAATATACATTTTAAACACTCGCTGTCATTTATTTTGTGTAGATCACATGACACAAGTATGATGGCATCTTCATTGCTCCAACTTTCTGATAAGATCAGGACAAGGATTGTTGAAACGATTCCTCAGTATTCACTGTTTCATCTTGACGAATTTTAACCAGTGCAGTGAAGTCATACCTTACAAATCCATACCGTTTCAAAGCAAGTAATTCCAGTGTGAAGGTCTCAAGTCAAAGAAAAACAGGGTTAATGAGTCACAAGAAGACAGTCTCACTGTCCAAAGGCTGATCTGAAAACAATAGCAGTAGAGACTGAATACAGGAAAGACAGGTTGGTTAGATCACATCATTAGGAAATGACAAACAAGACTGTATATAACTGCCAGAAGGCAAACAGCCATCTGGCGGCCATGTTCTCTATACATTCAAAATTCAAACTTAGATTCAGTTGTGAAATGTAACCAGGTAAGTTTCATTAGGCACTGTGCTTAGTTACAGTTTTGAGATATGTGCAGTTGTTCATCTAGGGTTACTTTATACTTGCATTTTAATGAGGGGCGATATTGCTGCATATTGAGTACTTTTGATAACTTTATAAGTACATCTTGCTGACAATACTTCTGTACTTTGCTGCTATTAAAAGAGCCCCTTCAAATGTGCTTTCAATGTAAGTGATGGGGGACAAATATTTTGTACAAAAATGCATTTAAAAGTTTATCTGACGCTTATTTGTGGCTTCAGCAGTCTGAGTCATATCAAGTGCCATTATATCTGCCACATTTAGTCTTTTTAGCATCAAATTCCCCCTTTTTCGTGTTTTCCTCGAAAACTGTGTTTCCCTGTTAAGCTGCGGTGGAAGTATAGTAACAAAAAGAGGGACTTTGGCACTAAAAGGACTACTTTGAAAGATATCTACTTCATATGACTACTTAGGATGGCTTGAGCTTCATATTAGCTTCAAATAAACTTTTAAATATATTTTTGCACAGAAGGAGGACTGTGGATTTTGTCCCCCATCACTTACATTGTAAGTGCATTATGAAGGGATCTTCCAATGGCCTGTATGAACAGGAGGAATGATTACAGCGAGAAAAACCTATTGCAATGTTCATTTGGGCACCTGACTATTGTTTTAAGACAGATTTGAAAAATTGTGAACCCGTGTGTATTATGAATGGAAACTAGTGGTACTCATTAAAACATGCAAAACACTAGCCACAGCATTTCTTAATGAAAAATATAGATGACGTTTTGTAAATGGGTCAAGTATAGAAAAACAACTGGTAATATTTGTATAATTACCCATAAATCCTCCAGACCGTTGGGGGCGGTAGAGCGCCGCTGAAGCTGTGACGTAAGCGAGAAAGAGCGTTTTTGCGTGACGTCACCAGCGTGTTGTGGACGAAGGCTGGAGGAAGATGGCGGGGTCCAAGGTGAAGCAGGACATGCCTCCTCCGGGAGGCTATGCCTCGTTTGACTATAAGAGAAATCTACCGAAACGAGGACTTTCGGGTACATACATTACATATTCTTCTATCTAAACATGCAGCTTCATACACGACTCGTTAAGTACGTAACCCAGCCGACGTGATGTTTACCTGCTAAACAGCGGCTAATGCTAACAGTCAGCTCCTAATCAGAATAATGACAATGTTTAAACTCAAGGTGTCTACTACATTACTACTTGTCACATGGAGAAATAACACCTTTGTCTGTTAACATGTGTACTAGATTATTGGTTGAATAACGGTTTTGTGCGAGTTAATGATGTCAGTGATGATAGCAACTTGCTAACTAGCGAACACTAGCATTTTTTGTTAAGTCAAACAGTTATTTTGTTCTACAATGGAAAATACCTTAAGATTTTCTTTAATGCATGTCATTCAAACACTTTTAGTTAAGCATAGGAAGCTCAGTTAGTCACAATACTAAGTTAATGGATAACATTGTTGAGTTTTGTCTGTGACTGGTGTTGCAACGAAATATGTGACCCCTCAGACCATGAAAAGATGAAATATTGTCAAATATTTGGGTGCTGTTCAGACAGATCTACGCTACTGGACACAAGCTCCTGATATCGCAGTTTGAACAGTTGTGACTCTTGCTTAATAAGGTCACATGTTGTCCTAGCTGTTACCATCACCTGTTAAACAGTTTATCAGAATACAATATGTGACCATAGTTAATACTGCAAAGGTGGCAATACAGCTGAAACTCCTTCTCAGCTAATCTAATATGATGGGTCACAGAATATTTTGTAACACTGGCAGCTGTAATAGTGTAATAGTTAGTGTTACTAAACCAAAGCTTGTAAGCTGTGAGTTCATTTTATACACAAATACAACAAAGCTACAATAATATTCATTGAAACTAAAACTTAAGTTTTTTTATGGTCTGTATTAAGGAAATTAATAGTGCATTATCAATTAATCTGCTGATTATTTTCTCAACTAATTGTTGTTGTTTTTTTGTTTTTTTTAAATAAAATCACAGACAAATGCCTGTTATAAAATCCTCTTGGTGACATCTTCAAATGTCTTGCTTGTCTGATCCACAGTCTAAAATCCAAAGATATTCAGTTTACTGTCATGTCACACAGAGAAGCTTCAAATTATTAAATTAGAGAAGTTGCAACGACTGTATTTTTGGCATTTTTGCTTAAAAAATGACTAAGATGATTATTCAGTTGTCAAAATAGTTTACAACTAATTTTCTGCTGATCAACTAATTGACTAATTGTTGCTCCTTTATAAATGAATAAAAATGGACAACAAAAGACAACAAAATATGCATCTAACCTGCAACAAAAAAAACACAGAAGTAAACAACCAAGTAACACTACATAGATGATTTTCCACTGACCAAAAAGGTGTCTGCTGAAGCTGCTTTACATGATTAATTAATCAAAATAGTGTTTGCGTATTCAATTAGTCATTTCTTTTTAAAAATTAAAAATAATAACAAATGACGATCGCACGTTACAAGAGTCTGAAGTGACGTCTTTTTGCACACGTCATTTGACCAGCAGTCAAAAAGTGTCAGTGATGTGAGGCACTTTAAGGGCGCAGCAGTTCTTATCAAACCATCCATCAGAGCCACGGTGTCAGCAGGTTGCCACATGTAATAGCTGCAGCTGATAAGAGCTGCCAGTATAAACATCCTGGTGTGCGACATCTACAGGCAAGGAAAGTAATAGCTTCTGCAATGTGTGTTTTGTGAAGTGGAAGATTTTTCTGGGAAGAGTATCAGCGCTTCATTTCTAGTACTTTCAGTTCAACCCAAAGCCACGCGCTCACTCTAAATACCCTAAACGAATAAAATATATAGAAACAAGTGCTAAAGGTGCAGTGACAAATGCCTGTGTAAAAAGTCTAGATCTTCTTGGTAATGTTAATTTGGCCCCTATGCAAGATAAACACTGCACATTTGTCACAATGTCTTTAACACTAACATACAGCAGGTCTGTCAGACCGGTTTGGTCAAGTGTCAGTATCTATGTGCGTAATGGCAGCGTAAGCCAGTCACAGCTGTGCAGCTCATTTCTACCTTCTATAGATTTTTTTCATTCTATCTTTAGAGAAAAAACTAATTAAATAAATAAACTAATAAAAAAACAAATAAAATAGTTTTATCAATGATGTAGATGTCTAAATAGGTTAATTTTGATACCGAAACTGAACTGAGAATATAGTTGAAATGTTACTCAAAATAATCTCTGGTTAAATGCAATGGTGCCTGAAACTGTGACTGATGAATTCTTTAATCAACAGGATATAGCATGTTCGGCATTGGCATCGGCCTCATGGTGTTCGGTTACTGGAGGCTTTTTAAGTGGAACAGGGAGAGGAGGTAGGAACATTTCTTTTAATTGTGTTGTTGTTTTTTCACAGTCAAACTGTGTCAAATACCCAATCAGGCTGAAACTGGTGTTGATATTATGTGTTTGTGTATCGCAGGCGCTTGCAGATTGAGGAGATGGAGGCCAGGATAGCTCTGATGCCTCTGCTGCAGGCAGAGCATGACCGCAGGTGACAATGGAAAAACTCACACACACACTAATCCTGAGTTTCTAAATTTGGTGGTAACACCCATAAGGCCGGTGTTTATGTAACAGTTGAATATCTCTCCGCCCAGGACCTTACGGATGCTAAGGGAAAATTTAGAAGAGGAAGCGGTTATCATGAAGGACGTTCCAGGCTGGAAGGTAAAGAAAAGCTGTGATTTTTTTTTTGTTTGTTTGTTTGAGAGGACATGTGTGCCAAAAATGACACCGCTGGTCTGTTTTTGACAGCAACAAACATATTTCAGCATTTCATATTCCAGGCATTCTTCAAAAACTTGTTTTAATTACCTCTCATTCATTTTTTTTAAAAATTAGGTCTTTTAAGTTTTAAGAATATTATGTTTTTAAGACCCCCAACTTTTCATGAGGGTACAAAATGACCCATATGCAATTCTAATTAAAATGTATAGAAAGTCTTCATCCTTATTAGTTATTTCTGTCAGCTACAGTGTGCGTACTGCGGACCACATCTCAGCTGTCAGCCACATTTTACACAGATTTACATAACCATCACACACTGACTACTATAATTAGAAAGTGTCTTTTTATAATGGAATTAGCCTGCCTTATGGCTAGCTAATGTTAGCTTATTACTGTAGTTGCGGGTGTATTGTTGGCGTAACTGAATAGTAGCACGCATTGAGGTGCGCACACACAAAACTGAACACAAAGTTTTCTATTAGTGTTCAGTTTTTTCTATTATTGTTTTATGTGTATTATTACCAAAGACCACTGATTCTAATACAGGTTATTTTAGACTTTTGGAAGAGGATGGCTTCCAATGACCTATGTAGTTTAAGATTTAACAATAACGGTAAGTAAAATCTGTAATTAAAGATTAAAACCACATAAATTGTCTTCCTGTTTTTAGTAAACATCACAGCAGCAGCATTCTGTACTTTGTTTGTTTGTTATGGGTCAATAATAATCATCACACATGGATCCAGAGTATTCCATAATGGTGCAAACTGTGCGTCTCTTCACACAGGTCGGTGAGAGCGTCTTCCACACAGACCGCTGGGTCACCCCTCTGCCAGAGGAGCTGTTCAACCTCCGGCCCCGTGAAGAGCTTTTGCACAAGCGTTTTGGCTTCTTGTCATACGTGTAACACCACCAGTGTCCCGAGTTACACCACCATCTGCAACCAGTACCACGTGGACCTGAGCTCTCGCTTAATCCAGATTGTAAATGTTCAATATTAAAGTTCTTTTTTTCTGTACCTCATCCTGCTTTACCTGCCCCCTTTTTTCAGTTTGGACTTGTACATTTACTGAATTACTGTAGATCAGTATAGTTTTACATTATATACCACTTTAGTTACATTGCAAATACAAATTTTCAGCTAAAGCACACAATGAGCTGATTGTGATTGATTTGTTAGGAATTAAACTACCCAAAAGTATATAAGGTAGATAAAATGAGCTCCATCTCAACCAGCTTCAACATAAAATGTGAATACATGAAAGCATCAGGAATAATAATGCAGTAATAGATTGACACATTGAAAAGGGCCATTTCACAGTGTGAACAGTTACATGAGACCGTTCTGCCATATTTACACTTGCGTTTGGTTCTTCCAACATGTAATAATGGTTTGATTCAGTTTGAAATCCAAGTTAATCTGATTTATGCCACCATTGGGTTTTTAAACAAATTAAACCAGATCTTCCTTGTGAGTGTAAATTTCATTTATCCAACATGAAAACACTTAAATCTACAGATCAAAAATATTAAGTTGTCAGTAAACTCAATGTTCAGTCTAATACTCAAACAATTATCTGGTACTGTGTGAAAAGAACACAATGAGAGGTGTATATAGTTGTAGTTCCCTCCATTTTATTTTTTGAAATTGCAATACAAAAAACATCAAACAGCAGAATAGTTCTCATGATTCTTGTGTTAAGTTATTAATGGAATTAAACAGTAAAATAAAAACGGTACATCTGTCATCTTTGCTGCATTAATCCTGGCCTCATGTCCAATTTGTTCCACTTAAACTGGTTATCAAAAAGGACTTTACTAGCAACCTTAACTTTTGAAAAACTGTTCTCAGGCAAGCCAACATTCAAAATGTTTCACAAAGGCTTCCTCCATGTGGCCACCGCCTACAGCTGCCCCACTGCTGCCGCACACTGGACCTGAAACAGGACAGTAAGAGTTATAATCAGGCTGTGACCGTCAAAACATGAGAACTATGTCATTTAAAAAAAATAAAATAAAAGTAAAGAATTTACCTGATAAACTGCATCTGCATCAGTGACTGCCATCTAAGGCCGGACACTTCAGCTGTGAGGAGATCAGTGAAGCCTCCGACCATCAGATCAACCTAGAGAAAAAGATTTAAGAGATGGATTAAGTCTTGTCACCTAATGTTTGGAATAACAAAAAAAGACAAAACAATAAGATGCATGCAACACTATTCATGAGTCTGAAACTCACCACTTATATGTAAGGGTACAAAAAGAGACAACTGAATACAGTCTAGACACCTTACACATCAATTAGGACTGCTGTGGGACATTACTGGAGCGAATTTAAGGACTAATGCAGTGAACAGAAGTGGACTGAGCACAATATTACCCATGACTCAGAGGGCAATGCTTTTTTTTGGTGAACTCAGAAAGGTGGAGCACTACAATCCAGAGGAGCTTCATAGAAACATTTTTTTCCTCAATGAACTTTTAAGAATCAGAATCGGGGTGGGGGAGGCCATGGCATGTTTGTGGGCGACATCAGAAGCAGAGGACTATAAACAGCGACTAACTTGAAGGTATTCATGGAAACAATGAGAACTGAGTTTGAAGGATGTGAGCAAAGCAAAAGGAGATTTTTACCTCACGTGCATTGGCCTACTTTCTCCACATATGACCTAGGCAAGAGAGCAGCTTTCATCTCTGATGAGCACTTGTTGGTAGGCGCAACACTTCATTCTCCAAGGACTTGTAGGTTTTTGAAGTAGCTGACCTCTTGAACGTAATGAAGCATTAACATGACCAGACACCAGCTGATGTTTTCCCAGCATCTCCGTGTGCCACTTTTAGGGGCTTGTCAAGTCAAAACTCACTAGAGGTTTGACCTCAATACACTACAGTTGCCTATCAAAATACATTTGCCTAATCAATGTTTGAGACAAGTACAGGAATCATTGAGCCAAATAACACCTTTAGTTTAATTTTAAGAGACCAGGCAGCTTTTTTTTAAAACCAAGCGGACTTTTAATAAACCCAATTACTGCTTAACCCTCTTTAATCATATCTTAACGTATGAACTTAACTTCCGATCTAAAATTGCCCTCAAAAGAAATCCACGTGTAACTTCAGTTTTTTTTTTTTTTTTATAAAGCAGATGACTTTTCTCTTCCACGCAACATTACAGTGAAATCAGCTTAACTCCCCCATACGATAGTTTTGAAAGGCAAAAGAATCAAGATTATTTTCCACAGTCTGTTTAATAGGCTCCATGAAGCCAAACTGACAAAGAAAAAAAAATGTTGATCATACAAACATAAAGTACAAAACTGTTCCCGGTTGAAATATTACTCTGGGGAAACGAAGTTACATTTTTCGATCACTTAAACAAGATTAGTCCATTTTACAGCACATTTAAAAATGCAGATGTTGAGCAGAGCACAGAAGATACCTTGGACAGACTGTAGCATGCTGCAATTTGCAACTTCATGAACAGCCGGCCACTTCGGATGTGTAGTTCACCAGTCTGAAAGGAATTCACTCTTTTGGGAAATTGAACACACAGGAGCCCCAGCTAAACTAAGTGTTTAATAGTAAAAAGGAATTTAGCATAAAATCCCCCAAAATGTCTATATAAGAGTACATGGATCTGTTCCCTCACTTAGTTTAAAACCTGGCAGGAGGTAGGTCAGTCACAAAGACCGTGAGGGGAAATCAGAAAGGAAAAAAAACAAGCCCCATCAGATATTTCAATATAAAAAAAAAAAAACATTACTAAATAAGGAATCAAATCAGGAAACACTTCAACGTGCTGGACAAAAACTCTAGCGATGGTAGTGGCTGATCAATGAAAAGCCATGTGGAGAGCTGTTTGATCCCCTAAATTGGACCTTACAGTATTGATCAGATTACACAGATGCCTTTTAGTGAACAAGACGAATTATTTAGGAGGAATAAAGATGCCCAATCAAGCAAGGTAAGAGTCCTGAACTGTAATTTGTTTTAACATGGTTCGTTAAGGAATGACCAAAACTCATGGCTACATTTTTTTCTTTTAAGATGCTTGAGCTACTACAACAGAACTACAAAACTAAGGTCAGCAATAACACGTGGACATTTTTCTTGAGGAGCGCATCTTTGAAATACAGCCAGCCAAGTGATGATCTTGAATCAGGGAGATGCTTACTCGTGTGTAGCTGAGGATAAGAAGTGGGCACACAGGTAAAGACACTGAAAGTTCCAACACTGGAGTTTCACAACATCCCACTCAACCCACCAGACAGTCCAAAAAAAAAAAAAAAACCCCTCCCTCAGTTTTTGCCAAAGGGGCTCCATCAGCCGAGATACGAGCAATATCTATTCAACAGAATGAGTAACTTTAGTGAGTTTCAAATTGATTGCCAGCCTCTATCAGAGCGGGGCGGTGGGGCTAGCAAAATTCGGTACAGTGAGAGACATCAACTTGAGCTGAAGTACAAAACTGAGGGGCTTTCATGGTTTCTTCGTATGTTGGGGCTGTGACATTGTCTTCATTAAAAATCAATGTCATCAAAATCACTGCTTAGTGTGATACAAGACTCAGCATACAACAGCCAAAAGAGACCCTGTATATTCATTATACTGGCTTTTAAGATTAATACAATACTAAAGGCAGGTTAATGCGCTGTCATTCTAAAGAGAGACGACGGAAAGAAGTCCAAGACATTATTGCTCCATCCTGACTTGAGTCTTGATGTGGTTATTTTAAAAAAAGATGTGTTGTCAAACCTAAAAAATGGTAACTACAGCCCCAACATAAGTCTACATACACAGTACAAATGCATGTTATTCATGCTTACCATAGCTGTCATATCCATCGCGGTAGGATCCAGAGCGGTCACCATATCCACCCTGACCCCTGGAAATTAGACAGAAATGTTAGAATAAGATTTTTCATAAGATTAACTCTTCCGCAAGCAATTTAGGGAAAGGCTCAACTAAGATTTCCTTAAGATGTTCTCTTACCTATTTTCTCTGTATCCGCTTGAAGAGTATCCTCCACTCCTGTATCCGCCGCCTCCGAAGTTCCTCTCACCACCTCCAAAGCTCCTATCACCATAACTCCTTTCACCATATCCCCTGTCTCCATTGTATCCACCGCCTCCAATTTAGAAAATATAGATTTTGAGATAAAGGGAGGAATTAACAGCAAACAATAAAAATAACCCACAACAAATTGTACTGCTAGTGATCACCTCTGGAGTAACCTCGCCCACCTCTCCCCCGGGAACCGCTGAATCTACCACCACGGGGACCTGAGCCAAAACCTCCTCTGGAGCGTCCTCCCTTTCCTGCTTCATCCACACGAATAGCCCGTCCATCTAGAGTCTGCAAAAACACAGGCAAACATATAAGACATCACAATTTAACTCACCCTTTTCCAACCCAACCGGTCAAGGCAGATGGCCGCCCCCAAGGTTTCTTCCCGTTTTTCCTTGTAGCTGTAGCCAAATGCTAGCTCATGCAGCCAGGTCTCTAAACTAAAGAGTCAATATCTGCTCTATGTACCCTATACAAGTTGGCTAAACATTTAATAAACTTATTTAAATGTCAAAGTTTGTTTTTAAAAAAAATGCAGATTACAGATTAGTCCTACCATGTTTTACAATTGCTAGATTATGAACACAAAAACAGTATAAAGATTAAATTTAAAAAAGGTGAAATGCAGAAAACAATGCAGTAGTGTGTATTTACCTTGCCGTTCATGGCCTCCAAGGCATCTTTCGCATCCTCTGCATTATCGTATTTCACAAAGCCGAAACCGCGAGACCTTCCTGTCTCTTTGTCTCTGATCACATCCACTAGTGGGGGAGGGAGGACAAAGACGTTATTTTAAAAAAAAATCGATGTTTAAAAAAAAAACACTTCGTGCGAGCATATTTAAAAATCGACAAAAATGAAATTGAGGCCTTTGTGTGAGGAGGAGGGGGTCCTACCTTTTTCGATGGTTCCGTATTTGCCGAAGGCCGCAGCCAGAGACTCCTCGTTGGTCTCGAAGCTCAGTCCGCCAATGAATAATTTACCTTCGTCCGACATCTTAAGTGTAACTAGAAAACACAAAAAGACATTTTAAAACCCCATAAACATCCTATACCAACATGTGCATACACGTGGTTAACCATGTCGTTTAATGACCGTTAGGTGATAGCGCCGTGGCTACTGCAGCACGCATCAAGAAAATTAGGTCAATGATCCGTTACATCAGACGGCCTCCACTATCTACGTATTCATTTCTCAGATACGTTTAGTGGAATTAAAGATACATTTAATCCGATTTAAAGTAAGACTCGGGTTAATTTATTAAACTTAATTGCCGCCGTTTTGAGAAGCGGGTCTAACTAGGCCCCAACCACACAAACGTGCTGCCGTTAAGCTTAGCGTTTTCCTTTCAGCGCCATTTTAGCTCCGCTCACTTTTGTTCCACTGAGCGGCTTTAAGATGCAGCGACAAGCGTCGTGTTCTGGCTTTCATGATTCTTCAAAAATAACGACTTTTTACAGATCTACAACGGCTATAAAACAACAATCTCAATATTAACCGTGTAGTATACATCGTATCGATGCTACCAATTGAATTATATACGTTTATGTTAATGTATATTTTAAACAGAATTAGGTTAAATATCTAATACATACATAGATCTATATATACACAGTAACCACGAACATGTTAATCATTCCTTGCAAATGTATGTTCAATTTACAACAAACACCATGTCTTACCTGCTCTCTGCGATATCAAATGGCTGCTGTGCGGCTTCGGGTCGAATAGAGAGAGGAGAGAACGAGCACTCCCCTTTTAGCAGCGCGCGCTCACTTCTTCTTCTGCGTGATGAGGGGCGGGTGGCGGAACAACACGTCGGGCCCACAGCGCCACCTACTGTAACGGGCGCAAAGTCTTTTTCCTAGGATGGCGACGGAATGACCCGCCCTACTCTGCCTCTGATTGGCTAGTACTCGTTGCCTTCGTTGGTTAGGTTGGTTAGGTTCAGAACCGTATAAAGAGTATTTATACGGCTTTATTTATTTATACAGCTCTAGTTAGGTTTAGGCATGAGGAGTGAGATGGTTGGGTTACAGTAAGAATATCAGGGTCAGAGCCAATCAGAAGCAGAGTAGGGGCTGGCTATATGTCGCCATCCTAGGAAACATAAACTCTCTTATCGAGCTGTGTAAACATTTGAGAGGGAAACAATTCTGAGATTTCGAGAACAAAGTCATAATATTTCTAGAAAAAAAAGTCGTAATATTAAGAGAACAAAGTCGTAATATTAGGCCTACAGGTTTCTGTTTTGTCTTGGTAAACAAATATAAAACTGAGGAATGATCATTATTGTGTATGAAACGTTTGAAACTTTTGTCTTTGTTTCTTTTTTGTTTTGTTTTTGTATATCCTACACCTAGTAGTGAAATAAGCTAAAACTTCAGCTGCAATATTGAAAAGTCTAATTGGAGTGCTGTCCTAGTCTCTCTTTTTTATGATTAACTACACTGAGGATCCAGCACCCAGTCTTCAAGGTCTAATCTTGAGTTGAGTGTGTTATATCTTATTTTCTATTAACAGTTTGAAGGTGGACAATCAGAAACTGCAAGAAGCAAATGAAACTCTTGAAAAGAAGCTCTCCATGGCCAGTGAAAAGAACAAAACCCTGCAGGCTGAGCGCAAACAGACTTTAAAGCAGGTGAGAGAGAAGGACAGACACATCTCTATCCCTCATACATACATGCGTTTTCAGACACACCAAAAAATGGACCCAAGACATGTAGACTGAAAAGTTTGAGAAAAAGGACAAGAGCAGAGACTGGAAAGGGGCCTTTGAGTGGAAGGAAATGCAGGAGATGCTGCAGAATAAGTGGAGCCATCTTGGGGAGCAGCTGAAAGACAAAGAGAGGGACCTCATGAGGGTGGAAAGACTTCTGGAAGCCCACAAACAACAACAAAATGCAAAGAAATGGAGAAATGGAAATGGAGCAAAGACAGATACAAAAGGAGAAGTTGGCCTCAAAAGAGAGTTGGCTGTAGAGAGGAAGAGCTGGAGAAGTCACTTTCTCTGAAGGACTTCAATATGGAGCCCTCCTTCAAGGAGAGGACATTCAACAAAGAACTGCAGGCCAACAAGGAGCAAGTTAGAAAGGAGCCCTCTGAGAAGGAGAGCTGGAGGAAGAGGACTCCACAGCTGGAAAAAGAAAAGAAAGAGCTGGAGGAGACGTGGCTCCAGAAAGAGCAGGGCTGGATGCAAACAGTAGAAGAAGGCCACAGAGGAGATCAGGCTCCTGATTATTCAACATCCAGCTTCAGGTAAGCAGCCTCAGCTGGTTGTGTCGCCTTGGTATAAGGGCTGGTTTATTTCAGAATTGACCTTTAGTAGTAAAATGAAACTAAACTGTCTCTCTTTTCAGGAGCTTGTGTTGGAAAACAAGAAACAAGAAGAACTGCTTTTGTGTATCACTAAGAGGACAAGATGGCTGTTGCTGCTTTAGATGGCCGGTAGTCAATTGTCCTCACTGACATCAACCCCACCCCCTACACTACCCCCACCACACACACACACACACTACATCCCTTCACCCCCAAAACACCTCAGTAACCCTCCTTATCCTACCCATCCCCCCTACACTAAGACCCAAGCAGCCAAAATGAAAACCATCTCCCACTGCTCAGACTTTACCTCCAGTTTGACTTCAGTCCTGACAGAATATTTCCAGGCCAGGGACACCTGAACACTCTGCTTTGACTAATGCCTCACCAGTTGCTGGGGTACATTTCTGGAGTCTTGACTTTCCAGTAAAACTGCTTTCAGTGTTTTTGAACAAACATTTTAACTCTACTGCAGAGAGCCCACACAGAGCCTTCTTTGTTTATCTGGGACTTAGCCATTCAAAGTCGGAAACCTACGGAAGATTGTGCACATTATAACATTCAGAAATCCTGGCTGGAAAATGTAGGGGTTTATTACCTGCTTGCAGGTTATTAAAACATGTTTTTTGGAAACAATTTGCTGGATCACTGCACAAAACTGACTCAAAAATAAGAGAAAAATGTCCATTTTTCCTTTTATTATTTTTGCATTTACATTTTAATATTGCATAAGTAAAACATTTCAGAGGAACATCCTCTGCACAGAACAAAACTTAACAGTTTGATTACATTCAAGACAGTTAAGGCATTGGAATACATAAATTAACAGTTTACACTTAACAGGTCTTTGTACAAAACACCAAGATGTATAACATGAAAATGTACACTGGAACCTGTTGTGATGTGTGCTACATACTGTTGTTGGGACCATTGTAAGGACAGACTCAGATGAATAACATGCTCAGAAGAAACCAGACTCCTTGGGTCTTTTAGGCTTACATGTTTCAGAAATGCGCTCATGGTTTAAAAATAGCAACGAAGCATTTCCTCAAAGGTGTCTTCTCTCACTCACCCATTGCTCTTTCACATAACTCCACGAGGTCAGAGGTCAGCTCTAGTTTCCATGATGATTCCACAGTGAGCTGCAGTTTCTTGGGAGGGCAAACGAAAGCGGCCTCTGTTATGACAGAGTGTTTTGCTGTCCGGGAGACTAGGGGCGATGGTGACAGTGCTGGTACGGGTGAGATGTTTGTGAATGGTGTGAGTTCCTGCGAGTCCGTCTGCGAAGACGCCTCTGATGCATCAAAAACTGCAGGTGTTCCAGCTTGCAGTGCAATGTTTGATTCTCCTCTGCGGATGAGAGGGCGGTGTGACTCTCCTCAGCTGTCGGAGAGAGAAGAAACATCGTGAGCTATATAATTAAATTTTACACAAGCTTTCAGACAGTAGTCCTTCAGGGCAAATGAGTAACAAATGGGAATATAATGACATCAAAAGGAGCACACATGTTTTGTCATGCAAGCACACATGGGCAATGCAGTTCACAACTAAGTCCAAAGTAGGTCTGCAGCTACCGATTATTGTCATCATTGATTAATCTGCCAATTATTTTTCAATTATTTAATTCATTGTTTGTTTCATAAAAGTGCTTGACGCACTGCACCTTAAGAAAAGACAAGCACTGATCATGTATGTGTTTTCTTAAAGTGTAGACAGACACAGGAGAAAAATCTCAATTCAATTACAACATATCATTCAAACTGGACGTAAATAAATACATAGAAATACATATCTGATGTAACAAAGAGAAGGAGATAGAAGAGTAAACGTTGAAATTTCGACTGTAGCCCCAAGTCACAGACTCCCTACAGAAACACACAAACAACTCTGAGGTTCATGAAACTGGGCATAGTAACAGTCTCCACACTTCATCAGTGACCCAGTAGCTAAATATGGCCTTTGAGTACAGCACTAAATGTTTGGTCAGTGTCATTCAAGCCAGTTGGACTTGTATTATGATCCAGTGCATTTTGAATGTGGGTCACACTCTCTGGGTTTATAGTCCCACTTATTTTCTTGTCCTTTAAATAGAAACAGGATTCAATCAACTTTAACGTGTAGAATTACTCCTCCAGTGTGCAAGCGTATCATATCATATTCTCGCTGTATACAAAACAAAATGTACTCAAGCTCACCTGGAGCTTTACTCAGGTGGTCTGGCCTCTGGGTCACCACCGGTTTGGCTGTTGTTTTGCTGGGCTCCTCTGCTGTGAGCAGCAGGCTGACTGGAGGGTTTGAAGCAGGACAGTGGAGGTGAGGTTGGGTGGGTGAAGCCCCCTGGTGGTGGTAAGCAGCTCTCAGCAGGTCATTGAGGATCTGGAGAATGATGGCGATGCCACGTCGAGGATGGCTGATGCCGCTCTGACTGCAAGGGGCCAGTGTGCCTGGTGGGATGAGGGGAGATAGTGTGGATAATGGTGGATGAAAAAAGAACTATTACAAACTGATAGCTGCAACGATTAATCAATTGATAGATCAAGTGTATAGATATATAGATCAGCAACTATTTTAATAATTGATTAATTGCTGGGCATTTTTCAAGCAAAAATCCACAAAATTATCTGCTTCAAGCTTCTCAAATGACATGATGTAGGGCCTATTTTTTAATATCATAGTAATCTAAATATCTTTGGGCTGATAGTCGATCATCAGTAATGAAATTATAAGATTTATTTTACTCTGGTGTATTTTAGATTGTGTTAATTTCTTACCTACCTCATTTATTTAGGTGATTTATGTGACTTGGCTGCTGTAATGCTGCAATTTACTTTGGGATTAATAAGTACTCTATCTATCTATCTATCTGTATCTTGTATTCTCATTGTAATGTGATGGGTTAGAGTCAGGTTTAGGCCTTTGCTGCTTACACACCGAGGAAGACTTACCGGAGAAAGTCCCGGAGAAAACTCCTGGAGAGTGGCTCACAAAACTTTCTATGACTGCTCCTGGTTGCTTGCACAGATCAGCAGTGGAGGAGGAATTAACATTACTCTGTAAAACAAGAAAGAAAAGATTATCGCTTAAATATCTCTTTTGACCAATAAGGATGAAATGGACAAAGTGAGAAAATTGGATTTGGATGGTACATTGTTTTGAGCCCAGGAAAATGTGTTTTAAATGGACTTCTGCGTGACTGTGTATGGCTAACCTCTTTGAAGGTTGAGGCTGGCACTGGGCTCGGGGGTCCAGGACTGGGGCCAGGTGAACAGACCGGTGTGGTTGCGTGTCGTGGACAGCTGGGATGAGGACTACAAGAGGACGAGGAAGACGTCGACAGAATAGTGGCAGAAGTCTGCGTGGTGCAAGGGGGGCTGGAGTGATGTGAAGAAGAGTGGCGATGGCAGTTCACAGCAGGGACAGTGGTGGGTCTTTGGGTGCTAAATTGGACTGGGAATGTAGAGTCAGGAGTGTCTGGGGCTGGAGAGATTTGTGAAGTAGGTGAGGTAGTAGTGGAGTCTGTTGTGTTAGTGGAGGAACAGGCCGGGGTTTCTGCCGGCAGGCTGGTTTGCAGCTTGCTGCTGCTCCGAGCTCTCGAGTCCTGGTCCTGCTGCAGCTCCTTCACATCCTGAGCAGACAGCTGGAGCTGCATGTACATCATGTGGGCACCAATTCCCAGGTTAATGGTGAGAGGCGTCCGCCCAGACAAGAAGTCACTGATCTGCAAGATTGTCAGGAAAGAAACACTTCAGACTCAAATAAACTTTCGGCCACTGAACTGTGCTTTACTCTCCTTTACCAGGAATAGTGAAGCGTGTGAAGTGTGCATTTGTGAATGATATGCAATCATGCTTGATCGTGTATTGATAAAAAAGCCAAAAAAAGAATGTGTGGGTTGTTTAACAGTTCAGAGAAACATACAGCATTGCATTCAGATGGTGTGTTACTTCCTACCCCACAAAATATAATGACTAACACCAGCATGTAGGTTAAATTCTTCTTAAAAATCTTACCTGAACTTCTGTTAAACTTTCCAAAACATCCATCATAGTCCTCTCAGCTCTGGCAGTCGAGCACTGTGGCGTTAAAGATAGACAGTTCTCTCAGTGAAGTGACGTGCGATTAAATGTATGCAGAAATGGGTTTTCCAGTGTAGGAGGTGCATTAATGGTTTACTTACTACTAAACCAGCTTCAATGACAGGGACCAGGGTCAGGTTGCTGCCGTCTGCTACACCCAGGTCCAGCAGTTTCCCTGCAGTCAGCTTCCTATTTTATAACCCATGTGGGATAAAAAAAAAGATCAATTCTTATGCAAATTTAAAAAGGCACATACCTCTTATATAGTCAGCATGACACAACATGCAGTGTAAAAAATACCTCAGACATTTCATTTAGCAGGCTCACCTGTCTTTATGCAGGAGGACGATTCTGTCCGTTTGCAGTCTAAGCTGTTGGGAGATTCGTGTCCTCAGTCCCTCCACAGTCTCTCCTCGGGGGACAGTGAGCTCCACCGGGCTGCCGGTGGTCGAGGTGACGGATAGACGCATAGCGGGCTGACCGGTGGAGACTCCAGCCCCGCATCCTGAAGACCGACCCGGGGTGAAGCTACAGAAGCCCCGCTGCTGCTGCTGCTGCTGCTGCTGCTGCTGCTCCATTCAGCTGAGCGAGGATGAAAAAAGCACCAGTTTAAAACCAGCTAATTTAGGCGTAATGTGACAGTATTTGTTTTTTTATTGTCTGTAGTCTCGCTCTTCATTCCTCAGTGGAGAGCGTGGAGCATCTTTAGACGTTTAAAAAAGAAAATAAATGCTCAGTTTAACCACAACAGGTCCTCTGCGCTTCGTTTCTCTCGCTGTGACGGATGCGGCTCTACTCCACCGAGCGTAAAACACCCCAATCCTGTCAGAGAAGTCCCCGCCCACCTGGGCCGCACAGCCAATCAACGAGAGGATCGACACCAGTCAGCCTGCATTGTCCAATCAAAACGGCGGCTTCTCACGCGGCTGCACCCTGTTTGGTGCCTCCTCACCATTCATAAAGTAAATGATGCAATCCTCAAAGCACTACAACATGTTGTAGTCTACAGGATGTCATCATGTCAAAATGTCTAGACTAGATTTCTATTATATTTCACATTATTTAAAGCTCCTCAGAGAAAAATCACAATATTTCTGAGCTGGTCCTATAATGACTCATACATAGCCTCCATTAATAAGAAATCCACTTGTGTTTGAATTTGATTCAGTTCAATTTAAATGTTATTTGTATAGCACTATTTCATACAAAGTGCTTTACATAATAAAATAAAACAGCAAAAAAAGTGCATATGCACAAACATTGACATTGACCCAGGAATATTTGTGTGGCCTACAAATGCAGAATCACCTATAATTAACCTAAGAGTACAATCCTGGATGATAAGCAGCTTGAAAAAATAAAAAATCTACTTAATTTCCTTTATTTTCTATTTCATATTTCATTATTTAAAGCCTAAGGATACAGGCTGTAAAGCCCTCTGGTGCTAATTTGTGATTTTGAGCTACATAACTGACTTTTCATTATACACCTGGACATATTTGTGTGGTCAGAAAATTATTTATTTAATTGTAAAAAATGCTACAGGTTAAGATCAAATACTGAAAGGCATATTCAATTTTCTCTCCTTTTTTTCCTTTTCAAGGTGACATGGGTGCCACATTGTCTCCCAGCATGCACTGGGCTGAAGGCAGGGAAACACCCTGCCCCTGATCTATGGATGTTGTATGATTTCACGGTTCAGTCAATGGGTGGAGATGCACAAAGAAAAGTCTCCACTCTTTGTATCGTGCAGCCTTTCTCATCCTCTGCTGTTTAGTATTCGTGTCCCACCTCTACTTCACAGCAGGATGTCGGGCTCCACCTGTCACATGATGCACGGAGGAGAGGACCAGCTTGGAGTAAAATGACGTAGGAAGGCAGGGAGGGCAGAGCAATGCAGCTAATATGTGTCTCCTCACGACAGCTAAAAATAACTGCACCCACAACACCCCCGCTTTATCCAGCCTGCGTCACTCCACTCCCATATCACCTACCTCCCTTCCTCACCTCAGCCCCCACACAGTTCTCTCCACTCTCTCCTAAATGCACAAACATGGTGTTTTTTCTTTCTTTGTCTCATCACCCTGCTTACCTTTATGGAAAAAAAACAACCCGTGCAGCATGTGAGAAAGGCAGCATCCATCCTCTTCTTCTTCTTTTCTGTTCTGTTCTCGTTCCCTTTGCACGGCTGCCTCTGTATATGTGGTTTGTTTTATAAATATGAGAGATATCCTTGGAGTTGGGGATTACTGTCACATATTCATACACAACAAATCAAATGTACAACCCTGACTTCACCTTAATCTTTGTTGAATTCAAAAGGAATCCCACACTGATCTCTTCTCGGTCTTTTCTCTTTATAGGTGACTTGATGAACTTGATGTCCTGGTGAGATTTTGATGGAGATCCTGCCACCTAGCACTCTCTCCTCTCTGGCATTTCTATGGCAGCATGTCACTCCAACATTGAGCCGAGACGAGTAGGGGGGAGAGGTTGCTGCTTTACATTCCTAGGGCCAATTCCACAGGATGTCCTGCTCTCCAGAGCATGCAAAGACGCATCACTGACGTCAACGGGCCAGGAACACACACACACACACACACACATGGCTTTCCTCCTCCTCCACATTCCTCCCACCCCTGCACCGCCTCTCCTGGCATCATTTCCCAGATGTTTCAATCCTCTGGTATGTTACACCTCAGTACCTGGAATTTCAGAGATAAAGAACAGTTGGATGTGAGAAATTGATCCTGAATATTTCAACAAGAATCTCGTAGATAGACTGAGAAAACCAGCAAATGGCTGACGCTATCGTCAGCCCCTCCTGAAAAACCCAAACACAGATGAAGGGGAGCATTTATGTCTCTTTAGTGTTCTTAAATGCATTCATTTAAGGGCTGGGGTGAAAATTTCGGCTTTGTTTACGCTCTGCTCGAGTATAGCAGACCCCAAAATACAATTTATTTATTTAATGTTTACTTTTTATAGGAAACAGTATTTATCATGGACCAGTGCCACATACTGTAGTATTTATAGCCTCAGCTATTTTGCCTGTTCCTAAATGAGCTATTGTACAAATAAACACAAACTCAGCAAAAGTGCATTGAAAAAAAAAAACACAAATAATGATTGTGTTAAAACTCAATCTCTGAACTCAAAGTGCCAAATGTTTATGACTGAATCTTCTGTAAAAGCAGCTTCAGCTTGAGTTTACAGTGATCCAATTCATCGTCCATTTTCTATGGGTCAGGAGTTACTGAAATGATCAAACTTAATAGTTTCTTAAGAACATGGCAGTGGTGGGATCTTATCAGCTTACTATCCAAAATTTTAATTGCACAATGATAATCATATTAAAAGGCTTGCTTGATGCGGAAGCTACTTCTAACCAAGGGGCTTCGCAAAAACTTACATGTGAAAAGATCATGAGTGCATAAAACAGTTTGCAGGATCAAATTGTAAACAGTCTCTATAATGAGTCTAAACTGAGATATATTATGAGATATCAAAAACCTGTTGAACACATTGTTCATTAGGCTGAACCCTGGAGTTCAGTGTTAGAAAAGTATGTTGTCAAACCACTCTGGACTGTAAGTGCTGCAGCAGCTGGGATAGAAACGACTCCATGACGTGATTATTGTATTCATTTATATATAAAGTGAACAGTAGTGGGCCAAGGACAGAACCCTGTGGACCCCCAAGAAAGCTTATTTCTCTTTGTTTATAGTAACACACTTTTCATAGTTACAAGATAAGACTATACACACACAAACACCAGTGTACATTTCCAGAATGCAACATTATGAAATAAATGTAATCACAAAACAAGATTTAAAAACTGATTATGCTAAAAATGTCTGAAAAAAGGATACTTTTTGTATTCAGTGGAGAAAACTACATGTTTAGTAGTCTTTTACCTTTAATAATACTAATAATAAATGTATTTATAAGGTTATATGCACAGAGTTGCATGTAAAAACTACAGATGTACACAGAGACTTGAACCAATGCGACAACATTTGTTTCCCCTGAAGTGGATAAATACAGAGTGTGGATGTGGAAATCATGATGTGTCCAAAATCCTTGAAAACCATATGCAGTGTTTATGTTTCAGATGTTTAAAGAGGCCTCTCAGGCTTTTTGCTCGTAGAGTAAACTAAGTAAGGGGGAGAAGGGAACTGGAGATCTTAAAATGTCCCAAAATATCCTGGAATGTAAGAAACATTGGCTGAGAAGACATGAAAGGTCATAAAGGTTTGCACGGATATGGTCACATTCCTCAATCAGAAGCATCTCTTCTGTATCCTCCCGAAAAAAAAATGTGACTCCACTGTCCTCCAAAAGACTTTATTATGTCAGAAAACTTCAGTGAGTAGGTCATTTTGCTCTGAGCTGTTTCCCCAGCCGAATCAAAGTAATCCCTGCTCATGTGTGCTGTTATTTCTGTCACTCAACCAGCTGCTCCAGCTTTGAGCCAGTTTGATAAAGTTTTTTGGGGGGGAAAGTTTTTGTGCAGACGCAAAAATAAAAAACAACAACAAGTTCTTCAGATGTCTAACTGGCTGCTTTGCTGCTTCAGAGCCACCGTCCTCCCGCTTTCTGTTATCATACAGGCACAGATTAGACCTCCCGCCACTTTGCTGCTGAGGCATTTTTCTATTTGCGCAACTCCCTCCATTTCTACATCACACAAGAACGCACACTGCAGAGGGTGTGATTGCAGGGAGCGTTTTTGGATTTGAGTGCGACTCCAAATGGAGTTTGCCTAATGGAAAAATGACTTGGTGAACAAAAATAAAAATACACAGGGGACAGAAGAAATAATAGACAAAACATAAACAAATACATCATTGAAAAGGACTTATGCTCTGAATTTACCCCGATACAATCACAAACACACATAATAAAGCTTCAAAGAGCCCAAATCGTCTGTGCACAACAGACAAACGGCATCTAAAGAGTAGTCCCAAGTTGAGACTTCATCAACTGGACAGACATGTTAAGTATACAGGAGGTTGACAAATGCTGCTAATAGGCAGCCATATAAACCAATATGAGCCGTTTCTGCAGCAGTGTTTGGTGATTTACTTCAAAGTTTATGTTCTTTTCATGAAGCATTTTCGTTCTGTTCCCTGCATAGCAGCGCAGACGGGACACTTTTTCTTCGTCTTGTGTCTACAGTTGGATGTTTGAGCTTCACTGTGCAGAATGACGTGTGTGCAGAGTTTGTTTTCACATTCATCTGCCGAAAGTGGAAAGTTTCTCTGTGCTCAATGTCAAGTCAAGTCAATTTTATTTACAGAGCACCAAATCACAACAGAAGTTATCCCAAGGCCCTTTTCACATCGACCAGATCTAGACCGTACTCTTTAATTTACTGAGACCCAACATTCCCCATTCAACATTTCCCATCGGAAAGTCTGATTTTTAAGGGGTGGGTCTGGGCGAGCGTGATTTGTGACATCACAACTAGTTTTGAAGCAAATCCTGGTCTGATATTCAGTTTACACAAGTGTGATTGGAAACTCGAGACCTGAGAATGTTTTTTTCAGTGCAGGAGTCCTGCAGTTAAACTTCTGAAATGAAATATATTTATTTATAGATTCTGGCCTTTTGAATGAGGGAGAGGAAGGAGATTTTAAGGATTTTAACGTGGTAATTAACATTATTGCACTAAATTTAATATCTCATTTACCCATCTCTCTGTTTCCTGTCTGCCACTTCACTGACAGTCCAATAAAGGCAAAAATGCCTAGAAAAAATAAAACAATTTGAGTATATTACAATGTTGTGAGATCATATCTTCAGCTAATTTGGATAACTATTGAACTAGAGTGTATTGAAACTGTTTTTTCTCTATGCTGGGGATCCTTTCATGGACTCCTGAGGGTCTGGACTGGATGTAACTGAGCTCCTGCATGACAAACTTCCATCTTGACTGTTTTAACTTGGAAGCCAGCGGTGCAACGACGCCACCCTGTGGTGAAAAGTGAGATTTCCCAAAACGTCTACATCACTCATCCTTCTCCGTGCATCCTTACCTCTCTATAAGGAAACACCGGCGGACTCCAACACAGGAAAATGCAAATATCAGAACACTGATTTAGAGTGTCATCGATACCAGATCAGTCACATACATTATCAATCAACCGGTCTGACAGCCGCATGCCATTCATGAGCTGCGATATGAATGAGGACGGGTTTTCTCCTCCATCTCACATCATCACCACCATCATCATCACCAGTGCGGGTCACGTGGCGCGTCGGGGAGCGGGCGGTGGGTGTGTCCAATCGCGTGTGGTTTCATTCATAACTACAGTCTTCATTTGAAGCCCGAATTAAAGTATGCAGACGGGGCAGGCAGCCTGTGGACCGCTTCGCACGGAGTCTACAGCTGGGTGAGTCCGATACCTTCATCAGTCAGCGGACCTGCAGGCGTGCTCACGGTGTAATGTGGCACTATCTCATTATGTAAGATGCGGGATGTGTGACACAGCCGGCTCTAGATCATCGCAGCATTTGATTTAGTGAGAGATGCTCGGACCGCACGGCACGGGAAAGGCTCTTGTGTGTGTGTGTGTGTGTGTGTGTGTGTGTGTGTGACCGGTCGTGATTGATTTATTATTGCCCGCAGGCTGAGAGCACGCGACGCAGAGATGTGGGACAGCCCTGACCGGCGGGTTTTCGGAGGAGAGAGGAAGATGCTGCCGCTGCTGATGCTGAGGCTGCTGCTGCCGCTGCTGAGCGCCGCCGGCTGCAGCGGCTCGCTGTAGGGAAGCTGCTCCACCACCGCCCGTATAGACCGTAAGATAGTCTGCTGCACATCTGGAGAGCATCAGCATCCAGTCACGCGTCAGGATGATAGATGCAGTCAATCCCCCTTCCCTCCATATGTACTACTGACGGTGTTCATGAGGGTTTAAACACCGTCAGCATCATTACAGCCCAGTGATGGAATGAACTAGAAAGTGTGTGTCTGCCTGACGTATAGCCCGCGGTTAAAGCGAGAGAGGATGAGATGATGACAGGATGTAACATGTCATTAGACCCTGGAAACTAACACTAACACGCGCACGCACATGCACGCACGCACACACAATGTGGATTTTTTTTTTCCTCCGCCAGTCGGGGTCAGTGTTCAGTTTTTCTCTAGTTACTAAATGTCAGTATTTACTGGCAAATGATGGAGAAGCTAAGAAGTCACTAAAGCCTGCCATTACTTGGATACATTTTTTTTAGTGTATATGTATGGGGCATGAACAGTAATACTAACAATAGGCTAATAAAAATAATATAGTGTGCTCAAAATTAGACTAATTGGAAAAAAATATTATAAATATATATTATGTAATAATTACAATAATCATGATAATATAACAAAAAATACAATTCAAAATCTGCCTACAGTTCTATGTCCCGTTAAGTAGATTTAAGGGTGGATAAATGATCTTATTCTTGCTGTCTGATAGTATAACACCTATATTGTGTGCACTCGCAAATAAGCACTTTTAATAATGCACAGCAGCAGAAGGAACCGGACGCGTTTCAGCCCTGAGGCTTTCCTTCTGCTGCTGTGCATTATTAATTAATTATTGCGAGTGCTGACGACTTCATTTGCTATTTTTGTGCTACTTTTAGGTCGGCACCCATTCCACTCTGAAGACATCTGAGTTGAGTTTGGAACATATATATTGTGTTGGCTATTGTGCATGAAATATTCAAAGTCAAGACTCGTGCTGCTGTCTCGTGCATCACTTTTATTCATATTTCCACAAAAAAAAATCAGCTTGGTGTATCTGGTGTCTTTGGCAACTTTATGCTCTCCGTTATTTAAACCTAAGGTTTTGTGGGTTTGCAATGTTTGTCATGACTGACACACACATTTCATGTCAGAAACGCATCATTTGGACTGTTTTAATTGCTGGTTTATTGTTGTAACACTGATGCAGTAGGTGAGCAGTGAATGAGTGTGAGTGAAAGAATATGTAGATCATTTTCTGTCCAGATGTGGTGATGGACAAAATGCAAAGCAGCTCAATAAATCAATATTTGTCATCTTTAGGAACTCACCCGCTACTGAGCAGCTGATTTTCTTCTTGTTAATGGTGAAATTAGTTTTAAAGGGCTTCAGATTTAAAATTTTTTACTACTCCAAGTGTTTTTTGTCTGCAATAATAAAGAAAAACTAAATGTAAGACTTTCAGTAGGCTATGGTGCCCAAGATCAAGACATTTCATGCTTCTGAAAGGAGCTTTATACCATTTTGTTATTCAGTCAGCAAAGAGGAGACAGATGTGCTCAGCTGGTCTATCCTGAGGGAGACCATGACAGTGTCTAAACAAAAAAATCAGGTAGAATTGCACAGGCTGCGACTTTCTAAGTATTTATGTTTCTTTGATTAACATTCAGCATGAATCTGTATCACTGAAGATGAACCAGAGCGAGCAAGAACATCGCACTCATCCTAGTTACCTTGAGCTGTCTGTATGTGTGAGATATTACATAAAATATGACTCTCACATGATGCGGGAATGTGCGGCAGTGTTAGCAGCATGTGTGAGGAACGCAATCAGGGACTGATGTTACACAAGCTGTGCTCGGTGTAAATAATTATGTGCTGTCAGCTCTTCTGGCTCGTTCTGTCTCTGTCTCACGTGGACACAGACATGAAGAAAAGGTCATTTTACAGAGATTAGACTACAGGCGAGAGACGGACATGAGAGTGGAGGATTTTTGGTTATTGTGCCGTTAAATAGTCCGTCTTCAGAAGACGTCAGTGTATCTTTAGACACATTTGTGCTCAACCCAGAGCGCAGTTTAGATTATTCCAGGATGTTAAAAGGGGCATTACACTGATTTTTACACAGAGTACTCAGCCTCAGAATGCTTTCTGTGGCTCTGCAGGAAGCTTTCCAAAGTCTGAAAAAAAAATAACCATAGTGATGTCATTCAGGTTATCATGGATTGGGATTTGAGACTTTAAATGTTTAATAGAAAGCCTGCATTACAAACTGGAGCATGGAGTTTGATAGATGTGAGGATTTACCAGGCAGGGAGGGTCTAATGAAAGACACATGAGCTGCATTACAGGAGTTTGATCCAGATTAGGTACTAAAAGTCTGGATATCTTGGCTGCATGGATTTAAAAAAATGTCCCTTGTAAGTCCCCTATCTTAACGGAACTAGTACCTGCAGTCAGGGCTGTAGCCAGATTTTAGAAATACTCCAAACTCCACCAGCGTGACCTTTGCCCTCTAAAATGTTTGACTAGACATGAAAAACTCTCCATATATTTGTATTTTCTGTAAATGTAATTTCACTACATGATGATCTAAAAGCTGTTTCAAATCTCCACATTCCTGGGAAAATCATTCTGGTGAAGAGATACAATGTTTTTGTGCCTAAAACAGTCACATTTATAGATAATGACTTTAAAGAACGTCAGAATAATCTTTAAAAACATCGGGTGTAATTTGTCTAGAAAGCCAACTCCTTCTCATGTTATTAAAATACCCCAAAACATGACGTCTACAGCCCTGCCCCCAGGACATATGTTCCTGTAGTGATTGTGACATAACGACACAAAAAGGGTCACAATCCAATCAACAAGGACTACTAGCTCCCTCTGCACTTTGGCAATCATCTTATTTAACCAGGAAAGGGCCTCACAGAGTAAACATATCTTTTTTTTTTTTTTAAACATAGAGGGTACAAAATATAAAGTTATAATGAATAAAAAAAAGAAAAGAATCAAGGATCATGAAAGGATAAGTGGGATTGATAAAGAATATAATGGTAGTAATTATACTATAAAAACTGATATTTACAGATATGTTAGTTATGAAACACACGACAGGCAGATTGGCTTGCTGCCACTTGAAAGAGAATTAAAGGCTTACAGTACATACAACCTACTTACATACAGTAGGTTACTCAAGTGTTATTTCTGTGTGCAGCATGTTCCCATCAGAGGCTCTTTTGCCTCAGTCAGCACGCACAATAAAATAAATTGTATTATTGTCTCAAAAGAAAATGTCTGGCTGTCTGACTTTCTTCACTTTTTCCATCCTCTGCAGGGTTCACCCACGCTGACCTGGACCATGAGCAATGATTTGCCTGTTTTGACAAGTCTGACTGAGAACTCCACTGTGAGTATGGCTGCGTCCACCCCTCCCTCCCTGTCCAACAACACATCCACACATACCGTCCACACCTTCACACCAGTCTGTAGTCTGTAGTCTGTACGACGACTTCACCCTTTGCTTGGAAAAACATCCACAATGGACCTCAACCAAAGCAGACTGAGGTCCAGGTTTGTGGCCATCAGATAGAAAAAAAAAAAAAAAAGACAGAGTGGGTGACAGTGTTCCAGTAACAGGTATTGTATCTCAGGTGCAGCAGTAGTGGAGGACAGCCTGATCCGTTTCCAAAGAGGATTTGACTCAAAAACAGGACTGAGTGTGCTGCTGGCTTTGTGTGCCATGTAGCCTCTGGAGGACGGAGCGGAGGGGATATCTGAGATCTGAGCCAGCAGTGGTGATTATCGGACAGTTAATGCTGTCTCTGCGCTGACGGAGAACTGACTGTTGTTTGCCTCTACAGTGTGTGTTTCGAAACATGGCCTGAAGACTGGCAAGAGGCTCCGCTGCTGCAGCTGATTGATTGTGTGGCTCTTCATGTTTGGCTGAGCTTGTAAAAAACGGCAGATTTCATTAAGCTACAGACAAACTGTGTGTGTTTGTTTGTGTGTGTGTGTGTGTGTGTGTGTGTGTGTGTTACAGACGTGTAACTGTGGGTGTATCAAGGTGTGTATGTTGCTGTACAACATATAGGTTTTTTTTTTTACACACATCTCCCCAAAGGCTTCAGCTGAATGTAGACCACTACAGCATCTAATGTATGTAAAAATATACTACATGTACGCATGTGCGTGACAGAGTGCTCATTTTAGCATGCTCTGGCCTCAAGCTGGTTTGGGGTTGAATGGAAAGGAAAAAAAAAAGCATGTTTTCATGTGTGTCAACGCACATAATCGTCATCCTCTTCTCATTTTCAAAGCTTTTTCTATTCAGCAGCTATGACGTGCTGCTGTTAGACTGAGCTTGTGTTTGACACAGATTGATGTTTTGTCTCGAGGAAGGATCTTTACTTATGGGAGCAGGAAACCAGCTGTTTTTGCTCTTTCTCCCACTGACACACCTCCACCTCTGCTATCTTTTTTTTTTTGTCTTACTCCACCCTCCACTGCATGTCTGTATGTTCAGTCAGCAGCTGGCTTTTGGTTTTCTCTTTAATGACCTTGCTGCTGCTTCTGTTAAGGTCATCGTCATCTAAAAGGTCGGTCCGTGCTCTGTGAGGAGCTTCCCATCTCCTTGGGATCATCGCTCCGTGCGTGGTTTCCCTCAAAGCCGTGTGCGACCACCTTTCACATTTTCATAAATTATACAGTATAACGCTAAATGTTGCAATAGATGAATATTCCATTTGTGAGGGTGAAGAACCCAGTTATTTCCACTCTCGTTTTGACTCCGACATCGGAAAAGAGCCAGGAAAGTCTGGTGTGGGGATTGCTCATGTGCGTCTGCATCCTCCTCCTCCTCCTCCTCCTCCAATTTCCATTTTTAGCCTGCGGAGGCCTCATTTCCCCCTCATTGAGAAGAGCTGGGAAATTGAATTAAGGGTCTCACTGACGTTTCGATTAGCATCCCCAGGCTCACTCAGCCAAGACTGAGAGTATTAATCAGAGAGAGCAGAGAGGAGAGCAGTTGTGCTGTCTCTCTCTGTATGTGCGTGTCTTCATGAACAGGCGGGATGTATATGACTGTGCGTCCGTTGATAAAAATCGTTGTGAGGAGGACTTAAGAGAATCTTTCAGTGTTAATTCCACTCCTTATTAAATATTACAGCGCCTTAGCTGCCGGCGTAATGCGACAAAGAGATTCCTCATTGCTCCGAAGCTCAAAGAGAGAAGAATCAATTACTGTCCCAGCAGGACTAACGCAGCCACCGAGCTCACAACAACACACATGACAACAGAGATATGTAAGCTTCTGTCTTATTGTGGCATTAAAGGAATGAGTTATGAGCTCCAGCAATGTCATCTGAATACAAGCAATGGGAGTTAAATTGATGTTGTGCCACCCAAAGAATGACAGAGTACAGTGAGTAGCAGAGTTTGTCTGATACGAGTTTTGGCTGATGCTTTGTGACACAGCTGATATTTTCTGTCAGTATTAAATGTTGTTCTTGTCAGCAAGGAAACGCTGTGCTCTGTTTTTATCTTTTAAGTTAATATTTGGTCTCATATTTCAGTATATCTTTTTAAATTATGCCTCTTTAAGTAGACTAGGATTAGGAAGATTGATTTGTGTTTGTATGCGTGTGGATGTTGTGGTTTTATGGCTTAGTGAGGTGGGAGAAGGGAGTATTTTCTTTCCTCTTTCTTGGAGAGAAGTACATCTTTAATGTCCCTGTGGGGCATTCAACAAACAAGGAATGCAAAAAAGTACAGAAACTAATTTTAAAAAACTATATATTCAAAGAAGTACACGAGCACACAGGTTAATGATGTCACTGGTGTTATCGTACCAAAAACATCTAGAGAAAGAATAATGAATAAAACTCTGAGAGAAAGCAAATTAAACTAACTGTGTAAAGTAAAAATAACCTTTTTCTGAGGTTTCTGCATGGCTCCAACTTGACACAAGTAGCAAATATCATTTAAATTTACACCAACGACTTTATGAAACAACTTTTTACCTGTATGTCTTTTGCTGTACAGCTACACATGCTGATGTGGTATGATGATAGAAGACTATATAACTAAGGATATTTTAAAAAGGAAAAGAAAATCCTGTAAAATAGCATGTAGGCCTTCATGTGACAGTAAAAACATCAAACTAAATGACTCATTCAGTGATTCAGCTCACCTGTTTAACAGTAGGACAAACTGTGGTGTTCGTTATCTCCACCTTTAGGTGAAGAGTTCATTTAGGCAACACACAATCAGATAAATAAATGAATTCTTAATGTGGTATTACAGACTCTTTATACAATAACAATACAATAACAAGAAGTATTATTATTATTAGCCAAATGTACTTGAGTTTTATCTTGTGGAGGTGGAGCTAATAACTGCTTTATATGCACCATATTTTATGAGGTGATTGTATGTAAAATCTTAAAGGTTCACAATTTTTCAAGTCTGTCTTAAAATAACAGTCAGGTGCCCAAATTAACACTGAAACGGGTTTTGCTTTCTGTCATCATTCCTCCTGGTCTACTGTCTATTAAAAGATCCCCTCTTAATGCGTTTACAATGTAGGTGAGTCCACAGTCCTCGTTTTGAGAAAAATATATTTAAAAGTTTATCTGAAGATAGTCTTTTTAGTAAAAAAATCCCTCTTTGTGTCTTGACGAACAGTGTTTTCCTGTTCAGCTGCAGTGGAAAATGGACTAAAAAGACTAACTTTGAAAGATATCTACTTGATTTGCCTAATTTGGACAACTGAAGCTTCATATTAGCTTCAAATTAACTTTTAATACATTTTTGCACAAAGGGAGGGCTGTGAATTTTGTCCCCCATCACTTACATTGTAAGTGCATTATAAAGGAACGGTCAGTATGAACAGGAGGAATGATTACAGAAAAAAAAACATCCTTTAATCTGTAGCAAGTGGCAACTATAGCTGTCAAATTAATGTAGTGGAGTAAAATGTAGCGAGTATACAGCAGCATCAAATGGAAATATTCAAGTAAAGTACCTTCACACTTGTACTCAAGCACAGTAGTTGACTTGCTGCAGGGATCCTAACCTCTGTTCTCGGTTTCACCCTGTCAGGATGTGCCTGTGTCGGCGGGCCAGGTGGAGAACTATGTGCTGCTGTTGGTGCTGCTGAGTGTTTTCGCCGGGGGGACGCTGGTCCTGCTCTCCCTGCTGCTGCTCTTCTGTCACCGCTGCTGCATGGGTGGACGACGCTACTCCAGGTACCTACAGAGAGTGACACACTGTGTGCGACAGGCAGGCCAGGTTCATTAGCAAACAGCCGGGGATTACAGGAGCCAGCGTGGTTATGACAACAGTGGATTAAAGCTGCATTGAATATAAAATTGAAAGCTGTGATAAGTGTGACGAGGCATTTTTGTTTCCGTGAACAAGCACAAGGAGTAAAACTAATTTCCTCTTTTCAGAGCGAGTGATGACCCTGAAAAGACAAACACCACTTATGCTGAAGATTCTCAGCCCACCCAAGGTCAGAGCTGTGTATTCTCTTAAGTCCATATATTCTGGCCCACTGTCGTCACTAACTCCATCATTTCTCTCCCTCTGTTTGTCCTTGTCCTCTTTGTCACTTAGAGATCACCATTCGTCTGGATGAATCAGACGCTCTCTCAGCTTCAAGCTGTCACGATGGAGAGTCGGAGCGATTCGTCTCCACTGGGTCTACTGGCCGCAGAGTCTCCTTCAACGAATCTGCACTTTACGAACAGGAGAAGACGACGCAGGACAAAGGGCGCAGGTACAGTTCAACTGAGCTAAGGTGAATTTTTGTGTTATTATTTGATGTGCCCGTGTATGGAATTAGATTTGATGATTCGTCCTCCCCTCCTCTTCTTCAGGTACACTCTCACTGAGGGAGACTTCCACCACCTGAAAAAGGCCAGGCTGACCCACCTCCACCTGCCTCCGGCCCCGTGTGACCTGAAGATCCTCACCATCATGGAGTGTGACTCAACAGAGAGCAGCACCGTCAACATCAGCGAGACTCGACCTCCCAAACTGCCCCTCACCATCTACCAGGTGACTTGACTGTGGGTGTGATTTGTCTCACACAGCTGGTTCAATCAGTCATTTATTTTCTCTAACTTGCGTTGTTTTCTCTCTCCAGCCCACTGATAGAAGAGTCTCTGACTGGATGGGACAGAGCCTCAGTGGAGGTCTGCCAGGAGACCCGCACCACTCCATCATCCTGGACCAAGCCCCCATACAGGCCTCATCAGCCATGAAAACACAGCGGACACGCTCCCAGACAGTAAGTTTTACCTGCTTTTATTTGACTTTGCATCTCAAAAATTTAAAACTTTGTGAGATACATATATAATACAGGTCAACACATTTTTAGGGATGGCAATGTGGTTCTGTAGGTTGGTAAAATTGCCTTTTAATAAAACTGCAGCATTTCGTAGTTAGACTCTCTATAAACCAGTAATTACTTTTTACAGTCACATGTAAAGCTTGGTAAGCCTGCATTCACGCAGTTTAGCCAGAAACACGTTTGCACAGACAGATTCTTCAGTGCAGATTGATCCATTTGTTTCACACATAAACAGAGCTGTGAAAAGCAGCTGTCACAGGCTCAAACTTACTGATGCTCTCTGACATCAGTCATCACTGCAACTGAGTGACAATATGACAAATTGCTGTCCCCTGAGGGCTTTGCCTCTGCCCGTCACGATTCATCTCAGCTCCTCTGCCTCAACCGCTTCTTAATGTCTCATCACCTCCCTCCATCCCCCTCTCCCTTCATCTCTTCTGTCAGATGGAGGCTATCGGGGACAGGGCAGAGGCTGAGAGCGAACGGGGGATGAGAGGAGAGTCGACTCAAGCGCCGGGCCAAACTTCAGTTCTACATTTCTTCTCTAAACTGCGGCGCCATGCGAGTCTGGAGGGGGCCGGGCCTTACTTCAGGAGGTGGAAGTTCGATAGCAGCCACCGGGCTGCCAGTCTAGATGCCAAAGGTTTGGACATCTGTATTAAGATTAAGACTGAATTTTAAGAAACTGCAACTGAAATGGTATTTAACAATTATTATGCGTCATTTTCTTGTGAATTTGTACCAGGATCCCCCAAGAGAAGGCCCTTCCAGAGACAGAGAGCAGCAAGTGAAACCACCGATCACACCGAAGATGACTCTTCTCCTCTGCGAGATGACATTGAGTCTTTCCCACACACTCCCATCCAAACCAGTGGCCTCCAGTCCCTGTCTGCAGAGTCTCTGTCTCACCCCGCCACTGCATCGACATCCTCAGTCTTCCTCAGCAGGTACATCCCTTCCCATAATCCTATGACTTGCACCAAGTTTTCATTATTATTGATTAATGAACCGCTTCTCCTTCTGTTCAGGCTACAGCTGCAGGCCATGGTGGAGGTAGGTGCCAGGAGAGAGGAACCCTGTTCGCCAACAGATGATTGTCACGTCCAAAGACAAGAGGAAGCCATGCATAATGGATCAAGAGTAGAGAAAGAAACAAAGTTAAGTGCAGTCGAAAGGACAGAAGCCGCAGGAGTTGGGCTTGAATCTCTAGAAGATGACGACTTGTTTGGGCCACAACAAGAAGCTGCCATTCAGGAAAGGTTTGAAGACATATTAAGAAAAACTACAGACACAAAAACAGATGGTGTGACATCAGATGTGAGGAAAAAGAATGAGACGGAAGTAGATGAAGGAGATGAGGTGGTGTTGGGAGCTGAGGCCAGACGAAGGGCAGATTCAGGTTCTTCTCTTTCCTTCATGATTCGCCAGGAAAGCTTGGAGGCCCCTCCCTCCCTTTACAGAGACATTTGGAGCTTGCGAGCCTCTCTAGAGCAATACGCCTCCTCCGACCAGAGCAGTACAGACCGGGAGTCCATCCGCAGTGATGCTGACAGCGTGTCATCCGTAGGTGGTGCAGGAGCTCGCTCTGGCCTGGACAGCTGCTTGTCCCAAGACCTAGATGATGAGCCTGAAGGTGAAGGGGATGGAGAGGTGTTGGAGGGAGGCATTAGAGGGGCGTCAGGTGGGGACAGTGAGATGGGAAGTGGAGTTGGAGGAGAGGGTGAGGCAGGAAACCGGAAACTCCTTCAGATGGACAGTGGCTACGCCTCCATTGAAGCACCATCCAGGGCACCTGAGGAGATGCGGCTTTTCGGGACTCCTGGAGCCCCTCGAGGGAAGACGGCCTCTGAGAGGAGGTTGTTCTTCACCAGCTCGGGGAGGAAAGGTTCAGTGTGCGAGAGCATCGAGGCCCGGCTGTTTCAGGAGGAGCTGGAGGATGAGATGGCAGACAGCACAGAGAAAGAAGAGAAACTAAAGGAGAGACCTCAAACTGGCAGCCAGTCGCTCACCCTCCAAGAACCATATCAACTTACGAAATCCCTTCATCCTCAGAAACCTCCAGAATCCCAATCACAGCTAATGTCTCCGCTGATGAAGCCAATCCCTCAGCCCTCTAGTCCTCACCGACCTCGCCTCCGCCGCCGTGACTACAGCATCGATGAGAAGACGGATGCTCTTTTCAATGAGTTCCTCCGTCATGATCCGCGGTTCGACCAGCAGGACTCTCCACTGCGCTCCAGGCACCGATCCAGAGTTCACCTCCGGAAGCAGTGGCAGAGACACAAGCAATACAGCGACCCAGGGTCAGGCGCAGGGGGAAGGTACTCCCCATCTTTGGAGAGGCAGAGGTTTACTCCGCTGCGGAGAGGTGACAGCGCCGGTTATCCCCTGGACACCAGATATCACAGCACACTCTCACGCATAGCGAGCGCTGCTGATGAAGAAGCCAGCGAAGTTGCGGCTTGTGAGGAAGCAGCCAAAGAGAGTGCAGAGAACAAAGACCCATCAAGTGAAGGAGTTGCTGGGGGAGCTTCAGAAAACACAGCCAACACAACCTCTGAAGGCGCCGACACAACAACGAGTTGTGCAGAGTTGCCTGGTGAGGCCAATGGTTGCCAAGTTCCTACAAATATGGACACAAAAAGCACAAGCAGCCAGTCGCCAACCACCGTGACTGCACAGATGAGCCACATGGATCCGAAAGTCGACAACAGAAACAACAACAGTAGTCAAGCTATCCTATCAGAGGTTTCCCTGCAGGCAGAGAGCAGCCTGACAGACAAGCTGGTCGTGTCAGTGGAGGAGAGGCTTTACGGAAGCCTGCGGAGTGCAGAGAAGCTCAGCCAGGGAGGAACGGAGCGTGTGCTTACCGTGTCTCACACAGCCTCGCCTGGCTTCAGTCCTATATAACTTGTTAACAATGCCATCTCCTTCATCAACTTTATTTCACGTCCATTGTCTATAGACCTCAGATTTACATATTTGAACAAAATGGTCTATAGCACTTTAAACATCGTGCTAGACACTTGGGTCAATCTTCAGATTAATAAAATAGTCTGATGCATCATCACACAGACGTATTCTAAAGGACAGCAGTATCTTATTGATGGCCAGTCTCTTCCAGCATTTCCATTCAGACCTTATTTTCCACTGTGACGCCATGTGCTGTGTCATGTGATGCCCTTTTTATCTTCTAAAACTCAAATGCGTTCATTACATAGCTTTGAAAATATAGATCCATACTTTGCCTCCATCATTAGAAAAATTAAAATATTTTCAGCCATAACTGTGAATTTTGAGCATGCTACTGTATGTCTAAACAATGTGTATGTGAATACTGTACAGTTTTAACTCTAAAACAAAAAGCACTTTGATGGGAAGAAAGATATTGATGGAGTTTCTGTCACCCATTTCTCTCATTTAAACCCATATCCTCCTCAAGTGTCCTTCTTGTCTCAATTACCATGAGGGTAAATGTCTTTTTGAGAGCTGTTGTGTCTGTATATCATGTCAATGAAACCATTATAATTACTCAGTGCTTGCAGCCCACTCTCATTAACACCATATCAGCAGATCGGGCTCATCCTAAAAGTAAAAACAGATGGGATACCCAAACTACACAGCAACTGTGGTTGAAAATATGAGCATCAAGCATCTTTATACTCATATTTCATGTATTTTTTTAATAGGATTTTGTAAATCATCTGTCCCCGTTAGGCATCTTAATTAAGGAGGTGGAGTCCGGGAGCTCCCGCGGGCTCGAGCTGAGAGTTGTGTCACTGCTGGGACTCTGCTGAGGGGAAAACTGACATATTTCAAGTGACTGAGAGCCTCTCAGGCTTTTAGACAGATGGTCCAGTGACAGTTGAGACTGTGAAACTGGAGGTTGAACCTGCATACCAGCGGCACTTATCGCTCCCAAATGCTCCCACCAGAATGAGTCTGTATTAACAAGTAAAGGATAAGGCAGGTGACATTCTATATTTTCCTTATTGTCAACAAATAGCATAAACAGACCAAAAACAAATGATCTATTGAGAATTACCTGTGTAACCAAAGTCAAATATATCTTACTCGTGCTACAAACCTCCATTGTTGTCTAAAAACTATTAAAAAACATGCTGACATGTTCCTTCATTACCTACTGAAGTTTATTTTGAATGAATCCCACAAACACTGTCCTGCTGCTGTGAATACTCACTAAGCACCAAATGTGTAGTCATCCGCAGCTGAAAATAGAAAAAATAAAGTATACATTTACAGAATTATATCTTTAATAGGAACCAATCAGCTTGGAAGTCAAAAATTACTGAGATGGACTAACACGTTAGGTTTTGATAATTTCATGGGTTTTGTTGACATTAAGAAAAACGTAGAATATATTAAGTAATATTCTGCAGATATACTTTACATGTCAGGGTTGCAACTAAGGATTATTCTGCTGATAATTTTCTCGATTAATCGGTTTGTCTATAAAATGATAGAAATTGGTCAAAAATGCTCCTCACAATCCCCCAGAGCCAAAGGTGAAGTTGATATATTTCTGACAAAACAAATATTAACTCAAGATCCACTTACAACCTTTTCCCAAAGCTTTGAACTGCATCTCAGTCTTCCTCAGTCTGAGTAAACTATTCACTGAGGAAGATTGTGAGCTGCAGTTGAAAGCTCCAGAAAAAGCTTTTAAATAGTCCTGAGGTTAATATCTTTTTTTTGGTCTTGTGAAACTTCTGTTCACACTCAACTTGAGAATGTCTTGTTCCATCGGTTTCAAGATTTTTAATTCATGACATTAGAGAAAAGCAGCAAATCCTCACACTGAGGAAGCTTCAACTAGAGAAGGAATTTTTGATTGACTGAAATAATTTATCCTTTATCAAAACAGTTGCAAATTAATCTTTTGTTGACCGACTAATCCGGAGTTCACTTCAGTGTCATTTAGTCTCGCAGACTGAACAGCTTTCATTCCACTTTATATCTTCCAGCATGAATGGATGTAAAGTGTAATTCATTCTACATTCACGTCAAATTTCATCTCTTCAACATGAGCGCGTTGCTGCATGTCTAATGTCACCTGGGAAACTGTGACAGTAGGTACCGGTGTGCCTACGAACTGCAGAACAGCTTGTCCTTTTTCCTTTCACACAGACCTGGGTTTGAGCAGTGTGTGTATAACGGTGTGTGTATATCTTATGAAACTCAACGTCTTTGTCCACATTCATGGTGAACCATCTGCTTTATAGTGAGATGAGTCATGCAGAAAATTCAAATGTCTTTCAGCCTTGACAAAGATTAGACCTTGTGGGACCAACTGAGGCACATATTCATTTTCATTCATTTTTGGTCTTAACATTTTTCTGAATAAAAAGTGGAAAAATATATTAGTGACTCCCTCCTATTGATGATTTTATACTATTGTAATGTGAATCATGTAAGCTGATATCTGTAAACTGTCAAAGCAGCAAAATCTTCACCATGAGAACAGAAACAGTGTCCTCACATACTAATCATACTCTCATCATCCCCACCGCGCTGCTCCTTGTATGTCTTGCTGAACGGAGAACCTCTCTGTCGACCTTGCTGACGTAGGAAGCTCTGCACTCTCCCTCCCTCAGTTGTGACTCACCTGCTCCCTGATCTATTCCCAGCGAGGGGCTGATGATGGGCCTGGCTGCGTAAGAGGGGGGGCAGGGCTCCCGCTGATGTGATCGGCACAACAAAGAGCATCGCTGGAAAACAGGCGACTGGGTGATTGTGACGACACACCGCCTGCAGCTGAGCGGCATCGGCTCTTGATATTCTAGGATCTGACTACAAACTGGTCGACATCAGAGAAAGACGCGCGCTGTGGCGATGGAAGACTGTACCTATCAGAGTGTGAGCTTTTAAAAAGGACACACAAAATAATAATAATAAACAAAAACAAGGACGTAAACCATTGAGCTGTATTGCATAATAAAAATATGCTCAACTCAAAGTTAAACAGGAAGGATCATCCAACAAAACAGCCTGTTTGGGACATATTTTATATAAATAATAATTAAAAAATATTCATTGGAAAAAAGAAAAAGAGAAAAACCTAAATGGAAATCAAAAATCCCCAACAGGTCAGCGGTGGATTTCAAGGCTTCAGTCTGTAAGTCTGTCCACAAACCAAGCACTTTCCCTTTCTTCCAGCTCTGTACAGCATGCAGTTTTTATGTTGGTGGTAGTAGAGTACTATCATAATTATTCGCATCATAGATTTAAATATAGAATTATTCATAACTTTTGTTCTCTTTTTTTTCTCTTTAATTTTTTTTTTTTTTTACACATCACAATGTGTCTTAAAAACTGCCATTAGGGTTCTGTAAAAACAAAGGTAGTCAAAGAAACAAAGGGTGGAGGGGTGGGAACAGAGGTGATGGTGTTTGTAATGTCCGGTGCAACACTTGGTCCTCCTAAGAGGATGACAGGAAGGATGGAGGGGGAGGGGGTGACTAGATGACAGAACTGGATGACAGGAGCTGAAGGAGCCAAAATATGTGAGGAAAGAAAACACCATCTTCACATCCAGTGCCTCAGTCTCAGAGCAAAAAGAACATTTCATGCTGTCCTCCTCCCCATCACTCAAACCGCATCTTTAAAAAAAAAAAAAAAAGGACTCTGCAGGCCGGTGGTCCAAGGAGGTATGGGGGGGTTGGGGGGGGCATTAACTTCAGCAGGTTTCTCTCACAACTGTGAGGACTCCAGACACAGAAGGACGGGGACAGATCAACCTGAGAGGGACAGAGACAGAGGACAGAGTAAGACTGACGATAAAACTCCACAGTATCACAGAATTATAACAAGACAACGACTAACTGGTACTGTCAACACGGAAAGACTCATCTGCAGAGTGAGAAAAAGAGAGACAAACATCACACAGCCCACTTTATCTCATCCAGGGTGAGTCATCGCCTGAACAAATTAATACACAGCATCTCCTCTGCACTGCACCCATGACAAACAGCCTCATGCAGTGAGTGGTTTGTATGTGCGAGAGATTGAAAGAGCAAACTGTGGGTGGTAACTGGAAAGAGGAGGAGGACAACCTGTTAAATTGGTGTGTGCGCTTGCAGCATAAATCTGCCCCACTTCTTCACCTGAATGAAGGCCACTGAAGGCTATAATCAAGATGAACCCTAACAGGAAACAGCAGAGCCATGCTTCAAGACCGGACCAGTCCAGATCTAGTTTTTGTGACTGTATAGGAAACCGCCCGTGTGTTTGCCTGGGGAGTGGTGGTGAGTCAGAGCACTGCTCGCTGAATATCAACACAGATTCTCTCTCTCCCCTCCCCGCCTGCCTCTTCCACTCTTCATCCTCCGCCTGCCTGATACTCATCTCTACGTCTCTGTCTGTTCTAAAGCATCGCATCCCTCCTATCTTTTTAACTGCATCAGCTGCACCCGTTTATCCTAATCTTTTCTCTATTTACTCTATGAAAGGTGTCCTCCAAGCAGGATGACTTTTGAAGCACAATTTGGTGAAAGCTGAACAGTCTACGCACTTACCAGGTGGGCTGTTGCCGAGGGAGGATGGAGAAAGGGGGTGGGGGGTCATTGCTGTTTGCAGGTGGAGAGCTTGCGGATCTTGCTGGCTGTGGAGACTCCTTTGCGTGAGGGGTTGGATGAGGAGGAGGATCGGCGTTCGGCTTTGGCCTTGCTGTTCAGAGAACTCCCCTCTGTCCCGTTCACACAAACTGGCTTGGCTACGGCTGGACTGTGGTCGGCGTTCCCCTGATCCTGATCTTCTTCGGCCACTTGTCCTAAAACAGAAAAAAAAAAAAAAGAAAAAAAAGAAATCACACACACGTCAGGCCCAAGACAATCCATCACTCTTCCACACAAGTGCTGAGTTGACCACTGTTTAATTGACCAAGTGTGAGGTAATAGCATGAGTGTGCACAATGTGAAGTCACTGCAGACCTGCTGCTGTAAAAACTGTAATCATGTTTGTTTTTTTTAAAGAGGCCTTTAAAAAGCTAATGTGTCAGCAGCAGCAGCAGCAAAATGTCAGAGCAGATAACCATGAGAAATAGTAACGTACAACAACGGGAAATCTGCTGAGTGAAAAATAGGGCCTAACCTTAATGTGATGTCATTTCAAGTGCAGGTGTGTGTGTGTGTGTGTGTGAGAAACTTTAAATGAGTTCCCACACTGCAAAAACTGACACTGAGGAGAATATTAGAAGCTACGAGATATATCAATATATCGACATCGGCTCAAAATGTTTTTCAGTTTATCAAACACACACACACACACACACACAATCATTTCATTCAAATAATGAATCTATGAGTGACAGTGCTCTGCATGTGTGGGAGTGAACCCTGGAAAAACCATTCATACTCCCACACCAAAGCCATTTCAACTGGACTATTTTTAGATCACTTCATTCACATTCTGCAGCTCCGTTTGGTTTTATGTGGGGCACCACTTCTAGATATCCGACGCAGACTACTGCATTTATTATTGCCGGCTGTTGCCTAGCAACTGATAAAGGATTTGAATTCTGGGGTAAAAAAAAAAAAAAAAAAAAAAAAAAAGAGAAAAGAAGAGCTGAAGAACAAATCAAACAAAAGATGTTGTCATCATCCATTCATCCCTAAGTCAGTCAACATTGTTAACGTTTGTACACGCAGGTTACTACTAGATAAATGTCAATATCAGAGTGCTAGAGCAGTAAACAGGATTTGTTTCCATCAATTCCCACAAAGGACATAAAGAGCAGCCTAGTTTCACACCTCTGAATTGTTCAGCAATTTCCAATAAGCATTTCTGACGCCTACTTAGAAAAACAGTCGACCAGTCAGAGCTTAGTAGGCAAGATAAACAATGGGGACATCATCTTCCTACACAGCTAGCTAGCTAGCTAAATTCATTCTGAAAAATGGTGATAAACGTGGGTGAGATTGACACAACTGTACAAGTTGTTGTAGTCAACTAATAGTTGATAAATAGCAACTCTTAAATCAACATATTGCTTTGATCAATGTGAAAGACATTAAAGGTCCAGTGTGTAGGATTTAGTGGCATCCAGCAGTGAAGTTGCAGATTGCAACTAACTGAATACCCCCTACTCTTCCAAGCGTGTAGGAGAACCTATGGTGGCTGCGAAACTCGCGAAAAACACAAAATGCCCTCTCTAGAGCCAGTGTTTGTTTTGTCCGTTCTGGGCTACTGTAGAAACATGGTGGTGCAACATGGCGAGCTTCGTGGAAGGGGACCTGCTCCCTATGTAGATATAACAGGCTCATTCTAAGGTAACAAAAACAATGACTCTTATTTTCAAGTGATTATACACTAATTAAAACATACTTATGATTATATTCCATTTCTGCCAAGTCTGTTCCACTAGATGTCACTAACTTCTACACACTGGACCTTTAAGTTAACATCTCCTAGCTACGGCAGCTTATGTGTCACCTGAAAATTACGTGGCAGGACGGATATTTGCTACTGATTGGCTCGGGCAAGACAAACCAAATTAACCTTCCCTCCCAACAAGAAAACTGCTACCATGAACACGGTATTGGGCTGAATAAATGAAGTGAAATTAAACTGCAGTTTAAACTCATTATCAGGCACAAAAAGTGACAAATTGAGTGCAATGTGAGACTGAAAATAGTAAATTTTTAAGGACATATCTAATAGTCATTTTATGCATTTAGGCATTTGCCTTTCCAGTGAAGTGCAGTATGTATGGCTTATATGGCTTTAAGTCACAGGGTACAGCTTACTGTAGGTTAGTGAGAAGTTGGTCTAAGTCCACTTTTCTTTTGTTTTTTTAAACCACATTTGAGACACACAAAAGTGGTTTAGAGTAGAGCTGCAGGTGCAGTTTAAACCCTATAGAAATACCCTTTTTCTGTGTCGCATTTCTAGGTGGATCAATGTTGCTATATAAGTGGATGAAATAGCTAACAATGACAGACAACTACAGACTCTCTGCAAATGATGACAGACAAAAATTATATTTCAATCCCACTCAGGTCAAGCTGTAAGAAGCCATCTGAGCTCACACTAACCTGGCACTGTGAAGTCCTGAGTGTATATGATCTCGTCCTCTCCATCGTAGAGCTCGTCATCGTCCTCCTCGGTGTAGCCGTGCAGGTCCTCCAGGTAGGGCACCACCGTCATACTCCGCCAAGGGTCCCTGCTCTCTGCGCTGGCAGGGATGGGCACAGGGGGCTCAGATGGAGGGTGTTTCTTACGCACCCAGCTGGCAGGGACAGGCAGAGAAAAAAAATGTATATAAATGACAAATATGCCTTATCTAGGTTTCCTAAACGCCTCGTCAGGAATCTCACACATTTTCAATCTTAAAAATCTGCATGCAATTCATTTTACTGCATTTGATGCTGACTGTAGCAGGGAAAAATGACTACTAGCTACCTTTTAAAGACATCAACAAAATGAAAACAAACAAACAGCCATCCAACCTGGGATACATGATATACAGGACACACTAAATCACTCACTTGTGTTGTCTTATGTTCTGTATGGAAAACCTCTTCGCAGGGTCATACTCCAGCATTCCTGTAAACACACCGTGGCAAAAGGTCAATTTAATCACAACAACCCTGAACAATTGCTCCACTCACATCTCTTTCTGTGGAGCGTTTAACATAAACTGGTGGGACGCCGCAGCAGCGAGGGGGAGAGCTTACGGCAGACAGACGATAAACTCGTTCAAGGAACATTAAGTAATGCAAGTAATAATCTCATTTATCACCGCGTGTCAAGACATCCTGCGAAGCTTAAGGAGTCAATGAGGTACAGTAAGGAAACATCAATATGAGTAACATAACAGCTGTACAAATGTAATGAAGATTTTGTCCCTTAATTATCATAATGTGGGCTGAATATGTTGGAAAAAGCAGAAATGTCAGGATGATAAGGCAGCAGTGATGCAGTGCCTATCCAGACCTAATAATGTAATTGTCTCCCAGCAGGCAGAGAAGGGCAGCATGGAGAGTGCTGATAGTAGTGCTGCGCCTGCTGAAGGACACCTTTTGTGGCACTGGGCTTATTTTAGACCATGTAATTATGGACTGACTATCTCTTAGGTGCTGCGTCATCACACACAGACGTCACACGCTCACACAAAATGGGGGATGGAAGCCCGATGAGTTATAACAGCGACGGAATGTGGCTGTTTTTCTCTCTCTCCCGGTTCAGGGTTAACGTTTAATGCAGCTGTGACAGAGTCATCGTTCAAAATGCCTCCATATGACACCTCAGGTCATTTCAAATTGTAGTTAAGGCATCCGTGAATAGTGGGTTCATTTCCATAAAAGGACAAAGAGTGCAAAGCTGGATAACAGGCTACAATACTATTTAACCATTCAGCGTCACTTTGAATGGCCTCATTAGTCAAACATAATCTTCCCAACATTCTTTTTGGATTTAAGAGGTGGTTCATTCTTCTGTGCCATTCAGCCGATTACACGTTTCATTATAAAAAGACTCTTGACTCTTTTATTTGTTTTTACGAGGAGCAGAAGCATTGCAGCATTCCACTCGGGAGAAGCGTTTAATATTCTGCTGCTGGCTCCACATCAATGGAAAGTACGTCAACAGCTGGAGGGTTTCTACAGTTTGGAGGAAGCCTCACATGCTGAAAAGGCACAGTGACTCTCAATGTCACGGCACCACCTACTGGACACACACAGAAAAGATCACAGTGCACCTGGCAGGGACTTTCTTGTGATTTATCTGAAACATACCTCGCCAATCACATCAATGATTTTTCTTTCGATCTTCTCCTTTTCTGTAATGCTACATAAACGTGCACATTTGAACCTAGAAAATCCATCACAAACCTTTTTGCTACCATTTTTATAGCAAATGTATGACATTGCCTGATGAAGCTTGATACAGTCATCTACAGTACAACTACAACACAGTCAAAAGGACAAATCTTACGCTGACGCATGAATCACCCACTACAGCAAAGATATGCAACCGCACCAACATCTAGATGAGTTAGTGTAATTTAGCTGTAAACAACACTAACCTCGCAGCAGGTCCGACAGGAGGGGTCCACACTCCTCAGGAATAGTGTAGTCTCCTTTTCCAATGTTCTCAAATAGCTTATAGATGTTGTCCCCCTCGAACGGATACAGGCTCGTTGTAATGTTGTATCTGAACGGGAGGAAGTATGAGCCAACAAATACTGTAAGTGCTTGCTGATGTTATCTTTGACTTATTTTAAAATTGGTTATCACCATACTACTATAATAGTTCTAGTTTGTCACAGTTTAACATGTCTACATACACCATCACTTGTCAATCCTCTCTGTACCTTATAGGCAGTGTGTCTTAGACCACTGACCACAGAACTGACCATAGTACACCCTGCGGTGCCGACTACTCACAGTGTTACTCCAGCAGACCAAATGTCCACTTTAAACCCTGAAAAGGTGTCCAGTCCATTGGCAATCTCTGGAGGCTGAAAGGCCGGAGAGCCCTGACTGGTGCGACATGTGTCGTCCTCTGCAAATGGGTGAAGGGCCTGAAAAATGCATAGTGAATTAGATTTATATAAATAAAAATAAATTTGATGCTCCACTAGTATAAATTATGAAATAACTGGATGATTTTCAGATATTTCCTTTTGAAGCAACACCATTTACATTGGACCCACAGCGGTGATGAATAGAGACTGCTGCACATACAGAAAAAACTACAGTGAAAACACTAAAAACTCCAGATTAAAAACAAAATCTGACAACAGAGACCAGGTCTAAATGTATTAATTCAAAGTATAATAATACACCAACATAGAAACAATTTATACACTAAGAATTTTCAGTGCATTGAAGCTTAAAAAAAAGATACGAACACTACTTTGAGTGATTCAAGGTTCTTTACAAATTCAGTATGTCGTTACATTACATACTCCAAAACTATCACTGTGTGTGGAAATGAAATGAAAATCAAAATAATGGTAGAAATTAAATCTGGTAGCTACAGTAAAAAAGACAAACAAACCCCTGGATGGTTAACATGATGCTTCAGGTGATGCTCACCTCTGCTACTCCCAGGTCGGAGATTTTAAGCGCCCCGTCTGTGGTCAGCAGCAGATTCCCTGGTTTAATGTCTTTGTGAACTATTCCCTGGCTGTGCAAATATTCAAGGCCATCTAAGAGTTGGCAAAAGTACCTGAAAAAAACAGAGGGGTTTATAGATCACATTAAAAGGGCAAATTAAAGTGTGCCATAGTGCAAAATGTGGAAAAACACTAACATATCAAATAACGTATCACTGCGGACAGATGAACCTTCATCACTTTGTACTTTAGCCTCAGTGGATTTTACACGGCAGTGACTATTCACACAATCTACGGCCAGCTATTTCAACAGTAGAGGCCCCGCAGTCCTGGATCTAAACTTAGTCCTGGAGCTATCGTTGCAGAGAGGCTCAGACTAAATATAGCAGAAAGACTGACAGAAAGACGGGGGGAGGGAGAAGAGAGAAGAAGAAGAGAGACTTACCCGTGAGCTTGAAATACTGGAAACCTTTTCTCGGGGACGCTGTCCAGCATTTCTTGCATCCCACAAACGCAATACTCCATCACCATATACGTAAGTCAGGGGTCAAGGGGATTTGCCAAACCAAACAAATAGATCCTTTAATAAAGTGAGCCATTTAGCAAGCTGAGAACTAATAAATGAGGCAAAAAATAACAAACTGCTTGGCTGTGTTTGCATCAGTGAGAAAAGCAAATCACACAAATTCTGCACCGTCATAAAGTGGTATAAGGATATATTTTCTGCTTCTCTTCATTGTAGAGCACGTCCACCAACTGAATCACATTCTTGTGTTGGAGTCTTCTTAGCAGCTGAATCTCCCTATAAATGCAAACAAGAACAAACAAAAGAGAAAAAGATTAAGTAATTATACACAAGCTCTATTATTTAATATTGGTACTTGTTTACGATGTACCTACGCTGAAGGCCAGGTGCAACAGATCACCACATATTAATTTTATCATATCACAGTTTTAGTATTTCTAACAAGCTGTTGAGCCGGGGGGAGAATTGTTGGTTTAACTCAATTTATTTCACAATTTAGTCAACTCAGTTTTTGTGTTTCTCTTTATGAAACATTCAATCAATTTTGTAAATTATTACTCAATTTAGTAACAAAGTAGTAATTTAGTGGGACAATAAAAATCAGACTCTTGTAAAAGGTGAAACAAAGACAAAAAATAAAAATGATAATTTCACTTATTAGACTTCATATTATAAAAGATTTGAATTATTATCTACTGAGCTAATGAGTCAGAAATATTGTAATGTCTGATGTTTTTGAGAATAGCTGAGCTTAAATTAACATGTACCACCACAAACAGACCTGTGGACGAGTGCAGCGACAGTCAATTACACCGGTCTCGTTATAAAGACAGATAACTTTGCTACCCGAGGAGAAGAGGTTTAAATCACCACCACGGCAAACCCCCCCAGGAGACTCAACATTCATCAGAGAGCTGTGAGTGGGGACAGTAATGAATTTAGATCTGGATAGGAAGAGCACAAAGTGCAAACCGCAGACTTTGATCACACTTTGCGATCGATTACATTTTGATTCAACATATCAATTATAAATCAATAAAAAAGTGCTATCACTTTATGTTTGTGCAAATATTATTTATTATGTGGAAATATTACCATTTGCCTCACTGCTCCATTGCTCAAATAATTGCAGCAATGTTTCAAATGACAGCAGTCACCATAACTTTAAAGTACACACACACAATTACTTTATTTCTTTCAGTCAGACGACCTAACAAGAAAGCTTAACTGCCAGTTGTTTTGTTTTGCAGCAGACTGAAGGAGCCTAACAACTGCACCCCTAAAAGCTTACCTGACATCGTGATGGTGCTTTGAGCTCTGTTTTTTTTTCCATCAACATTGCATATTTAGTAATTAAAAAAGTTGATGCTTTTCACATGAAAAAAGGTCAAAGTAATAAAGGGAGTGGGCCTGTGCCAAAAATAAATAAAATTCTCATGGTGCCTACAGCACTGAGGCATCATTTGTCTTCTTTTTTGATTTTCACGCAATTTCACAAAAACCACTCTGGAGCTTATCCGTCCCACATCAGCCTGCAGTTTACGAGCCGTGCCAGTCCTCTGCTTTATACACAAGCTTACTACTGATAAATGCAAATTCTGGGCCAGTCATGCTCTCGCTTGCACAAGCAGTTACTGCTGCATCACTGCACTGGTAAAAATACACCCCCCCGTCTCATGTAGTCGTACAAACAGAGCTATGATTAAAATAGGGTATAGCATAATAAATAGCAGAGCATTTCAAGTTATGCATAATCTGTGCTTTTTAAGCTACAAATTACATGTCTGAAATGTAGCAAACCAATACTGGATCTGCATCGCCGCTTGTTTCCATAAAACAAATCATGAGACAGAGCCAGCGCTGCCACCTAAGGCAAAGTGACTACTGCAGTCCATCTGCAGTCTCTGTTCTGATGTGTACTGATGGACCTTGTGTGTTCAAGGCCTGCAGGCTGCAGAGCTGAAAGGATTTCAACACTCACTGATATGGAAGCAACTCTGGCACACAGCAGCAACATAAACAACTGATCAAACTCTGCATCTACACGCATTGGTCTGGAGTCTGTGTCTAGTTTAGGGTATGTGTGTGTGTCCATGTGCGTTCCTGTCATTCCAAACATGGGCAGGCATTCCTGGGGCGTTGCCGTAGAAACAGGAGTGGCATTGCTCAATCAATGCCTGTATGAGCATGCCCATCCCCATGGCAACCCTGTAAAAGCAGGAAGTGTTTGGCAGACAGGAATGCTAAACAGAGCCTGAATGGGGAGACTGGGGGCTACTATGGCATCCACACACAGACAGGCCTTTACAGGCTCGAGGATCCAGCTTCCTCAGGCTGGAAAACGTAAGGCCTCCACCAGACGGATTTAGAAAGTCGAAAAGGCACAGGAAACACAGACAAACCACTTTCACACACACCAAGAAACACTGCTGATGTCTTATTAGCAAAGTGACACAACCATGTAGTCTACCACTGCAGCTTTACCCCGGAAATGTTTGCCAGAAAAGAAAAAAAAAAAAAAAATTATTTAAAAAAATGAATGAATATGACTGCAGAGTCACGTCCTGTCCTACAGAGGAAGATGAACATCATTTATATTAAATAACTCTAGCTAAAAAAAAAAAGATGCAACTTCCAATTTTTTGATGTAAGTAGCTTTCCATCTGCAGTACAATGCCTAGTATTCACCCCTTTTAAAATGTTTGTTGTTTATATTCATATTTTTTAAAACTTTAAAAAAAAAATTTTTTATAAGGCTTTTTGCCTTTATTCGACAGTATAGAGACAGGCGGCTGGGGAGAGGTGAATAGTTTGTTTTGCCAATTTTATTTTACTCACTATCTTCACTTTTAGCAAATACTAACCAAACTGTCGTCTGTCGTAGGGGTGGGTGATATGACCCTAAAATAATACCACAATATTTCAGGGTATTTCTGTGATAATGATATTCTTGACAATATGACAAAATACTCCTCGCAGGATTTTTGGCTCTCCTCGTACTCAACCAGGTGCTTCTGCTTGAGGTGGTTACAGACTTCTTGCACTTCTTACATATTAAAGTGGTTTGTTGTACATCTGATCTTTTGTAACTAAACCACTTCCACACTACTGAAGTACTAACTCCTCCACCATGGAGCTGATAGCAATGTTACTTTTGCTTTCAGCCATGCTTACTGTTGCTGTGTGTAATGGTATGACATCATTACGTCAAAAAGTTGGAACATCGCCGTTATCACGATGTGAATTTTTTTGATCATATTCAAAATTATACCGATATTATCATGAATGATACAATTTTTTAACCCAGACAACAGTTGTTGCATGCAGTGTGAACCATCTCAGCCAACCCTGCAGCCACTTCAGAGATGCTGCAGACCTGTTTGTAGCCTCACACAAGGACATTTTTTATGACTGGCCTTTCTGGAATAGTGCAATGCGATTTAATCTAGCAAAGCACAACATGCTAAGGCACATTCCTTGTGGATTACTTTGTGATGTGAACTGAGTATTTCTACTGTTTATCATTCGACTTGAGATGAAAGATATAGTTGCCGCCGTGATAACTTTCCAGAGTTATGTCCCGTCTCCGAGATTTATAAACCGTTGTGCGATATTTTGGCATTTGATAATTCTTTACATGCATAAATCTGTTATCCAACTGGACTTTCTGGATTGTATTTCACTGTCTCACAGGTACCTTGAACAATGTACGCAGCCACCTGCATGGTTTTAACCCAGGGCTGTTTTCAGTGTGAATTAGGGCTGGGTTTAAAAAAATAAAAAATTTCTGATTCAAATCAATCTTAATTTACATTTTCTGATATGAATTAATAAAAGAGAGATTTATCTTTTAATATATGCCTTTTCTGGTGGATTTTAAATCTAACTGCCACAACCAGATCTTGTCGAACATGGCGGGAGCTGCTCCACCGAAGGCACCGCCAAAGCCTATTGCACAAAAGCTTTGTGAGACAATCACAGCAAAGTGTATGTTGTCCTGAGGTATTTGTGATGTTTACAGTAGGTATGTTTGTAGTCCCGGTATTTAAACTGGCTGCCTGGTGATTCGATTTAAAATCTACAGTTGTTGTTTATACACTGTGCACTAAAGAAAGCGCTTATATGGTCAATCAGCACTCACTGACTGTCGAGTTGCGCTATATTGAGTTGACTGCTGTAGTGTGTTCATATTAAATAAAAAGGACATTAATGTCTGCTTAATTCTTATTGTAAACACTAATATTTTAATAATGCACCAGGTAGAGGGTTCCTTGTACAATTGACAGCATTAGTTCTCTGAGGATCTGTGTAACTGGTCATTCCCCATCTCTCTTTCCCTTTACTTCCTGTCATCTCTTTACTGTTCTAAAGGCATTAAATAGCTTCTTTATTACATTGTATAATAGTGTTATTAGCTGCTAACATTAGTCCCATGAAACAGTCCTGCTCACACTGCTTATTTCATCATCTTGTCACTCTCTCTCTCTCACCCTCTCTACGCAAGAGGTGTTTCAACCACATTTTCCATTCGTCACTCATCTCAGTTAGTGTGAACAGTTACATTACATTTATAATCAGTTTTAATCAATGTCACACTTTATACCAGCATACCAGCATGTGCTTGACACACACAAATGCGACCCCAGGCATCATTTTAGGCTTAAAGTCTTTTTCCCTTTTACTTTCGCACATAATACATTGTGGATTGGGCTGCTAATGCTCTCAAAACTGTTTTGAGTGTACAGCGGGACTGTGGGTGAAGGGACTCGATGTGGATGCTGATGGAGAACTACAGCTGCTTCTGACTTCTGTTAAGTCCCAACTAACTGAAAACTGACATGGTTCAACAACACGGCTTGCCCGATTGCCCGGGGCAAGTAAAATGCCACATTGGGCTAATAAATCTAGCAATTCACTAAAAAAACAAAAAACACACAAGTAAAAAAAATAATAAAGTAAAAAATGTTTCTTTTTTTGGATCATCGTCGTATCATAAATTATGTTCTCGTTCTCTCACACACAGCATGTATGCCATCGGGTTATTATTGCCATTATTACTCTCCCTGTCAAGTATCATTTGAGAAGTAACTTTACCAGTAAATGCAAAAAAGGCTGTCATATGTGATATGATCATTTTTAACTTCAGAAAGGTAAACACTATTTTATGACAGTTCTAGGAGAGTCAAGTTAGATGAATACAAGTTAATATGATCCCAACAAAATGATTCTTCCTGAGCTGTCACCACAGGTTTTTCATCGTTCTTCTGCTGCCGCCTAAAAACACGCCATCTTGAAGATTTTCTTTCTCTCTGTGTGAACTCATTTGACAGCTTTCTAAAGCTTCCTCTATAATTAGCACGGGCCCGCAGCGAAAGGCTGGAGTAATACTTAATAAACTACTGTGTGATTAAAACCTCTGATACTCATCAGGAAACGGGGGATGAAGGAATAAAAGTTTGAATACACAGACTTGACAGCTAAATCACAGAGGCAGTAAGACAAAAGAGGGAGACGGAGAATCAGGAAGATATGGAAAGAAACTACTGATATGTAAAAATCCATCCAAGAGCTTTGAAAACTTCCAAATATCTAGTTAGACAACAGCATGTTAATATATATTATTAGCCATGCAGTTGCAAAATCTTGTTTCTGTGCTGTATTTTACATGTCATTTGAGGTTGGGCAAATAATCAAGCATTACATTGTGATACATTTTCTTAATATGTGTTAAAGTTAACTGACACTACATCAACTTTTTAAAAAAGGCATAAATTATTGACTTCAAAAGGTAATTTTATAGTTCTCGAGTTGCATGGATAGAGCATATTTGGGTAGTAATGACTATATTTATATACAAACAATAAACCATGTTATTGAGAGAAATCTGGTTAAGGCAATGTGCTCTGCTCTCTACACACAGATGGCTGTGTTAACCAGTTTTCTCTTATTCCTTCACCCCGATTACAGCAGCCAGGTTTCCTGTATAAGATATATTTACAAGATTGGGTTATTGAAAAAAGCAGACGATAGCCTATTTACTGAAATTCATGTAACCACACCACATGAAGCAGAGGCGTATCTTTCCATTCTCTCTTTTATTCTGGATGTTTTAAGTCTGAACTGCTTTTAATACTTGCAGTTGTGCTTATTGTTAAGATTATGACTGCTGTATGTTTAAATGATGGCACAGCTCTACATGTTAGTCTGTGATACTGTGCACATTATCAATAAAGTTTCATCTCATTTGTCTGGCTAGGTATCGAACGTCAACACTTTTTGTGTATTGACTGAATTGCGGTGGCTGTGATGAGCATTGACAGCTGTCCGGGTCATGAACACTGACAGAGTTTTCTTCTTTTGTTCTATCAAATATTTTCCGATTTAAAATCATAACTCGTTAACTTATAAAAGTGGCAAAGTTCTTGAAAAACAGCTGAAAATCCGGTTTTGTTCTGGCCTCCAGCGGTTGATGTCCTGGCCTTGATCCAGACATGAACTTTCAACCAGAAGAAGTCAGAATAAATGTTGTATGAAGATGTACTTCAAACATTAAAGGAGCGCCCTGATTACTGCACATGCCACATAACCACATCATCACTGGTTTGATTTCCAGCCAGGGACCTTTGTTGTATGTCATACCCAACTCTCTCCCCTTGTTTCCTGTCTGCCACTTCACTATTCTTTATCCAATAAATGCAAAAATGCCAAGAATCTAAAAAAATAAAAATAAAAAAACTTCTCCAATACACTGATGTGTTGGAGAAGTTTTGCTTATTATGCCAGATGAGGAAAAAAAATGTGTGAAACCCATGTTTTTACTCCGCAAAGTAAGTAATTGAAAACATCATCATTTTAGTATTGGGACTGAAGTTTGGGTACCATGACTGCTTTTTCAAAAACACTGAAAACTACGTGTCAGAAAGTTGTTGGCTCTGAGTAAAATATTAATATTGCCAATGCAACTGTATCTCAGAATAACTGACTAGTCCCTCACTGCAAAGATCCTGCCTCTTCGCATAACAGTGACACTGGTTTTATGCCTTAAACTATCAGAATACAGGAAAAAGATAAAGGGTCAAGCAAAGCGGGCTGACGAACCCAAACAACACTCACTTTTTCACATTGGCTTCTCCGTTTGGAATCCTCCTCAGCTTCTTCTTCTTCAGTATCTTGACAGCCCTGCGGCAAAGTGTCTCTGAGTCCAGCATCTCTTTCACTTTGCCATAAGATCCCTCCCCTAGCAGATCCCCCATCAAGTACTTTCCTATCAGCTTTGCCCTCTTCCTCCGTGGCTGGTAGATCACCTCTGTAGAGTCAATGCGGTGGATGAAAGTATCCATCTCCATCAGTTCGTTTTCATTTAGATAGTCAAGATGATGTATCTCCCCGGTACTCATGACTGACAATTCAGCAGCCACAGCTTAAGCCTCCTGCGCAAAAATATTTGCAAACAACTACAACTGCTGCTGGAGCGTAATCCACTGGTAACCTTTCAGCTCTAAGCCGAGTATTTTTAATTCCACAAGATGGAATATAGATGAATTACAAAATACTGAACATGGGTGAGGGAGTAATCAGGCCTGAGAGTTGAGGGAGAAGGTGGGGATCAATCCCAATTTGTAAACATTAGGGCTCTTTTTACTCAAGAGGTGCAGACAGAGGTGAAGAACCTGTTGGGTCCAGTGCTGAGTTAGTGCTTTATACTGTGCATTTTGTACTGCGTCTGTGACAAGTGCAGTTGAACAGGAAAAAAAAAACAAAAACAAAAAAAACCAAACAGTTATTCTCAACTGTTATTCTTCTCCCCTTGACGCTAGGTCACCTCTATATGAATTTAACACCATACAGCCTTAGGTAGAGGCAACCAGTCCTGGTTCAAGGCCATGCAGCACAACATTTCTGTCAAAGGTCCATGCTGCATGGCATAGTCTGCCTCAGGACACATAAGTGTGTACAGCTGGACCGGATCCAAACACAGATCTACAGCCAAACGCATGCAGCAGTATCAGCCCAATCTGTGGTGTCAGCCCGGCTGGTGGAGGTCGACTGAGCCATCCAATGTGTCCACCCGTCCTCAGGTGTCCTCCATGCCACCACGGCTTCTACTGCCTGGTGCCTGAAAACAAGGGGTTCATTTTAAAACATTAATGAAAACACACACACGGCTTTCACTCGCTTCTGAACTAAGTTAGCCCTCTTTGGTAAACAATCGGTCCAGACATCAACACTTGAACAGTTAACCTTACTGTGAGGCTCACATCAGACATGAAGAGAATATAACATATTAGTACACATTTAACATCCTATTTTAATTAAAACAGAGTAGGATGTGAGTTACACTTGACAGTGAATTTGCTGGGTTGCAATAAACCTGATTAATAGGTGTTAACAGTCAGCTAGCCAGCGAAGCTACCATAGCATGTCTGCTTGAATGAACTAGCTGGCCAACACGAACTCTCACTTTCAGGCTCCTGGATGTGCACGCCTTCAGCTGAAACTGCAACATTTAATTCAGACGTTTGCTCCCAAAAAGAGCTTCAACTAATTCAATGTAGATGAGGACCAACGGTGAACAAGTAAACGGGGATAACCGAAACGTCGTCACACAAGTGTAGCTAACGGTGACATGCAGCTCCGGCGTCAGCTAGCCAACTTTGACTGACGTTACTAGCATTTAGCCAACTTCACCTTATTTATCTAAATAATGAGCATAAGTATCTGGTGGCGTTGCATCACGTTGAACCAGCAGCAACAATTATCAGCTCTAACATCCACACTAGCAACCGGCACCGGAGAAAACCGTCCAGATACATCCAGCTAACGCGAGCTAACCGGAGGCTAGCTAACAAGCTAACTAACTCCTGTTATCGGCTCTCACCTAAATCCACATGAATCGTGTTTCCGTCGCGGCTTTTACTTGCTTTTTTGAGTGTTTTCTCCGTCCTCGGTGTAGCAAACGTTTCACTCGGGTCTAGCTAGAATATCAGTTGAATTTTCTGACTCTTCGTGTTACTCCTGCCACTCAGGTTGTCGCCATCTTGTTTACCTCCCCCCGCTAACGTTAATGCGTCAAATCAAAGTTTTCCGTCCTCGCACAGTGAAGCGGCGACAGGAGTGAAACCGGTAGAAACATGAGAGTTTAGGCAGAATTCATTCATTTCAACCTAAATAATTAGTCTGATGCCATTAATATGTCTGTATATTTATAAGCTTTATTCCCACACATCATAACTGCAATTTATAATGTTTGTGAGCACTGATAATAATCAGCACGTTCCTTCACTTCATGGACACTCCCCCTAACTTCCAACCGTACTGGAGCATCCAACCAGAGCCAAAACTATAAATCAATTAAATTTATTTACAGCAAAATAACTGGCTACTATTTTGATTATCGATAAATCCTTATTTTCCAAGCAAAAAAAAAATCCCAAACAATCCCAAATTTCAGCTTCTTAAAAGGGGAGATTTGCTGCTTTTGTTTGTTTTATAAGAGATTAAAGGATTGAAAAAAAACAACTATTTGATGACATCACCTTAGACACATTCCAGACCAAACTATTAACCTGTTAAATGACAATTTAGCCTTGACTCATTTTAGCCTCGCATTATTATCAGGATCACTTATACTCATTCTAACTCCTTGGTTGTAAAATTTAAAGATGTATCTTTTAAATGAAACTAGGGTTATGACAGTAATCAAAAGGGTTGAGGAACAGTTCTTATTTTGGGTACATTATTTTCAGGCTTGTGCACAGAAATGGGGTAAGAGGTGAATACATGATGGAAACACGTCTACATCCAACTATGAACTTCCCTCTGCCACTAAACCAGCACCTGGTTTACCTTGTAGTGTGGCTTAAGTTGCCACTGATTGATGCTGTGGCCAACACCAGAGTGACTCTTGCTTAGCTGGGATTTCGGAGTTATATTTAACCCGTGTAAACCCCCTGGGAAATGGCAAACTTAAGGTCTGATTTCACTGATCTGGCATCCTCCTGACCACTGGCTGCTTGAGACTGGTCTACTCCATGAATACCTCCACACGTCCACCATAACCAAAGTTAATCTTAGCTCCTATGTATTTGCTAATAAACAAGCACAGTTGTTATAGTGTACCACATTTGTTTGTAAACACATCTGTGACAACTCCACATTTCAGTAAGAGGCCGTTTTTATTGTGAACACTTAAGCATAAAATGACAGGAAGCAAGAATTGATTATAGCGAGGAACCGTGAGGAAAATTATTCAACGTAAAAATTACACAGAGGATCATGTACTATACAGAACTGTGTTATTTAATTGGGAATGCAAAGTCAGGCTTTGAAAGGAAACACAAACTGAAGAGTGAAATCATCAGGGACGTCAGACGTTGTAGGTCTTTATACATTTCAAGTTGTTACAGTATTAAATTGAAATGTAACAAAACAGGCAATCGATTATGTAAAAGAAACAGTCCTGATATTTAAACCTGAAATAAACTTCAAATATGAGGGTGAATCTATTCATCTTTCTACCATTCTCCAACCTCATTATCCTCCTGCACACACACACACACTTCAAATTTCAAGATTTCTACTGTGCAACAGTGTCCATTTTCACAAGTGAGCAGAGCTGTAGCAACCAGCTTTTAAGTTATGATAAACAAGAACAAGTAAAAACAAGAACAGTCCTCTACGTCAGTAATATGGCCTCCGTGGATTATTCTGTGGGGGAAAAAAAAGAAAAGAGAAACACTCAATTAAATTCCATTATTATTGCAAAGCATGCTCAACCCTTGTGGAGAACACTGAATGTGATGGAAATTTACTGAGATGCTGAAGTTATGTGCTGAGATGCGTAGTCTCTGTTAGGCCAGGGTCATTCATGACGCTCATAAGTATGCGTTTCCTGGTATACCTCATCGGGCTCCAGCCGTAAAGATAAGATGTGTCCTTGCAGGGGATCAGTGTGTATGCTCAGGGTGGGAGATTGCGGGGAGTCATTGCCTTGTTATACAATGGGTTGGTTGTTTGTGTCTCTGTATAAAGTGTGAGGATTCTCTGTGAGCGATAAGCATCCTGTATGTTCCATTCGAGTGTACGCTCTGCTTCCACGGCCCTGAATAAATGCTTTCTTTTAAGACAATGGAGACTTGACAAGACAGTTTCATTTCTTCTACATCAACCCTCAAGTGGATCAACAGCACAGTAAATGAAATGAAAGTGTAAAAATGTGTTTAGGCAATTATAGTAGCAGTAGTAGTGAGTGTTAATCTCTATGCATGCATTTACAAATTAGCCAAAATAACCATAAACTAATGTTACAGTAAACTGGTACACATTCATAGTGTTTTGCTACAGAAAACAAGATCAAACAGGGGTTACCAGTGGGTTGGGCCTGAAACGGTAAGCAAGCATCATCCTCTTTCTGAAAGCGTCATATTCATCATCGCTTTTTGTGAGCTCGGCTGGACGGTCGACTCCGAACCCTGCTCCGTTCATAGCTGTAGTTCCCCTAGAGAGGATCACAGAGACGCCCGAAGTCAGTTGTTTGTTTTTTTTTATTTGGAGAATGAAGTATATGTTGTTACTGTCATCGACGGTGCATATTTAAAGTACCTCCATAAACAAACACCTTGAACATTAAACCTTTTAAAGGTTAAGTTTCCCTGGAGCCAGTGAGATTAGTTTTTTATTTACAGTGAGATACAGTTGTCATGTTGGTCACGCATATTCACATTTTGCAAGGATTATATGACGTACATTCTTAAAGTCACAAGGAAAACTGCCTTTATGAGCGCTACTTGCATTTATAATGTGTTCTAACCAGGTGTTTGTGTGAAAAATAATATCAGGAGAGGGATCATTCATTAGTATAAACCATATAGGATAGAATTAATCATATTTTTGGTGTACATTTGTATTTATACCTTAAGTATTGGACAATGGTTCTAGTTTAATGGAATTATGATATAAAATACAAGAAAAAGCTTGTTTGGTATCAGGTATATATCATGAAATAGAAAACTATGCAACATGGTCAAAGTGGTCATTGTTATTACTACTGTGGCTTCAAGGAAAGGTAAATATAATGAGGATGAATGCTCACTTGTTGACAGGGGCCTTGATGCCCTGTCCGTCACTGCCGAGGCCTTCACCTTCCTTCCAGCCCATCTTCATGAGCATTCGGAAACCAAGATTCTCCACTGTCAACTTAAACTCTTTGTATTCTGAGTAGTCTGGGTCCCGGCCCTCCTGCAAAGTCAAGAGGACTGAAGTTGTGCATCAGTGCCATCCGTACACAAAATATAGGGGCTCATTCCTGTCTACAAGGAATGTTCCATAAACACCGCACTGACATCAACAGACAAAGGCATGTACGTTATGTTTGTTTGTGAGTTGTTTGTGTTTTGTGCTGCTTTGTATGTACTCTGTTGTTGAGTTTTGTGTTGTATTGTGTGCATTTAGTTGATTTAACTGGGAAAGAATCAATGACATACATCCCACAGTATCATTCCCTCACTCCATCCCATGTGGCATTGAACATTTTGATCCTGGGTCTTATGTGACTGCTGACTGTTGTTTTTCCCAGCTCAGAAACCTTTAAAGGGTTAAAAAGTGTGGTTTCTACAACAGTGCCAAATCGGGCTAACCAGAGTTTCAAATAAACAAGTGGCAATTATCGTCTTCTCAGGAAAAGCTAGAGAAATTATCTGGGAATAGGGACGTCTGGGTAGCTCTGCGGGCTGTTACCACAGTGCCCCTGACCTGAATAAGCAGCTTGAAAATAGAGGCATGGATGGATGATTACAATCTGTTTACAGATGTTTCGAGCTGACCCTGGTCCTACTGAACGCTAGATGGCCTTACAGCGGAACAGCAGGTATTTAATGGCTGATAGCCATCACAAAATACAATACAGGTATATGAAAAATCCAGGTAGATCCCTGCAAAGAGATCCTTGTGTTAAATTATTTGAAATTGATGTGTAATTTTAAAAAGGTCTACAGTGTACAGAGAAAATGAATAACCTATGGGATGCCTTAAAAACAATTATTTACATGAGTTTAGTGCCTAATTTGAAGCTTTGCCTTATTAGTCTTCATTTACCTCTGAAATTGAAGTTCATGGATAAAGGCAATCATATTAGTTGTAAAACTAGAGAACAAGTGAATTTAGAGGAAATCTGACCTTCAGTGCCTTGAATGTCTCCATAAACTTTTCCAGCTCCTCAGGAGGCAGGAAGTCACCAATGAAGTGTTTCCCTTTACCCATTTCTGTCAGAGATTCTGCCCACTCTGGAAAACAAAAACTCTTTTTTTACAGCAAGGCTTCAACACTTCACATTGATAAACATCGACATGTTAGAGAAGCAAGACCGATATTGACGGTCAGTCTTACCACGCGTCTTCTCCATTTCCATCTTTCGGAGTTGATGCTCCCAGGTGCCCGCCTGCTGGTCCACTTCTTCATCACTGTCATATTCATGTTGGTGGTCTCTCATGGCCTTCTCCCACATCACCTGCATCTCTGCCATTGCGCGCTTGTGCTTCATGATCATGTCGTACATCTCTTGCATCTACAGAGTGTGTGAGAAAAACACCATATACCTGCATATTGATAACAGGCCACAGGGACTAGTAATTTTGCGACTCCTCTACAAGGCACGATAAACACACAGGGAGGGGAGTTTAATATTTTTGTGGGTGGAGGTAGGTATAGTAAAAAGTCCAACAGTCTCCTTTTCACTTAATGAATACATTCATTCAGTATGTTTGTACCTCTTGTTGTTCTTTGAGCTGTCTCTTCTGGTCCTCAGATAGTTCTGTCACTCCTACCAGACCAAGAGGCTTTCCCTTCTTATAACCGAGACCTCTCAGCTCCTGAGCTGAAACAGACATCGCATCACAACCTTAGATTCATAAATCATTCTTTGGATCTGATGACAGTAAGGCAAAAATAGCACATTAGGATGTAAATCCAAAAACAATGGTTATTTAAGCTACATTTGGTGCCTTTGTATCAACAAATGTTTATTTCTGTATCAATTATTTGTCACACTCTTTAGGATCTAACAAAAATGCATAGCAGTATCTGTATGTATGTGTCGGAAAATGTTTTATAATGGTGTCACCTCCAAAAATGCATCAAGTAAAGGTTTTTATGTTGATTCATTTTATGCCTCACACAGACAAAAAGACCATAATGTGTATGCACAGTATCTAAAACAAAAGTCTTAATACCAGAGAGAGAGGGTGTGTTCGGGTCTGGAACACTAATCTCCTGCGGGACAATGATGGGAGGCATAGGCAACTCAACTTTATCATCTTCAGCCCCCCATCTGCTCTTTCTCTTCCGTTTGACAGGTGGAGTTTCTGCCTCCTGATTGTGGGGATGAGATGCTGGGTTCAGTGATGGAGGGATCCCTAATAATGGAGGAGCAGCTGGAAGCTGCAGGTCTGTCCTTGACTCTGCTGCTGGACATGAAGAGGTCTGGGAGGCTGTAGCACGATACTCCTGTACTTTCTCTTTGTAGAAGTGGAAGGCTGGACTTTGGGGGTCATATAAAAAACTGAAAGAGGGACAAGAGGATGTTTTTCACCCAAGTGAAACCAGGCTTTAAAGAAAATGCACGTTACACAAAGTGCGGAAAGTAGGAAAGATATTAATATGACTGACCTGAATGCGGGGTTGTCCCGGTTACGCTCCGCAGCGATGGTTTCCACCTCGGGGCCGCCCTCCGCCACAAACCTGGCCAACTTCTCAGCCACCTGCTGGGTTTCCGCGTCCACTGGGGGGGAGACTTTAAGCAGCCTATCAGTACTGGGGCTCAATTCACACTCTACTACTGTACCGTACTCAACTGGCCCTCACACACCACCAGTCTAGAGCCAATAGGGGATAAGAAGAGGAAGGAGGGAGGAGGAGCAAGGGGGACAGGGGTGGTGAATGGGGAACTGAATGGACGTGAGGCTTTTAATGTAACAAATGAAGAACATATAAAGCCCAGAGAGGCTCCATCACATTGACCTACACTTTGCAGCTTTTATCTGCTTGTATGTTGTCATGGTGTACATGTGCTAAGAGAAGAAGCTTTACTGCATCTTTAAAATCTTTATATGCTTCTCAGGCAACAAGGCACAACTTGATGAGCAATATAGACAAATTATTGTATGTAACAAGTTGCTGGCAAAACTACAGTACTCCATTAGCACCTTAAAACCGAAAACCAAATCTAGTTTATTAAACACATGAGAATAAGAGAAGCTTAACAAGCTCTTAGCCGTACTGTGTATGAATAGCCAAAAATAAAAGGAAGTTTGGTTGCAAGTTAGATTAGTACTTTGACCAGTAACTATTTTTGTACGATGGTCTAAAAGCCTGTACGCAGATACGTTTCCCCTTTTAAAATGCAACTGAATACATCTGCCAGTAATACTGTTTCACTTAAGTCTGACACCCTAATGAAGAATCACACAGGAGTGTTATTGCAAAAGACAATAAGGGATTCTACCACCACAGACACAACCATGTGAAAGTCCCCAGTTAACAGGAAAGGTTTAATCAGCCCCTTCCCCCTGCTGCGCTTGTTGTCGTGTAGTGAAACACTAATAATGTCACATTTACCCTCGTTGGAGACATTTGATAGTGAAACAGGTCACTTTAACTGGCAGTTGTTGGTTATTACTTTCATTACAGTAATGTATCTGTGAGGGGAGGGTTTGAGGAAAACTATTTTAGCAATGAGGTAATTTAAGGCTGCCATAATTCATCATAATGTCTGTGGATGTCCATGTGAACTCATACTGTGACTAGCGGTGCTTGTAACTGTCCACCTCCTCTGCAATTACAGTTTAGTGTTTTTGAGAGGAATGGTGAGAAAACAGAGACAGTGAGAAAAAGTAATCTTACCATTATCTGAGGTGTTCTCAGGTTTGAGCAAATCCTTTCTCAGTTCTGCAACTCTCTTTTTGTAGTAGAGATAATCCATGGTGCTCTTATCATATAAAAACCTGAAAGGCAAGGACAGTTGAAAGCAGATGAGTTTGAAAATATTTTACGAGTTAAATAAACCTGCAGGAGCAACAACGCCCCTTCAGACTTACGAGAAAACGGGATTGTCCTTGTAGTCCTCCTTGGCCTTCCTCTCCAGCTCGGATCCCCCCTCCGCCACAAAAGAGGCCATCTTGTCGATAATGAGTCTGGTGTCTGAATCCTCTGGGGGAGAGACTTTAAGCAGGCTATGAGTACATTTACTCTACGGGCACCTATGACAAAATGCCAGTCACAAGGCAACTGTGCCATTGAAGCACGCAGAAGATGCACTGAAATGTCCGAGCCATCGGGTTGTCCAGAGATAAAGTGAAAAACACAGGCCTTGATTTACCTTTCATTTCTAAGAATTTGGAGTAATCGGCCTCTTCTTCCTCATCTTCATCATCTGGAGAACAAAACACGCTCGGCCTCTGGCTGAGAACTGGACTCTTCTTGGACTGTGAGTAGCTCTTGAACTGACTAAGCATGCTGCTCACTCCGAGGCCAGGCCGCTTGCCGACGAGGATGCTCCTCTTTTGCAAAGCGTTTCCTCCTGGTGATGACGTTGAGGGAGTTTTGGCATCACTGGTGGATCCTAGAGAGAGTATGTATTAGGAAACATTTAAAAAGTATAGTACCAGCATTTGGCTAAATGCAATTATTATTTCTGCTAGAGAGGGTGAGGATTCATCTTCAACCAGAACATTTGGCAGGTAACTATCATAATCTCATGTTGAAATATCCTATTATAAACAAAAAGAGATACTTTCTGAGTGTGACAAAATGGAGCACACTGACAAAAACAAAGTAAAATAATGTTCTTCATGGCCCTTACTTTTAACCAGCTTTCTTGAGTCAGGATGCCCTCCTGCACCACTCTCATGGACATATTGTAGCCTGGAGCCTTTTAAACTGTCTTCAATATTCGCCAAAACTGCAAGATTGCATCCATTTTTTTTTTTTCACTCCACAGATTCATTTCTACAACTCTGTTATGTTGTTGTTCCCTCCGTTGATGTATCATTAAAGCTACAACCTTTGAGTGTGATGCTACAGGGCATATGTTTGATTTGGATGCTGGCTATGTCTTCAACATAATTTACTGGAACTGTCCATGAAGGTTCAACAACCTAACCATAACAACGTTCACGAAAAAGTACGCTTAGAATATCTTCCCACACTTTCACTTTCTGTCTTACACTGACGCAGCTGGTATTCAACACACACCACGAAATCTGTGTGCTACCTGTAATTGCAATATTTTATGTTGTAGTTGTTGTAGAAACTGTGACTTGTTCTCACCCCACCTTCAAGGTATATACTTTTCTGACATGGTGGGCAATTTATTATACAGCCTTTCTCTTATAACTATATACTACATCAGCCTTTACTCCTGTGTGTTCCAGTGCTCTAGTTGCCGTGCAAAATATCAATGTACTCTTTTGACATGGACATGAAAATGACTGTAATCCTTTGGTGAGAGCTGTGCAGATGAAGGTACTAACCGGGCACACTGTTGGATTTTTCCTTCTGCATCTTCATAAACTGCTGTAAGAAGCTCCCATCATTTGCAAACTTGTTTGAGGAGGGTCCCTGGAGAGTGGGGGAACTAATGGGATCAGAACAGATGAGATGTATGTCATATTCACTTTTTTTGGTTAATGCATTTATGTGTAACAATACTGGCTGACAGAACATGATATCACTGTGTTTGAAATATGAAGTGGTTCCCATTTGTTTAATGTGTATGTGACATATTGTCAGGTACATGCGTGTGTAGTTACCTCGGAGGCAGAGGCTTGTTAGCAGTAATTTGCACACTCTTTTTTGCTTGCTCTGCCATTTTGGCCTCAATTTCCTTCTTCTTTTGGGCTATCAGCTTCTCTTGTCGGAGGATATTCATGTTCATCTTATTTTTCTGTGGCTGCACATTCTTGGACTTCCATCCTCCTCGCCCTGAAAAAACAATGTAAAGTATAACAACGATAAACATGTTTATTATATTATATATAGTATACAGCTGGAGAGCTGGTTGTTTAGGAAGCAAAGGTAACTGTGACATTTTCTGATTTAAAATCTTGCATACATTCAGTGACTTTAATTCTCAAAAGGTAGATAAATATATGCTATATGTGATATTATAACTTTGCAATGTGACGTTCGTTGTCATCAACCATAGACTTGCAAACACTAGCTAATAGATTCTCTGAGCAACAAAAGAAACAACTTTCAACAGCTGTTAGATTTTGATCTGGGAAAACAAGACACTTGTGACATTAAAAGAGGATGTTACAGGTCGCATATCTGAAGAAAGGCTGACATTTATTGGACATAGAGCAAGTATGATGCAAATGGTGTTCTTTTACAGGTAACGTTAAGCTAACCAGATAGCCGCTGTGCTAACGTTCACGGCTAACCGGGCTAACGCTAAGTGTTCGCTGGAGCCAGCTGCTACACATTTAATGTCCGCATCTCATCCAAATGCACAATAAAGATTTACCTGCATCGCTAGACTCCATGGTCGTAGCAGGAGGAAAAAGCTTTTTCGAAAACAACGTTCGCGGACTACAATAATACGTCTCGCCGCTAGCGCTGCTACTTCGTTGATCTGTGTTAGCGCGAAAAAACAAGATCAATATTTCCGGTCGTAGCTTCTCCAGAATAAAAGCATCGTCTCTGCCACAGACTATGATAGGAGGTTCAACCACTGGCCAGATGTTTTTAGGTTCCACCATTTGCCAGATTTTTTAGGTTCAACCACTGGCCAGATGTTCTTAGATTCAACCACTGGCCAGATGTTTTTAGGTTCAACAACAGGCCAGATGTTTTTAGATCCAACCACAGGCCAGATGTTTTTAGGTTCAACAACAGGCCAGATGTTTTTAGATCCAACCACTGGCCAGATGTTTTCAGGTTCAACCATGGGCCAGATGGAAAAGATGTTTAAAAACAGCCATGGTCACCAGTGAAAAATGTTCAAAACAGGTTCAAAAGTGAAAGTTTTTTTACCGACCTTTTTCAGATTTAGACCATTTTCACCACTTTCAACTTTGGATGTGGTTTCTTAGTTAGGCTCCAAAATGACAATAGGCTATTATTTGCACATTGAAGAGGATGAAAAATGTCACTATTGCTAATCCCAAAATATGGTCTAGTGAAGGAGGGTTCCTACACTGGGTCCCAAACCCTGGTTTCCCCCTCAGCAAACTGAAGCTCTCATTCAGTCATCTCCCATATCTCAACTCACATTAGATGGCCAGGACTTCCCCTTTCCTCCTCAGTCACTAATCTGGGTGTTAGGTTTGACCCTCAGCTGACTTTTGGTCACCATATAAGACATCTATGCAAAAACTCTCTACCATCTCAAAAACATCTCTAAACTCCGTCCCTCTCTAACTTTTTCAGATGCAGAGAAACTTGTCCATGCCTTTATCTCCTCAAGACTGGACTACTGCAATGCGTTGTTCACAGGGATCCCTGGCAGGAGCATCTAAAAGCTCCAGTAGAAGCACAGAACAGCGCTGCCAGGATCCTGATGAGAGTGTGAAAACACCAACATATAACACCATTTCTGTTTTCATTACACTGGCTCCGTGTCTCCTTCAGGGTCAACTACAAAGTCCTGCTACTCACATACAAATCCATCAGCGGACATGCACCTCCCTACCTACAGGAGCTGATCATACCACAAACCTCCACCTGCACCTTCAGATCTGCCAGTAGCTTGCTCCTCTGGGCCCCAGTACTAAGCCACCTGCTCTGCTGCACCACACTTGTGGAACAGCCTTCCTAACCATCTGAGGGCAGCACAGACCCTAGACTCTTTTAAAAAAAGGCCTAAAAACCTTTCTATTCAGGAAGGCTTTTCATCTTAACTCTTATTACTATTTTCTTTATGTTGTGTGTTCTATGTTATTAATACTGTAGCACTTTAAGTTTCATTATGAATGAAAAGTGCAGTACAAATTAACTGTATTATTATTATTATTATTATTATTATTATTATTATTATTATTACTACTACTACTACTACTACTAATAATAACAATAATAATAATAATAATAATAATAAATTAAAAAAATTAAGGTAAAGTAAGGCTGGGGAGTATATGTACTGTAAAGTGTGATTATATGTATAATGTAAGACGAAGAATATATGGGTGGATGATGATGATGATGATGATGATGATGTATTTGGGACGTAGGCAAGCGCTTGTATTTTGAAAGAAAATACTAGACCGGAACTCCTCTTCTTAGTAATTGTTGCTAGCTACCATGGTAACGTGACGTTGACGCTCGTATGTTTCCGTTTCCACCGTTTCTTTCTCGTTGCAGGTTTTGTGTCCCTCGCTGCTTTCCGTCCGTACCGTACGAACTGGTGTCCTGCTTAGAAATGGCTGAAGCTCCCCCACGGCCCTGCCGGTTTTTTTGTCACCGGTGTTCAGCAGAGATTAGTCCGCGTTTACCGGTAAGAACCGACGAGGCAGACTTACCTACTTGAAGAATGAAAACTATTTGTGTTTGTGTGATTGTATGAGTGTGTGTTCGTGTGTGTGGGGGGGGGCGCACAGCCGTCACGTCGACACACTGCTGCTGTTAAGCTACGTTAACTAGCCCCATACAGGCAACAATGGTCCTGGGTGACAGTTTAGTGGTAGTTATGAAGTTGGCGGGTACACTCACGTTATGTTAGAGATGTAACATTAACTATATCAGGGTTTAATCAGTTCTCAAAGCTCGTCTGAACTGCTTGACAGGTCTCAGGTTGGCTTTTAACGTCAGCAAGCCGGCTAACAGGAGAAAGCGTAGGTTACCTTTTTGTTAAAATCTGACTATCAAGGGGCGATTAGCAGGTTTTTCCATCGGCTGTTATAAAACCTTTACATGTACATTTCTTTAAAAAGCGTTAGCTGTTAGCTTATTGTGGTTGTACTACAAAGAGAAGTAAAACTTGCACCTGAACTATCACCTCCATCTAAAGCCAGTGTCAGTAGTCAACATTGCTGTTGTGACAACAGCCTGTTGTTATGCCATTCATGGGAAGCTTCTTGAATGTTACAGTAACCGTTATAGACAGCTTGCTGCTTACCTGTGTGACAGCATACTGTCCAGAGATTATATTGACTAATTGGAAATGATCACAGTGTCTTAATTATACTATGCGACATTTACAAAAACTCATTTTTCTGTGTGTAGAGACATACATTCAGGTGCCTGATTATTAGGTTCACCTAGTTAATACTAATGCAGTCTATCACAACAGTGCTGCAATAAATCCTGATTTCATGAAGGTTATAGTGATTGGTTTTAACAAAGACTGTTTTAGAGAGCTGTTATGGTCATTTTGAAAGCTGTAGTTTATTTCATTTTTCATTTTTTTTACTAAGACAAACAAATACAACAAAATACAACCACCAAAGACCCAACCACACAAAATCAGACATAAAAGCCACACATTTACCACCAAGCCTGACAACAAAAAACAAAAACAGAAATTCTCCATTCTCAATGTCCTATACAAAATGATAACATTATGTGGAATGTAAAGACACATAACAAAAACACATTTCTTACCAATTCTCAGCTACAATGACCTTTTCCCAACGCTTAAGAAGATTTCCAGCATCATTATTTCTATTTGCTACGTACCCTTCTGAAAGCTGTAGTTTGTGGTGCTTCAGATCAAATTGTATTGTGTTTCTACTATTCTGTGATGCTGTCCTGTTGATTAGAGTGCATTAGTTTTAGGACGGTCTACCTAATGAACAGACAACTGTGTATATGTTAATAATGCTGTGTACATACTATATATATTCACATTTCTATTTTCACTGTAGGACTACACCTGTCCACGCTGTGAATCTGGATTCATTGAGGAATTGCCGGAGGAAAGAAGGTATGGGAAAGTGTTGTGGGTCTCATGAATTTCGATTCATTTGATGTTCAAGTGGATGTTTTAAACTTTCTTTACCACTGTGTTCATGCAGTACTGAAAATGGGTCCACATCTACATCCTCCACCAGTGATCAGAACCGCCCGGCCTTTGAGGTCAGTGTGACTTGTTTAATCAGCTGGTGCAGGAAAACATTTTGCTCATTGAACCATGTTTTGACATTGACACTCTTTTTTTTTTTTTCCCTACTAGAACATGGATCACCAACACTTATTCACATTTCCCTCTGGGTACGGTCCGTTCGCCCTTGGAATTTTTGATGAAAACTTCGACCTTCGAACGCGGCTGCCCACAGAGGACAACCGAGAGACAGAAAACCGGAGAGAACGGGAAATGGCATCACGGCAGCGATACAGTGCGCGGCAGCCACGGGGTCGACATGTTCCTCGACGTCAGGGTACGCGCCACGAAGGAGTGCCCACATTAGAGGGGTGAGACATTTTCGGCAGTAGGGTGTGTGTGGGAGGTTGTTTATGGGACACGTGAGGGTACGGGAAAACAATTTTGCTTATTTTGTGTAATTCTTGCTTCACATATTACTTGTCACAGCTACTTGTCAGTTTTTCTATTTACCTTTTTACCATACCAGATTTTAAAATATAAAACACAAAATATCTAGTGTAACAAAGATTTTAATAGCAAAGATTACTGTACATACTTTGACCATCTCTATAAAGTTGTGATAAATTATTGATATGTACAGACATTTTACATTTCTGACTTTAGGTAAGAAGACAAGTTGAATGTCAGTTAATTCAGTGAATGTTTGTTGAAAACTGTAGATGTTTTTTCCTGATACAGAATTATCCAGCAGCTAGTTAATGGAATCATAGCACCTACAGCCATGCCAAATATTGGAATGGGACCTTGGTAAGTACAAGCAGCTGTGATGAAGGTTTGTTTTCTCGTTGCATGTCTCTGAGCTGTAAAATGTTTAATGTTTTAATTCTCTTATTAACTACTTCTTTTTTTTTTGATGATGAATGTCTTCTCGTCTTGTAGGGGTATGTTACATTCCAATCCAATGGACTATGCCTGGGGTGCTAATGGACTTGATGCTATCATAACGCAGGTATAAAAAGTGTTCTTTGCTAGTGGAAATAAAACTGCATATCGGTAAAGTGGCTGCTGCAAAAAAGTCCAAGGAAGTGAATTATAATGTATTATAATTATATCATAATTTATTTTTCACTTGTAGTTATTGAACCAGTTTGAAAACACGGGTCCTCCTCCTGCAGACAGAGAAAGAATAAAGAGTTTACCTATCATCTCCATCACAGAGGAACATGTGGGTAAGTCCCAGTCTCTCTCTCAGACTCTCATGTACACTCACTCACTTCCATTATCACCCAGTTTGAAGCTGTTCTTTTTAGTTATCTGTCAGACCTTGCTTCACACAGGCACACGTCACTACAACCTACTCATCTAAGCAAAACACATTAAATGATATTAAAAATAGACCTTATACAGTACATAGGCCTTTAAACCAATTAAATTCTCTATAATGAGAAAACAGCTGAGAATAATCACCCTCTGAAAATGTTTTTTTTTTTACGTTCCTGTACATCTATGTGAACTTGCACTATGTGCACAGCACTGCTTTAACGCAAATAAACAGAACCAGTTGGATCACAACCTGAGGTCTTTTTCATGCAGCTGATGCATGTGACCGTGAGTCTCGCTCGTTTTCTGTTTTTGCAGGTGCTGGTTTAGAGTGTCCTGTGTGCAAAGAAGACTACAGTGTTGAGGAGACTGTTAGACAACTGCCATGCAATCATTTGTTTCACAATGACTGTATAGTCCCGTGGCTGGAACAGGTATGTCTATCTCTCAAACAGATTTACATGACTAATATCAGACATCTTTTTCTTAATTGATTGGTAACAATTATGATTATATGAAGCCAGAATAGTTTTTTTTAGATCATTTGTTTTTTAAAACCCATTGTGGTGTGTTAAAACACTTGCAGCCTTTCCTAAGGCACCACATTGCGAGAAAGTAAATTGAGAGCAGCACGAGCACATAGCAGCAAGCAGTTTAATTTCACAGCAGTGTGCACTAAGGAGAGAAAAAAAACCTGATGCTTTGCCTCCATGTTTGCGACTTCTCTCTTGTGCTCCTCAAGTGCTGCTGTTGGTTGACAAGATAATAATCATAATCAGGCTCTGTCGCCATTTTGTTTTAATTTCTTGTTGGAAAAGTGGGGATTTTTTTTCTCCCAGTCAGAAAAGAGTGACGTATCTGTCCTGCAGATGTCCTTTTCAGTTGACACGGAAGCTGCGATATCTTTTGGAAGGAATAGTTAACTTAAATGTTTTTCAGTTATTTCAACCTACAACAACCCGTACAACTGCTTTAATCTCATCCACACTTGTCCCAGTTTTCTGTATCTATATTTCATGAATGTAGTAAGTTAGCTAGCTATGTAGCATTCTTAATTCTGCCTCGTAAGCTCTTATTGGTCAATTGTTTTTCTAACTTTGAGGAGAGAGCTTGCTGAGAGCTGAAATAGTAGATCAGGACTCTATTGGTTGATGCTCAGGAAAAGTTGCAAGAAAAAGTTGATCAGGTCATCTGTAGTGTTTATTTATTTTATAGTTTTTCACAACTCTTTGTTTATCTTTCTCTTTCCTACAGCACGATACGTGTCCTGTGTGCAGGAAGAGTCTCAGTGGACAGAACACAGCCACAGACCCGCCAGGGTTATCAGGAATGAACTTCTCTCCCTCCTCCTCATCCTCTTCCTCCCCCAGCTCACCTAGCAATGAGAACGCTGCCAGCAACTCATAGATTACCCCCCCCCGTCACCACCCCCCCCGTCACCACCACCAACACCTCATATCTTAAAAACCTCACAAACCAACTGAGACCCAACGGCTCCTCTCCACAGCTGAGACCAGGACCGTCTCAATTCTAGGGGACGATATGAGTGGAGGTGAACTATTCATTCAGTCATCATTTCTCCCCCTGTGCAGACCGGACGCTGGGTCCAACTCCTGCTGCTATTGTTGCTGAATGTTTGTGGAGGCGGGACTGGGTAGTGTTTAAGGAGGATCCAGAGAGGCTGTGAATAAAAAAATGATGATAAAAGAGGGATCGTGACCAGAAACTGGAGCACAGATTGAGCCAGAGTGGACAGCTTTTTGACGGAGACATGTCTCTGCCACAAGGCTGAGACACATTTTATATTTAAAAGACAAAATGCTCTTTTTTTTAAACATTGCCTGTGGTGGTGCAGACTTCAAGCTGAGTCCATAGATGTGTAGATAGAGAATTCATTTTTCAGACAGTGAACTGTCCGCCACTGTACAGCTAATGGATCAAACTAAAACCTTGTTGAAAGGAGTGTATGCATCTGATTTTTTTTTTTATTTATTTGAACTTCTGTTTTTTACTTTGCACACAATTCAGTCTGATGTTAAGAATGTGAATTTGGGTAAACTACTGAAAAACAAACTAACAAAAAAAAAATCCCCACATTTTTGCATTGAATGAGTCTTTTAGGACTTGTTTTTGTGTTTATTAGATTCTTTTTTTTTTTTTTTATTAGAGCGTGATCCAGTGTATGTGGTGTATCTTGACAAGGTAAAGATCCTCACAGCTCAAATGTGGACATTTTTACTGAGTTTCCTCAAGTAGAAAAAATGTACTACTTATTTATTGAACCCTTGCCCAAAACACAGAGAAATGTAAAAGAAATAAAAAGACAAATAATACAAAAAAAGGCATGGGATCATCTTACCTCTATGAAACTGGCCAAATGTGTTTCACATAACAAGTGTTTATTATTTTATTAACTGATTTTTTTTGTACAGTCACAATAAAGTGCTAAAGAGAACTGATTCTGAGGTTTCTGTTGATGATGTGAGACGATTAGAATGGAGCTGGTAATGAGATCTGGCTAAATTATACAATTCAGCTCTGTATTTGTAATGCAAACGTTACCCTGCTGGTACTGTAGCTTCTGGTTTTTGGTGGCTTCATTTTACACGTCATAATGTTTCAGTGTTGATCAAACTCCCAATTATTCTTGATCAGGGTGGCACAATTTTGCCATGTTCTTGGCAAGAAGAGAGGGAGAGAGTAAACAAAATGTTTTTTCTCACCTGCATTTCACAGCACACACTCAATCACACTGATCCTGTGATTTTTTTTTTTTGTGTTAGATGAATCATTCGTGTTGCAGACTTCTTGATGTCCTTTACTAATAATGCAGTAAAGTGGTTGTTTGATAGACCCTTAAACATATTTGCAGTGGCACCGTTTTTAAGACGGATCCAAATTATTCTCAAAAGACAAAAATATACAGTATGTCTGTTCTTGTAATTTGCAGCATTGCTCTTCATAAGGCGCTGTGGCATCAACAAGATAATACTCCCTCCCTAAAAGCAGGCAGCCTGCCATTCTGTGATGTACAACAGAGGTACTTGTCAGAAGTTCACAGCGAGTGCAGACATTTTTAGCTGTAATTAAGAAGCAGGTGGTGGCTGAGTCACTAGACCAGCGACCTGTGAGGTGTTCCTGTTCTAATAAATGGAAATAAATTAGGTTGGTAATAAGGTTTGTTTTAATGGCTTATTTACACGACTTTGACAGAACGGAGGTTCTGGTTGAGAAATTCTGGCTTAATTTGTAAAACTGATTTCTTTTCCCCTCATTTGTTATTTTACTATGTATGTTTTGCTCCACACCAATAAGGTTATTACTTAATCTTCCCTATATATAGACCATATATGGATTAACCCTATTAGGAGGTGTTTTCTGCTCCTGTGGAGAACTGTGACATCTCTGGGTCATTCCTCATGCAGTTGTCAGATATTTGACTTCTTTTAATTTCATTTTTATTTCAGTGAATCACTGTGTCTTTTTTGTCTCTGTCATTTGTTGAAAACTATGTACGAGTGTCACACCACTGCATCACTCTTCCAGGAAATTAAACTGAACCTTGGTGCAGCTGCGTAGTTTTGACTAATGAAGCAGAGAGAGGAGACAGAAAGGAGGAAGGAAGGAAGGAGGGAGGGGGTGAGAGCGACATGATGCTTCTGACTTCTTGGCACTGATGTTAAAAGGTAAGAAATTAGCAGAAATGATATTAAGTGGTCACTTTAAGTGGATTCATTTTTATTCTTGTTTTTCGGGGGTTGATTCATTGTTTGGCATCAGTTATGTTTTTACTGGCACATTTAAAGGGCCTTTGTTAGGTATGCATGTGTTTGTGTGTATAGCCAAAGTTTACTTTCATTAGACAAAAAACTATCTTTTATACATGTGACCAAAATTAGACTCAACCAAATCTAGATCAAAGAAAATAGGCTAGCTACTTTATCTCTTCTCTAGTGACAGAGCACTCGATTATCATGGCCTATATCCTTAATGTGTAGGGATAATGCTCTGTAGCTTGGGCTCATGGCACAAACATGGATTCGGACTATAAACAGGTATAATTCCTTCCGAGAGATGTCAATCGATAGACATTTGCTAAAAAAACATGCCATTCTTATGCGCATACCATGCAATTTTAGACCAGAGCACAGAGCAGCCCATCAGTGATGCTGTCCTGCATCTGCATCCTTCTGTCAGTGTTTGCTATACACGAATACCTCTGCTGTACTGTTGCTGTTTACAGCTAGTATCTGCACAAATTATGCACCTGCTGACTAAGCCGACTCTGCCTCTGAATGTTTAAGCATTTCGGTTGGTCAGCTGTTGAAAGAGGACACGAAGAGCTAATTGATCACTCCTCAAAAACATGCACCGAAAAAGAATGTTTGTTGTTTGGACTCTTAACTTTCAATGCACAACACTTTATCTGTACCCACAGTCCATATTTATGCAAGAAAAAAATGCTTTGCTACAAAAATATACCCTGCAGAGAAGTGGAAGGTTACCCTCAGGGACGTGAACCCACAACCGATCACCCAAAGGATCATGCACCTTTGAGGGAACACGTGTGACAATGAGTGCACCTTAGTGGACCTGCAATGTAGACCTGCCCCTGCTACTGAGTCTGCAGCCTCTGTCAAGTCTGCCACTCCTGATGCATCACAAATTATTTTAAGTTTCTCTCTCACACCCTGCTGTGCTCCATCTGTACGGCCAGTAGGGCGCGCTAAAAACCAACTATGGGTCACATTCATTCAGGGAGGTTGTCATTGAAAACACCCTCTAAAACATATGACATCATTTGAGTTTTCATTAACACGTGGTAATTAAACTTTTGATGTTATTACACATCGTGATTGACAACACTTTAGTCATCTATTTCGATGTGATTATTTGGTTAGAGCTACTTGAGGCAATTCAAGCGTTAGGTCATGACTAAGAGGCCTCAGCTAGAAATGAACCTGAACTATAATTAGGAGCAGCATAAGCTAATAGTTTAATGATATTTGACGCGGTCAAAGGGCTCAGTTAGTTTGCTGCTGGAGCATCTCTGACACAATGACTAGTGAAAGTATAAGCGCAGTAGTTTGCAAAGAAGTCACGTCCACCCCTCCCTCTGCCCCCCTCTCCTTTCTCTCTCTCTCTCCCTCTCTCTTCTTCTTCTCCCCATCCTCCCTGTGTCTCTGATTGGTTTTCTCCAAAGATAATTGGAGGCAAAATTTGATATGCTCAATGTCATGGATAGGAATGAGGTTTCACCGGCGTCTGCTGCCACCATGAAAAAGAAGGCGGTGGGCGGCAGTGGATGCAGCCACATCAGCGCACCCAAAGCTGCCGCGTCCAAATGCACAAGAAGCAACAGCAGCCAGAACTGTCTGGACACCGGTTCTCCCGGCGCACCGAGCGCTAAGCAGCCCGGTGTGGCCAGTAACATCGTGATGGACGAGACGGAGGACGGAGAAGAGGAGTCTAAGTTTCAGCATCCGCGGTTGCGCCGAGCCGGGGGGAGCGGCAGTGGCGGAGGTGGAGGAGGAGGAGGCGGCGGCGGCAGTATTAGGATGAAGAACTTTACGCCAGGAGGGGGAGCCGCGTCCTCGGCTTCCAGGAGAAACTCCAACAAGGAGCCCTGCCTTATGCACACAGAGGACGCTCCTGCCGCCCCACGGCCCACTGTTGCCTCCAGAGCTACCGAGACCCAGACACCCTGTCCGGGCGATGCTGCCCAGCGCGGCGAGACCAGCAGAGCATCTGGGGCGGAGGCGTCGGCATCAGCGGTCGCGGTAGAGAAATTAAACGCGACAACGGGTGATGGTTGCAACAGCGTCGCTCCAATTTCCAGCATGAAATGCAACAAAAACGGAGAATGCAGGAGGGACTCGGGTACCGGGAGCCTGCGCTCAATCATCTCCAAGCAGGAGAAGCAGACAGGAGGGTCGGGGAGGGCCGAGGACGGAGGGAGCACCAAGCGAGGAGCCTGTAACTCGACCACCGCCAGCATGGACGGCTCGATCACACCAGGCGGGTCTCTAGCCGGGGGGCACGGAGGAGAGAGCGTAAACCCCGGCGCTACCCCCGTGTCCAGCGGTGTCCCCGAGAAAAAGGACTCCAAGGTGTCCTTCTCTAACGCACCAAGCCGGAAAGCCTCGTCCTCTCTGCATGGCCCGACTCAGACCCAGCAGCCCAGGAACTCTGTCACTTTCCAGAAGCCGGAGGATGGACCACCAATTGTACCCGCCGAGGATGCGGAACCTCGGGGCAGCCAAGCCAGCTTCATGCAGCGGCAATTTAGTAGTATGCTGCAGCCTGGAGTTAACAAATTCTCCTTACGCATGTATGGTAGTCAAAAAGCAGTGGAGAGAGAGCAGGAGAGGGTAAAATCAGCTGGAAATTGGATTATCCACCCTTACAGCGATTTCAGGTAAGAGCTGGGGCTGCCATTGGTTGCACGTTGAAAGTCATGAGGGGCCCGTATGGGTCCTCATTGTCATCTACAACTTACTTTATAGTGAGTAACCACTGTGACTCCATGGGAGCACATGCATGGTTATTGTTCAAGGCTACTGGCTGCTGATTTTTCATCTCATCCCTGATGATTGAATCTGTAGAGATTTGAATCGATGCATTGCAACGTGCAGCCATTAAACCCCCCACCCCCCACCCCCCACCACCAAACAACCTGTTGTCAGGCAAATTGACTTTAGCAAAGAGTGTCCTTTCAAGGTTGTAAACAAATCCCATTTCAGTCTGCATGTACAGTCTGGGATGCTCAACAAGCCCCGGCCTGCTAATACATCTCGACTTTTCGTGGCAGTATAAGCTCATATTTAACAAAGAGGACAGCGCTCTGACGCTAATTTGGGCTCATCTAAAATGCAATCATTTTATAGATCTGGTTATTATTCGTGGTAGTAGGTGATGCTCTGCGACAAAAAGCCGTGCTGACAGGATGTAGGCTATGTGTGTGTGTGTGTGTGTGTGTGTGTGTGTGTGTGTGTGTGTGTGTGTGTGTGTATGTGTGTGTGTGTGCGCGATGCACTCAGTAATGGAATGTCACCTTGAGCCAAGTGTGCGAAAACCTCAAGCATGCTCACTGGTGACATATCCGCCTGTACGACTCCCCGGATCCTGCATTTTAATGACGGATGCACTCTGTTTATCGCGGTTCAAACCCTGATAACGCAAATGAACGTCCGGCAGCTATTTTGTCAAACACATATTTAGGCAAATCTGCACGCCAGGAAGGCTCCTCGTGACCCGGTCTTGATGAATTCGCCCCTACGGCTTTTTATTCGACATGTATCAGGCGCCGAATTGCATTTGGGTCTGAAAATCAGTCGGTTTTCCTCTCGGCTGCTCGGTTTCAGCACCACAAGGAGTGGACAGCTCCCGTCTCATTTGGAGTCGACTCGCCCCCCCCCACACTCCCCCACCCCCTTCACATCGGCTACAGCGCCATTCATGTTTGGCCCATTTGTATCACATATCGCCGAGTCAGTAGACCACTGAAGGCTAAACTTGAGACACGTATTCAACAGCAGAGATGCCATTTGACCACTTTAGAGACCTTTCTGTACCACGCAAACTCGCACGCGGCGAGAAGCTGAAGCTGCCTCGGTGTGATCCTTATGCTAATTAATGCTCAGTTCAAGCAGCAAAGTTGCTATAAACGTGATCACCGGGGCGGTTATTGTTGTTGCCGTGAAGTGGAGGAGTCAGAGCTTGTTGCATAAGTCGCAGTGTAATGACTCAGCGCTGCACCTGTCCTGCAGAGATTCCTGTGACGGGCTCAAACCTCACTACCTTTACTCTGTCTGTCCCGTTTACCAACCTGCCACATCACTACTGCCAGAGAGTAACGAGACGGCCGCCTCACCGCTGTCCATGCGTACTGCAAGGTCAATATGAGCTTCAAATGCAGTCCTATAAAATAACCCCTGGAGACCCCAGACATTTGATAGTACTTCATGGCATTTCCTAATTTGACGAGAATTGCTTATAAACCTGATTTTGAACTGATGACATTCAGAAGTCCATACAGAAAATGGTAGAACATTACTTCTGTTAAACATGCTGTTAAATACAAGCTGTATGTCTGTGATTGGTGTTGACAGTACTTTATACACAGTACTAACCTTCCCAAATCCCCCAGAAATGTATATTTGGATTTCTGTTATTGCAGTTTTAACATTTTTTTCATATATCTAACAGAGTTCAGCCTCTCTGGGGTCTAATTTACCCCAAACATATGTAACGTCACTGATAACACGATGAATTTCTTCTGTCTGCGAATGATTTTTTTGGCAAACAAAAGGAATATAGATTTGTTAATGCATAATCCATGAACATAATCAATCATAGATTAGACAAAACAGCCATAAGACAGAAAAAACATCATCAGCCATGCTTATAAAATGTTTTTACTCCAAGCTAAACTCACATGAGCGTTGAATAACATGATTTCTTTTGTTGCATCATTTGATATTATAGATACATTTCTTATAGCCAATGATTATATTATATATAGTGCATGTAAATCTCGGAAAAAGTAAGCCCAGCTGAATCTCTCTCTCTCATTACTCTCTGCATGTTCAGGCAGGCAAAGTGTAGCTCCTGCACTTGGTTTACACTTTTTCATCTTGAGTTAGGAAGTCTCTTGTGCCTATCAGCTTTCCACAGCAACTCCCTTTTCTTATCTGACTCTATTTTTGTCCCCCTCTCCCCCTTTTCCCCCTCCTGTACACACACACACACACACACACACACACACACACACACACACCCATGTAAACACTCTGTCATGTACACACCACAACCACACACACACACCTGTTAGGTTCTACTGGGATTTCACAATGCTGCTGTTTATGGTGGGCAACCTGATCATCATCCCCGTGGGCATCACCTTCTTCAAGGATGAGACCACGACGCCCTGGATCATCTTCAACGTGGTCTCCGACACTTTCTTCCTCATGGACCTGGTGCTCAACTTTCGCACTGGAATCATCATTGAGGACAACTCGGACATCATTTTGGACCCTAAAACCATTAAGAAAAAGTACCTAAAGACTTGGTTCATTGTGGACTTTATCTCCTCCATCCCAGTGGATTACATATTCCTCATAGTGGAGAAAGGGATCGACTCGGAGGTGTACAAGACTGCTCGAGCCCTGAGGATCGTCCGCTTCACCAAGATCCTAAGTCTTCTGAGGCTGTTGAGGCTCTCCAGATTAATACGCTACATTCACCAGTGGGAAGAGGTAAGAGCATACATTTTATGACGCCTAATTGTCCATGAGCAAATATTATATTAACTCCAATCACACCACTCTTATCCACAGAGGAGGAAACACCCAATCTTGTCAGTGATAAAAGGCCACTGATTTGCCTCCAATATGCTGATGTTGGCTCGTGACCAAACCAACAATCTGCCTCTCTGTCTGTGAGCAGCTCTGCTCCGAGCGGCCTGCTCTCCTCCGTCTGGAGGCTCAATATTAATGTTCTCACCTGCCACCTGGTGAGAACTGTATAATGTCAGCAGGATGTTTGAGCTTTAACAAACTTTGCATTCTAATTACTGCTATTGTCACACAACCCCCCCACCCCCCCACTCCGTCTGCCTGTCTGACCTGGCAGTCCCACAGGCAGCATCAGGCGGTCTAATAAGCAGCCTATTACCAGGGCAAACAGAGTTAATCAATTAAGGCGCCAGAGGAAGAGCAGGTGGGGTAGAGGGGTGAAGATAATGTGCAGCACTAGGGGGCTGTTGACTACAATTATATATGTCACTAACTGTTTGTTTAAAGGAATTGGGGAGGTTAGGTAAGCAAACAGGCATTTCCTCAGGTGTGTGACTGGCAGTATTTGAAGGTGGGGATGGCAGCTGTTGCCAGGTAGAGTCCCTGCTTCATGTAAAGTGAACTCCACGAACCAGTGGCCACTCAGTTTTATTTACTCTCCGAGGGATGCGCTGTGTCGAGGCCCGCACTCCAACCTCTCCTCGGACTCCCTCCTCAAACGCAGGAGAGCAGCCCGGGAGACAGGAGGTCCAGCGATGTCGTGAGATCACTCGACTTTTCGTTTATGACAGTATTTGCAGCCTGGTGTTGGCATTTTGCAGTGGTGAGCAGCGCAGTGGGGCTCGGCTGCTCACTTGACCTTTGGATAATTGGATTTCTGAAGATATGATGTGATTCACACATACACACACACGCTCACGGTGGTGCATGATGGGAAGTGATGCTTGGCATGCATGGAGAATGAGAGCGGAGATGTGGTGAAGAGTGAGACGCTGACGCAGGCGATGCCCGCCTCAAAACGCCTGTCTTCTCCTCACTCCGTCATTGACATCAATCATGTTATTTTTGGTTGGACCCCCAAACTGCTCTCAGTTTCTGTAACTTTCTTGGAGCTGTCCATGGTGCTGAACTCCTACATCAGCTGACAACACAGTTTCTCTCATCTATCTCGAGTAAAAAAAAAAAAAAAGACTTCATTTTGTCAGTTGCTGATTGATAAAAACTGACAGTGAAAAACCCCATAAAGGTTAAAGCGGCATTTAAGAAAGATCAGCACATGTGATTCATGCTCAGTCCCATTCCTCATCACTCCCATCACAGAGTATCACTTCTCCCTCAGCTGCACTGAGTAAGAAATGACCCATTTCTCATTCCTTCATTGTAGACTGTATTAGACACGTGTTGGCTGTTCTTACTATGAAAAGCACCGTGATTTCCTACAGATTTAGACCTTAAACTGTAGACATCATTGTTGTATTTAAGCAGCCATAAAACTGTTAAGCAGCATCAAGGAGTTTCTTTGTTGAAGTCAGTCAGGTGATAGATGATTGGCCTACGTAAAGAATGATTGATGTGTGAGACGACATAGACTATCACTTGTTAAGGATCATGATGGTCCCTGTCCATCACTCTGTGAGTTTCGATGTGTGTACGTGTACGTGTCTGCACATGTGTTGGCATGTCTGTCTGTGTTGTTAGTGTATCAGTGTGCCCGCAGGCTTGCGTGAGTGTTTTGTGTGTGTGACTGGACTTTGTGTGCGTGTCAGAGCTCTGATTGATGTCACGTATCTCTGTGTAAAAAATGTCTTGCCTGCGCCTGCTGTGTTTGATTTGGGACTGAAGGGAACCTGTCTACCCTACTCATTAATCAAACTTGGTATAATCCAAAGGAGACGGTGGAGCTGAGTGGAAAGCCAATTCTGTGTCTGAGATATGAATTCAAAGTCTTAAGTGTTTTATGAAAGCCACGTTTGGTGAAAGTCAAAATACAACCACAATATGAAGTATACTGTCTTTCTTCAATTAAATCCAAAATATTATTTGTTTCCACATCTCCCAGCCAAGTTTTAACTCCCTCCGTGTGCCTGTCTTATTGTCTCGCTTCAGATCTTCCATATGACCTATGACCTGGCCAGCGCGGTAATGCGGATCATCAACCTGATTGGTATGATGCTGCTGCTGTGTCACTGGGACGGCTGCCTGCAGTTCCTGGTTCCCATGCTGCAGGATTTCCCCTCAGACTGCTGGGTGTCCCTCAACAAAATGGAGGTATATATGTGTCATGTCTGGGAATCATGCCTGCGCATACCGAGTGCACACTTCACACCGGAACTGGATTTGCATCTAGTATTCAGAGTTGACTGGGAAGGAGCCAATCGTGGTCACAGAATATTGATCAAAGTGTCGACCGTCATCAGAAAATATTGGCTGAATCAATCAATGTTTTGTGACCGTGATTGACTCTTTCTTGTCTTTCCTAAAACAGGATGATCTAGTGAGGATGTTGGGAGAAAGAAAGCCTCAAATTTTTGCATCTGAAAGAGATTTGTTTGATTTTTAAGGACCAGAAAATGTGCTCATGTCCTTGCCAACCCACCATTGTTGACTGTTAAATTAGCCTGGCATCAGGAGAAATAGTTTTCCAGTAGTACTGGCAGAGAATGGGTCATTCTTCAAACACAGATTTTTCCTTTTAAAGTGTAAACTCTAATAAATATGGGCTTTCAAAAAAAACGCAGGCAAGATTAGCAGGGATAGTTATATATACTGTCATTTGGATCAGTATGGTCCACTGCACTATTCTGAGAACCATTATTAGCCTAAGTGATCTCTGTTGCAATTATGCTATTACTGATTCAGTGTTTGTTTCCATCAAATTAAGAAAATTACTCATATCACCAGACGTAAAAAAACAACAACCGTAGGATACCAATGAAGAAGCGGTGATAAAAGAAACCAGAGAGATTTAAGCGCACCTCTAGATCCCTCCGTGCCTCCTCTTCAGCCTGGTGGGGTGATGACAGGAAAGATAAAAGGGGAAAAACAGAGGGATATGGCTGGGCAGCTGGGCTCTTTGTTGCTACGTCTCTCTCAGAGAGATAAAAGCTGGTTGTTTATAGGTCTGTCTGTCAGCCTCGCCTTTTACCGACTGAGGGGAGACCACACTAACCCAGCCACAAGGCACGGGTCCAAATGGGGTTTTAAACAGATTGGGTCCCGCTCCACGACATCGTCGGGGCCTGCTGTGGCTGCTTGTAAATTTCAGATTTGAAGTATTTCCTGGATGACAGCTCTTGTTTTTATCGCTGAACAAAAATAATTCAAGTTAAAACAAATTAATGTCATGATGAGAATAAATATCCTCTCTTACTTGTGGTTAAAGGAAAGGGATTCCTCTTTGTTTAATGTGTCGTAGGGAGTCATGCTGCAATTTTACTGATTGTATTTTGTAGAGCTGGGTGATATTGACAAAATCATATATCACAACAGGATTTCAGTATCAATGTTGTGGGGATATTTTGGGCCTGATGAATGTTACTTTCATTAATCAGAATTAGCAGTTGGAGACACAACAAGGAAAAAATAACTAATAATATGTATAATAACGGTAGAGATTGAGGCATTTTAGTCAGCTAAAGCTATCAAATATGTTCAGGAAGTTGTTTCATATGGCTGCACTGTGACCTCTAAGACTGGAAACATTTCAGCTACATGCAATGTTACAACAACCAGAACACAGAGATTTTCATCAAAGCAGGTGTGTCCACTTTCCCCAAGGTTGAATCGAGAACATATCCAAACCAAGTCTTTGATGTTATAGACTGTTAAAACCTCGGTTTCCTTTAATTACATCATTCAACTATTGGCTCTTCCTCTGAAATACATACACAACCCTCAGTGTAACAAAGCAAAGCTAGAACTGAATTCATGTATAGTTGAATTAAGATTAAAAAAAACCAAAATATATAAAATATATTAATCTACTATTATCTATTATTATCACAAAAATCATATCATGGTGTGCCCTGGTAGCCTACTGGTATTGTCCCTATCTAATAAATGATATTAGATAATAAATTAAACTACCAACTAACTGCAAACTGCATATTGAGCAATAAGATGGCATTTTCTTAACTTCCTGTATGTATAAAATCAAATTTATAAATTGTGCTGACCTTCCCTGACAAACGCTTCAAGCCCAACAGCCACAACATCAAGAAATCTCTGAAACTTGAATCAGCTCTGCTTTTATAAACTTACACGACACATTAGAGGACAACCTTGTGCTGCGTACAGTTTGAAGTCCAGGATGATGAAGTTTGGGGCTGACAGGCCACTGACTCCTCCATTGCTCTCTCCCTCTGTATAATCAAAGTCCCCAGAGAGCCGTCACTCTCAAAGTAAAGAGCTGCTCTGGCATGGTGCAGGCTGCCTACAGCCACCTGAGACCGCCCCCCTATTGAGTGGCTGACAACTTGTAACATTAGCCATTGTGTTGCATCCAGGCCATCCATCAAGCCTTGCACCCTACAGTGGCTCCGGTGGTGTGGGGCCCACAGGCGGGACCCATGGAGGGCGTTGAGAACACTCTGTAACTCTGGTTGACATCCACCAACCAGTAATTGGATTCAGTAGAACTTGTAATACCTCAGGGAACAGTTGTTTTTGCAGTACACCACAACTTCCATCCGTTAATTTCATTTAGATTATATTTAACTTTACGCAGAATTGTCAGTCGCAAAGTAAATTTTCATGGTAGAGTGCAGTTTGGTGGATGCGTCGGTGGTGTACAGAGGCGACTGGGTAATAATAGTGACAGCAGTGCCTACTGACAGACACAGGGTGTGTAGTTTCATCTGTGTAATTACAACTGTGTGTGTATCCATCTCTTACTGTATACACACCACAGAGAAACGTCTCACTCCTATTATCCCCTACTGTCATCAGCAGGATAGAAGATAAGCCGGTAATCACTATGTATGGCGTTAAATCACTTTATTTACTCACCTTACCTAGGTTGACCAAACGGTATTACAGGTCCACTGCTGGGCGCAGCAAATTTGATTTGAACTACTCACCAGGCCTGTAAAAGCATATAAACATGAAAAGTGAAAGCTACTGTCCAGTCTCTGTAAATGGACAACAAATTAGGTGGTGTTTGTTTCCTGGGTGAGGAGAGAAAAGGATGCGATTATCTCGGTCCCAGAGGAAGTTAAGTGTTTTTGTTAAGAGGGGTCTTGTGCTGAGTGCAAGCACAATGCCCTACGCAAGCAAGAAGTACTGCTCCTGCACTTAGATGTTACCCTTGTGTTTATAAACTACTTGCAAATGAGTGTTTTGCCATTACAACAATGTTGTTAGGAGCTCATAGTGCAACACGACAACATTCAACACAACATACTACAAATAATAACATAAGAACATTGTAAAATACACATTAAATATCATAAATATAAAAGATAAGCCAAAAATGATATACGTTAAAGTGCGGGAAGTTTGCGATCCAGAAGCTAAATAACCTAAATATGTTAAACTTGTTACAACTTGGCACAGAGTGAGAGTGGCTGACTTATTCGCTTTCTTTCAGCGAGTTAGATGAGAAGATCGATGACACTCTTGTACATTAAGTGCCTGGAGGCAATTAGCTTAGCTTAGCATAAAGACTGGAAACAGCTAGCTAGACTTTCTCCAAAGTTACTATAAGATACACCTAGCAGTACCTCCAAAGCTCACTCAGTTCAGTTTTAAATATTGCAGGAATAGTACAAGCAGAAACAGCCACAGTGATGTTGATATAGAATGTAATGTTGATATAGATAGAGAAACATAAAAATGGCAAGTTGTGATTTTACGGAGAGTTAGCTAGGCTAGCTGTTTCCCCCTTTTATGCTAAGCTAAGCTAATCGATCCCTGGCTCATCTCTGCAAAAAAGCAGATAAGCATTATTTCCCAAAATGTAAAATAGGGTTTAAATGAATTAACTCAAACCATCTACACCAGTCCAGGCAACCATCACATCACATCGAATAAAATATTGAGGAACACTCTCCTTTTGGCCTTAAAATGAACTGTCCTGGGACAGAAGATGCCTTGCCTTCCTCAGCTGGAATAAACAAACATATTTTACAGTCCACCCTGCAGATCATAAAGAGAGCTCGCTCACTGAGAGACAGAGAGAGAGAGAGAGCTGACTGTACAATAAACTCAGATAAGCCATTGTAAACTAAACCAGTGTGTGTGTGACAGGGCCAGGCCAGGGGCTTTGTGACATGTGTGTTGATTTTCTTTTGATATTTGTCCAGCTTATTGGCTGCCGGACACACATAGTAATAGGTCCTTCAGTGTGATAGAACTAAAAATTTCCATTATCTGCTTCTTCCGGTCTCTGGAACCTATCAGTCCCGCACAGAGCCTCTGTCCTTCACTCTGTGGTGCAGGGAGGTGTGAACGGATGAGACTGGTAGGAGGGCAAAAGTTCATCTTTTGTGTGGGTCTTTGGGTGCACTTTTAGTCATTTCTCGAGGGATGTCAATGACAGTCTGACAGTCTGACAGTCTGACAGTCAGCCCACCACTTTGGTCCAGACTGAAATATCTCAACAATTATTGGATGGATTGCTATGAAATTTTGTACAGACATTACTTATCACCACAGTTTGAATCCCAATGATTGTGGTGATCCCCTGACCAGCAGGTTGACATTTGTGGTTCAGAGTGAAATGTCTGTTGGATGGACTACGAGGCAATTTGGTGCAAACATTTACTTCAAAATTAGCGAATGCTAGCGTGGTAACAGTGGTAAACATTGATGAAAACACTGCTGATGTTAAACTGACGTAAACTGCACAGAAATGACAACCTGGCCAGTAAAACACATGTTATAAATGCTTTGTGTTTTATGCCTAAATGTTCAGAAAAAATAAAGACAAGTGACTTAACATAATGACCTTTCTGCTGACACCATCCTCACACAAATGAACTACTGTATGTAATACTACCACACATATTTTTAACACTTTAATGCTCCTGACATGATAAACCCTTCTGATAAATGTTGCCAAAAATCTTCTAGCCAGTTATTACATTTACATCACTGTGACTGCTTTTAACTTTTCTCTATCTATCATTTAGTTGTTTTTTTTTTACAATGAGCATTACAACCTCAGTCTTGTTTCTTACAATGTGCACACATCCTGAGCCAAATAACATTTTGGCGTTGGTGAGTAAATGTGTCATCTCTCGAAGGCACACTCACTTGCACGTTGTTGTTTTGTTTTGGCAGGTAAAATTCCCGTTTGAGTGTGCGCGGCCTGCTGCGCAGCAAGGTCTCACATGCAAAGAGGCATTTTAAGAGAGTGGAGGATAAATTTAAAGCCCCTGCATTATCAGCCAACTTCAAACAAACTATCTGCAGCTAATGCAGACGGTGATTACCACCAAACCTACAGATAGTTCCCAAACTGAAATCTCACGGGGAGCTGTTGAGACCTGTGAGGATATGGAGTCTCTCTCTCCCTCTCTCTTGCCTGTGCTATTTCAGAATCAAAGTGCTCATCATTCATCTATTATTCAATCTGTTTCACTCTACTGTTTCTCTTTCTGTTTTCACATACAACATTTAGCCTCAGCCCACTTGGTGGAGCTATATTTATTTTTGGAGTCTTCGTTTTTTCCAGCTTGTGACGGAGAAGTCCTTCTGTCGCTGTGACCCTTTAATGTTGTGTCTCCTGGATGAAAACAGATGTCTATACAGAGGAGATGTGCTACTCTGTTGTACCTGTAATTCTTTCCATTTCCTCTATATTGCACTGCTATTTTCATTATTGATTCATATATTATATTTTTTGACAAATATAAATGTCTTCAAATTTCTTGTTTGTCTGACCAACACTTTAAAACCCCCAAATATCTTATTTACAATCACATAATAAAGTGAAAAACAGCAAATCTTAACATTTGAGAAGCTGAAACCAGAGACTGTTTGCAATTTTTGCTTGGTAATTGCAGAAATAATGATCAAATTAGAGCCCGACCGATATATCGGTCAGCCGATATTATTAGTCGACATTGGCCTATTCACAGATGTATCGGTATTGGCGTATATGTTGTCCGATATGTGCTGATATTTTTAAAAAATGTTTTAAAGTTATATAGGCAGCATTATGTATATTTGATCCTTTTTCTTAAACCAAGTTCTATGTGTTTTTTTTTATTTATAGTAATTTATAATTATTAAATTCCCAGTGAAGTTTACTGTTTCAGTGCACTGATGTCATTTTATACAATAAAGTTTATTGTTAAACTGTAAAATATCCTGCCTCCATTACATATCTTTGTCACAAGTGTTTCATAACCACATTTGAGGGATCATTGCAAAAAAATGTGTGTTTATGTATATATTCTGTATATATAAGATTATCGGCTGATATATTGACATATGAATTTTTAATAATATATCGGCATCAGCATCGGCCCCAAAAATCCAGTATTTGTCGGGCCCTAGATCAAATCGATCGATTAATCTATCAAAACAGTTGCAGGTTACGTCTCTGTCCGCTGACTAATTAATGAATCAGCTCCTCACTGCTTCATAAAAACATACAGTATTTTTATAAACAGTCATTACATTTGAATATGTGTATTATAAGGGGGCTGTTTTAGTAACTTGAAATAAGCCAGGCTGAGGGTTTATAATATAATAGTAAATGCACTAACAGGCTCCTAATGCACTTCTATAAGATATGAGAGAGGATACGCTGATTGCATTTGCTATCTAAGTACAGACTGTAACCTCAGTGTATCCAGGCACAAGTGTGTGTGTGTGTGTCAGTGTTCTGGAAACCAGGCTTTTATATAATGTTATATAATAATGATATAATAATGTTTCTTTTCTAGATGAATTTAAATACAACAAAAAAGCTGAAATCCAATCCCTACTTTTGGCTTTAGCTTGAATTAATTGGCATCAGCAGTGTGCTTAGGCCGAGGTCACTGCAGTCACAACTCTGTGCTGATGAAAGAAAGAAAAAGGGGGAAACAAAGGAAGCTTGGTGGACAAAAGTATCGGATCAATGAGCTTGTTCTGACTGCTTCTTTGGAGAAGAAAGGAGTTTTGGCACAATGTGATAGTGGAATAACACAGATACTGAATGCTAATTTTAGATGTTCTTAGTAGAGCTGCAATGATTAGTCGATTAATCAATTAGCCAATTGAAAGAAGATTATTTCAAATGAAGGATTGCTGCTTGTTTTTATCATATATATAAATGAAATATTTTTTGGTTTTTTAACTGTTGGTCTGATAAAACAAGCAATTTAAGGACACTACTTTGTGCTCTGGGAAGTCCTGGATAGACTAAACGATTCATTGATAATGGATATAATCATTAGTTGCAGCCCTGATCTATGAATATGCCTCTTGATGTTTTTGTAAGTTACAGTCTGAGGTTTGTCCCCTCATGAAGCCCGGTGACCAGGGCCTCGCTGTCACCGTCTGTACTAGATTCCTATTCACACACAGCTCTGAAAGGGCATATTTAATGACCTCTCATTATCATTTCTCTCTGAGGAAATAATTTCCAAACCGTCTCTACTTTACTGATTAGGCCTCAAAGGATTCCCCTGATGTTGTTTTCACTTCCTCCTTCCTTCATTGTAATGCAACTCTGTCCCTCGAGTTCTCATTTGTATAAGTGCTATTCCATGACACTGCTGTCCCCAAAGCTTTTCTGCTGGTTCCCTACTCTCTGCCACCACTCTCCCTCAAAACATGTCATTTTATGTAACCTTGATGTCTTTAACTGTTTGTTTATCTCCCTTTTTTCTCTCTCCACAGAATGATACCTGGTCTGAGCTGTACTCCTTTGCTGTATTCAAAGCAATGAGCCACATGCTGTGCATCGGTTATGGCCGGCAGGCCCCGGAGAGCCTATCTGATATCTGGCTCACCATGCTGAGTATGATTGTAGGAGCTACTTGCTATGCTGTTTTTATTGGCCATGCAACAGCTCTCATCCAATCCCTGGACTCCTCTAGACGGCAGTATCAGGAAAAGGTGAGGCGCTTCATTAAAACAACTCTGTGCCATGTTCTCCACAGTTCTCCACTTTTATTTCCCCTTAAGTAGCTCTAAGGTTGTTAAAATGATCTTACTGCTCACAACCTGACAAATATTCTGTATCGGCTTGTTCCAGCTCTCTGTCGAAGCTATAAGATGTGAAGTATTCAAACCCAGGACGCCATGTTTGTTCATGGCTGCACCATGCCATCACATGGAAATATTCTAGATGTCTTGTGCATCATTTTATACACATTTCCCCCAAATTCAGCCAGACATATTTGGTATCTTTGAAAACTTCCACTGGAATTTTAACTTTAATTTTGTGGGTTTGAACACTGTTTGTCTGCACAGCAGGAGTTTTATGCTCACTGAGCCGCTGGTGTGTCACTTGCCTTCTCTTTGTTAGTCATTGGCTGCAGCTGATTTTGCATTATTAAATATTTGCTGTTGATTAAATGGTAATTTATCAGACTGCAGCCTCGTCTATTCATTTATCTATAATACAGGATTTGCATGCAACAAATGTGAACTTTAAAAATTATAAAAATGTGTACAAAAATAGATGTAGAGTTGTGCAACAGCCTCAGGTCACACCCAGACACTTGTGTAGGACACACACGGGTAGGTGACCTTAATCACAAATCATCAGGTGGTGTTTAGCATAATATCATTAGACGGTATTTGTCTTTGACTATCAGACATCTTCTAAAACAGGGATGGGGATCAGGGGTGTGCTGAACAGTGCTGCAGCAGTGGCCTGGAGTGGTAACAGCGCAGCCTCCCTGTTTCCAAGCAGAGTCTTGCTGGCTGGGGAGCAGGGGGAGTGCTGCTGGCTTTCAGCAGCCAATCAGAGGCTGCGGGTGTGTTCGGCCAGGTAGAGCCACGTCGCCGGGGGCAGGGCGTATGGGGGGGCATGGGGGGGGGGGTGATGTGGGAGAGAGAGAGAATGAGACATAGAGAGAAAGAGAGTGTGTGTGTGTGTGATATGATGTCCCCTTGGGCAGCAGTAGAATTGATGAGGCAGCAGACCTGTGTGTCCTGCCAATGTCATCCTGAAGGTGACGTAAGCAACCATGGCTGCCTCTCTTTCTTTCTCTTGCCCTGATCACTCTCTCACTGGCTCTCACTCTACCTGCACTCTGTGTCATCTCTTATGCGTCTTTATCCCCTCTTTTAATGATCTCATCCCCTCTTTTCTCATCTCTATCTCTTAAATATCTCCCCCTGATTTTTGCCTCTCTGCCTTGTTTCCTATTTCCCCCTTTCGTTTATCTACCTCCAGAACTGAGTATCTCTCTCTCTCTCTCTCTCTCTCTCTCTCTCTCTTCCCCACTCTCTCTATCCTCTCTGGTGCTGATGTCCTTGAGAGGTGCAGTGCTACTGCTAACTGGCTGCTACAGGGAGCAAAGGGAGGGGGAGGGGAAACCTGTGGGAGACAGAAGGGCCTTGTTGTCGACACAACTCCTGGTGCACTGCAAGATATTTGAACGTTGTCTTTTTCTGTTTAGAGTCAGCTCTTTGTCTGGCTAGCATTATGTGAAACTCCTCATAGGTTTACTAGAGGGATATAAATTGTGTCCAATAAATGCTTTAGGAGACTACAATTCAGCAAGAGTGCTTACTGTGTGTCCTGGATAATGGGAGTTAAAACCGGTGGGGGATGTCACCTAAACGAGCAACCTGTCTAATAAAGAGACCCCCTTTTCCTTTTACTGGTGGTTGAAAGTTTAAATTTTCCGTTTTGAATCTGCACTACAAGCAGTCTGAACACTGTCTTATGTATTTAAGAGCTGTGATGAGAAGAAAAGGATATAATCCTCAGTCTGAATTGTATTCAGTTTAAGGATAAATTGAGAAGTGAAAGATGCCGTGAGTTCAAACGTCCGCTTTCACATCACAAATTTGTTCATAATCTTATGTGTTCTGCATGCATTCACTCACATTTAGACAACCTCTTTTCTAATGTATCCTCACCCTATCCCAGAATACATATGTGTATATTTGCTGAGGGAATAAAAGTACATTTTCCACAGAACCCCTTTTCTGACCAGTTGTCAGATTTTCTTTTCTCTGCTGCAAAGTAATTTTTCTGCTGCTCTGTGAGGATTAGTATTTGAGCTGAAGATGTGTTTATTTAAAAAAAAAAAAAAAAAAAACGCAGAGCAGAAAGTGCCAGCCATGCCATTGAGGCTGATGCTGATGCTGATGCTGCTGGGTGAATTCGCCATGCCTCCAGATAGGACTGTGAGTGACATTTTTAGCATTTGGAAAGTGTTAACAAAACAACTCTGCTGGCAGTCTGTTACAGCCCCTGCATGGCTCGAGCTACCATTGTATGGAGGTTTCCATTTCAGTAATGTCGGGCTTAGAATCCATGCAGGTTAAATTTAATCTGCTAAATGAAAATGAAATTGTAAATTTAGGGAAATTGGGCTTTGGCGGCGTTGGTGCCGAGACCTGAGGGTTATTTATACATAGTAACTGTGCACACTGACACATAGCAGAGGGGCAGACAGACCAGCATGGAAAGAAGCAGTCTCACTTGTTCCAGCTTCCACAAATTCACCTTCATTACACCAAATTTGGTTATGAGCTCTTGGAGATTCGAATGCTAGAGTTCATGTTTGTTGAAATGTGACAACCAAACTCAAAATCATAGAACTTGATGCACCCAAAAAAGAGGTGTTTGTATTGTGCAGCAGAAACACTTCTTATTTGGTGTGTTATATTCTATGGTTTTAAATTGTTATCCTGACATCACCATCTTTCATTTTATACCGTGCTAGGTCGCAGGAAAATGCAGCATTTAAGGCCCCTCACACCCACGCTCCATGGTTTTCACTTATTTTGCCTGATTATACCTTATCTAATGCTGCACTCATGCAGTGTTGGCAGAATGGGAAGAACACAAAACCCTTTTGTTTTTCAGACTTGTGTGTTCACGCATTATTCCAAAATGGTTGCCCACACTGCTAACCTCTTGACTTAAATAGCCTAAATGAGCTACTTTTGCAGTGTAACGTATTTGGAGCAGTTCATAACTAGTGAAACAAGATACAAACAAACAGTGTATAGCTCCTTTTTAACTGAAATTTACTGACACAATTGCATTAGTGTTATTATTGAGCTCTGTGGGCTGCATTTTGTTTATGGAAGGTGCGACATGAGTAAGTCTGTAAGATGTAACTCGCAGCAGCCATTTTGCCAGCGGTCTGTTGACACTTGTAGTTTTTTTCACCAGGAGGGAGATATTGTCGCTGTAAGAAATTCACAATATCTCAGACCCAGATTTACAACTACGCGGGTAACATGAACATTTTGTCCCAACTCGTAATTACTGTTCAGTCTGAACGATGCAACGTGCAGATGGAATACCTTTAACCTGAGCAGAAATCTAATTAGCCAGAATAAGTGAAAACACCTGTGTGGGTGTGCACGGCCTGAATCATTTACTGAGCAGAAATACTGTAGGTGGTCGGTGTGTTGCGCCGTCATTTGCTGTTCGCTGCCAAGTGTGAATAGAATAAATAGACCCTTTTCACGGCAGACATTTTGACTTGTCAAACCAGGAAAAGCACAGGTATAAATAATAACATTAACGATGGCTCCATTGTCCCGTAAGTCATGTCAGTGAGTGGGCATGCACAATACCAGAGCCCTGCAACTGGCTCGCCTAAATGGAATGCAGCCATCATTAATGTTATTAATTCAGCCTGTGCTTCTCCTGCTTTGACAAGTCAACATGTCTGCTGTGAAAAGGGTCTATTTGGCAAATTTCAAATATAACAGTATAATAACCTTTTTCACGGCGCATTTTGACTTGTCATTGTAGGAAAACCACAGGTGTTACTAATGACATTAATCAGCCAGCATGCACAATGCCAGGACCCTGAAACCATAGCAGCTAAATGGAATTCAGCCCTTGTTAATTTAATTACTTACACACGGCTTTTCCCACTGTGACATGTCAAAACATCCTGTTTGAAAAAGGCCTATTGGCATATTGTCAATATAAATTTGAGAAATGTTCGTATAATTGAAGAGTTTTGGTTATAGATGGAAAATCAGCATTTTATGCATCATAATTCAATATATAGGCCTATTCTACTCTAAGAAAACATTTTATACCATCAAAAATACTGCAAGCTTACTGTATATTTAGTCATTGTTTAGTTTTAGTCCATATATTAAAAGATGTGTCAATTAATTAAAGGGGGCTCCTTTTAATTTATCGCAGATTATGCCTCTAAAACATGCAACAGAAATCTGACTAGTCATATACTGTAACTATTCACAGATATACCTATTGCATTGATAATCAGCTCTTAATGGCTTCACAGGGGTATTTACATTGAGTCAGCTCTCCTCTCGTGTAGTGGGAGAGACTAATCTTAATCAGCGAGACAGAGAGCAGACAGTCTGGGCTCTTTCGCATGATGTGGCACTGGACAGGATACAAGATTGTTTTCTACCTTCTCCCCAGCCCTCCTCCTCTTCGTCTTAAAGCGGCTGGCACCATCAACAACAGTGATCTGTCTATTCTTAGCCACACCGCTTGTCACTGATTGCTCCAATTATCCAGAACCAGGCTGACTTTGCAAAGATAGTGGCCAAAGTGATTCCTACACCAACGTCTACAACAAAAACAATGTCTCTGTAGAGCCAAATGATATTCACTACTCTGGTAGAAAGTGTGTCTGATGTACAAACCCTTATCAGGAGGTCTCCTTTGGTCGTCACTTCCTTTGACTGAATTATAGGATTTTCAGTTTCCTTAGAAGCCTCGTTTCATTTAATAAGACTTTGTACTGCGTGAGACCCCACAGTGTGTTGTCCCTCCCTCTGTACACATCTCTGAATTGAAGACAGACAAGACAAGCTCTGACTTACCGCTATCTGATTTTCTTCTCTTTGGTGAATGTGCCTCATAATATAATGAGGCGATTTAGCAGGGAAAGAAGTGAATGAATTATACATCCACATGGCCGTTTGGGATGAACCCGAATTAGAATTTCCAATGGAGAGAGGTTGTGGGATGAGGAGAGGAGAAAAAAGGAGAGGAAATGGAAGGAAAGGAAAGGAACAAAAAGGAAAGGATGGGAGAAGGGAATGATAAAAGCTAATGGTTATATTGGGTCTCCAGTTAATGGGCTTAAAGGTAGAAAAAAGTAAAGTCAAAGACCAAACTCTCAATAAAGCTCCCTCCAAATTACAAATCATAAAATGCCAAATGAGTTCCCAAAAATGCAGTTTCGATGACAAAATGTCAGCGGAGGGTTTCGCTGCCACACACACTGTCATTAAAGTGACACAGAAAATGGATGTCATTTTCACTCTCATTTGGGTGTTTGTCAGTCCCCTCTGGGTACTGTGACGCACCGGCCAAATGCTTGCTCCCGGTGACACTGGAGAGATTTCAGGTTGGCCTGGCGATGATCGATACTGCATACTGTGACATGGCTCTCAAAGTCATGTCATTAAATGCTGCCATCTTGGTCCAGTCAGATAAGCTTTTGCTGCCTCATTCATTTGGACTTAGCGAAGTCACTATCCACCAGCATGAGTTTCATGTCTAACCACAGCTGCTCAGTTGCTGCATCTCAGCGGGGGAGTGTAAGGTTCCACCGTGCTACCAGACTGCCCCACACCTACACTTTGTTCACAATCAGCACTTCCATCCTATGAAAGGCACACCAGCTGCAGCGTTAGCTCTGATGCGTCAGATAAAGAGTTGTGACACAGGGTCAGATCCTCAGGCCATGCTCCATCTGCAGATGTCAGGGAGCAGAGTCACTCATGCAGGTGAGACTTTGTGTTGCGTAACTCCATCAGAGCTGTACAGCTGCCCCCACCCAGGAGACTTTTTCTTATGTTGAATAATTCAGATGTTGCATGTTTGGGTTATTTATGTTTATGTTTATGGCACAAGGAAGCAATGTGGGTATCATACAGAAACACGCATTGCTTTTTCTGGGCATAGTGACAATACTTTTAATGCCTTTTAGTGCAGCACAGTGTGGAATCGTGATATACCAACATCCCCTCTGCAATGACAGTATGTGGTGTGATGTTAAACCGACATACAGTGAAGAAAGAATTCATTTAAATTTGTTCTGGAATTTGAAATAGACCTGGGATGATGTTTTAGCACCTGTTGTCCCTCCTGTGAGTTGCTAACACCATGTCCAACCATGACTATGAAAACTTTAAATGCACACTAAAAATCACTGGGTTCAAATTTTACCCAGTTTGGGTCAATATAGCACTAACACAACACTGGGTTAATGTTACCCAGAAAGCCACTCAAGACAAGGTTGTTGTTTTGACCCAGTTTTAGTGTTATTTTCTATTTTACTGTTGGGTTATTTACCCAAACTAAAGCTTGTTATAATCTACTCTACTGTTTTTAAACTTACAAGTCATGGTTTGTTATAAATTATTAATAACTTGTGTATCTTTTGAATGTTCACATGTGTTCAAAAGGTCAGCACTAGGGCCTTTAAATATTCCTTTAGCGCCTCCTTGTGGACAAATAAAATAGCCTTGCAGTAGGTTCATTTCAGTGCCACCATGTAGCATTAAGTACCAATTAAGGCCTTAGCCAATCAGGGAAGGACACCAATTGGTATTGGTATCAATCAATCAATCAATCAATCAATCTTTTTTTATAAAGCATAATTCATACAGTGGCTGTAGCCCAATGTGCTGCACATGACCGGAAGACAATATGACAAAAACAAAAGCAAACAAACAGAGGTGAGCAAAGGCACACAAGAGCAAAACAACAAACAAAAAAATTATATACATATAAATAGATGGATGAAACAACAAATGACGAGGCACCTTATTAAGTAAAAGCCAGGCTAAAAATATATGTCTTAAGGTTTCTTTAAAAATGTCCACAGAGGTGGAAACCCTCAGATCCTCAGGCAGACTGTTCCAGAGACTAGGGCCACAGTGGCTAAAAGCTGAAATCCTTAGGATGACTAGAAGGCCAGCTACAGAGGATCTGCTAGGTACATATCTAAAAAGCATGTCTGAGAGGCTGGTGCCAGGCCATTCAGTGATTCAAAAACTAGTAAGAAAATCTTAAAATCAATTACAAAACTGATAGGCAACCAGTGCAATGACTTTAAAATAGGTGTTATGTCTACTTTCTGTCTGGTCTTCGTCAGTACTCGGTCTCGGTCTCGCTTCTGAACAAGTTGTGGGCGGCTAACAGCTTTTTTAGGTAGACCAAACAAGATAGCATTGCAATAGTCAAGCTTAGAGGTTATAAAAGCATGCATTAGTTTTTCTGCAATGTTTCTAAGATGATTAAAGGACACTTTGGTGATATTTCTAATGTGGGCTTCAAAACTGAGGTCAGAATCAAGTTTTTTGACCTGGTCTTTGGTATAAAGGGCTAATGACTGAAGGTGCACAGGGCTCTCTCTGACATCCATACATTTATGTCATATATGTACTGTAAATTGCACTAACCTATCAATCGGGCTAAAATCATTTAGGAATACAGAAATGTATATTTGGGTGTCATCTGCGTAGCTATGAAACTAAATTTTATGTTTTCTGATGACATCACCAAGTGGTAGCATTTAGAGGCTAAAAAGGACGGGACCTAAAATAGAACCTTGCGGGACCCCACAGGTTATGTCTGTTTTCTCTGAGTCACCCAGGGAAACAAAAAACTCCCAGCCAGTCAAATATGATCTGAACCCATTTAAAACCTTTCCTGAGAGACCAACCCAGTTTTCAAGTAGGATTTCATGGTCGACATTATCAAAGGCCGCACTAAGATCTAGTAGAACCAGGACTGAAAGCTTATTTGAATCAGTGTTAATTTTTTTGCCACTTTAACCAATGCCGTCTCTGTGCTGTGGTGGGCTCTGAAACCTGACTGAAAAGTCTCAAAGATATTGTTGTTTTTAATGAAAGTATTTACCTATTCAAGAACAACTTTTTCTAAAATCCAAGAAAGGGAGGTTTGATATGGTAGTTACTAAGAACTGAGGAATCTGTATTACTTTTACTGTGAACAAAGAGTGGTTTACAATACTTAATTCCTCTGACATAAAGTTAAAAACAGTTTTAAAAAATGGGGTAGGTATGGGTTCAAGCAAGCATGTTGAAGGTTTTAATCCAGAGACCACCTTTCTAATCACCTCTGTATCCACCAGAGAAAAAGAGTGCAAAGTATATTGACAGTGCTTAGTGCTTTCTAAAACATTATCCGACCTTGTCTGATTAATATGCATTCTAAGTGTTGTTATCTTATCTCTGAAAATTTGCTGCACTTAGTATTTAAGAAAACAAGCACTGGAGCATGTAGCGGTGGGATTTATCAGGCTGTCAATGGTCGTAAAAAGGAAAAAGGACCCTAGGATTGTTTTGGTTCTTATTTATGAGTTCAGAGAAGGGAGCCTGTCTGGCATTTCTCAGCGCCTTATTATATTCCGAAGGGTGAGTAGAATATTATAGTGGATCTGGAGTTCACTTTTCCTCCATCTACACTCAGCTTTTTGACAGTTTTGTTTAAGTTTGTTAACAGTCTCATTTTCCCACAGTGGCTTACATTTTAAAACAGGTTTTTTGAGTTTTAGTGGCACAACAAAGTTGTTGTCTGTAATTTTGTATTAAACTCATTTACTAGGGAATTAATAGATGAAGGGAGAGTTTGTATGCATAATGAAACTTTCAGCCACTTCAGGTGTAAGATGTCTTTTCTTTATAGTGAGCTCAGCATTAACCTGAGGCATGGGCACCGACAGACTAAATTCAATGCAATAATGATCAGATAGAGCGACATCTCCAATTGATGACATTTCAACATTTAGCCCCTTACTAACTGCCATAGACATGTTGTGTGAAATCAAGATCTTCTAATAGACTAATAAAATCGATGGCCCATTTGTCATTTATGTTGTCTATATGTAAGTTAAAATCACCAACAATAAGAATTTTATTATAATTTGTATTAATAATAAGCTCTGAGAAATCTGTTAAAAACTTGGAATACATGCCCTATATACAGTAATTGTTAGTATGGGTGACTGGCATTTGAAAAGAGCTAAAAACATCAAAGGAGACATTTCTACACGCAAAGGCCTTAACCCCCCTTTTTCCCTGTCTACAAGAATAGGAGAAGTCATAGTTTGAGGGGGCTGTTTCCAAAGGGAAAGGAAGTGCAGCCAAGTTTCGGATAAAAACAACAATCTAGTCAATGACCTACAATAAGGTCATTGACCAGGAAAGCTTTGTTTGACAGGTACCTAATTTTTAAAAATGCCATTTGCAGTTTCTGTGGCTTATGCTTCTGTGCACCGTGTTTTAATGGAATAAGAGTCTTGACTGGTGTACGAACTATGACATTTTCATTTTTAGCTTTGCTATAGGATATAAATCTGTCAGTGATTCTGACTGGAATGTCCATAGGTGTGGGAGTGGGAGGTTTTGGCCTAATAGTAGAAACAGAGAAATAAATGTGATCAGATAGTGGTTTAAATGACAGGAGAAACTGTGGGGGGAGCATTCACGCTGAGGTTGTACTATACAGAAAGATGGAGGATCTGGGTGGGGGGGGGTGTAACTTGCAGCACCGCATGCCGCAAGTTCACCGATAGCATTAGGCTACCATGCTTGTTGGGATGGATCCTGTCTCTTTTGAAAAGGGAGAAACAATCCCAAAAGAAATTCAAATTGTCAATAAAGCACATGTTGTGAGACCTGCTGGCAGACTGGAGCCAAGTGTGAAGGCTGAAGATTCTACTAAAACAGCCAGCTCTGCGCCTCAGAGTGGGGATGGGGCCTGATATAAAAACAGACTTTTCACAGTTCTTTAAAATGTTAAAAAGGAGGTTAAAATCATTTCTGGTGCACTCAGACTCCTGATGGGTTGTGTCATTTGTCCCCACTTGAACTATTATTCTTTTAATAGAGGTTTGGAGTGAGGGCAGTAGATCCTGGAGTTTATCCAGGATGTCAGGGACCCGTGGCTCCAGGGAAACAGTGTGTGATTGTGTTTAAGAAGTGGATGTTCCTGGTTATGGAATCTCCAATAGTTAATGTAGTGAGGGGGGAAGAGGGGACGAGGATATGGGGTGTGGGCTGGCTGTACAGAACAGTGGACGTTCAGGTACCTCCATCTGTGTTGAGTTCAGCGAACTAGGCTGGAAGGTCTGTGCAGGCAGACAGGGGTGAGGAGACGGCATCAGTCTTGGAAGGTGAATTATTCCCTGAGGCTCAGCCCAAAGAAGACTTCCTGAGCATCTGATTATGGCCTCCTTCAGCATCCTGTGGTGGGAGAAAGAGGTCATATCCTGGAGGGGGACTGCTTATTTTTCTTTCCCATGGTGGAGTGACGAGCCGCCCAATCAGTGCTGGCAACAGGTGGAGAAGACGCAGTGGTGACGGGAGGTGCCATAGCCAGAGAGGGGTCTGGGTCAGTGGAGTCGGGACTGCAGGGGCATTGCCGGGATGGACTGGACCTAATCTAGCAGGATCGCAGAGAGAAATAAGGGAGGTTGTAGAGAAGCCCCAACCGAATCTGTCTTGCAGCCATGGCGTACCACCTCCATCCCGGATGGCTGGGTCCATGGATAGGGTTGATTTGGTGTGGAGCTATAAACTGGGGCCTTGGGCCTGGTTCCAGTGTGAACCCCTGGGTCATCTGGCAGTGTTGGGGTGACCATCTGCAGTGTTATAGCGTCCAGGTCCAATGCAGCAGTGGTGGTGCCCGCTGCCTCCAGCTCACATTCGTGGACTGGCCAGTCTCCTCAGCTGCTAGACCCTCTGGGTGGACCGGTACAGTGCCAGTGTACATTGAGGCCAGCCAAAGGAGAGTGGCTGCAGAATCTGAGACCATTGGGGACATCAGGGAAGAGGGTGATTGGGCAGCTGGAACAGCAAGAGTGGAAGACTGCATATACGAAATATGCTTTGCCTGGGCAGCAGCTACAGAGACAAAGCTGTCAATCAGTTTATCCTTTTTTTGGAGCTCTGACTCCAGGTGGTGGATATCATCCCTTAACTGTGAGTAAGCAAGTTTGCAGTCCACACACACAGCCATAATAGCTTGTTTTCAGTCCAAGTATAGCAGTATAACTCATAAAACAACACAATTGTTAAAACGGAAGACTTAAAACAGCAAGATAAAGTAATCCAACGATCAGTAAAAGAATAGTGTCAAAAACAGGTTTTACTTGGCAGTAGACAGTGTCAGTGTATCCAGTTTCCAGCTTCATGCTCTGCAGCAGTCAGTGTGTTGCTGATAGTTCACCACATCAAAGTGGGTTGCCTCGTTGGCAGGATATATTTTATCTCCTTTCCAATAATACCATCCTGAATTCCTTTTATTTAGAGACTTTTGTGGACTGAGAGATCCTGTGCGTCCATAAGACTGTAAGTCTTAACAAATAATTCTGTTAAGAGGTTTAAGAATATTAGTGTTGTTGTTATTTCCTACCTGTTAAAATCCATGACTTTGGTTAAGTTAATGCGCTCTGTGTATTTTTATTTATTTCATTACAGTATGTGTGGATAAACTCAGCTGCACCTAAAAGGCCTTCATGCAGTAACTTTTCTTTCATAATTGAGTAAGCTCTCTGCTGTTTGTTACTGTTGTTGATATTATACATCAGATGAATTTATATTTTCTGTTCAGTGTAGCTGTATAGTAGTTTCATGTAGGTGGTATAGTTGTAAATTGCATAATTAGAATGATAATTAACATGTGTCATTCCTAGTTTTTAGTATGTTGCAAAAACCACATCAGTTCACAGATATTGATCGGAACTCAGTCTAATACAGAGAGGCTTGCATTACTTGTGTGTGATAGTGAATAAAGCACCATTTGAGGACATCTTCTTCTTCTCCAGTTCTTACCGGACTATCTGGTGATTGCAAATTCATGTAAGCAAATACACCTAGGGATTCTTTATTAAATAGGAGGTCTTAAGCTTGGGCTCATGCTACCAACACCATCTCCATCACAATATGCACATGGTGGTTTTGTACAAGAAACAATAAATTTGTGACACTGGGTCAAAAATAACAGATTGCTACTAGGTAAAGTTAATCCATTGTTGTATTGGTGCTATATTGACCCAAACTGAATAAAACTTTAGCCCAGTGATTTTTATTGTGTAGGTTAGACTCAATGCGGTCCTATTCAAAGATAACACCCCACTGTAAAAAGTAATCCCAGCGCAAATGCATGGCAAAGATTAGGCCACAAGTGAAACCTTAAAAATATGGTGTCTCTCTTACTTTAAATCTGTCCAACAAAGAATTAAATCTTTGAAAACTTCCATTTTAATTGTAAGGGTCTGATGATCAAAAATACTCAAATCTCTAAAATGGGGGTGGGTTAAAAGTGGTTGTGGGTGTTCACATCCATATTGGGTGAACAATTTAGACCTGTAGCACTTTTTCTATATAATTAATCATGTAGCATGATAATATTCCTAAACGTTTAGCCAGATGGCCAAACAGAGTGTTCTTGACTTGCAAAGTTTGACACCTGACCTCACTCCAAACGTAGTACGTGTTTCATTTACTGAAGACCACACTCCAGGCAAAAAACAACTGGAATAAGCAAGAACTGAAAATGGCTTAGGTACAAACCTGGCAGAGCATCATGATGGAAGATGCCAAGAAGTCTGCTGATGTTTTTGGGTCATAGAATCCAGTCAGTTATTTACTACGGTGGATTTGCAATCGATTATGAAATATGTAAGTTTATGTTGTTACTTTCTGTCTCCTGAAATTGGGGGACTGTTTATAGTAAGAGCTATAATTTCTACACAGTTCAGCTGATGTGAATGTAATCATCGTCAAATTGAATTGAGTGTCAGCGCCCAAATCTATTGTTTGAGTTCAGAGCCAGCACAACATAAAATATGTCACTGTTCTAATACTCCCTGAAAGAGCTGTAAATACTGGAAATAAATACGGTAGTTTCAACAATTTTCTTACCGATGTGACCCAAGTTATGTGAAATAGCAATCACAGTGGGGGGTCTGTTAAGTTTAGTAATTCAGGTTCAAACATTATATTATCTGGAATTACAGTGTCGTCGGGTCACTGGGATGGTTTTCATCTCAACATGAGTTACTGCACTGTTGTCATGAAGCCAGCATCCTCCCTGTGTAAACCTTTAGTATTCAGTTAACCTCTTTGCCTCTCTTATAGAAACAGAGAGCCAGTCTATCTGTCTCAGATAGTAAACAATTTCCAATTTAGGTTTATCTGACGCTCTTGATGATAGAGAGCACAAGGAAAACAGTGCGAGCAGGTGGACCGCATTGTTTTGACACGCGGCTGCTGACACAATATTGTCTGTCGCAGAACTGAACCTGGGCAGTAGTGCAGCAGTCTCACTCCTCAGGAGAAAACCTGCTGCATTGTCAGCTACTGTCAGGGGATGTCACTTGATGCCAGCTGACAGTTTTTGTAGTGTTAATCCACCAGACAGTAGAGTTTTAGGATCGACGGGATAGAGGGGATATGAGGATGACTTCCTCAGCCCCTGAAAGTTGTGAGTATACAGTATATGCCAGCCCGCTGAGCTGTCAATACAGCCCTCTCAAAATTGGGTTTTGGACAGCTTTATGGGTGCAGGGTTGAGCTGTAGTCTTATGAAGCTCTCCGTGTGAGCTGTGTTGAACCACGCACAGACTGACAGCAAAGAACAAGGAGAAATCTGTCTGTTCTGTTTACTGCCACATCTGTCTCTCCTCTGTTTGCAGCCCAGCCACGTAGTTTTTTGGTTTCTCAGTGGTCATTTTGGATGGATTGCGATTAACATATCTCAACAATAGAAGCTGATTGTTTGTGTTGTTGCCATGTTGGACCCTTCACTTTCTATTGATCTGGCATTGATTAACTTCTAGGGTGCATTGATCAAAGGGGGGAGTATGTTCATTTCAGTTGACAGCTGAAGGGCGTGTGCTTGCACTGTTTTGTGTGGTTGTTTGTACTGTGTTTGTTGACACGCATTATATATAGATGGAAATGTGTGAAGATATGGACACACACAATCTGAACCCTTTGCGCTTTAAAACTAGTGTAACCAGTTGTATTTTTCAAGGTTGATAGGTGACTTTGTCTTTTGTTCACATTGCTTTTGTATACTATTTGCTTACTTTGTTTATTTATTTAAAGGATAAGGCTGACAATATTCTATAACTTATTTATTGTCAGCAAATCCCATGAAAATACCGAAACAAATAACACCTTAGTCTTAATATTGTCTGACTTCCCTAACCTGCCTGTGGCACTCAGCCTCAGTTCATTGCTTCCTGAAGATAAACATCAACGGGCCACGAATACTGTGTATATTTTCATTTTTATAACGGTTAAATAATAACAGCTGGGCACTGTTGTTTTTAGCAAATATTACTGACACAGGAGTAAATAGCGCTTTTGTTGGGGACTATTTTCAGCTGCAGATTTGGTGCTCTAGTGAGTATTTATGGCAACATGGACCGTGTATGCTGGATATACTCAAAATAAAGTACAGTGCCTGTGTTCATCATAATGAAGGAACATGTCACCAAGTGCGACAGTGTGGCTCACTGATGTGTTTTTAATAGTTTTTGGACATGAGTAGGGGCATAGAAGCTACAATATATCAGACTTTGGTTACACAGACAATACCTGTCAGTAGCATCAAGTCATTGTTGGTTGTGGTCTTTTCATGGGATTTGCTGACAATAAGAAAAATAAAGCATATCACAGGACTTATCCTTTCACAAGGACAATACAGATAAACATTGTTACATAGGAAAAATAAAAGCCTTCATCTCTGGTCAGGCAATCATGATACAACACTTAACATGCTGACTGTGAATTAATAAAAAGTGGGTTTTTATTCCTGTATGTTTTAAAAATATTTACAGGCCCTGCATTAACAGAACATTATCTCTGTCTGACCTGCTCCCTCTTAGTACAAACAAGTGGAGCAGTATATGTCCTTCCACAAGCTGCCTGCTGACTTCCGACAGAAAATCCATGACTATTATGAGCACAGATATCAGGGCAAGATGTTTGATGAGGAGAGCATTCTGGGAGAACTCAGCGAGCCTCTAAGAGAGGTAAGACACACAAACACACACGTGCCTGGACACATACACAATTTCCACACGTATTTTAAATTTGCCTTTAATTATCTTGTGATTTTATTACAGTGAAATACAGTGAAGTGGAACTTTTATTGTAATCTTAGTTTCACTGAAATATTAATTAGTTATTAATTATTTAGTAGATTATAGTGTACACTTGTATGCACAGTGTATCTCACACCCGACCTCAGTGTAGTACTTCAGTTGCATATTTGACACAAACTTCTCTGTGTTTGTTTGCACCAAACATTGTTTCCATTTTTAGGAAATTGTCAACTTCAACTGTCGCAAGCTGGTGGCTTCCATGCCGCTGTTTGCCAACGCAGAGCCAAACTTTGTGACCGCCATGCTGACCAAGCTGCGCTTTGAAGTATTCCAGCCACATGACTACATTATAAGGGAGGGCACCATTGGGAAGAAAATGTACTTCATCCAGCATGGAGTCTGCAGCGTCATCACTAAAGGCACCCTTGCAATGAAACTCTCTGATGGCTCATATTTTGGAGGTAGGACACACTTAGTGGCTTTGTTTCATTGCATTATAATGGTATTTTTAACTTCTCCTTTTAAGCCGTTGCACTTTCTCTTCCCTCGTTTCAGAGATCTGTCTATTGACGAGGGGCCGGCGAACAGCCAGCGTCCGAGCAGAGACTTACTGTCGACTCTACTCTCTCTCTGTTGACCACTTCAATGAGGTGCTGGAAGAATATCCCATGATGAGACGAGCCTTCGAGACTGTTGCTATTGACCGTCTAGACCGCATAGGTAAAAAACAACGGCAAAAAAAGCAAACTGTAGATTCACAGCCGAACTAATTTAGGAAGATTCATTCAATTCCCGTTGATCAGAAAGGTGGTTCACAGTAAAACGGATAAAAGAGACAAAACATAGGAAGAAAATGATGACAAATATCTGAAATAAATATATCTATAAATAACACATTATTAGCATTTTAAAAGCTTTACACACAAAATAGCATCCATGTAGCCATTATTAGTCTGAATGCTGCTCTTCAAATAAGATAAAATAAATAAAGTGCTCTGAAATGAACCCCTGTACAGAAAAAGTGCTCAGGAAGTGAGCACAATAATATTATATTCATGTTGAAATAGGCAGTAAAACGAGCTGTGCTGTTCCCACAGAATGACACGGGACACTGTAACAGTAGATGAGAGCACAGGGTGACACGTCCATTTTCCTCAGGGCTAGTTCGGCTAGAGGATGTACCTGGTGTGAAGGACATCACATGCTATATCTAACTCATATTGTTCTCCATTTTTAAATCCTCCTGTTTACACATTTTCATGCTTTGTTCTCCATTTGTCCTCCCTGTCCTGTCCTTTCTCTTCTCTGCATGTACCTTGTCTTTTAATAATCAATCCATGCTTTTTTCCTTCTACAGGTAAAAAGAACTCAATCTTGATGCACAAAGTTCAGCACGATCTCAACTCCGGTGTCTTCAACAACCAGGAGAACGAGATGATCCAGGAGATTGTCAAGTATGACCGTGAAATGGTAAAGCTGGTGGACCTGCAGCGGCCGCGGGCCATGTCTATGACCCCATCCATCGGGGGTATCTTTGCTCCTCCTGGCCAGCCGCAGACAGGCTCTGCTATCGCCACCCTCCAGCAGGCTGTGGCCATGAGCTTCTGCCCTCAGATGGCGAGTCCTTTGGTCGGTCCAGGGACTCTGCAGTCTCCCCGGATGGTGCGAAGGTTTCAGGTGATGCAGAACCTGTCCAGCCCAGTCTCCATGTCTCCTCTTCAGTCTCAACCACCTCAGACGCTCGGAGGGATGTTTGGATCTGCAGTCTCCAGCCCACCTGTTCAAAGCCCGCTCGCAGCTTCAGGACGGACTTTCCAGTACATGGCGAGCGCAGGACCCTCTGGGTCCCAGTTGTCCCTAGTACAGCACCATGCACCCAGCCCCACACAGACCCAGCAGAGGCCTGCCTCGCACAAGAGCACCCACTCCCTTCAGACAGGCAGCTTGAGCCAGGATACCCGTGCCCTGTCTGCCTCCCAGCCTTCACTCCCCCAGGAGGGAACACCACAAGCTGCCTCTGCAGCCCCCAGCCCTTCACCCTCCACCCGCACCTCCAACACCTCCATCGGCCCCTCTCAGCCCCCTCACCCCAGCCTGCCCGGGCCCTCAGGGGTGGGGAGATCAGCGGGTGCGCAACAGAGGGTGGCCTTTGCCTCCACACCTCCTCCCGGTGGACCTGCTGGGGCAGTAGCAGCAGCTGCTGGATCAGGACCTCCAGACTCTGGAGTTCCCAAGAAAGATTCAATTGTCAGCCTTCCAGAGTTAGACTCTGCCAGATCCCGGCTGTCTTCCAACTTGTGACCCTGGTAGAGTTCAGGAAAGAGGCCTTTTTTGTAGGAGAAATTGTTTGTTTTAGGTCAGTTCAGCTGATCTGTCAGCCTGTTAAATGACCAATCGGCTGCCCGCGCCACCAGTCATTCGACCTGGATGCACTGTGTGCTGGTGTCAGCAGAAGGAAAAGAGCAACTCAAAGTCTTGAGACACTATGGCTAGGAGGAGTCTATACAATTAAACTAGTATAACTATAAGGTGGAACTGGTCTAATCTACTGTGCCAGCACCTTTAGTCTTAGTATCACCCCTTACACTCTGCTTCCAAACACCTACTGTATATCGCTGTCTTTACTGTAAAGATATGAAGAAAAGTATGATTAATGTAACATTTGCATACTGTGTAGAATCCATGCAATGCAATCTAGCAGGAGCTGGACTTAAAAATGAAAATCAGGGACTTGAGGTCAAATGACAATGACATTTTAAGCGTTCAAAAAGTGTTTTGAGTGTAATTTTTCCGTATAAGCTGTCGTAGCAAAAGAACACATTGCTCTTCATATTGTTTAAAATAGTAGTGAAATTAGTGTTTTAGACCGCTGGTCGATCTTACATCGATGTGTAAATATTTGATGAAAAAAGTACGGAAGGATATTATATTCATTGTATCTACCCAAACCAAAGTTGAGCTTGAACACAAAGTCTGGTTGTGTCTGTATCAACTAAAAAAGAAACATAGAAGAAAATGCCATTTATTTAACTGCCTTGATTCAACGTTAGAAGCCATATATTTGGTTTGTGTGTATGTATATATGTGGGTGTAAGTTTGTGTGCGTGAGTTTGTTGGTATGTTTTGGTTATATTTTCAGAGAATGGACTCACACACTCTCTACACGGCTCAAGCGCGATTGGTTTGACGCGCTGACGGTGGCACTGACCCGTTTTCATGAAACATCTGGGAAGTGGTCAGCTGTTTGGTCAGCGTACTGATTGTAACCTTGAAGGCAAAAGTGGTTAAATAATCTGAGCTTTATCGAAAGGAAACATTTGTGAACAACCCATACTGTATACTTGCTTGTTTTTGTCTAGGTTTATTGATTAACACATGCAATATAATTCTGCAATACTCTACCCCGCCTATATATATAAATATATATGAATACAAATATCTATACATATGCTGTACAGGAAAGTGAACTTCTTTCTTTTTTCCTTTTTCTTTTTAATGTGAAATCTTAAAGAATCCAGCAGCTATTGTGGCTTCACTTGAGGTATTGTAATCCAGTGACCATGTTGTTACCTTAACCAAAAATGTTTGAGGGAATGAGAGGATGTGCAGTGTCATTTTCGTGAAAAAAAAAACACAAAAAAAAAAGACAGAACGGGCAAACTTTTTAGGAGGAATCCACACTTTGAGTTCAGCAAGTCAGATCTTCAAAAAAATGTCACTTTAAAGCCCATTTGAAGGTGTTAAATTGTAAGATTAATGGGGCAAGAAGGCCTCACTTGTAAACTATCTTTGCTCCATATCGAAGTCTCTAAATGCCCTGCGTCACCCAAAACTACTATGAATGTCTCAACATTTCGATCCACAACAATCCCAGTATTCAAATTTAAGATTGAGCCGAGGCTTTGGTTATATTTGTTCTAAATATTCTGATCGTGTTGAACCTAAAAGCCTTCTCTTGCTGAATGTATGCCATACGAGAAGGAAGAGAGCTAATCAGATACAAACTGCCATGTAAATAAAGGGATGGAGATTTAAAGAGGCTTTTATGATGCAAGGGGGTTGTGGGCATTGCTGTATGTGTTGCCGAGTGTCTGTGCGATCTTTTTAGGTTTGATGATGCTTCTCTGGGTTGAACGTTGCTGTAATTTATCCTGTATGCTACCCCCACCCACCCTACACCCCCACCCCCAGATCTAACATGAGAGGATACAGGCGAGAGCGAGACGTAACCACTTTGAACTCCTCTGTCCAAAGCAAGCTCTGAGGACATCCAGTTAAGCACCTTGCGTTGCACTATGACCTTGTAATCAAAATGAAAATCAATGCTCTATTCTTTTAAAATGGTTTGCGGCACTTCTCCTGGACCCATTACCTGGTTAAACTGTAAGGACAAAAGTGAATCCAATTGGGATAGAAAATAGGCAGCTGATTCAATGTGTTAAACAAACACGGCGTCCAACTTTTTCAGCTCTGAGCATCGATCCAGAGCCAAACTGTAAAATCGATGCAATGGACATTTCACTCAGGTTTGTTACCTTTCCAGAGAGATGTATTGATTGCTGCAGCGTGGCTTCCCATTGATTTATGTAGGCTTGTCTATCCTCCTATAATCAACTTGTTGATTTAACCATGCTGAAAGATTCCCCTTGAATTTTGATTGGCTTAGAAAAACAAGGAGGAACTGGTGGAGTCATAACCCTTAGATTGCTATTAGTATATCCCGCTTGATGCTGCCATTTGATGCTGTTTAAATCTTGAAACAAGGTGTAGGTGATTACTTTTATCCAAGGGCTTCATTCATATGGCTTGTAAACCCTGGCTCATTGTTACTGTAGAGCAGCTGCATTCTCACTTTATGTTTGATCAATAACATGCACTAAACCTCGTTCTTTGTCATACCTGGGTCACAGTGCTGTGACCTGATTCATTGGCAACACAGGAACTTTCTATTGCTTTTTTTCCTATGGGAAAGGTACATGCCAAAAGGCCAATACGATTGTGAATGAACCGGGTCCATTTGAGTCAATAGCTGTTGTGTGCTTCAATACTGTTCCAGTGCAATCAATTGGTCCTCTTCCCTATTCCTTTGTGCTAATACCAGAGTTTGCCCTATTAAGCTGCTATCAGGACTGTGCTGATATTATTTGAATGAGTCCACAGTCAGTGAGAGCAAGATGGAAGGAGAGTTAAAAGAGCTAATGTTTCAGGCAATATCAGGCAACGTGTCTGTTTCATTGCATCCATCCAGTAAGATACTGTAGTGTGTAATTCACTCCCACTCAAAGGATGGCATCCCAGACACTTTGATCAGTACCACTCTGTTTGAACCCTCAGCCATGAGGCTGATACAGCCCTGGCCAAATCACACACTTCTGTCAGTTATCTGGTTCGTGTCTGTGTCACAAGCGTGTTCAGTCAGTTGGCTCCGAGCCACCATTGACTTGTTGTGCGTGTGCCGTAGCGCTGTATTTTCCTGATGGCTGGGGGTTCAAAGTGCGATTGTTTAATGGTTCTTCTTCTGGACCTTGCTGTGAAGTGGGATTGAAATCCCTCACACATGTTTGACACTGACTGACAATTATTGAGAGTATCTAAGTTTCAAACCTCTCATTCTTGCTGTACCAGATATTAAAGGTACTGAATGCCTTGGTGTTGATATGTTAGCAAATCAGGGTATTCTTTTTGTTTGTAAAAGTGTCTTTGATTTATCAGTATATTTTGTTTGGTTATTGTTTGGTTATTGTTTTTACAATGTGCCCCATGCACACGGACTGTATATACCTTGTGCCTAGTATATCTAGTTTCCACATAGTCTATTTTTGTGGTATGTATGTGCCTGTAAAAATGCAAATATGTGTTTTTATTTTCAACTTGCAATATATGTAAAAAAAAAAAAAAAAAACATTAGACGAAAACTAGTATTGCTGAATTAAAATGACAATGTCAGTATATATAATTTTCCCTGATTTGGGAAACACAAAATTGCACATTTTTGTTGGTTTGAGCCTTCCAACACCATGCGCGCTGTACTCTGTACTTTCATGTTCTGTACATATGGTATACACAGAGATGTGGGGCACATTGTTGTGTTTTTACCACAACCTGCTGTACAAGAAACATTTTCTACAGTGAGAGGGTGAGCTCTGACAGGCTTCTGGTGGATATCGGCAGTCTAGACGTTAGCTTAGATGACTTGCTTGCTGCACAGAGCCAAAAATAAAAAAAAGAAATTATATATTAAAAAAAACAAACTGTGGAGATGCCTGCACAATATAAATAAACAAAACTAGGCTGTGCACATGCTGGAAAATCTTTCTCAAACCATAAGTTGCACAGTTGAACTCTGATGCTGGTTGTACACTGATTTGGTGTTTGCCATTTTGGAAAAAAAAAAAAAAAAAATCTTTCCAAGGCTGAATTTGGCTCAGCCACAGCAGTCACGAACTTGACTCCTGGTTGAGTTACCTTGACATATAATAGCAGAGTGCATGCTTGTATTTTTCTTATCTAAGCAGAGTTCTGTGTACGATTCTTAGTGGGACCTTCAAATCTAGACATTGTCGTGTACCAACTACTGTACAATGATTTTATTTAGTCTAACAGTTAAACCTTTGTGTCGTAGCTACTGTAGCCTGCTTAGCTTACCTAAGCCTTCTCTCTGCTTCAGGACTCTGTGTATTGTGTGCTTGAGTTTGTGTGCGTGTGTGTGTTCCTGTGCCTTTCCTTCTATAATGTTGGTCCCACTTGAGAATATGATGCCATTTAGGGGTTTAATACCCACGTGAAGCCGAGAGAGACACCAGCACAAGCTGGAAAGTGTTAGACGGTCACGACTCCATTTGATCTAAAAAAGAAAAAAAAACACCGTAATGCTCCTAGAAATGACTCTAGCACATCTCTAGACTTAGTAGCATTCCACAGCCTGCACGAGCAGCTCGGTGTGGGCATCCAGACACACTATACCAGCACCATGTAGACAATACCACAGATATATGACACAGCATGTGTTCTCTCTCTCTCTCTCTAGAGGCCAGTCTGCAACCATCTCAGGCTGTGCTCGGCTTCCGCTCTTAACAAAAAGGATCAAGTATTTCAGAACTCCAGCTCTGTCTAAGTTGATGTCTATAATCCGGGTACAAATCAGCTCCCAGTCCGAGCCGCAGCACTTCCAAATAGATCTCAACGGATCAGAGTGATACTTGGGATGCTGGCGATGTTTTGCGCTGTCCAGTCCTTTCAGACTGAGATGCACAGCTGGCGGTGAGGGCACGGGGCTGATTTGAACTTGCATCCAAAAGGCTGTCTTGTCCACCACCTCTGCTGGCCGAGAACACAGAGCCACACCCTGGTCTCTCTCAATAAGCTGGTCTGTCAGTCAGTGGCAATGTTGTTTAAGCGTTCGTAAAAAGACGATACATTGTTGTGCAATAAAAAGATGAGCGCATTGGCATACTTATCTGCGTGTGGACATTTATTCATTGGTGTGTCTTTGTTGGTCAGTATGCTGCGTTGGATGCAGTGTTTGTGTGTGTGTGAACATTTAACGCACCTCCTGAGTTACACTGGTAGCTGCAAACACGTGCACACAAACACACACACACACCTCAACCTTGTAAATCAGCCAGCAACCCCTCCACCCTCATTCTACCCCACATCAGATGAGATCTCTCTCTCTCTCTCCCTCTCCCTCTCTCTCTCTCTCTCTCTGCAGACAGGGGCTCTGCTGCATCCCTGATGAGATGTCTGAGCTCCGTCTAAGAGCTTTCCGCTTGTGTGTGCATGTGAACGAGCGCAGCACAGCAGCAAGTGTATTTATTCCTGTACCTAAGAGCGCGTGCGTGCAAATGCAAGCCCTAGTTTTGTATTTGTCTGATACAGAGAGAGAGTAAATGAACCAGTGGCAGGAGTGTGTGTGTGTGTGTGTGAAAGGGTGGGGGGGGGGGGGGGGGTGCGTCAGAGATGAGGGCAGTCCAAGGACACACTCCTCTGGCAGCCTGGGAGCAGCACCCACCCGTTCCCTCTCTGTCTATTTCTTTTCCTTTGCTTTCTGCACACACACACGCGCGCACACACACGCACACACGCACACACACATGCATGTCTGGATCCTCAGTGATTATGCATGGCACACTGAGATAGAAAGATTAAAATTACATGCAAGGTGAGGTTTTCACACAGAGCTCTACACCATTCATGTTGCCTCCTCAAATCTACACGGTGCTGGTACAAATTTGGGTGAGGCCATCCGCAGTGCGTGTACGTAGTTTTACCTTGACGTGACATAATGTCCTCTCTCTCTTCCACTCTATTGACACACACACACACACACTCTCTCTCTCTCTATCTCTCTCTACCCATTTCATTGTAATTCAATGAGGAAGCAATGTACTGATAGTGGCTGCAGGCAGATACTACACCAAGTTGTGAAGCTATATGTAGTCTGAGTATATAGTTTCATCTTGTATATGGCCGAGGATTGTCCTCTACCTCGTTTCCTCTGCTGTGTCCCTGGCTGTCCTACTTCAATTAATCATATCAGCATCTCCTGCACTACCCCCCCTGGCTGTTTACCTCCAGAGGGCAATTTGCTTATTTAGCTGCTTACTGGTACCCTTGTCCCTTCCCATCCATCTCCTTCCAGTTTCCTCACACTGCACGGGCAGTGGTGGAAAGTAACTAAGTACATTTACTCAAGTACTGTACTTAAGTACAATTTTGAGGTACTTGTGCTTTACATGAATATTTCCATTGTATGCTACTTTATACTTCCACTCCACTACGTTTAAAAAGGAAATATTGTTCTTTCTACTCCACTACATTTATTTGACAGCTTTAGTGGCTTTTCAGATGAAGATTTGTCACAATGGATAATATAACAAGCTTTTTTTTGGGATTTTGACGTCTTACAAAAAGCAGTGTGTAGTCAGGGTCATATTTCAGATGTCTATGAGTTGTTAACAGCTCCACCAAATAGTGATTTTTCCCTCTAAACTTCTCACATGGTTTCATTTCAATAAATGTTCAAATGATCCAATATTTCACCAAAAATCAAAGATTAGAGAAAAAGTCCAAAAACTGAAAGCAGATTTGTGTATCAGAACTTTGTTTTTTCTTCTTTCCTCTCCTATTAATCATCTCACTACCCCTCAGATTTATCTGGTGACCCTTTGGAGGGTCCTGACCCCTAGTTGGGAACCACTGGACTAAACTAGCTAACTGTATATAAAGTAGTCCACTACTTTTACTTTAATACTTGAAGTACATTTTGCTGCTAATACTTAAGTACTTTTACTTAAGTAGGATTTTTCATGCAGGACACTGTGCACAGGTCTTCATCACCTTGCCGTTTTGTCCGTTTTTAGAAGCTAAACATTTGTTTCCCCCAGGTTTTCCCAGTACGCCAAATCTGCATTTTCAGCAACAGCAATTCATAAGGACGTTTGTTATTGTTCTAACATTTGCAGGTGCTCTTGTGAATGTGCTGTGTGTGTGTGTGTGTGTGTGTGTGTGTGTGTGTGTGTGCATGGAAAGAGGACACACACACAGGCACAAGCACTCACCCTCCTGCCCTCACATTTCCCTACTGATGAAGCTCCTTCAGCCATGTCTCTCTGCACTGGGGAGCATCTCAAAAACACAGCTAAAATCTGAATGCCAGGATTAGCATTTGGTCCAAGCTCTGAGTCCATGAATGAGTCAGTGAGCAAGACATAGAGAGAGAGAGAGAGAGAAAGAGAGAGACAGTAAATCATCTAACAGCCGCAGGCAGCCTCAGTAACATCACAGTTGCCGGACAGTGGGTGGGGAGGAAGTGAGAAGTGCGTCAAGCTGAAATGATCAAGAGAAAAACATACAGTTAGAGACAAGAAGTGTCACATGATCTTTACTATGTCATCTAATTAAAAAGAAAAATTCAATTGAATTGGGTGGTCCTCTTATCTTTGTTCCTGCAGCGAGTTGTTTTATTGTCTTTTATTGGTCAAATAGAGATATTTTCCTCTGACTGATCAATGCAATCTTCATCCAAGGACACGCGGCTACAAGTCACGCGACTCTGACCAAACTGTAATTCAGTCTGCCATCCAATGGCACAGCATAAAACAGGAGATGGTAAAGAGATTTTTTCCCCCTCACTGTTTGAACTGTCGAGTAATCCAAGAATTTATGAACACCACACGTGACAAAACATACAATCTCTGCTATAATTTATAAATAGTTAAAAAACTGATCACACACACATTTTCAACCACTACACATATAAATCCAACTGTATCACAAACCATTTTGTACGATGATCAGTATGATTCTCATATTGTGGCCATAATCAAGAAATTCAGACATTTTTTGCAGCGTGACCTCAGTCTATTATTATTAAGTATTTTATATGTTTATGAATAGCTTCTTCTCAATATTTTTACATACGTGACTGAGAAGGAGGAAGAGGGCAACAACAGGAACAAGGGCATAGCCTGCACGCAGTATGCAGCTCATACATATAGTACAATATTTTATATAAATTATGAACCTGTTTAAAAGTAGTTTCTGAATGCTGTTTTCAAAGTGAACTATGTAAGGTCTTTAAAGTGGCTATAATTGATTATTGATTACTATTTTTAATATATAACAATGTATCATCTGACAATGTGTAATGTCAGAATCGCAATGTCGCTCATTGTGATGAATCTACAGAAATCAATGAATGAAATCAATCCTGTCTGACAAAGAATTGATTTCAAAATACTACTGTTGGTGTGAGTCTCCTCCTCAGTCCCTCTCTGCAGCCACACTCTCTCATCTCCAGCCCCTGCTCACTTCTCCCACGCCATCTACTTTCATCCCACTCCCCAGACCTGCCGTCCTCCAGCTGTCCACCACGTGCCCCCGGACTTTCCCTTCCTTTCCCCATCTACACACCTGTTCCCACTTCTCATCAGTCCTGCAGTTAACTGGTCTACTCCGCCCACTCCTCACCTGCAACTCATTCTCTCATCAGACACTCACTACTTAAACCGGTCCATTGGCTTTGTCCTCTGCCAGTTTGTCATTGTTGCTTCTGTGGATCTTCAGCCTGATTTTTTTTTTTTTTTTTTTTAAATTATATAAAATAAACCTGCCTTTTCCCTTTTGGATTTGTTCGCCTGATTTGAACCATCCAGACCTCACAGGTTGTCTGGGACAGGTCTGCTTTCTGTTCCCAGAGTCAAAACTAAACATGGAGAAACAGCAATGAATTTTTTATGCACCACTTATATGGAACAAACTCCCAGAAAACTGCAAGTCTGCTGCAACTCTCAGTTCTTTGAAATCAAGGCTGAAGACTTTTCTGTCTGCAGCTGCCAAATCTGAGGCTTTTGATTCATTTCTTACATTATAACTTTTATTCTCACATTTTATCTCATTCTATTTCAGCTTATTCTTATTTTCTATTCTCTTAACTCTCTAATAACAATTTTTACTTTGAATTGCCTTGTTTAAATTGTGCTATACAAATAAATTTGCCTTGCCTTACAGAGAATTATCACCTGACTGTAGCTCCTCTCAGCTTTACAGAGATTTATAGCGTCTTTCAGCTCATGTTTCGGTTTACCAGCCAGCAACTTTACTGTCTTTACTGTTAATGTCCTTTTCGGCCACAGCAGGCAGCTGTTTTCAGCGAAAAAGCTCTAAAAACCCACTGTACACTACCTGCTCAGCACCGAACGGCAGGCAGACACAGTTAGCGACTAGCTAGTGAACATAGTGAAGCATTTAGCAGCTAAAGGGCCAGATATTTCTTTTTGGTAGAGACCAAAAAGAAAGCTAAAGGAGAGTGTATTTTGGATTTACATTCATCAGTTTGAAAGAAACACAACTCCAAATGAATGATAATGTTGTTCTGTAACTACTGGATGTGTAAATAAGCCACGGTTTGCTAGCAAGTTCAGCATATCAACTTAAAAAGTGATATGTCAGTGTTGTGTTCACAACTTGTTTCTGCTGCTCCTAATTGGCAAATAAATCTGTTATTGCAGGTTTAAGGTGTTTTCTGCCCAAACCCCGACATATGAAACTTTCCCCTGCTCAGACCTACAGCTTCTGAAAGCTTTTGTCGTAAAAATGTCCTCCCCATGAAAGAGAAAAGATAAAAATGAGAGGAAAGGCAGAGGAAAGAAGAGGAGCTAAAAGGCTGGCTGCTGGGCTCTGTGAGCAGCTGGCTCGAGCAGCTCTCCATGCATCTGCTCTGCTAAACACTTCCCATTACAGACGACCCAGAAACGTCCATGAACCCCCTGGCCAAAAGAACAGGAAAGAAAGAGAGAGGATGAAGAAAAAAAACAGGATGCAGAGAGCAAAGCAGTGATATAGTAGAAATATAGAGAACAGGAAATATGATTCATGAAGAAATTAAAAAAAAAATCTCCAGGTTGGTATTACCTTTTTCCCCCAAGCACTTTGTTTCGTTAGCAAAACATTTAACCTCCTCAAGTCTTTAGGCTCTTTCAGCTGTGATTGTTTTGCAATAGGAAACAAAGGCCCCCGCTCAATAATTTCACTCCATCATCCGCTTCTACCGATAATATTTGCTCTGGGCCGCCAGCTGAAGTGATGAGAGCCAGGACAATGCTTTGGCGTCTGAATCATCTCATCTGTTCTGCTCTGTCAAGGTCTGTACTCAGTGAGTCTGTGGTTATTCATCATAGCAGACACACTCACACATTCACACACGCACAGAAAGGAAAAAAAAATTTCACCATCCAAGTGTGTCCCTCATTGCAATGATTTTAATAACTACAACAGTGCAACACTTAAGTTACCTCCCAATCTTTGTGTGTGTCTGTGTTATTATGTCTTCACGTACACATTTTAACAACATTTAAATTTAATTCAAACATCTTGTAATGTTTAAAGGTCTTATTCTCAAATTTGTGTCCATTCTGAGTACGGATAAAACTTTACCCTCTGTTGTAGCTTGTTAGGCTAATGCAGAATTCGGAAAAATAACGTACAATATATTGTGGTGAGCAGCCCAAGCCCCCCAACTATTTGCAAACATCATATAAGTCTTGCTGAGTCCAACCTGAAAGTAAACATAGAAATGACACCCTTGGATCAGCGATTGTAGCTAACTACACAGGCATCGACTTCTATGACAACTTACTTTCTAAGCAAGTTTATTTGGAAAGTGTTATGAAGCTTGTCAAGATAAACGTCTGCATTTCCTGAATCTCTACAACAGGGGAAGACCCAGGCGGAAAATATGGATTTTCCTTAATGTTGGCTGTGGTAACATTTGAAGTGAAAATGCTACTATAGACGAATCCGGCGGCTGATTTATGTGTTGTGCTCTCAAGCGCCGCCGCCATTACTGCGGTGGCAGAGTGGAACTGAACACATCTACACCAACAGTGAAAGCAAACGTTTGGTTTAATCACAACCTCTAAACACTAGTCTGAAATTAATTAGGAAGCAGGATTTATGAAAAAATATGAATGTAGCACTTCTGTCTGACCTCCACTGTCTGAATGTGAAAGTGAGCTAATTTAACCCAGCAGGAATGACTTGCCAGCTTATGATTTAATTAATCAAACCATGATTAATTAATCAACCTTCATGATTTCTTGCATTTTAATCAGAATAAAAGTATAATTTAAACTAATAAAAAAATCACATGATACTGTAAAGTGGAATTTCAGCTAGGAAACGTAATTAGTAAGTTAGCAAGCTAACAAGAGATCAGTGGGATGGCAGCTCACCATCAGCCCCGTGCATCTGGTCGGTCTGAATGCAACTGAAACATGAGGATTTAATGGAGATATATGAAATTGATTTCATGGAGCAGAGGCTTTCCCATTTTTCCAAAGTCTTAGTTTCTTGTTAGAGCAGCTGATAACAGAACAGCTCACAGCACAGTAAAGAGACATCTGTAAAAACTGGCCTAGCGGCCAAATTTGGCTGAAAAATTATTTTTATTTTTATTTTAATGGCATATGATGACTATATTTTCAACATATAGCTGCTTTGCATTGCAGTAATGGAGACTTGGCTACTTCCAACTAGGGCTGGGCAAAATGACCAAAATCTCATATCCTGATATAGGTCATTTCTTATCCTGATAACGATACCTATCCTGATATAGCACATTTTAATTCAATGATTAAAGAGTTGGTCGGGAGCAGATGAGAGTAGCATAACCATAAATAAGAGCAAAACACAGCAGAGACTCTCACATTGAGCCGAAATTGAACAAGTGCACATAAATTTGGTAAATAACATAAATAAAGACAGCCTCTACTGTGTTTTGCTGTCATTTATGGCCGATGTCTCGCTGTTTCTCTCTTCTCTGCTCTTTCTCAGCGCGGGCGGGGCTGAGCCCTCCGTGTGTGTGCAGCGCAGCAGAGGAGAGACAGACAGCGATGGCGAGTGGACAACAACTACACTTGTTACGTTACCATAAGTGCAATAAAAGTTTTAGCGACTAAAAAGCCAAGAAGAGTAATTTATCAATGTAATCCGCGAAAAAGATGGACAGACTCCAAATGGTGAAAAATATTGCTGTAGAGAGTGTGATTTGCGTCACAACAAAATAAACGATAGACGATTTTCTCTCATCACACGATATATATCGTCATATCGCCCTACTTACACCTGCAACCCGGATTCGTCTATACTCTCTATACTCTAGACGTGAGCAGCGAATTTCTCTCCTCTTGACATGCTTGCATAGGGAAATAAACAGTGCCTTGTTTCTAAGCTGCTGTAAATGTATTGTGTGCTTGTAAACTGGGAGTGAGAAGAGGCAGAAAGAAAGTGACAGAAAACAGAAAAACTATAAACAAGATAAACTATTTGTTGCTGTGACCCTTTAACAGAGCTATTTAATTCCGGCCATGTAAGGCTTTTTGCTCTTGTCGAGCATTAACCCAGGGGCCAGTCTGTTCTGCTCCGTCATTGTGTTTGGCTATGTGACCATAATCACTAATATACTGCTGTGGGGGTCTTGCATTTTCTAGTGTAATCCAGCACTCTGTGCAGAAATATAATCTCCAGTAGTGATTTTAAGTGGCCTTAGAAAAGATTGATGACTGTGTGCTAAGGCATCTCGAGCAGGCCATTGTCTCGGGGTGTGAGGGGGGAGAACAGCAGTGACGGTCTAATTGTCAGGAGGATAGAGAAACCCTACCAGCATCCATCACCTCCACACAGAGCACCTCTGGGTCCTAACAGTACCCTCGTCTCTCTGTCTCACCTGGGAACAAACAGACCTCGGGTAAATCCTGCTAAGACAAACAAATGCAATAAAAAAGTACTGAAAGGCTCCACTGTGTGCTCAGCATAGTGTCTAATGAGCCTGTATGTCATACTGTCTATCTGTTTGTTCTCACCATGACATGGCATATTTATCTTTATTTATTTCAAGGAAGCGTTGGTCTTTTACAGGAGCGTGTATTATTTACAGCCGAACCATTTTAGATGTGTGAGCTTCCACAGTGTTAGGAAATCAACTGTTTTGCTAAAGAACACATGAAAAATAGGAGGCGACTGGAGTTGAGTGCTTCCTCTTGCTTTTACGGCACAATTTTGCGTTTTCTTATGTGTGTTTTTCTTTGTCCACATTGGATTGTGGTCTCATGAGGATTCAGCTGGAGAACTAATCCCTCCTTAAACACATACAGTGAGATCTTAGTTAAAGGGGAGTTATTTTTATACTGTTATGATGTTAGATATCTATGTTAAACATGGTCAAAGTTTCAAAACTTGAGGTGAATGAATGTAAAAATGCAGCCTACAAGTCAGCCTGCTCTGCATGTTTTGTTTGCAATGTTACCCCTACTTCCTCCTTGTGATGACATCAGATTGTTCACACATGCCCACAAACAGTTTGTTCCATAGCGTTTGTTGCTAAGGTTGTTGCTAAGGTTGTTTACGTTGTCCACTTGCATTTTTCGGATCAGATTCGGGCTTGAACACGTATAGATGTATTTGAGATGTTTCCATTTCAAGTGAAGAACAAGATAAATAAGTGAAGGAAATCCTATTACTCCTGTTTGTTTATGTAGCCTCTGGAACCGCCGGAAGGTGGCCGAGATGCAACTTCCAAAAGCTGGCCAATCAGAACAGAGTGGGCTCATCAGGAGAGGGGCCTTAAAGAGACAGGAGCTAAAATGGCCTGTTTCAGATAGAGGCTGAACTGAGGTGCTGCAAGCATTAAGGGCCAGTATAACATAAATAAGGTGTTTTTTGAACTGTAAATCATGCAAAATATTCCAGTAGAGCCCCAGAATATAAATATAGACCTGGAAATTTGCATGATACGTCCTATTTAAATCAATAATGCAAAAAATCTAACACATAAGGAGGAGGTTAAGGTGGAGGAAGGAGCTGCAGCAGCAAAAGGTGTTAGCATGAGTGAATCAGCAGAGTAACAGTGTCAGGTCATGATGGCCATGCCGTACATCTGAATAAACGTGATTGGATGTTACCTGTCAGCTGGTAGCCAAGAAGCTGAAGAATGGGCCAGTGATTTTGATGCATGAATGAAGCAGCTGATGCACATGTGACTTTGTGCTCTGCCTGAAAAACTCTGCTCCAGTTTTGACATGAGAAATTGGAAATTTAGCGTGTTCCCATGTATGCTTGGACTACCCACTTCATTTAAACTTCATTTAACTTCAACCTTCAACCTCGTTGATAAATAATTGCCTGTTGGGGTCTCAGGTGCTTGTGATTTTATTCCATTTTAATAGGTTGCAGGAGCCTGTGGGTTGAGATGTTTCATATTGGGAGTTTAATGCCTGGTGATGGTCTAAGACTGAAATGCGTTTTCAATAAACATGGTAAGGACTGTGTTAGTTCACCACCTTCCTAATGAATTAATTCCCCCACGCTGTGCATTAGACAATATTCACTTCGTCACACATAAAATAACAAACAATGATTTCAATGATTACATATTCTTTGAATTAATATGTGAGTTAATACCCTGTTCAGGTTTCCTCAGATAATTCAGAGGTTCTCCCTGCACACTGAATTATAATTCTGATAATTCTGACATGTAATTACGAGGGTTTGTCTGAATGAATGTGACCTGTATCATCAGAAAGGTGAACAGCATCATTTGTACCTGGAAAAATAAAGAATGATTTCAACTAATTATCTACAGTGCCAGGTGGAAAACAAGTCTGTTAGCAAGAAAGAAATGGTGCAATGTAACAGAGGGAGGTCACAAATGCAATAAAAAGATATGGTCATTTCATCCTTTGGGTGACCCCACTACTCAGGACAATGTTGACTGAAGAAATGATCTCCTGCCTCCGCTTTATTGAACATGCTCTGTAACCCATGTCATCTGTGCACATGTTAATAATGTAGCTTCAATCATACACTCTCTGGCCTTCATAAGTACAACCAGTATAAATAAGTGGTGAGTAATGGAAATGAGTGGGAGTGAGGTCTGGGCACAGTGAGCTTTGAGGAAAAGTCAAACCAGTCATGGTGACCCTGCAGTCTGACGTGGCTGATGTGAGGATCCCACTGATTTTGGACTAAAATGAGACGTAATTTGCAATCTTGGGTGGGCGCGTGAGTCCCCGTTTACAGTTGTCATCATGAAAAGTCACGAATGTTGTCACGACGAGTTCTTGCATCAAGTTGCAGACCTCTGCCTCAATATCCAGTCAGAGCTTTGTAGGCAGGATTAAGCGTGGTCATTTTCCTGTACCAGAGCCAGGAAAACTATGGCAGAAAAATGGGCACAAAGTGGATGAGATTTACGCAGCTGTACAGCTTCCTGAAAGTCGACATACAGAAATAACAACTCTTACATCTGCATCTGAGTCAGAAATCAGCAACTGCTATCAGGACCATAGCTACCAATTAGGATGCTAAGGACAATTAGCTTTTAACGTTCTGTAGGAAGTTTACGTCCTACAATTAAAATTTAACACTGAGAGGCAGTTGTTTCATACTCAATAAAATTTTTATTTGACTACTTTTAAGCCAACAAATAACACAATACAGGATTCACTCATTTGTTTCCCCACCTTATTGTTATTCCTGGCTATGTGAAGGAGGCTTTGAAACAGCATTTAGACCATCATGTCAGGAAATAAAGTTTACAGACAATATGAATTAACATTTAACTGAATGAATAAAATGTTTAAAAATCCAAATGATTAAAAAAATAATGAATGTTACTTTTGATGTCCTGCCAAAGGTATGGTAGAGGGGACTTGACCTCAGTATTTTTTTTTCAAATCTTGGCTACAGCATTAAAGGACAGGTTCACAATTTTTCAAGTCTGTCTTAAAACAACAGTCAGGTGCCCAAATGAACACTGAAACATGTTTTCTCTGATGTAATCATTCCTCCTGTTCATACTGGCTATTAAAAGATCCCCTTTAAGTGTGCTTTCAATATAAGTGATGGGAGCCAAAATCCACAGTGTGTCCACACAGTCATTTAGTGCAAAAATGCATTTAATAGTTGATCTGAGGCTTATATGAGGCTTCAGCAGTCTGAGTTAGTCATATCAAGTGGATATCTGCCACATTTACAGTCTTTTTAGTATCAAATTCCCTCGTTGTGTCTCCAGTGTTTCCCTGTTGAGCTGTGGTGGAAGTATAGTAACAAAAAGAGGCACTAAAAAGACTGTAACGCTGAAAGATATCTACTTGATTTGACTAATTTGGATGGCTGAAGCTTCATATTAGCATCAGATAAACTTTTCAAATACATTTTTTGCACAGAAGGAGGACTGTGGATTTTGGCCCCCATCACTTACATAGTAAGTGCATTATGAAGGGATCTTCTAATGGTCAGTATGAACAGGAGGAATGATTACAGCAAGAAAAGCCTATTTCAATGTTCATTTGGGCTCCTGACTATTGTTTTAAGACACACTTGAAAAATTGTGAACTGGTCCTTTAACTGTTGCCACGTCTGCAGTGGCATAGAGTAGACGGATACTGTTTGTCAGTTTCTGCCTCCCCAGACGGAAATTGGTTCTCTGATTGGTTCTGAATAATGAGGTGAAACTAAACTGTAACCGAGTCTGATTATCAGCCAAGCAGTCAGTGCTTTAGACTAAAATGTGCCATTACTTGACACATAATGGGCCAATGAGAAAAATGATCAACATCCACTGCTGAGTTTACATTTTATACCAGTGACATGTGCTCTTGCGTTACAAATGCTCTCCAGTGTCCCCATTATTCTCGACTCTCTTCCTAATCCAATAGGGTTGTAGCTCATTTCCTTTCTTCTTCCTCCCTCTGTCTTCTTTCAGGCCTGCCGCCTGCCGCTGATTCGACCACCTCGTGGCTCAGAGCAGACACGCACACATACAAGTTCAATGCATGACCCAGTGCACACTCATGCTGCTCATTGTCTCTCTTGGCGTTAATTCTCCACCCCACCATGCCGGAGAGTCTGTGTTATCTCGGATGGCAGAATACCCCGGGCCTCTCCCTTCTCCTCCTCTCCTCCGATATCCCAGTATGGTCTATTTCTGTCCCTGCGTCTCTCTCTGCTTTCAGCAAAGTGCCTCTGACGTGTCTCTCTGCACTAAACAGATGAGGGCTGTCAGTGATGGGTGTTCAGCTGAAGATCCCACCTCAAACCAACAGAATTTAAATAATGCCTTTCCCTTTTTTATTTTTTGTTATACCAGATTATGTTTCCCAGCTCAATCACTTTTCTAGTAACAGAAGCGATAATAAGACAATGGTTGTGTGATGAGTTTTCATCCCCCTTTTCTCTCATTTAGATTCATTATAATGATGAAATGTTATTTTTATGTACAAAAGCAATTAAGTAATGAGACATCAATGATTATTGGGAGTGATCAGGAGAAGAGCCGGTGATGGAGTGTGAAAAGGGCAAAGGGGATAAGGAGTGAAGGGAACAGAAATGAGAAGAGGGGATTATTTACAAAATGAATCTCTGAAATTGCTGAGTCACTGGAAGAGTAAAGCTGCAGACCAGCTCTCTTTCTCCTTCTGTCTCTTCCTCACCCACAGAGCCTCACACCAAGACACACAGCTTGTCCCCACCCCACCCTACCGCCACCGTCACCACCAAACACTCACTCGCGCACACACGAGCCCAAGAGAACGATGGGTGCAGGAAAGAGGATGAGGCATATTGTTACTCCACAGCTACCCTGCGGTATCGTTATCGGCAGCGCTTTCGTCGTCAATAGGGAAGAAAAAAAACACTTATTTAAATCTAAAGCAACAGATTGAAGGCCTTGCAGTCAGGTGACGTGTATGTGGACGTGTGTTTGACATCAGATCCTGATATGTTTTTAATGAACAGTATCCTCACAAATGGGCTTCAAACTGTTGCCGGTTTCAGTAAGTATTCACCAAGAAGAAGCAGGTTCAAGATTTAATGCTGTTTTAACAGTCACAGCCTCTGGCCACAGATGGCATTTTGTAGAGCTCACCACATTGCTATCGCGCATATCTGCACTTTGTTTCTACAACACGCGCATGGGGATGCTATGAAATTTGCCCCGATGGTTATATCTTCCCATATGTTGTGCTGCGGCTATAAAACCTCTGACTCCGTATAAAAATCGGACTCACATGCTCCACTTACTGGAAAGCCCTCCGGAGCAGAAATTAGTGTGTGCAAATCGGTGATTGGCAAAGCTTGATAATCCTATCTATTACACTGCTCAGTGGGCAGAAAGCATTTATTTGATTGGTCAGGATGGATTATATTTATAGTAGTGCTTGCCAGCAGTGACTATATAACAACAGCAGCATATTGGGAGAAAAAGAGACTAGGTCAAAACCTAGTACATGGCTGGAGTGTGTATGAAACGCTAGAGGGCCTTTAATTTCAAACGACGGATACAGGAAGTGGCGACACGTGGCGACCCGGCGACACCGGGCCAAGGCGAGTATCAGTCAGTTGACCAATGAAGTTAAGTTCATCACTCAGTCAGTGCACATAAGTTCAATTTTAAAGATATCCTCCAGACATGTTTAAAGATATATAAAAATACTCTGCTTTGAATAATAATTTGTCTGATATTGCTTTTCCACAAAAAAAGATTAGTTAACTAGTTAAAAATTCTTAAAATTACAGCTACTCTTTCCTCCTTATTAAAACTTCCAGAAACTATGAATATGCAAATATTGTTCACTTCAGAAGTTGAACTGCTGGACACAAGATGTCTCCTCCTTCACTGTAAAGTCCATTCTCAGTGTTTGTGCACTGGAGGCTTTAAGTTTCCACATCACACTTGGGTAAGTTGCATACTGGACCGTGATTGGCTCCAAACTAGTTGTGATGTCACAAATCATGCTCATGGGTACACGCCTTCACCTTTTCGGTGAGCACAGAGAAACTTTCCTCGTTTGGCAGATTAATTTGCAAACAGCTTTCACAGTCACAACATCACAGTCAGGTGACAATAAGAGAAACACATTTTTCACTGCAGGGGGACTTTAAGGTACTTAACTTGAGTATTTCCATTTTATACTTCACATTTTAGAGGAAAATTTTGTACTTTTTCATTTGAACAGCTTTAATTAGAAGTTACGCTGCTCACACGATAACTGACCAGAAATAATAATCAATATATATAATTTATATTAATTTAACAAAGAGGGACCTTTCTGCTGAATAATGAGTACTTTTGATACCATTAGTACATTTGTTGTTAAACTTACATACTTTTATTTAAGTGAGATTTGAATGCAAAACTGCTACTGAGTATTTGTACATTTTGGTATTTCAACATTCACTTAAGTACAAGATCAGAATATTTCTTCCATTTATTCAGCTTTACTCTGCACTTTGTGAATTTTGAGATCATTTCAATCCATTAGTGTTTTGTTTTGGGATTTAAAATACTTTGCAGTACATTAGTTATTTATTATATTATTATTATATTATAATTAGCTGATAATTTTCCAAATACTACAATCATGCTAACTGCAATATTTGCAAAATAATTTGTTCATTTGTCAAATATTTGACAAATTTGTCTGAGTGTTTTCTGGCGTAGTTATTATCTACATATTAGTACATCAGTGGGAAAGCACACACATGCACGCGCACGCGCACACAAACACAAACACACGCCTTTATGTATTATAACGACACTGCTCTCCAAACCTGTTTTTTGCTGTATTAGATGGACACCCCTTTCCACTTGCAGTCTTGTACTGAATCATTGTCACTAGTTCCCACTTGTAGATGAGATGTTTGAAATGTCTCATCACTGCTGCAACCACAGCTGGAGACCATTGCTGCTTTTGTCTCTGCCTAGGATCATGCCCTAGGAAAACAACAACAACAAAAAAAAACAGGTAAATAGAAACCCAAACTGTAGGTCAACAATTCATTTTCTTCATATTTTTAATTTATTTAATTTATTTTATTTTTAATTACAAATTTGAAACCATGTTAAATATGGCTGCACTAATCCGACAGTTTCCTCTCCTGATACCAAATCTGCTATCCAACTCACAATATCTGCAATATACATATATATATATATATACCTCTTGCATATTACCACAGCATTTTAGGGGTTTTAAAGTAGTTAAAGTAGTAAAAGTAGTTTTTTTTTTTTATCTCATTCTATTTTAGCTTCTTTTTATTTCCAATTTAACATTTTTAATTGCATTTAAATGTCTTTTTACATTGTCTTATGTTATTTTTATATTGTCTTGATGCCTTTTATCCTTTTTAAAGCACTTTGGATTGCCTTGTTGTTGACATACACTTGATAAACTTGCCTTGCCTAATAGTTGGCCGATTAAAAAAGCTTTGTTATTGTTTATTGGCTTAATGATCCCTTCAATATTGGCAGGGGGGGAAACCATTTTTAAATCAGCTGCTAAAAGTTTGTTAATGCGATGTAATGTTTGTCCTCCTGTTCTCCTTCTGTCAAACTGTTTGTTACAGTCACATTTTTTCTAAATGGCTTCCTGAAACACAAACGTAACTTAAATGTAATTATCTAAAGTTTTAATTTCACAATAAAACCTTACCACTGCCTTAACACTGTACTGCTTCTTTTGTGAAGCATAAGTAGAAAGTAATTCATTAGCATCAGCAGTAGCTTCACATATCAATGTTTGCTCACTGGAGCAAATGAACAGAGCAGAATAACAAAGAAGCAACCTGCTAAGATAAAGTCATTTCAGTAACAGAATATGACTGTACTGTTACCTACAACAATGCCACACCACCAACTGTCAGGGCACTAAAGATTGAGACAGTAGCATCCCTAATGTTAAGTGATTTTTTTTAGTAACTACCTGCTGGAAGACATCAAAACTTATCACAAAATAGGAGATCATACATATTCTAGTAATGTCATAAAATATTGATATTTATACAGTATTTATCTGACAATTGTCAATGTGGGTGATAAAGAGACAAAGCAAAAGTGCAAGGGCGGGAAATAGTGAAGGAGACCAAACATATGTAACAATCTATGATACCCTCTTCATCCTTATTACTTTCTACAGACATGTATAGAAGTGATTCAGTGGTACAGTATTCTATTTGTGTGTTTGCATAATTTACCATGGCGTTCATGTGGTTTTGTTTTCCTCCTCGGCTCTTTGCCCTTGTTCTGCCCTGCAAAAACAAAAGGTAACAAAAACAATGTCGGTATCAACCAAAACTCTGGTGTTAATATTTAACTGTAATGCCACTTACAGCTTATAAATCAACAACTCCAAAGAAATGTAAATGAATTTTCAATGGCTTCAGAAAATTCTACAGCAAGTGGCTATAAGTTATCCAGAAAGGGAGATCTGAAAACTGATGGCAATTTCAAGTTAATGTGTGTGTAAAGGACAATTATTTGACCAAATATCTATCTACTAAAGCAAGAAATCTCTATGTGTCTGTATGTCCTTTGCATATCTATTGAACCGTTCTTCTGATCAACTCCACACTTGATGGGTGCATTGTTGGGGAACAATGCACCCGTCTAGTGTTGAGTGTAGGTCACCCATGTTTTTGGAAGCGCTGAGAGCCCAATACACAATGATTGTAGTTACAAACGTAAAACGTAGGACATAATTTCCACCGGTAGTTCAAAACCAGTTTGTTTTGTATGCTCCGAGACCATGGCGACTGTGAAGCACCACTACAGACAAAGCACAAATCTTTGGAGCAAACATCCACTCAAATCAAAACTGAAGGCACAGAAAATAGGAAAGATCTAAGAGCCCAATATGATCTATGCATTTTATTTTAGGATGTACATTATTTAATTATTCATTATTTTTAAATGCTTCCTTTATTTTAATTGAAATGAAAAAAGAACATATATTTACTATTACAGTACTTATTATTTATAACGTGTATAATAGAATGTTAGTTTTCTTCATGTTGTTGGTGTAAATACTCCTTCACACATCACATCAACTATTAATTTTTTTATGCGTTGAAGTAGCAACTGGACACCAAGCAATCAGCCCGTTCCAAACAGGCACGTGTGAACGGGAACTGCACTAGTAAATTTAAATTGAAAAAGGCGAGTGGTTAAGATGAGATTAGAGCACAGACTGATGGGTTTAGTTTGGGGACAGGCACCAGCAGATCTTCTTTAATTCAGTATCAGGGCTTATATTTGAAGCAGTATTACTACTCTGGACACTAATTTTAGTTTTAAACATTGGTGTTGTTATTAGCATAGAATTGCTTTGATAATGATATTACTAATCATACCTCTAGAAGTCCCTTCTAGGGCGGAGTCATCTGTGAATGGAATATTAAAAACCAGTTAAGAAAAAACCACAACATTACGTGGCATTGCTTGGCCAACATGCGATGAATCAAACAATAAATGAGCATGCTGGTGGACTTGGATAGAGGGTCATACCATCTGCGGCCCCTGGAGGTTCCTCAACAGGTTGCCAGGCTCTCTCCGTTCCTGTAGAATGTATAGCATAGCTCAATGTAGATCATGTACTATATGCAGGTTAGTGCTTATTCAAATTTGTTATACACAGTCCTCACAGTGTCTATACCTGACCAGAACATGCATACTGAGGACAGTGTATCTATAACACTTAGCCCTGAAAACCCATTTCTCAGTAACGTCACTACAGAGGGAAAGTGTACAAATACACAGTCCTCACAGTGTCTATACCTGACCGTTGTAGACACACTGAGGACTGTGTATCTATACCCTCCAATAGTGACATCCAGTCAAAACTGTTTTGCTACTGAAACAAAATTAAGTCACCTGTTTAACATCTTTGGTGCAGTCAGACGCCATGGCTGCATGGTGAAGATCTGCTTCAGTTGAAACCTTGTGTAGAAAAAGGAAAGAAATATCATAAAATAACCAGTAAGACACAACAAGACTGTACCTGTTGATATGTAGTGAGTTAACACACACATCGACTCAGATATTGTACAAAGTAAGGCTTTTATGAATGAAACAGTATTTTATATATATATGAAAAAAGAGGATAATGAGGTATATAAACTTATTCGGCTGCGGGGAGATTGTTCACTGTTTTCAACCACAAACTAAGGTCATGCATTTCACCGAGAAATAAAGCTAACTACTGAGCACAGACAGAGCCATTTTCCCTAAAACATTACAGGCTTGTACGATATTAACAACGCCAATCACTTAAACCTTTTGTATTCAATTTGTAGAGTTAATAAATGTCGAACTGAATTAAAGGGGATTTGCTTCTAGATAGTCTAATGATTGGGGAATGTTAGAGATGGATTTGAATTAAACCTCGGCTCCTTCATGAGAAAACCACGATCTTTGTTTTGTGTGGGGTTTTTTTTTACATTTCCAGGTGCTGGGCTTTTGCTGTAAAGAGAGGACCTGAGGTTTTGCACCCAAAATCTTCAAATCCACTTTTGCTGGCTTGAATTTGTATCCAAAATTGGTTCAAGTGTTCACACTCGACCCTGTTGAAACAGGTTTAAAGTGTTCATTTAAATCAGGTGTGATAGTCCTTGATGTGACACTTCATTCACATCAGGTGTACACACTCCTGGTGTACTGTAAGTCTACAAGAGCTGTTTTAGGGAGGGGGGGGGGGGTATTTTCCTGTGATTTTATTGTTATTTTTATTTTTTCAAAACTGCTTTTATGAATTCTAATTTTTGTCAACCTGGGGTGCGATTAAAATGTGTATTTGTTGTTTTTTTTTCTTTTGTTTTGTTTTGATATTATGTTATCCAGAAGTTGTTATAAACTTTTAATTAACTTTTCAATATCTGTATATAGTCAACAACTGACTGTCAAATCAATAAAGAAAGTACAATTCAATAATATTTCAACACTATTTATTGTCAGTTTTCACATTGAACTGGAGGGATTATAAATAATAAATATTCTTTGACTTTTTTATATTATATGGATCAAAGATCGATATACCACTCTGTTGTCTGTACAGTAAATAGGAGGCTGCAGCCAGCAGCTGCTGAGGGAGAAACAACAGCTATTGTCCACCTATGATCACTACTAACATGCTGCATCTCGTTTTGTTTAGTCTGTACAAAAACCAAAGTGTAAAAACAATAATGGGCCGTTTTACAGCAGGTTAGGTGCTGAGGACCTGTGACTTTAAGGAGCCGCTGGATGCCTGCAAATTACACAGACACGCTGCTGGGTTAGTTGGGAAAAGTCATTTAAACTATCAAACTGCTAAAAGTTAAAGTTTGGGACTTTGGTGAAAGATAAATACAAAAATGCTTCACTTTTACTTAAAAATACAAATTAAGAGCTCCACGTGTCTCTTTGCTGATCAATAAAATAGTTTAGGTTGATGCTTCAGATAATAGATAACAGAATATGTCACGATCTATACAACAGTAACACAAAGATGTTTTTATCACCACTTACTTGCAGAGTGAGAGGAATTACGCACTTTATGGCACCTTGACGCAGAGCGTTAATCTGTTATTCGATGATAAGATAATAATAAGATCATTTTATGCAGATCAAAAGCACAAAATATCAGCTGCTGTAGGGACTGGTCAGGACAAGTAAGATGCAAAAAACAGGGTCAAAGCGTATCATGTCTAAACGGTGACAGTTTGAACATGTTGCCTGTAGAACAAATCAGAAATAGTCCAACTGTATGAGTCAACAGCATCGAACAATCAGGAGGAAGCATTTTTTAGATTAAAACAGTGATGCTGAAGGACTAATGTCTCCAAATGCAAATAAAGCCTACAGAAAGAGAAAAGGCATTTATAAAATCACTCTTTATACGTCATTTTAGTACAATTTGTCAATTTTATATTATTTTAAATTCTTTTAAAAATGTTTAATTATTTTCCAACAATAATTTTAGGACTCGAAGGTTCAATTTATTCATCCATAAAAATATGTAAATCACAGTGTCACATCCTAATTAAACCAACTCTGATCATCAAAAAGCAGAGAATCAATACCCACAAAATAAACCATATAAAAACATAACACTATATTCTATATTAAAACTGTTAAAACATCCAAACAACATAAAAATAGACCAAGATTAACATAAAAACCTACATCCTCCTTACAATGTTCTGGTTGTACCAATAACATTATGTTTCATAGAAAGTCTTTAAGCTCAGTAACTGTGACACATTGTCTTTAGATATGAGGCTGTGTCAGACTTGATGATCTGATAACAGTAGAGATGGTGGTTATAGTGATGAGTTATGTTGCTTTGTTGACTGCATTAGTGGAATGAATGAAATGCCAGAAGAAATAAAGTATTTCAGTATTCTTATCAGTTCTTTTTCATTACTAAACAATTGGGGTTTTTTTGAATTATTATTTCCAAACAAAACAAAATATTGTTTCTACAGCAGCAACAGTAATGTTTCCATCAGCAAAGTCACTATAATAAATAATATTCCTGACATTAAAATACTGAGTGAAGTTTAGAAAGAATGAAGAACACAGACATCAGTCAGTATCTTCATCTTCTCCTCCTCCTCCTCCTCCTCCCTCTGCTGCCGGTTGAGAGGAGGTGCTGTTTCAGTCAGTAGCTCAGTTTACAGGAATTTAACACATTTTAATACAAGTTACAAACCAAGTTAAACACAAATATTGCTTCAGCGCCCCCAGACGCCCCCCTGCTGAGAAACGCTACGGTAGAATTATCTAAAAATGTGTCTTTAAGCCAGTTTCTGACCTCAGGCTATGATGACGGACAGTGGGGGAAAGTAAATAAGTGCATTAAAATGGGGCTTTTACTTGTGATGGAGTATTTTTTACATTTATTTATTGGTACTTTTACTCAACTAAATGTAAGGATCTGAATACTTCTTCCACCACTGATGATGGCTTATAGAAAACCGTCCATATGAAGTCTTACTGTTGCTGTTTGTTTCATTCCCTGATGAGTGGAGAAAGTCCCAAACTCAAAGTTCTCTTGTCCAGCTTTAAATCCTGAAGAGCTCTCATTAATAAATATAAAATATATGTTGACAGATCTGTTAAACTTGTTCACAACACACCAAAGAACTTCAGCCTTAATGCAGAAAGTGAACACAGCAGCAGATTTTGATCTGAACCTTCTTAGCCTGCATTTTTATAGAAACCCCCCCCCAGACTTCCCCACAGTCCTGCCTTTTATGGACCCATTCTCAACCCTCCCCAGATGAATCAGCTGGAATTTCATTCATCTTCAGAGCTGTTCTCATGATTTAAACAAACAAACAAACAAACAAAAACCAAACAAACAAAAAACCAAACAAACAAACAAACAAACAAACAAAAAACCAAACAAACAAACAAAAAACAGAATTTAGAGCTTTTGACTGATACAAGTTGTTGCTGCACAATCATGTGCTGAGTTTATATAAAGACTCAAACCTGCCAATACAACACACTCAGTATTTCCCTGCAGCTTGATGGTTTCTACACAAATAAATCATTTATTATCATTACTTTAATCCCGGAGGATTGAACAGGAAAACTGTTGAAATCCTTTTAGTCCCTGAAGCTGCCAATAATGTAATAACTGCCAATAACGTAATCATTTTTCCATTCTAAATGTAATAAAAGTCAATAATGTAATAACTTACCCATAATGTAATAACATTTCACCCAAAACTGCATGGGATTAGCATAAAATTGGCATATCTGTAAAGGTGAGATTCGTGGGTACCCATAGAACTCATTTTCATTCAGATACCTTCTCTTAAAGAAGCCTCTGAAAGGCTGTAAAGTCAGCCGAGGGCACAGACCCCCCCGAGGGTCTCTGAGAGTTCATTACAATGATCTCACAAATTTGTATATCCCCTAACACTAAATGAATGTAAATGTACATGAATATCACCTAAATAAACTGTATTTACTAAATTAAATTAAATCACTAATTACCTTTCAACATGTGTGATAAGGAAGACAGAAGTTTGCAGACAAAGGAAGAAAGTCTAATGTCAGAGTCACATGACTGGATAACTTGTCAATCAATGGTCCTCTAGTGGTCAGTTATGGGGGCTGCCAAAGAAAATACACGTCTACAAGAATGAACTAAAGACATCATTTGCTTCAGTTTTAGACTCTTTGTCACGACTGTATTCAAATAGCCAGGGATGTAAATAGGGCAAAGATTGTGATGGTAACAGATTTTCATTAGTCAGTTTGTTATATATACATAGACAGACAGAGTGCTGAATAGCTATAATAGTGTGGTTTAAACAGTTTGCTTGTATTGGAGGACAAAGCATCTTCAAAGAGGTTTAGATTTCATATTATATGACATCAGAGTAACTGTCTGTGTTTGCAAACGTGTGCTCGCACTTCATTTGGTTCTCAAATGGTTAAAGAGTAGAAGGCAGAGCTGGAGATAAGTCTGACCATCAATACCACAAACAAACGATTCCCCTGAATCAGACTTCATGTGTCCAGACTCAGGACTGATGACTCGGGTCTGTACCTGTGTGAAGTGTTTACAGGTTATGGTGGGAGCTCTGGGAGATGTCGGCTCAATGTCACTGGTAAGATGATTTAGTAAAACTCAGAAAGCCTTTTTTAATGCATGTTATCAAGTGATGTACAGACTGAACTGCTAAACTATATGAGTTTGTTTGCACTCAGCAGCCACTTGTGTTATTTGCTACGATTTATAAATACAACATAAAATATTATAATTATTTTTCTGTCCTTTACAGCAGCTGTTGATCAGCCCAAACCTCAGAAACCTGCTGTGAGACCACAACCAGAGAGTCCGGGGAAGGATCAGCCTCTATGTTGGACTGACAGCAGCTGTACTCGCTGTCTGTGCTGGACTCTGCTCTGCCTTCAGACTTCTTTTCACTAAAACTAAGTCAGGAAACGTAGCAGTATAGAAGTTGTGTTTCTCAGAGAGCAGACTTCTGTCTGTCACTGCCTCTGCTGACACTGTCACAGCTTTTGAGTTCATATGCGTTAAAAGTGTAATTCCACTGACGGCCACTAGATGCTCCAACTGAGTCCCATTCAAAAACCCTCAACTTCTCTCTAGAAATACTAAGTTAATAATTGTTTTTTCAACAAGTCATTATGGTCTCAGTGTCTAAATTCAGGCCCTCTAATAAGTCTGCTGGTGGTCATGTTGGAAATTATTGCTCCTTTAATAAGATTTGAAGACTTATAGCAGCTTTGATGTCTGCTGTGTAGACGTTGATTGACAGCTGTGATTGACAGCTGGCTCACCTGCTGCTCTCCTCGGCTCCGGGACTCGCACTGAGTCAGACTATTGTCACAACATTTCACTAAGTTTAATGTTGCTGCCCTGTTGGCACAATTTTAGCTCACCTCACTACGTCCATCTTTATATCATCTTTATATACATGGTTTGATGTCAAACAGGAGCATAAATTATGACGTTTAAGTTTTATAATCATCTTACATTCTGTGTCAAGACATCTAAACAGTCACCATCTAACAGGTGTGGCTTCCTCATATCTGTGTGACGTGTCTCGTTCTGTCCATTTAAACCTACATCCACCAACTGTCTGACTGAGGACCTCACCTGCCTGAAGGCCAAAGATTACAGAGTCTACAGACACACCTGTCCTGACATCATCATATGGTGCTAATGAGGCGCTCCAAGGTCTTATCAGACCTGTCAGAAATAATATTTCTCACCTCTTCATCTGTAGACCGTCATAGTTGTTTCAGTTATCACTGTATCAATCACCATCACTGAGATGGTTCAACTGTTATGAATCATCAGTCTTACAGAAAATCCATCAGAATTATAAGAAAACTGCATAATATTTATTATTATGCGTACATATTGTAAATAAGTGACTCTGTCTTTTGATATCAGAAGCACCAAAGGACAGCTCCAACATGTGAACAGCTTTCACCTAGGATAAAGAGGAAAATAGGAGAGACAGCTAAGTCCATACCAACAGTTATCTTTCATATTCTGAGTTGAAACGCACTTTAAAAGTATGCATCAGTAAGTATCCTTACCCTGCCATACAGTCACAATCATGCCGAGTAAGAAACTAGAAGCAACCACATTAATAACCAAAGCGTTCACACTGAGATTTGAGGCACATACAGAAACATGAACATTCACCGTCAGTGTGGTAAATAGTTAAATGTTGCTGGTGACAGTCACTGCTGATGGATAGCTAGCTTGACTGGGAGGCTGCTGGAGTTCAATCATACAGTAACATTATAGCAGCATCAAAATGTCAGCATCAAAGTTAATATTCTCATTCCACATCACACTCTGTTTAAAGTCCAGATATAGTTTGAAAGTGAATAGAATATACTTATGTTTATATATTTGGGTTATTTTCTGTCTCTGTAGTTCTATATTTTATGAACTCTCTGTATAGGGTTTTTTTTGCAAGTATTTTGTATCCCCTCTGTGATCCCCGGCCTATCTGTATAATTTGGCTTTCTGATGTATTGTTTTATTGGACAGTTTTTGTCGTGTAACGATCTAAATATATTTGTTAGAGATGTTTCATAGGCTTTGTCAGTATCTTCTTCATCATATAGACTACTCTTTTCCAGTTTTGTGTTAATGATTAATCTCTAAATGCACTTATGTATTCCACCATACTTATTCCTGAATTTTAATTTACTGGCATCCTTATCCTTCATCTATAATCACAGTCATAGATCACAAAAACTGACAAATGGTCACTGATGTCATTAATTAATAGCCCACTAACTGTGTTGTCTTCCATAATATATGTAAATATATTATCTATTAGAGCTGCACAGTGTGATGTTATTTTGTTCTGTGTACTGGTCATTGAATATAAACTCATACTGTACATTACATCAATGAATTCAGTCATTTTGTGCTTATTAGGATTTAACATGTCTATAATAAAAGGTCCACAAATATATGCTATCAACTACTAGAAAAGTGTCACATTCATGAAATGTACTTACGTGCTTTCCATGGCAAGCCAGTCTGCCAGGAAATGCACCTCCCAAGGAAAGTGTCACACAGTTCAATATTTACTATTTCGGTCAAGCTATTTATATACAAAACCAAACTATTTAGCTGACTTTTTCCTGGTTAAAAAACTGAGTTTTGACTATTTCACTTTAAATATATCAAATCTTAAGCTCAGAGGAGGAAAGCAGTTCTAGGATTGATTTGAATTGTTTTTAGAGGCTGTGAAAAAGTAGGTGAGACCACCATTTTGTCCCCAAATGACAAAATGGTGGTCTTGCCAGACTTGTCATTTGTTTGTTTAGCCGGTCAGATTGCTGTCACACACTATCCTCGGCTTTGTTTGCGTTTAGCATTAATTTGTTACATTTACATCTGTATTTACCGAATAATTGAGACAGAAAAGTATTTAAGTTCAATATTTATTGTTTCCTGATTTTAGTACTGAGTTTCTTGAGTTATAGATTAGCTAGCTAGGTTATAACTTAGCATGTACTCACCACACTTTCCAGGAGGCAAAAGGGGGGGGCACTGAACCACTTCCTGGTTTTAAGATTTTGCTGACATCATCAGTGATGTCATGGGTTAGACCAAGTATGGGGGTGTTTATTTTATTCAGTTAATTGTTTGGTTTAGTATTTATGTTATTTGTACTTATTTTGGTTTACGGTGAAGACTCTGCTGTGGTTGATGTGTGTGTAAACAATGTTAACTGATACGAGTGACATTGTCATATAGCAGCTGTTGGTATAAGGGAAAGGACACCCCTGATAGAAATATGGTTCTGCCTACATGGATTGGAGGGCCTATTTAAGGGGAGAGTTGGTCTGAGAAAGAGCAGAAACAGAAGAGGATGTCAGTGTAGCTGTGTCAAGGTAAGTTTGATTATGCTTGTTGTCATTTGGTGTCTGGGTCTGTTTGTTATCACCTTCCTTCACACTCTGGCAAAGCTTCCTCACAGGTAAAACTTTATATTACAGTGAAACAGCAAATAATTGTAAAAAGCCAGAAGGTGTTGCAGAAATGTTTCATTTTTCTCGTTTCCTATCTCGTCAATCGTCTTTTCAACCCAAAATCCTCCCGGTTTTTGGGGTATAGAAGTATGTCGGTGCCTTCACATCCTCGTTGTCGGAGTTCAAATTTATGAGAATTTTAATTTTATTTGAGAGCCAGAATCTAGAAGCGTATCGGCGATTGTTATTCCAGATCTGACATGCAGCTGTGGGTGGGACTTTTGGGATTATACTAAAAACAATCTTTTCATCCCCGAGTCTAAACTGTGTGTGTCAGCGTGTGCGTGTACTACTGAAGGTGAAGGCTGATAATTAGTGTGATCACTGCAAGCAATCACACTATTGTAGCAGCATCTCTCTACAACAATAGAGTTGGAACATTTCTGCCTGGACAGAGTTTGATTTTTTTTTCCCCATCTTCATCCAGCAAATCAACAGGTGAGTTCCTTTTTGCTTTGCCTGGTAGGCTAAATACATTACATTTCCAGTCAGTTTGCATTGTGCTATATGTCCTTATTTTTGTCGTGATAATTATTTGGTACCATGCCGTCTGATCACAACATCAAATAAAAAAAGCTATTTTACAAGTATATATTTTGTCATTAAGCCTGTGATCTATTCTTTGAGATTCTTTCTAAATTAACTGATGTTGATGATTTTGAGTTTTTGCGCAAATTGTTTTCCTGAAGTGAATTTTATTTCGATGAAATGCGTAAGACATTGGACTTGAATTAAGCTTTGAGTCTTGCTAACTAGCTACATCTGTACTGTTTCTAAAATAATGTCTTGTTTCAGTGGCAGGTCAACATGTGAGCGGAGCTGAACTGATTCTGATGCTCCAAATTACACGGTGAGTTTCATTTTACTTTGTTTTATTTCCAACATCTCCAAATGACTTCATTTTATTTTGATAATTGCTGTCTGCGTGGTAGCGTGTACCACTTTGTAACTGATGAAATAGTTGTTTTTTTTATGCTTAAATGCTAGTGGATTTGATTAGACTTGAAGTTGTATAATTTGTCTTAACATTTGAAGTCACAATTCAAATGGCTGTTTATTAACTGTAGGTGCTGAGCAATTTATATCAAGTCACAACTAACTGTAGTCCGCACAGTTAGTAGCCAGTTAAACAATATTGTAGTGTGTTGTATTTTGCAGTGTACAGTGGAAATGTAAGTATGCAAGTTAACAGTACAAAACAATGCAATCCTTAACTGCATGTTACTGTTGTGGTGTTTTATGCTGTTATCAACAAACTGTTAATTTAAGCAACAGTTAATTTGTTTAACTTTGAATTTTGCAGTAAATCAATAGGCAACCTTGCATTTGGTAAGTAGTACTTGGGGGAACCTGGAACCTGGAACCTGGGGCTGCACTTCACTCTGGCAGGTCCTGGTGTTATGGAGATGTACCTGGATGAGTGTGGGATGCGTGGTCATGGTGCTGGGAAGGCAGCAGCTAGCTGCGGCTGGTCCCAGGTGCGTGGTCAGGGTGCTGGGAAGGCAGCAGCTAGCTGCGGCTGGTCCCAGGCCACGCTGCCACGCTGCCACGCTGCCACGCTGCCACGCTGCCACGCTGCCACGCTGCCACAACAACAACAACAACAACAACAACAACAACAACAACAACAACAACAACAACAACAACAACAACAACAACAACAACAACAACAACAACAACAACAACAACAACAACAACAACAACAACAACAACAACAACAACAACAACAACAACAACAACAACAACAACAACAACAACAACAACAACAACAACAACAACAACAACAACAACAACAACAACAACAACAACAACAACAACAACAACAACAACAACAACAACAACAACAACAACAACAACAACAACAACAACAACAACAACAACAACAACAACAACAACAACAACAACAACAACAACAACAACAACAACAACAACAACAACAACAACAACAACAACAACAACAACAACAACAACAACAACAACAACAACAACAACAACAACAACAACAACAACAACAACAACAACAACAACAACAACAACAACAACAACAACAACAACAACAACAACAACCTGGAGGAGCGGCGTCTCTCTGTGGCCCAGGCGCTGCCCCAGGTTTGGGGGCGGGCCTCAGAGAGACGCGGCGTCTCTCTGTGGCCCAGGCGCTGCCCCAGGTTTGGGGGCGGGCCTCAGAGAGACGCGGCGTCTCTCTGTGGCCCAGGCGCTGCCCCAGGTTTGGGGGCGGGCCTCAGAGAGACGCGGCGTCTCTCTGTGGCCCAGGCGCTGCCCCAGGTTTGGGGGCGGGCCTCAGAGAGACGCGGCGTCTCTCTGTGGCCCAGGCGCTGCCCCAGGTTTGGGGGCGGGCCTCAGAGAGACGCGGCGTCTCTCTGTGGCCCAGGCGCTGCCCCAGGTTTGGGGGCGGGCCTCAGAGAGACGCGGCGTCTCTCTGTGGCCCAGGCGCTGCCCCAGGTTTGGGGGCGGGCCTCAGAGAGACGCGGCGTCTCTCTGTGGCCCAGGCGCTGCCCCAGGTTTGGGGGCGGGCCTCAGAGAGACGCGGCGTCTCTCTGTGGCCCAGGCGCTGCCCCAGGTTTGGGGGCGGGCCTCAGAGAGACGCGGCGTCTCTCTGTGGCCCAGGCGCTGCCCCAGGTTTGGGGGCGGGCCTCAGAGAGACGCGGCGTCTCTCTGTGGCCCAGGCGCTGCCCCAGGTTTGGGGGCGGGCCTCAGAGAGACGCGGCGTCTCTCTGTGGCCCAGGCGCTGCCCCAGGTTTGGGGGCGGGCCTCAGAGAGACGCGGCGTCTCTCTGTGGCCCAGGCGCTGCCCCAGGTTTGGGGGCGGGCCTCAGAGAGACGCGGCGTCTCTCTGTGGCCCAGGCGCTGCCCCAGGTTTGGGGGCGGGCCTCAGAGAGACGCGGCGTCTCTCTGTGGCCCAGGCGCTGCCCCAGGTTTGGGGGCGGGCCTCAGAGAGACGCGGCGTCTCTCTGTGGCCCAGGCGCTGCCCCAGGTTTGGGGGCGGGCCTCAGAGAGACGCGGCGTCTCTCTGTGGCCCAGGCGCTGCCCCAGGTTTGGGGGCGGGCCTCAGAGAGACGCGGCGTCTCTCTGTGGCCCAGGCGCTGCCCCAGGTTTGGGGGCGGGCCTCAGAGAGACGCGGCGTCTCTCTGTGGCCCAGGCGCTGCCCCAGGTTTGGGGGCGGGCCTCAGAGAGACGCGGCGTCTCTCTGTGGCCCAGGCGCTGCCCCAGGTTTGGGGGCGGGCCTCAGAGAGACGCGGCGTCTCTCTGTGGCCCAGGCGCTGCCCCAGGTTTGGGGGCGGGCCTCAGAGAGACGCGGCGTCTCTCTGTGGCCCAGGCGCTGCCCCAGGTTTGGGGGCGGGCCTCAGAGAGACGCGGCGTCTCTCTGTGGCCCAGGCGCTGCCCCAGGTTTGGGGGCGGGCCTCAGAGAGACGCGGCGTCTCTCTGTGGCCCAGGCGCTGCCCCAGGTTTGGGGGCGGGCCTCAGAGAGACGCGGCGTCTCTCTGTGGCCCAGGCGCTGCCCCAGGTTTGGGGGCGGGCCTCAGAGAGACGCGGCGTCTCTCTGTGGCCCAGGCGCTGCCCCAGGTTTGGGGGCGGGCCTCAGAGAGACGCGGCGTCTCTCTGTGGCCCAGGCGCTGCCCCAGGTTTGGGGGCGGGCCTCAGAGAGACGCGGCGTCTCTCTGTGGCCCAGGCGCTGCCCCAGGTTTGGGGGCGGGCCTCAGAGAGACGCGGCGTCTCTCTGTGGCCCAGGCGCTGCCCCAGGTTTGGGGGCGGGCCTCAGAGAGACGCGGCGTCTCTCTGTGGCCCAGGCGCTGCCCCAGGTTTGGGGGCGGGCCTCAGAGAGACGCGGCGTCTCTCTGTGGCCCAGGCGCTGCCCCAGGTTTGGGGGCGGGCCTCAGAGAGACGCGGCGTCTCTCTGTGGCCCAGGCGCTGCCCCAGGTTTGGGGGCGGGCCTCAGAGAGACGCGGCGTCTCTCTGTGGCCCAGGCGCTGCCCCAGGTTTGGGGGCGGGCCTCAGAGAGACGCGGCGTCTCTCTGTGGCCCAGGCGCTGCCCCAGGTTTGGGGGCGGGCCTCAGAGAGACGCGGCGTCTCTCTGTGGCCCAGGCGCTGCCCCAGGTTTGGGGGCGGGCCTCAGAGAGACGCGGCGTCTCTCTGTGGCCCAGGCGCTGCCCCAGGTTTGGGGGCGGGCCTCAGAGAGACGCGGCGTCTCTCTGTGGCCCAGGCGCTGCCCCAGGTTTGGGGGCGGGCCTCAGAGAGACGCGGCGTCTCTCTGTGGCCCAGGCGCTGCCCCAGGTTTGGGGGCGGGCCTCAGAGAGACGCGGCGTCTCTCTGTGGCCCAGGCGCTGCCCCAGGTTTGGGGGCGGGCCTCAGAGAGACGCATAGTATAGTATAGTATAGTGACCCCAAAATATACTGGGAGAAACAGAGGAGAGGAGTCTGTTGTGATACAGTATGACTCAGGGCTATGAAGTCAGAGTGGGTTTATGCAGAGATTAAAGGATTGAAGAACAAGGGAGAGAAAGCGTGGGCAGACAGATAGAGTCCACTAAGAGTCCAGAGGTCTGCTGGAGAGACTACAGAGAGTACCATGGCATTGTTACCCTTTAAAATGAACTGTATTCAACATTAGATGCAGTAGCACCTCCGGAAGGTGCAGTGATCAGTATAATCATCACTGTTTATTATCTCAGCGGGGGAACATAAAGCTCAAATTGTTCAACGCGTGAGGAGTAAAAGGAGAGACGTCTGTGTCCTCTGAGGTGGCTGCCTCACAGTGAATGAGGCTGTCCCGTAAGCAGACAGTGTCAGGTTGCATCTCCACCTCAGCTACTCTGTCCATCAATAACACAGAGTCCTGTCGAAGTGTCCTTGAGCAAGACGCTACACCCTTCCCATTTACATCAGTCACTTGGGATGAGTAAATGGACCTTCAAGTCAATTTGAAAAAGCACATTCTCTCCAGAAAATCCAATACGACCACCTGATACATTTACATTGCATTTCCATTATTTTTCAACATTCTGATATTTAAAAAATCAAAAACAATCAGTAAATATAACGTGTACGATTTTATGAATAAAAATGTTCACTCTGGTGCCACATACAAATGTTTTTTGTGTGCCACATAAAGCACTGGTTCTTGTACCACATGGGATTCTTCTGCAATTGCCATGTGGTACCTGGAAAGATTATGACTCAGCTAAGCTGAAAAAAAATATAAATTCTTATTTTAGATTGAAATAATCATATATCCACATATTTGTGTTTAGGAGGAAAACAAAAAAAAATTAAAACTTGGTGTGATGCTGATCTTAAAGCACTACAATCAATATTTTTGGAACGATGAATCACGTGACTACATGTATGGGAAAGAGGTTGCTCACAGTGACAAACCCGCAGAGAAATATCACCTGACACAGCATTTCCCCACAGCTCAGCAGTGCATTTTAGCATCTTTCAGCTCTTTGTTGTGATTTCCTAGCCTGCAACTTTAACTTTATCGTTTTGGTTTACTCTGACTGCTCTCATAAAAACGAGTTATTCCAGGTTTAAGACCGACTGTACATCACATGCCTCAGTTTTCCACTGACGGTGTCAGTTGTAAATATTTTAAACCAAATGGTGTTCGCAAGCAAGCAGTAAAGTCTAAATGGACAGCTAAGAGTAATAGATTAATGGCTGAAACATTCTGCTTCTGCCGCTCTAAGCGGTAGTAGTACGAATGCAAATTACCAAACCTACTGAGAAAAAGAAAAAAGAGCCCAACAATTCCACACAATCACTATGTCTTGCATGGGTTCACATGTGCAGCCACAAATCCACTATGGTCACTGTGTTTCCTCTAGAGTGAAATACTATTAAACAATTGTATGAAGACTGGGTACCTAAGTCCATCTGACAGGGCTGTGGTGGTACATCGAGCAAACAAGGAAGTGAACCATGGATTTATAGCATATATACTAAACTAATATGTGGCAGTAAACTAGAATACAAAACACTGGTTAATGTAAGTATAATGCTGCATGACACAAATACCATAATACTATAGTACATAGTATGAAAAGAGTGTATTATTAAACCGTCATTTTAAGTTGTACAGTGCACTACATGTATGCTTCTTAAAGATTTTTCCAAATGGCCTGGCTCGGTTGATTGGGGTCAAGGGATTCAATGTCACACACAGGGGTACAAGAACACACACACGCATGCATTCCTTTCTGGTTCTAGTGTTAATTAGAGTTGTGCATAAATGAAGGCAGATCTACTGCACCTCATTCTTGGGGTCAATTAGCTGTGACAGGAAGAGCTACACAATCCTAAGACCCAATTAATGAGAGGATTTACTTATTATCACACCGACATGATATAATTACATTGAAACATTTAGTGTTATGGGTAAGTGCTGGATGACAGATGCTACGGCTACCTTTAGCTGACAGAAAGGATAATTGTTAATTATGTGGTTGGTGTTATTTTGGTGCCACTTTATTCATACTTTGTAGCGTCAATCACTGTTATTCAAGACTGCCTACTGACACTGGAAACTGGAAACACCAACCACCACAACATCCACGGAGCACAAGGCCTAGTAAATCTTGTTGGCTCGCATGTTCACATGTTAGCTGTGGACAAGTTGAATAATAGGTGAGAAAAACACCTCAGGGAGACCTAAACTGTCAACCTGACAATGCAGCACTTCATCATCACATATACCCACATTTATACACATGGGCGCAAAGGTGATTCATCCTCTTGCCAGAAACGGTGAATTTGGACTTTGGGGATTTGAATTTATTAGGCTAAGTATATGAAGATGGGCTACCACAAGCCAAAGGCAGGTGTGCCCCCCTGTGAACCTCATTCCTCACTGTGAAGAAAATATAGTTCCCCGCTTCTACATAAATGACATTTCTCCTGGGATATATGCGGCCAAAGATACTGTTTGAAAACTGTGTTAGACATGTGAAATCAGTCTCAGCACTGGAGGGGAATTAGCTTTCACCTAAACATTAAGGAAAACACAGGAATAACCAGCTAAATGCACTTTTGTTCAAGTGCTATTTTGCAGCTAGTGACTTTCAGTCTCTGGAAACTCTTTACTAACCAAATCGAAATACTCAAGACACTCTATCCTCATGTTTGGTCTTGATTTGGCTCACGAGATTTTGCCAAACATGTTCATAATTTGCAATTTCATCCTCAGAGAGGAAAGGTGAGCTGTGATCCAGACAGAAACAGAAGCCTGCTAATTAAAGCTGCTGAAAACAGCCATCAGCAACACACTTCACTTTTAGCTATGACACTCTTCTTCACACACACGCACACACACATAACAGTCAAGTTCAATTCGGCTCTGGACATGCATGATACAGCCATGATATACCATCCCTCTAAAGCTATCATAGTTCAGGTTGCATAGGGATATCTAATCAATGGACAAACACACACACACACACACACTAACCTTGGGCTGACTTTACGAGTCTGCTATGCAATCTCCCTGCAATACTTGACAAAAACCATCAACAGCACTTCTCAGTGGGTCGTGGACCCTTTATGTGCATGAGTGTGTGGATGATATGTGAGTGTATCCTCCATCCAGTCTTGCAAATGGAAGTGACAGATACCTGGAAGAGCTGGTTGGAAGGAGAGGAAGAGACCTCTATTTTTGGAGATGGTATTCTCACGATGTCCCAGGGGAGAGAGGGCCTCTGTGGGCTCCCCTCCTCAGATGGCAGCGCTGGAGAAACCTGCAAGAGAGGAGCAGCAGAAGATGTCAGTCAGACAGATGAGGGAACATATTATGGGGCCTTGTGACTGAGAAACAGCAACACACTCAGTTTAAATCAACACATTTGAGTGGCCAAGATGTGGCTGCTGGTTTTGAGATGTGCTGAGTTGCAGGTTCACGCCATACTTCCTTTCGCTCTGAAAACTGAGTGACCTCTACTGATTTACTGAACGCCTACTGTATGGCATCTTGGGACTAAATGTAACAAAAAGAAGAAGCCAGTCTCCAACATCCAGGCCTGTTTCTGTTGCTGTGACAACAACAAGGACAAGAGGAGGCAACCTTGGACGCCGGACAGCTTTGTGTCGATACAACACTGGCATTCTCACAAAGGCTGTCAGCTTACAGTGCAACAACACTGACTCACACCTCACAGCATTTCCGTCTGTATCTGTAGAGGAGTTCACTCAACTTTTTTTAAGGCGAAATAAATCGTGATCAGAGTCATCACCAGGATGGAAAACACTGAGATCATTAGCACACGTCCCCCCAACACCCATTTCATTCCCCTCAGAAAATGTGGACCAGACACTAAAAAGGTCTACATTTTTTTTCTAATTGGTTGTATCTTTCATATTTTTTTAAACAATTGTATTTACTTGAAATTACACTTGACTATTCCATTATATTCTCTGTAAAAGTGTGAAGGTCAAATTACAGTTTCTGAACCTTCACCACATTGCCAGGAATACATTTCTGGGTACTAATTTCTTTATTTCTTTTTTGTTTTCCAATTTGAATTCAATAAGTCTAACAATATTATTTCCCACAATGTGTAATTTTGTAACTGTAAAATGCACTTCTAAATTTCCAGGAAAATACAGAGGACATGACCTTAATGTTCTTAATGCTAGCTGCAGCTCTGATCCTGATCATATAAATGATAGTAAATATCAAAACAGACCATTTGGATTGTTATTTGATTGGCAAGCCATCTATATTTATACGTTATTGTTATTTTCAAAAATGGGATACAAGCAAATTCATCATACTGTGCTGTTTGGTTTGGTCATGGAATGTGTGTAATGTTTGGTAAATGGGTATTAGTATGTCAGAGTATTGGCATTTCACACTAAAATGAGAGAACTAAACGTTAATGAATGGACTGATAAAGTTTTTTTAAGGAATGGAGCCATCATTAATTTAGGATATGTGTATAATCACTGCTAATTGCCATGTGATTGCCACTGACAGGCGGTGAAGGTTTACACACTCTATTTATTCACCTCAGGTGAGTCATACACATACAGGTGGTTTGGCACAAGATAAAACCAAAAGCTTTTCACCCTGAAAAAGCTGTCAGACAAACACCCAAGGGTACTGCATCTTTCACTCCCTACACTAGTCATTCCATCATCTCAAGTCTTTTAATAGAGCCAGTGGCAGAGATTTTGTGTTTAGTATGACATCTTGTGGCGGATATCAGCATTTCAACCTCAAGAAAAACCCACCTTCCTTTTTTCAGTGCTCTATCTTGATAGCAAACAGTCAAAATATTATTGATATAAAAGTACTTCTTGTGGTGTATTTTATAATATGTAAAATGGTTGGGAGTGGTAACTACGCCTATCACAAATGTTCCAAATACTTATATATATAATTGATTAACACATATTCAACTCATTTTCTTTAATGTGTATTAAATTCAGCAGGACTACAGCCAAACCTTGCCTATCCTCATTCAATTTTCACACACATAGCAGTTTAGCTATTTTGACCATATTGGCTACCGCAAAACCCAAAGCGATTGTGTGTTTTAGTGTTCAATAAAGATCTACATTGAGGGGATACCGCCTACATTAATTATTATATTGTTATTATATATATTGTTATATTGATTACCTTCAATAACTTGCTTTTAAAAGCTTGCTTCCTCTAGCTCTGTCTCTGACTGTAATATTTTTATTTTTGGTGTTAAGGGGAAAACGGGATGGAAATGTGTGTTAGTCAACACTGACGTAAAAAAAGTGAAATTAATATAGGGTGAATGATGGGAAATGTAGTTTTAAGCCTTTCGTAACTTCACTATAATTACAAACAACGAAAAGGGGAAATTGTTAATATGTATATCAAAGTAATTAAATATTCATAAAACACAGGACTATGTAAACGCGGTCAGTTTTCTCCAGAGTTATTAGCGGTTGCACTAAATTAAAAAGAAGTACATGAAACTGACTTCAAGTCCCAGAGTTCTTTGAGAGTTGTGACGTCCTTCTGGTAGTTGTAGTCCACGTCAGGGCCGTTTCCGTGTATCTACGTTAGGTGGTGGAATCTGCTCTGCAAAGACAAACACATGTGAAATTATTGATCAGGTAGGGCAAACAGCTTATTCTGCCGGCTCCCGCCTATTGAACTTGTCGAGTACATTAAAAATGTAAATTAATTTCTTATGGTCAGTCCTTATTTCACCCGTTAACCTCAACTAGAACCAGGGTGAAAATTCAGCGCTTACATGGCGATGCATTTCCTTTTGTTCAGTTAGCTTATGTGTAGAAATGCAGGAGCCAAATTCTCAGAAATGTGACTCATTTAAGATAAACAGAGTCTGAGAGGATTCATTAATGTTGGCTACATGGCTGCTTACTATTTCAGACAGACTGTTTCAACACATTTCCGACGACACTCGACTCGTTGACATTTATTCAGCTAGCCTCGGTGAAGTTACACATTTATTAGCCATTTAGTTAGCAGTGTAAATATATAACATGTAGTCTGTGTTAGCATCGAGCTATGCTAGTTAGCAGTAGCATTGGGCTTGTCGCAGTTTTGTTGTTTACATCCGGTAATGCAGGTCTGTTGGCTAATTTGCATGACTGTGGTTGATTGACCTCAGGGCAGCAGACCTGCTGGGTCCAGGACTAAGTGTGACTCACAGTACTGTTAAAATGTTTTTATCAACACGACTTAAAATGTCAGATTAGTGAAGAGTGAAGGATTCTGTCATAACTAACTGAGTGTCTTTTGTGTTTTGCAGGGTTGTGTTGAATTTATGGAAACATGTCAAAGAAACGGGGCAGGTAGGTTCACCTAGCCAGTCTTACTTGCAGTAAATTACGGTGTAGCTCAGTATACTTCTAAATGATCCACCACCTTGAAGGACACAGCAGGAACACACTGTAATCTCCTCTGTAAACAACCCGCCTACAAAGCTAATAACTTTTATTAATGACTTGAATCCCAAACTTTTAAGCAGCCCCATGAAATTTAACCACAGCCCCAGTGGCATCAAACTGGTATAAAACATTTAGATTGCATTGAATACATTTTTGTAATGCCATTTACACCAATAATATGCTGATTTATTTTTTTAATTAATTGATTAATGGTATTGTTTGTAAAATGTCAGAAAAAAGTGAAACATGAGTTCATGGTGACGTCTTCAAATTTCTTGTTTTGTCTGACCAACAGTCCAAGACCCAAATATATTTAGTTTACTGTCGTGTATGACACAGAAAAACCTAAAATCCTCACATTTGAGAAGCTGCAACCAGCAAATGTTTATCATTCTTGCTTAAGTGACTAAAACAGTTATTCGATTATCAGAACAGTGGACGGTTAATTTTCTGTTGATCAACTAATTGATTAATCGTTGCAGCTCTATTCACAATGAATGTCTACCGACCCCTCTGTACTGCAGCACCTGTGAAGTTACCCTGCCATGTTCATATTAATAATGGCATGTCTAGAAGCACTAAAGTCTTCATTAATAGGAATCTGAGTACCTATAAAAGAGATTTGTTTATCTGTAGCGCAGAAAATACACCAAAAAGATCATCATACTGTAGACCTACAACTCATTTTAATACTAATATGCTCACAGGAAGCGTAGCAGCGAAGAGCTGAGTGAGAGCTCGGCGTCGACCCTGAGCCCAGATCCTGACAACCTGCTGGGCCGCAGGATCCAGCACACCTGGAGGGAGAAGGGTAACGTGACCAAGTGGAAAGGCACGGTTCTGGAGCGCCTAACTGTTAACAGTTCCCTCTACATGGTCAAATATGATGGCTTTGACTGCGTCTACGGCATCGAGCTGTTCAAAGACAATCGGGTGTCCAACCTCCAGGTGTTGTCAGAGAAAGTTGGTGAGTGTCATGACATCCATCTCTAATCATGGATATATTTTGACTTTTTACCAGATTTGCCTTCTATATAAATAAAATTGAATTGAAAATGAAAAATGTAAAAACTGTATGTTGAATCAGTTTTTATTAAATTAATTGGTTATAGAAAACAGCAAAAATGGAAATCATTTATGTAAACATGTGATGGATTATCACTTGAAACCACAACAATGACAGCCTTGAGAAATTAGTTATATCTAATACATTAGTCAATCATTTTTATTATGATAGTTTTGAAGAATATCTAATGTGATATAGAGCTGAGCTAACACAAAGCACAACTGATTGCGTCAAGGATTTTTGCTGATTTTATTGGTGCTTTGTCTGCAGTGTCAGATAATATAATTTGAATGTCCCAATATGCTATGTCATCTGGGATCTATAAAAAAAAGTCTGGTTAATAGGCATATCAAAGTGTCTTGTCCTTCCCGCAGTGAATAATAAGATCAAGGTGCCTCCTGGGGCGGAGGAGCTGGTGGGCCGAGCTGTGGAACATCTGTTTGAGAAGGAGGACGGTGAGAAAAACGAGTGGCGAGGCATGGTGCTGTCCCGAGCCCCTATCATGACCCACTGGTATTATATCACCTACGAGAAGGACCCAGTGCTGTACATGTACCAGCTGTGGGACGATTATAAGGACGGAGACCTACGTGTACTGCCGGAGTCAGGTACCGTATATAGAGCTTTATTGTTTGTGTGCATAACACCCATCAATGTTTCATATTTCAGGTGGTCCTGGAAAGGTGGGAGGAAGCGAACATGACAAATTTTTACATAGTCAGCATTAAAACATTCAAATGTCTCTGCCTTGTTCTTTTTTTCTGAGCATTTTGTGCAGAGTTTCTTCTTTATTCAAAAGTAAGAATCCATTTTGTAATGGGCACTCATGTCTAATCATGAAGAGACTAATACTGTCTTGGAGGAAACTAGGCTAAACGCTTATATAAACTGGGGCGAGTATGTTGTAGATGATTTACTACCTTAAAGGATTTGGCTGGCATTTTCTATATTTTTCTTATTGTCAACAAATCTCATGCAGAGCCAAACCAACAATGAATTTATCTTGCATACAAGTATTGTGTGTGTATCCAAAGCCTGATGTTGTCCAAAAACTATTAAAAACACGTCACGCCGCTGCACCTTCATGAAGATTACGGTCATGGTAGTTTGTTTAGAAACGGCTCCAAAAACAAATAACAGCAATAACATTGTCAGTCTCAGGAGAGTAGTTCCTTGTACAGCAGATGCCACTGCACATGTGCGGGAACACGGTTTAGTTTACATAGCTTCGCTAGCTTGTTGTGCTACACATCACAAGCTCTTGACTTTGTACTACATTTTAAATTTCTCAAAGAACTTCAATACAAAGTCAAGAGGCTGTGATATGTAGCACAACAAGCTAGCAAAGCTCTGTAAACAGAACTGCGTTCCTGTGTATGTGTAGTGGCGTCTGCTGTACAAGGAACTACTCTCCTGAGACTGACAATGTTATTGCTGTTATTACTCTTTGGAGCCATTTCTAAACAAACTACTGTATACATTACACACACAGTACTTGTAAGTAGCATCAGTTCATTGCTGGTTGACTCTGCACGTGAGATTTGTTGACAATAAGAAAAATATGGGAAATCACCAGCTATATCCTTTAACCATGCATTTTTTACACATTTTTAAACTTTGGCTGTTTAAAAAAGAAATCACCTGCTCATGTTACACTGGTCTTATTTAGTCTTTCTCTACCTTATCTTCTTATTGTTTATCCGTCCTTCATCCAGAGAACAAACACCTGCTGCCAGCAGACAGAAAGCCGGGTGAGGAGCCGGAGAGCCTTGTGGGTAAACAGGTGGAGTACGTCACAGATAACGGTCTGAAGAGGACAGGCTTGGTCATCTACCAGGTTCCAGCTAAGCCCACGGTATACTACATCAAATATGACGATGACGTCCACATCCACGTCTACGACCTGGTGAAGACCACCTAATACAGACTGTCCGGTCTCATCTTCAGCTGATGGCTTATCTTCGTGCCGACCAGTCGTTACCTGTTATAGTGTTACAGATTTTTCTTCCCCTTCAGTGGGAGGCGATTTGCCGAAGATCGAAAGCCCCAGCTTGTTTTTTTTTTTCTTTTTCTTTTTTGGGCCTCCGGAGGGTTGTTTTTCTCCATTCTATCATTACAAGACCTCTAGGTTTTTGATTCTCAATTTTAAGTTGACCTTAATGTATGACTATTAGGTCCTCTTCAGTGTAAATAAAGCAGGTCTGAGACCAGCTGTATAGCCCAGCAGATGAAATGGAGCTAGAGGTTTGTTTTGGTTAAATCACACTTGTATAGTGCAACTTTCAAACTCCAAATTCATACTTTTTGTAAGCAACACCTCAAACTAAAAAAATCCGCTTTCTTACCTATACCTCTGTGTTTTACTTGTATTTCATTTCACTTTTATATGCCTGTGCTATTTATTTCATCTGGAATATCTGGCTGTGCTGCTGGTGACATTTTGGCAAACCTTGTCTGCTGTGCTTTATATGTGTCACTGGGTACGCCTCAGTTTGTTGAATCTAGAAGTAATATTCATTTGCCCAGTTTCAGTTGAAGTGTATAGGCATCGATGAGACTCCACTGTGTCTCACTTCATGGATATAAACCACAGATTATTCTAAAAAGTCATGTATCATATTTCTGTTTCAACATGTAAACTGCAAGTTTTCTACATTATAATAATATATCAGAAAATGCCGATGTTTATGTCAAGTTGTTTCAACGGTGTTTGTGCTACACACTATTTATGTAGTTTAAATTGGCTACCGACATTGTTTAATATTTTTGAACTGAAGTCTTTATTATTTGCCAAAACTGAATGATGTGATATGATATATTCAGGCCTCAAAATATTGTTCATTGTGACCCTAAATATGTTTTGTTCTGTAAATATAATCTGAAACATTTTTATGAACGTTAAACAACGATGCTTGAAAATTATTTTCATGTCCAGTTATTGTTGACAGCTGTTTGCGTTGCAGTGGATATATTGTATGTTGTTCCATCGTGTGAATTAGGGTGTGAGAAGTAACACATTTATTTAAATTTAACCAAATAGTAAACACATTTTATCAGATAAGGTACAAGAGCAACTGCCCATAAATTATTTATTTAAGCTCTTCAAATGACCAATTAAATGCTTAAAAATTGGGTCATAATACAAAATTAATTGGCATACTGAAAAAGTTCTTGATCTGTTACAAAATATTGAGCATATTTTGACCCTGTAATTGGGCTGTTTTCCTTTACATAATGACATCCATCACTTTAAAGCTACAATCCAAGGATCGGACCTTATGACTAAGTATTTATTCCTGATACAGCAGTGACAGAACGTGAATATTTTCAGAATTATATTTTTGACCTCCCTAAACACAGTGAATTCTTTAAAACATGAATGGACTTACAAATTTTAACAAAAATGTTACTTCAATCCAGTGCTAATTTTTGAAAACAACTTTCAAAGATATGTAAGTAAAATAGGAATTTTTAAAGTTTGAATAGATGCTACCTTCTACTCTAAAGCTTAATAAAAGCTAAATGCTATGTCCACAATGTATAGCTAATGTTTACCATGTAGTTTAGCATGTTAGCATGCTAACATTAGCTAATTTTCACTAAACACAAAGTACAGCTGACGCTAATGGGAATGTCAATAGTTTTGCGGGTATTTGGCCGTGAACCAAAGTATAGGACAAATTTTCAAATAAATTTTTACCTGATGATGGTGCTAGAGGAAAAGTTAAAGTCCCCCTCCACTCAAAAATGTGTTTTTCTTCTTCCTTCAGTTGGATGTTTGAGCTTCACTGTGCAGAATGATGTATGCAGAGTTTGACACTAGAAGTTTTCACATTCATCTGCTGAAGAGGGAAAGTTTCTGAAAATCTGAGTTTAAGGTGTGAGCATGATTTGTGACATCACATCTAGTTTGGAGCCATTTAACGGTCCAGTATACAATTTATACAAGTGTGATGTGGAAACTTGAAGGCTTCGGTGCACATACACTACACTGAGAATGGACTTTTCAATGAAATAGGAGACATCTTGTGTCCAGCAGTAAAACTGTGAAAATGATTATATTATATATAATTTATATATTCCTTTTTTTCCAATGGGGGAGAAGGAGGATATGTCATTTTATGGGTTTTAATGGGGTAATTGTACTTTTTTCTGTGGAAAAACCATAGAATTTTATACATCTTAAAACATGTCTGGAGGGAATCTTTAAGGGATCACCAAAGTCTTTAGGATTCCTCCTGAGTGAGACATAAATGTGTATCACACATTTCAGGGCAATCGATGTAATAGTCGAGACATTTCACCCCAAACCACACCCTCAACCTCGTAGGAGTGCCAGAAGAAAAGTCAGGGGTTCACTAAATTCATTAGGATTCATCCTCTGGGGACCATGAATCTCAAACGTTCATAGCAATCTATTAAACAGTTGTTGAGATATTTCAGTCTGGACCAAAGTGGTGGAAAGACTGTCTGAGTGGCAGTCTGAGTGGCTAAAAAGTCAAGTGACTAACAGGATACAGTTGAACTCATTTCCTTTTAGTTGTGCTGCTTCACTTTTCTGCAGCCAAGATTCCTGATTAGCATCTGTATTAAGAGGCCAATGAAATCAGAGGAAAAGAAGCTAGTTATTAACGCTGTAGATGATTCAAAATCAGAATAAATGTCTGTTTTATTTTAAAACAATAAACACTCTGTTAGCTAAACAAATCCTTATTGATTACTTTCTAATCATTAGTTGTGCCCCATAAAGCGGGCTATTAAAGATGCAGCATGTGTTGATGGCCTCTGTTATGAAATGAATAGCTTTCTCCTATTTTCTGTACCTGGTGCAGCTAATTAAAGGAAATAATATAAAGACTATCATGAGATCACATAATTAGCCCCGATTGCTTGTTATTTCCTGCTACTATTTGTTTAATGGTGGCATGCTGGTGTTCAATACCTACAACATGATATTAGAGGTGACCCCTGCTCAGATATTTGTAATTATTTAATGCCAAACAATCTGCCGTGGGATGCAGCTTATATCTGATATCCTTGTAGCAGGGTTATTTGTCTCTTTACATCAAATGTCAGCTGCAGCTTTGATGAGAGGACATGTTCTCTCCTGATTGCTGCTCCTCCTGACCACACATGTAGCCACATGCTGACTGCTGACTCCTACGGAGTCGCTCCGAGGTGCCAGGGTGCCTGTGGTGACGGGTGCCAGTACAGACATCGAGGAACAGTTGGCATACCATCACACCAGGCTGGGTGCCCAGATAGTAATAACGACGAGGAGGGAGCACATGCATTACACAAGGTCTGTGCTCTTGAGAATGTGTCTGATGCAATTTATCACTTGTTGTGCACTTCCTTTTACACATCCATCAGTACTTTCTGCCATTTAATTTCTTCATGAAACCATCTGCCTGGCTTTGGTTTGAAATTCAGGCAAAACAGGACAAATGAAGGACCATATGTGCCTGGTTGTGGCTCTGATGTGTGACTCTGTCCCTGTCCTGTGGGTGGCAGAAGTGTTTGGGGTCCCAGTAGGTTGTAGACCTACATTTAAAAGGAGACATGTCCTTTTCTTTTGAACCATGAAAGTGGTTATACTCACTGCTGTCTACTAAACCGTGTAGAACCCTCTGAGTTTGTGCCGGTTTATTAGTAGTAGTAGTAGTAGTAGTATTAGTATTAGTATTATTTGTTGTCTTCTGCCGTGGCTCACATTGCCGTGAGCTGGAATGAGCTAAAATCATGAAACCTTGCCCAATAACTGGAAATTATGTGCATGTGCTTCCTAAGAAATGTGAGTCAGGAGTCTGAGGTCATGAGTCCCAGCCCTGCTAGGGAGGTTTGGGGCACAAACACAGACATGAAAATTGGACTACTATCCAACACAGGATAAGTCACAAATATGGCCAATTTTTACTCTTTTTCAGTTCAGACTCTTATTGCATTGAAATCACTTTCGCTATCAAACAAATTGAGCAGAGGAGCAGTATCTTTCAGGTTTTGCTCTAAATTATCTGACAAGTGTTCTAACACTCATTACACAAGTTCATCCAAACAATAAGCCATAATCTAAAAGTTACACATGACATGACAGTGAAAAATTAGTGTATAAAATCTGGTAGAACAAAGGGAGAAGCTTTAGCTTAATAAAGATACAGCCAGGACCCCAGCCTGGACCCAACCACAACATAAAAATGCAAGATAAAAGAGATATTTAAAAAAAAAAAAAAGAATTTATTTAAATGATAAAATAGTATGTCAAGTTATTAGTACTGAAGGCAATTTACCTGCAAAACATAGCTCACTCATAGACAGTAATGCAGGAGGTATGGGTTCTTCTGAGGGTGCTGCAGCACCACCTAGTGGCAAAGGGTACATATTATGGAAAATGGATTTTGCCTAGTTTTTGTATGGATTTGGCTGAAATATTATTTAGGCACTGGGGGAAAATGACATAAATATGGTACTCCTTGGCGTTTGGCCAAGTCTTCAAATTGACAAGTCTAAACAAGTTGTTCAGAATTATTGCCCCTGATGATGTCACAATGGGGACACAAACAATTAATTAGCATCGATTAATCAGTTAGCTGTGCTTTTTCGAGCCAGGAACACTGCTTACCTAATGTACTGTAGCCTACTGCCCAGTTTGTAATTTATTTTAAAGTCTTGGGTGTGAGGTAGCCAGGCAGGGATGGAAATAATTACTTTTAAATTTGGTGGTTGCTATACCCACCAAAAATGGTGTGTTCAACACAAGGGAAGAAAGAGGAGCTGGAACATTACAATTTGATTCAAACTTTGCAAAAAAAAAATTACTAACATGTTCCACAGATTCAAGAAAATTGTATAAAATTGTTGAAAACATACATAGGCCTAATATGTCTTTAAATTATATATATACCAAAACATAATATGCCCTTTAAAATAAGAAATATATACTGTACATGTCATTCTTATTTGCAATAAAATAAAAAGAAGAGGTATTTCTCATTATTGATCAATGAATTATAGTGACAAATTATCACTGAAACATGCACAGAAGTTTTACAAGCATATAGGTTAATAGTTTGTGAGCTCAGCTCTTGAACGCAGCTGCTGCTTCTGTTCCTGGGTGTAACTCGTAGTTATTTGTTTTTAATGTGTAGGTCAGGTAGAATACAGTCTATGGACGGCTATAGCCAGCCATCATTCATGGCATTGACCAATCTTGCTTCGAGAGGTAAGCTATATAACCCCCTCCTTATTATTGCCGTTCTATATTCTTCTTAAATGTTCTAAGAGGATTTGTATCATCCATATTATAATCCCATATTGGTATAAGGCAGTCATGTGTGTGTTGAAAGTACAACCTGTATTCAAACACAGTGCTGACTGATCTTGTAGTAAGTGTTGCATTCCCAACTCGTTACCTATGTCACATAATGTAAGGAGTTGCACCAGCAGAGATGATGCTAGTCTTTGTTCACAACACACCATACAACTAAGTAGTTTTGTCAGTTTGTAGAGAAAATACCGAAGACATGACCTCTGTGTACTCAGTGGTAGCTACAGGCCTGCCTTGGGCCATAAAAGTCCGCCATGATGGATTTTTTTGCTAATTTGCATAAACTGAAAAACAGTAATGACATGTACTTTTTGGATTTTGACTCAATCAACACCAAATTTGGTACACAGCCTTGGGGGACTGAGATACACATTTCTATCATAAATGAGCAAGCTCGGTTGAAAAACATGGCCGCCATCAACCAAAATATCTTCACAAAGGGCGGGGCTTAGAGAATATTGGCCATAACTCATTACCTATTTGTCCAATCATTATAAATCTTGGTATGTAACTTCAGTCCCTGTTTGGACACAGGTCTACCAAAGCATTTCGAGCCCGACCAATAGGGGGCACCACAAATGCCATAAACGTGTATCTGAAAAGCCGTAGAACAGAATTTGACCAAAATTGGTGTGCATGCTCTGGGGACAAGTATTAACCAAAATCTGGAGCACCATATTGATCAGTGCAAGTGGGCGTGGTCTATCACATATTAGCTCATAACTCAAGATGCTTTTGAGCAATCCTGATTAATCTCACTGGAGACATCCTGCGTTATCTCCTGAACATATTCAACGGGTTTCGTTCAAATCCATTGAAGGGGGGACAAATGGTGGAACTTTGAGTCCGCAATTATTGAAACACTGCAGGCTTTGTGATGATGAAACAAGTGTGTGATTGGTCTCACTCCTTCTTTAAACAGAATTAAACTAGCTGAAGTGACTTTCCTCACCTTTGTGAAGCCTGAAACCTGCTTGTTGCTGCTCGTGGCTTTAATTTTTGGCCGATTGAGCTGCTTCCTTCTGTTTAGCGCAAAAAGGTTTGAATCCTATATTTAATTTTTTACGTTTATTAAGCCTCTTTCACACAGGAGAGAAGGGATTTAGCAGTGATTTTATGATTGTTATGTGTGTGGGAGTGTGGTTAAAACCAACAGTAAATTAGCCACCTGCTTAGTTCTTTACCAAACAGGCCAAAAGCTGTTTCATGAGCTCTATGAAGGATTCAAAGGGGAACAGCTTCTTTATGCATAACACTATTTATACACTATATATGTATATGAAAGGTTGTTATTAGAGAATGCTCGGCTCTATTTTTTCCCTGTGAGTTACATTATTACAGGACCTTCCCAGAAAACCTTGAAACTTTGTCTGCATTCTTATTGGCCAATAAACAAATACACTTGACTCCTTTGTGTTGCTTAGCAACGCAAGCCAGTCCCTGGTTTTATATATGAAAAACCAGCATGCCGCCAATCTGGAGACTTACAGGGTGCAGTGTGAATGAGACCAGCCACGACGCATTTTTAATTAAATCCTTGCAAGCTTTTTATGAAAGAAAGGGTTTGTAAGGATTGTCTGTGATCATGATTAATACCGTAGGAGACGGTGACATGATTGATTTTTGCTCTTTGCTCTGCATTTACAGTCAGTGGAGATAAAGATGATTCAGGTAATTTGTCGTTCAAATGTAACTGTGTGTTGGTCTCTTTAAAAAATATATTCAGCTTTGGATTTCAGTGATATAGAAGATAAATGTAATAACCTTTACTTTTCATAGTGTTTTAAATTAAGTCAAGGTGCATTTTCTTTCTAATGAGGTCAGCTTGGCTCCAGCATGCGTAACAAAGATCAGGTCACTCATTCAGGTATCCTGGTAACAACATTTTGTTTAATTTCTGAAAGCTTCAACCCTTCTCAATAATTTTCAACCATTTATTTTTTAAGTCTACGTTATCTGTTCCCCCCCTCTTCCACTTTTTACATATTTATGTACTGCTGGTAGAATCTGATGTATCTTGGTGATGTGGATTGATTGAAGTCTTTATTGTGTGTGTCAGTCTTGTCATGTCTTTATCCTTCTCTGTCAGTTAAATTTCCTCGTCTATATGAATACAGTATCAGCTGTTATACTGACAGAGGAGCATGATCTATCATAGATGTCTTCTGCTGTGTGAGCGTGCCTCTCAGACTTCTTAGTGACTGTGGATATCTTATATTTGCTCAGGTCTGTTTACTGATATTAATCAAAAGGCCTGGCTCTGCATCCAGCTCATAAGCAGACCAAATACTGGCAGCGATGGGTAATACAAGGCTGCATAAAGTAATGGATAACGTGTGCATGAGACACATTCCCTAATTATTTCTGGTCCTAATGGGCCTCTAACACTGCCACCAAGTTCACACTGCGCTGTTGCTTTTGTGATTCATTATTTTGTGCGCATTAGACTTTAGATGCATGTCTGTGTTCTATACATCACCACAATGACCTCTCCGGCTCTCTGCACGCCACAGCTGGGACCAGATTGAGTCCTTCTATCTCCCCTTTTCATTCACCTGGTCACTCAAAACTCAAACACATACTGAGGAAACTACTAGAGCACTACAAGAAGGGTAGGCTCTCCACTGCCCATTACAGCAACTGAGGCAGCCACTTAAGTCCACAGAGGGATTTAGACCCTTCTTACTAATGGATGACATGTAGTCCTCTACTCAAAGTGTCGCACATAGTAAAATGTTAAGTAGGCTTTCTGGCAGCAGGCCATCTCATCTAAGAGGAGTAATATGTTGGACAGCAGGATGGAGTGTAGTTAGCAGGAAAGAACAGACTGGATAGATTTTTGTCTTTAAGGATCTCCTCAGTGTGTGTCGTACACTGTATGTGGTGGTTCCAGATCCAACACTGCCACATGTGTGTTGATGCTGATGCCAGAAAATGCAGAAATACACTTCAGAGGTTTACACTGTGGTTTTAGTTCACCTTTATAACAGCTCAACAATACGCTCCAGTGCAGATTTATTAATCAACAATGTGTTGTTTTAGTCTGTTTTGTACAAAATGTGCTGCATGCCATTATTACAGTATTTCCCCAAGGTTTGAGAGCAGTTTTCATTGTGTGTGTGTGTGTTTCTGTTCCATGAATTTCCCCACATAAATGATGCTTTTGATTGCAATTTTGCTAGTAATTAAAATTGCTGAACATTAAGGCTACACCCATTGACACAAGCGCACACCAGAGGCTTTTCGGTGCATTTTTAAAGGACATGTCTCATATTGTTGTCGCTGAATAAACAGAGAAACTCGGCTACAACGGCAGCATGAAAATACAAACAGATTCTGAACTGAAGAGCTGTGCAGGTTAAAGCTGACGTAGACCGAAGAGCACTGCTTGTGCTGAGAGGCAGACTGGGACTTGTTGTTCTTTGATCAGCGTCACAACAAAATCACTAGTCTTCCACTCAGCACTACCAACACTTCCCCTCCTTTCTGTTGGTGGCTCCACATCCACGGCTCGCAATCTGTAATGAAAGAACAAGAAACAACCTTGTGACAACCAAGTTTGAGTCTCCCCTTCACTGCCCTGATGTTTACATATTCATTTTGCACCGTCACTTATAAAGCCCTCAGAGTCAAAGAGCTTCTGTAGGTATGTGACACAGGTGCTGCAAGAGCGTCCGACCACCGGCTCGAGGTGTGTTGATAGATTGTGAACTTTAGATGTCGGAGATGGAAACACTACATGCAATTCTCATCTCTGTGTTTTCCTGCAACCCATTTCTCTCTGAAGCCTGTTGACATTCCATCTTTCCTTTGTTGTTGTAATGCCAACCTTTCAGCTCCTCTCAAAAGAGGGAGACAGGAGGAGGAGGGGAAGAACAGAGAGAGAGAGAGAGAGAGAGAGAGAGAGAAGGAGAGAGAGGATCACAGCACAGCACTTAGAGTAAATGCTGTTCACCATATGCAATGAACAGAAATCCTAAGCTGTGCACAATTTGTGGTTACTCTATTAAGGTGTAGAAAACGGAAATCTGACCAGTGATTTGTGTTCCAATAAGTCACATTTGGACTGAGAGAGGGAGAAAGAGAGAGAGAGAGAGAGAGAGAGAGAGAGAGAGAGAGAGAGAGAGAGAGAAAGAGACAGACAGATTGTCCTGCATCTCCAGTATGTTTCTGAGCTGGTAGCTATGCAACAAGACTGGGAGTCAGTGGAAGAGGGGGATGGGAAGATGGGGACAGTTTAGTGAGAGGAAGGAAGAGGAGGAAGGAAGGAAGGAAGCAAGCAAGGAAGGAGAGAAGGGGAGGGAGGCAGGGAGCGGGGGTCCTTGAATGCAAACTATGAAAAGAGGACTGCTGAGCAGAAACAGCACTCTATTAAGACCAAGAGGAGACCCCAGAATAGATGACCCATGATGTTCAGTAAGCTCATTTTAATATAGTATTGATTAAAAACAAATGACTTAATTTGCTGTTCTACCACTCAGAAATCGTCCATTTAGTTTCCAAACAGTAGGTGCATTTGAACGCTGAGCATTAGGTTAATATTCAGAAGTCGTGTCAACGTGATTAAGAAAAAAAAGCTATAAAAAAAGCAAGAAATTAACCTTTTATTCCGTCCAGATCGCGGCTAAAGGAAACGAGTACTGTAGCCCTCGACGTGGGAGCTGTCCAGTGTCTCGGTGCTGAATGACGCCCTACTTTTCCTCCACGTCCATCTCCTCAGCATCTCGCCTCCATTCAGGCCCGGGAAGAAAAAAAAAAAACATGCCACCTGTTGCTGCACCGAAGTTTGCTCTCAGGAGGTTATAAAGCCCAAGTCCACTGATATCTGACATGTATAATCTGCAGTCGACGCTGCTCCTGATCTGAAGTAAGGTCAATTATCTTTTTTTCCCCCCTTCTTCTCAAATCACGGCAAACATGACGACACGATAAACACCCCCCCCCCCCACCCCCCCACCCCCAGGCGAGGCAGGAAGAGGAGGAAGGGGTTGTCATTTAATTTCCCTCAGACGCAGTCGGGATTTTGTCTCAGCAGCTATTTATGTTGTCCTTAATAGCTCGAAGGCTGTTTGCTTCATCATGATGTTTGCTTTTCAACCCTGAAGTGCAAAAAGGCAGCTTTTGTGGAGCGAAAAATAATAATAAAACCACACACTGCAAACACATTCACATCCTGCAAATAAAAAAAATAGCCTAACATTGCATTGTCTTTATAAAACGAGCAGGACAAAGGGTAAGTGGATGGACTCACCGTTTATCGACGGGAACAACAGGTGATGCCGACATAATGTTATGCAGCGCGTCTCTTTCACTGCTGGGGTTTTTTTTTTTCTATTGAAACCAGCCACAATCTGAGCCTGTGCGCCCTCCCATCTGAGCTCCACGTAATGGTTATCGTGATGTTACTGGGTAGGCTGGGGGAAGATGGATCAGTGTGTTTATATACGTCCGCTGAGAGAAGACGAGGAGGAGGCGGGACAATGTGGAGTGACGCCTGCAGGAGGAGGCCAATTGACGTGGATTTTTTTTTCCAGACCTGTTAAGGGTGCGGCCCAAACCAGCAGCCAAATTACATTATATGAAGGTTAAGGATGCATATGAATAAAACAGATGGATGTATGGCTGAGGGGTGTATATCGGTGGAAAACACCCGTTTTTTTATTTTATTTAAAACCTCAGTCAGAAAGAGAAAAGATTTCTGATTACTGTAGGAATAAATCAATCTAGCGCATCATTTTAATCTGATCGAGGAAACACCTCGATTTAATTGAAATCTTTCCTCCCAAGAGTCCAAGAGACTTCACCTGAGCGAGCACCTCATGAGGAGCTCACATGTAATTGAATTAAACCTGAGCGGTGAGATCAAGATTAGGCATCTAATTAATTTGTAATGGAAACAACAAGATTGAAATTGTTGCAGCAAGTAGAAATTGTACAGGCACGTGGCACGTGACTACAGCATAAATGTAATTTCACTTCTATTTCTGTGGAAACACTGTACATCCATACACTTACACATGTTGATGCTCCCAAATCTAAAGCCATCTGTCAACTGTAGCCCAAATAATAGAGACTCCAAACCTTCTTGAGTACAGGTGCAATCTAATGTAATCCAATGCAACAGCTCTGCCATAAATTCTACTTTTACAAAGCTGTCAGAAAGGTGATAATTCTACTTTATGTTTATTATAGAGGTCATAGTGGGTGTTGGTGGTGTACTGGAGTGCATTATATTGAAAAGTGTTCCTAATCATTTGTTCACCCCATTAACATACATGAGCGGGGCAAAATATTAGGAACACTTGTCAATGTCAACGAAAACTGAAAATGTATAAGAATGTATAGAATTTAAGGCAGAGCTGTTATATTGGATTACATTAGATTACACAGGTGTTCTTAATAAAGTATTCAGTGAGTGTACATCAGAACACACCACCAACCCCACCTTTTGATAAAATTTTGTCTACTGAGAGGAAATAAGACGCACCACAACTGGACACAAGTCTATGCAGTGTGTTTGGAGATAATAATCAGTCACAATCAAGTCATTTCTGTATTATTCTCCCATTGTGCCACCTTCAGATGACAATCCAATCATACTGTTACTCATTGTTTTGTTGTTAGTTATAGGCTGGTAAGTTACAATCAGTGATTTAAATGTGCACTTATTGTAGGTTTAAAAGCGTATTTTTTGTCGTTTTGGATTAATGTCGATGGTCTCATGTTGGCGGATTTATCAACACTTTAGATCTAATTTTCTAATTTCTTGACTTTCCTCACTCAATCTGGACCAGAAGTTAAACTGCCAAACACACTTAACTGTCAGAAATGTTTGTTTTCTTACAAAGAGTTAAAAAAAAAAAATGAAATGTGACATTGTAACATTTGGTCTATTTAAGCAGTGGACAGGTTTGGCTTGAGGTTATAAGGAAAATGATGTTTCCTGCTGCTTTCAGGGCCCCATGTCCCATTTTGACAAAATCTCATGACAATCAATCAACAACCAGTGAATCTTTATGTTGTTCTGTGATCCTTTTTTTTTTAGCCAGAGGGTTATTTAAATCATAGCATCTTCTTTGACACCTGCTGTTTGACGCCTCGTCACAGTTTTACAGGCACCCTTCCCCCATTTTATGAATGCAAGGCGCTGCTGGGGTGGGTGACGAGTGTGTATTTGTAAATAAGGCACACGAGTGACCCTCTCTGTGCTCTGTTCCCTCTGACAAAATGACCAAAAAGAAGCCTGGGTGGCTGCAGCCATTAGTTATCACAAAAGCCTTGTTCCTTTGATATCTGTGTGGGCCAGTCATCAATGCAACTCAAGAGTTGGGCTTAGGGAGGAATCCTGGGGGAAGATCCCGCTCGCTGTGTTGTGAGGCTTTAGTTGTATAATGAACATTGCACTCTCTGCCTCTTGATAGAAACATCAGGAGGTAGGATTATGCATGTTAGTGATCCTCCTCTGTTCTCCCTCTGCTTTCAGGGCTTAATGTTAACATCTGCCCACCGAGAGCAACAGATGAGCCGGGAAGACTGTTTTGAATGTCTTCCATTCAAATGATTTATCTGATTACTATAATGGACTACGCATGTTATTTAGATGACATTATAATGGAGTCTGAAGAGGAAGAAAAGGCTCAGAATAGAAGTTGATAGAAGCTGGGTCGCGCAGGACTACGCTACCATGATCTTCAACACACAGAGAAACAAACGCTTCACCCAAAAAGACCTTTAACTTTTAAAGCCACTAAATTAGCAGCAGTGTTTTTCATTATTTTGTCTTCCCCATCTAAAGTCCATCTTATAAATAGTCAGATTCCAATAGCTTATTAAAGGATGATATTCATTCTTTGTCATTTTCTGATTTTCAATCCGTAAATCGCAGCAAAAAACCCATCATTCAAGATCCCCTTTTATCTTCATGTATTTACACCCTTCAGCTGTTGTTTACACTGATAAAAGCCATTTGCCGTTTAAATGTGTAAGAGTGAGTTTGGATGGGCCACGGGGCACAAGCAGAGGTGTAGGCGCTTTAGGAGGCGGCGAACATTCATTATTATTCATGCTCTGGGTCAAAACTACGCTTGTGTGGGATGGATTGGTAATTTGATGAAAATCCGCAAACTTCCAGGGAATAAGATGAAGCCTCAGGATGTTTTGTAGTAGTTAAAATCTCTTGTTCTGCAACAAATGTGGCGCATAACTGAGGATAGCTCTCTGTTGGGATGTTTAACCTTCCTCGTAGCCTGAGATAAAGACAGTCAACATTACTGACAGGATATTTTCTTGTGAGTGATTAACCTGATTTTCACCTTTAAGGTAACCTGGTTGAGGTTATATGGGTGTGGTAGCAGTAATGAAACACTGAATTTGAAGCTGTTCATAGGTGACAAGTTAAAGGAAAAACCTGAATAAATGACTGAAGAAACATAGGAACACTAGGACTCACTTATTGGTCTGTATCTTATGCTATGGCCTTCAGTCTCCAGATCTCAACACAATAGCACATACTGTACTGTACTGTGTATGGGAGATTTATATGTGACTTACATGTGAGGCAGCAGTTTCCAATAACATCATCAAAACACCACATGAAGGAATATCTTTTGGAAGAACGGTGTTAAGTCGCTCCAGAAGCAATCCACAGACTTTTATGCCCATGAGCATTTAAACTGCTCTGGTGGCTTTGTATTTATATTTTGTATTTAATTTGTATTTATATTGCCTTCCCATGACTATCATGGGAACATGAGAATGAAGCTCATATTTATGGATGATGTCCTTATCTGTCTGAAACACAATGTTTCACATGACAAAATGAAGGCAGAACACCGTTTTCCAATCTTGATGTGAGAACCTCAAGATTAGAGCTGCAAAGATGAGTCCATCAACAGAAAATGAATCGCTAACTATTTTGATAATCAATGGACATTTTTTAAGAAAAAATGTCATAATTCTCCTCTCAAATGTGAATATTTTCTGTTTTCTTTAGTCCACTATGATAGTAAACTGAGTATTTGAGGCTTTAGGAAACAGTAATTGACATTTTTCACCATTTTCTGACATTTTATAGACCAAACAACCAATCAATTAATTGAGAATAGTTGAGTATATTACTTAATTGATATAGTCAAGTCAAATTTATTCATAGAGCACATTTAAAAACAGGAGTTAACCAAAGTACTTTACAGTAAAATGTAAAATTCAGTTAAATAATTAAAACAAAACAAATAGATGAGTAAATTATAATAGACAATGTTGACAATTTTATTATGCTATAAAAAAATTAGGGGGATTCAAAAGCGATTCTATAAAGGTGGGTCTTTAGCTGGGATTTAAAAGCGGTGATAGATGGGGGAGATCTGACGGTGAGGGGCAAATTGTTCCACGGTCACCTTTTGATTTTGACCGGGAAACGTGGAACAGAGAGAAGTAACTGATCACAGGATCTGAGGGGTCTGGATGTAGAATATAGACTGCAGAGATCAGGGATGGAGGCTCGTGCCAAACCATTCAGAGCTTCAAAGACAAATAAAAGAATCTCAAAAATCAATTCTATATTTCACTGGTAACCAGTGGAGGGAGGCCAGTACAGGGGTGATGTGGTCTCATTTTTTGGTAAACGACAGATTAATCTATAATGAAAATAATCGTTAGTTGCAGCCCTACTCAAGATGTATCACATGGGGAATTCTAGATAGATCAATAGATTTTATATGAAAATTAAATGTTTTTTTTAAAATAATAATTAATAAGCAAGACAAAAACTTGTTGGGACATTTGTTGGGATCTAAAACAATCAAGAAAATGTTTAAAGGGTAAGTCCGCAATATTCTGTATTTTTCTCATTGTCAACAAATTCCACAAAAAGAGCCAAAACCAACAACTGATCCCACTAAAACAACAGTGTCTTATTCTATAGAGCTCCATTGTTTCCAAAATAAAACAGCTGAGACATTATTTACAAGATATGATCGTTTAATTGTTGATTATCTCTCAGTACAGAAATATTAATCTTTTTTTTTTTTTTTAACATTCTTTCTGTAATTCAAGTTGGCAGCATCGTCTTGATTTTCAAGTGGCATCAAACTGCTCCTCGGCGTCCCTCAGATAACATTAGTGAACAAACATGCCATCGCTGTACAACAACCTTTCTACACAACACAAATAAATAGTGTTCATTTAAATGTGGCACACTAGTTGGCTCAACATTCAAACTGGGAATTAAGGAAATAAGAATTGGGCGGGAGGGGGGGGGGGAGGTTGCAGATGATATGAAAGTTTCTTACAAAGAACAGCATCACACCAAGACAGAAATGATCTAAAGTAGCAAAAGACAAGTGCCCTCGGCTTGAATATCTTAGCAGACGCAGCACAGAGCAGCATTTCACTGTCTGATTGAATCCCAAATGTTTTTCCCGTGTGCTTCGGTTGCTGTTACAGACTGCGCTGATAAGCCAACCTGTTTTTGTTTTAATTTTTCTGTTGCCTGATTTTTCTTATTAAGAATTTAGGGGAAACAAGATGAGTGAAAAGCTTTCACACGAGTCACACGAAAAGAAAAATGTGGCGGCTACACAGCATTTTTCATGTGAATGATATTTAGAATTATTGATTTTTTTTTTTCTTCTAAGATGTGCCATAAGCTGTTGGCTGTATTTTCTTGAGAGATTATGAAACAATGTTTACCAACAATGCTTTATATCATCAGACTAAAATGAATTAAAAAAAAAAAAAAAAAAAGGAGATCCGGCCTGTTTGTCCTTTTTAACCATTAACAATTCTCTGATCGGCGTAGGATTACAGTATGTACAGCGTGACATTATTGCCGCTCAGTAAAATACAAAATGACAAATTTTCATTTTTCTGCAAACCTTAACCCTTGAAGGGAAAAAGCCAGACATTCTCCACAGATCAGACCAAAAGCTGCAGTTACACACATAAAAGAAAACCTACCAGCCTTCGAAACAAACACACTAGTAATAATATATGTTAAAAATATGTAAAAAAAAAAAAAAAAAAAAAAAAGATTAATGAGAAAAAGGGAAAAAAAAGAAAATAAATAGACAATCAAAAGGACAAACGCAATATTTGGCAGGTATGCACACAGTCAGTCTGTAAACAAAACATAATCACGTAGGGAGAGAAACTCCCCAAAGTTCTCCTCTCATCAGAGATGAGTTGGAGGAGGCAGCGGCTCCGTCATCCAGGAGGAAGTGAAATACTTTCTGTACGTATCACCTCTGCCCCTCGACACTCAGGCTGTGCATGTCACCAGCTCCTCCCACCTCCAGCTACAACATCGCTAATTAACTGAGGCCGGTCGAGTGGGCCCTCTGTCGACTACTGAGGCGAATACTCAAAAGAAGGGGCCCATTTACAGCGCGGACTTGACACATGCAAAGATTAATTCCCTTCCAGTCTTTATCCCCTCGTAGCACAGAGGTGCGCTGACTACCGGATCCTGGTGAAGAGGTTCAACACTGACACCGACTCCTGAAAGACGGAGGACAGGAAGAGACAGATACTGTAAAGGTAACGTTATGAATGGAACAGACTCAATTAGAGCTGCAAGTAGAAAATTAACTATTTTTGATAGTTGATTCATCATTTGAGTCACTTTTTAAAGCAAAAATGCCAAACAATTTCAGGTTTAAGGTTCTCAAACGCACATTTCCTTGTCTTACATTGCAGCAAATTGAATCTCTTTTGAGTTTCGGACTGTTGGTCTGACAAATAAAAGACATTTAATTCTACAAAACTGTGATGGACATTTTTCCACTGTTCTCTGGTATTTTATAAACCAAGCGATTAATAGTGAAAATGATGGGCACGTTAATAGATAATAAAAACACACGAGGAAGAAAATGGAGAGAATAAATACCTTAGTGGATCTCATCTTGCTAAAGACGTTCCAGAAGCGAAGTGTTTCATCTCCTGCCCCCGTCACAATGGCCTCTCCGTCAGGGGACATGGCCTGCACATAACTCATTATTATACACTGAAATCATTCTAACACAGAAATCAGGCAAACAGCATACCACTTTCCCCTCGTTTTTTTTTTTTGCCAATTTCAGATTCCTTTTAGTTCCCTTTCAGTGTGGGAGGCTATGTAGAGAGCAGGAGGAGCTTGTGAATGATTCATTTACTCTACAGCAACATAATAACACTTAATTTCTATAGCTATTTTACATTTTTTTGTTCTTTTCTTTTTAAATTAGATTTAGCTTTTATATTTATTTACATTTCCATGTATGTTTTTAGCACCTAGTTTTCTCTATTTCAGTATTTCAGTTTTAGTTTGCTGTGGTAACTCTGGGACAATGTTCTTCACACAGACACATATCAATACATACAGTATATACTGACCAGGTAAAGTACTCTGTAGGAATGTCCTGTAAGTTTGGCTACTTGAGTGAGGGAGGGATACTTCCACACCAGGATCTGGTTCTGGGAATAACCATGTGTGCTGACCTGCAGAAAAAGAACACCACATTTACCTCATGAGGAACAAAATGTATACGGATCTTTTCATTTGACCCAAAATCCAGTTTCTTGTATATTACTGTATTGTACCTTTAAAAACTAACAAAGACATGTATTCTACTTCACAACTGCATGCTCCAAATCAGCAGCTTCAGGTGACTCACCAGTTCGTTGGTGTGCTTGGACCAGGCCAGGTTGCACACCTGAGAGCCGGTGTCGGTGCACTGCAGTGGCTGGCCGGTCAGAGTGTTCCAAAAGCGGATGCAGCGGTCGGCGGTGCCGCCTCCAGAGGCCAGCAGGCCGTGCTGGTGGGGAGACCAGGCGATGGCCTTCACCGCGGCCAAGTGCTCTGTGTACTGCTGCACCGGGAGGACGCTCGAGTGGTTCCACACAAGCAACTACAGACAACAAGAGGAGAGGAAGTAGAGGAAGAGAAGGCGTATGGTTAAGTTTTTGGTCATTTGTTGTAGTATGTAAGGTTAAAATCTCTTCCTGCTTACCTTGTTGTCATTTCCACCTGATGCTAGCAGCTGGTGGTCTGTGCTCCACTTAAGACCGCAGACTTCCTGTCTGTGTCCTTGCAGACGGCGCTCTGACTGGAGAGGCGGGGCTCTGATGTCTCGCTGCAGGATGACCCTATCGCGGCTCCCAGATGACAGCTGGTCTGCATTCCATGCCAACGCACCTGGCGGCAGACAATGAAAAGCAGATGGAAAGGAAGATGATTCACCGACCATGAATGAGAGATGGTGCTAAACAACTGTGTGAAAATCAATGAAGGGAGTAATATTTTACTCCTGCAACTGTCTCTCAACTCACCCACTCTGGCTGTATGTCCTTCTAATACAGAGAGCTTCTTCCCTGCTGCTGCATCCCAAATTTGTACATATCCTTTGTGAGTCCCCACCGCCACCAGGTTACCCTAAAAATAAAAATTAAAAAAAAAAAAAACAGCACAATGACTCGTAAGAGCATTTATGAAAAATAAATACCCTGTAGCTGCAACCTGCAACACACAGATTCACAGGCTGCAAGGTGACAAAAATAACAGCAAACATGGATTATTCAGGCAGAGTCTAAAAATAGAAGAGGAGAAGTTTTTAAAGGTTGAAACAAAGTCTGCAAGAACAGAAACTTCTTTTACATCTCTATTGAACACCAAGTGACAGACTTATTACATGATGGATCTTTGTTAGGTCAAACTGACAGTTGTTTGCTTAATCAGTAAAATGTGAATGGACTTTGGTGGGCAGACTCTACTTCAACCTTATTTGGGTGCGTTTTAATGCAACTTGAAAACAGTTTTAAAAATGATAAAAGATCACAGAAAAACCCACCCTCTCTGACCAGCCCACTGATGTTACAGAATCTCCTTCTACAGAAAGGTCACATAAACGGGTCACCTAAAAAGATGGAGAGGAAACAAAACAGATTAACACGGACACCCAATTAAATCCTTTTTTACATGTTTGAGGCTCAACCAGTGAAATATAATTGACAGAAAGGCCTAAACATTTTACTCATATATTTTTTACAGTGAAGATTTCTGCTGGAGGCCTCTTTGGATTGCTCACTACACTCAGTCAACAGTTCACACAGACACACAGACACACAAACACACAAACACACACACACCTGGCTGGTGCAGGCACTCCACAAGTATACACAGGTACCCAGTCCAACACTGAGCACATTCAGAGAGGACCAGTCGACTAGGTTGAGGTAGAAGTCATCCTGAAGCTCAGGAGCATCCAGAACTTTGAAAGGAATTTTGGAAATTTTGCGTGTCGGTTTCCTTGGCGACCGTAGCAGTTTCTGGCTGCAATTGCACAACACAATATATAGTGAGGAATATGATACTACTTCTGCTCAACTGAACAGGTAACACTCAAGTTATACCAGGGAAAACATATTACCTGTTGCTACTGACAGGTGATAGAGAATAAGGAGAGACTGTGTTTCCATCCTCTTCAGGCAGAGCCCTCTTAGCACTTACAGAATACTGCAAAACACAAACAGATGATTACTGATGCAGATTTTTTTTTTAAAACATAAAACTCATACATTAACAGTTATAGCTATTTCAACATTGTTTACACTAAAAAGGCTCCTTTTGGCTGGAGTAGATGGCTGCAGGCGGCGGTCTTCAGACTGGGGGTCCTGGACTTTTTCGATGCCCGCTCCCAGCAGCTCATTCTTCAGCAGAGCCGAGTAAGCCAGACCGTCCGCTGAAGGCAGAGGAAGAGACAGAGGGGAAATCAAACCGGGCAGCTGAAATGATTAAGTTCAAACACTGTGCTCCCTCTGCAATTTCTTAGCTCTCTCACATCTCTAAAGATCAGGGAGAATTTCTCACTGAGCTTTGTTTAGTGCTTATCTCCAGTTTCCATGAGCCTGTCCAGACTTAGTAAACATGAGAAGGTCAAATTATCAAGTTTGACTGGAACAGACAGAGATACCTGTGGAAATGAGCCAAAAAAAGACTTACGCCAAATGTGCAGCTACAGAAGAGAAGAATTTTCGTCTCTTTTTAGGCTGAGAATCACAGAATAACTCAAGATACATTACTATCATGATCATGTTCCTATAATAAAGTGTTATAATACAGATGATTTTGCAATATACAATATATTGCAAGGCAGTCATCCTCAATCATCACATCATCATCAAATTTTGGCATTTTTGCTTAAAAAAGGACTAAACCGATTAATCAATTAGCAAAATACTTATAAAATACTAATCAACTAATCGTAGCAGCACTATATTCATTTAATTCCATCACTTAAATGTCGTGACTGACAAAAGGCTGAACAAAAGCAGAACAATTTAGAGTTCAAATGCCTGCAGTAAAGGAAGCCAGTGCCTCAGTTTGAGAACAGAATCATTCTTGATATTTGTAACAGTGTATCCACAACATATCGCAAAACGTCAAATTATGATATAAAATCATGAGTCTCCTGACAAAAGGTGGGTGGATTACCTTTGTTGCTATCTGTTGTGCCATCTTTGGTTTTCCTGTTTTGATTGTGTGATTTTTCAATTTCCTGTTTCAGAAAATAAAATAAATAAATGATCATTCTCAACCAAATCTCAAAGCACTTACCAACAAAAAAAAAGTGTAATTATGGTACAGGTTTTTTTTTTCTTTATAAGCCATAAATCAACACATTGATCTTGAGAACACTGTCCTTTTGGTAGGAGTGACAGTTATTTCCCCAGTGTATCGCAGCAGACTCACATTGATGCGGTGGAAGTTGACACTCCAGTTGGCTCCGGCCCGGGAGGGAATGAAGCGATCGCCATGCTTGCTAGGGGAGGACAGGGGGGAGCTGGTGGGTGTCAGAGCTCGCACCGCTCCTAAAGATTTCTGCACAATGGAGGAGAGGAGAAACCATTTCTGACCGGGAGCAAAACACCACAAAGCCATTGGACAGCGACTTGAAAACTCGATAACAAAACAGGAGGACATTCAGGCGGCAGATGGTGCATTTGTTTGAGGTGTTAACAACAGGAGGCAACGTTCACAAAAACCCAGTCATTTGGCCGGTGAGGTCTTGTTTTCACTCAACACTAGTGACACCGTCAAATGAAAGAGACTGTGCCGTTAAACCGTTTATTCTTCTAACACATGGAGACTAACACGCCCTTTCTGCCCATCTTAAATCCTTTGCTGGCCGTTATCATGCTACAGTCAGGATAATTACCTCATGATACTAGTAATACTTGTCAAGACTTTAAGCCACAACTAGATGAGGAACTTCATGTTCAGTATCATTTACTCTATCAGTTCAAGAGGAAATGCAGCTTCTGTACATGCCGGTGACATAACATAACAGACAAAGCAATGCAGTGTGTGTATTATTTACTTACTATTGGGCTTGCATTCTCATTTTGGATGTTTATCTGCCTGAGCAGCCTGCACTCATAGTCCTGATCCATGATGCCTGAAAACAACGATGAGACTGATCAACACAATCAGACCACAATTTTCTGAATGCACACATCACATGACAGGTCGGTAAAAGACGCTGGCATCCTCTCAATGGAGAATTGTTGACTTCTGTGCAGTCATTCTGACTGACCAACCACTAATCTATCTGACCAGTGAACAGATGTCTACAATGTGGAAAAGTGATATTTTCCTGCAATTATCTAATAGATACTGTTGAGCTTTATTAGACAGTCGTTTTTAAAAAAAAAAATAAAATAGATGAGCAAACTAAAATATAATGTTGTAATTTAATTTATTTCTAAACATTACACAGTAAATGAATAATACAGTTTAAACTACCAGTGGCAGGCTGAGAAGATGTGCATTTTCATGTTTCACTAAAGCTTGTCATTATTGGGAAAAAAAAACGTTTCACCGATACAGACACGCATCACATGTGTAATTAGGTGAAGAAAACAACAGCCATTCAGTTGATGTTCACCACATTTGACAGAATGATAATAAAGAGATAAACTTAACAGTAACCTTCAGCTGACATTCCTAGAGATCTATCTATCTATCTATCTGTCTATCTATCTGTCTAATCTTGGGAGAAATCTGACATTGCAATTGCTCTGTGGTGCTAACAACAAAGCTGTTTGTTACGATTCACGGCATAAAAAACAATACGGATAATACGGACGATTGCAATCCCACCTACTAGCTAACAATGGGTAAATATGTTACAAGACAATGACATTAGTTACAGTGCACATGATCGGCTGCGGGTGGGCACAGTCTTCTGCTAACAACAGCACTTAAATTATCTTTGAGAAAACTAGCAACTTACAACCATAAAACCACTCTAACAGCAGGTATTTGCTAGTTGCTTCCATGAAATAAAAAAAACCGCACTGTGGCAGTTATCACTGATTTGAAATCGTAACACCAAATTGATTAAAAAACAAATAATCCAATCATCCAGTATACAGAGCCATGCTAATGCTAACGCTAGCTGACCTAACGTAAAGATACGATAGCTGTCTGGCTAACGCATTAGCAACATTGTTTGTTCACAATCTACACTTGAATTAACACCTACCGTGCCCCGATAAACTCTACCCGTTACGCGCCGATGAATTGCTGTTTCCTAGCGGCGTCAATTCCAGATGAAATGATTTTGTTTTATGCAGTTTTACTCTCAAAACAGAGCATACAAAATACAAATGTTTTCTTTTGCCGAGCGTTCAATTTGTGTTCGCTAAGCATCACGGGAAGGAAGTGACGTCATTATTTTTGAATCACACATTTGGCGTTGCCAAGGAAACGTGTCACAATGCATCCGTACAGTGTTTCACACCGCAGAACAGTGAATCTATACTCAACAAGAAAATGCAAACAGTGGTGGAAGAAGTATTCAGAACCTACCTCAAAATTGTACTTAAGTACAGTACTTAAGCAAATGTTCTTAGTTACTTTCCACCACTGGGTATTAACATGTGAAGCACAAACTCTGTGAAGTCAACTTAAGTGGCACAAACCAGGAAATGACTGACAGCAGTTCTTGTCACAAAGGAAAAATCTCAGAAGGTAACATAAAAATAAATTGACAAATAAAAAATGTAGCTATTTATCAGTCACCTCATTATAAAAATATAGTTTCTAGTTTTTATTATTTGAACTATTTGTTTGTATTTATTAATTTTTTTGAGTGTCAGTGTTGATACATTTATCTATTGTTTTATCCAGATTTACACATTGCTTAGTTTGGCACTAATGGACCTCCATATTAGCCCGTACTCTGCATGATGAAGCCAGTGCTTTTCATTAGACGCAGAGTTTAAGGCAACATGTAAAATTTTGATGTGAAACACATATCTTCATCTTTGTTAACAGATAACAAACAGCATCCATGTATCTTTCAAATGGCTTTATTAGTAAAAAAGATAACCTATAGAACTGAAAAGGCAGTGACACATATAGTGACATTCATAATCTAACATGAAGTAAAAACAGACTGAACACAAGTTTGAAAACAAATACACATTCAATGACATATCCTCTTTGTGGGTAGGCTCCTGAAATAAATATTTTACCAATTTGATACAGCAATGCCTTATAGTGAAATGTGGCTGAGAGCAAAATTAGCTCATGATAAGCTGCAACTCTGTTACAGCTACACTGATAGAGATGATGGTGTGATCATTTAAAAACCAAACACGTCAAGAGCCTGGTATCCCAGGATGGTCCAACAGCTTACCTAAAGGAATTGCATTCAAAGTGCCACAGAAAAGATACAGTAGATTCAAGTACATTATTGAAATTCTAATTTTAAAAAAACACCAGTAAAGTACTCTGTGCAAAAGTATAGTTTTTAAAAACTAAATAGTCTAAATGGGCTAGACGATAAATACATATTGGGATAACTACAAGTCATTTTCTCACAAGCAAAAACTGAGTACAATGTGTGGCTCAACTCAGCAGATCAAAGGGCCCATGCAGTTCAAATTAGGACAGTAAATACTACCAAATTGGTTTGCAAATATTAATATGTCCTGGATTGATTCTTGTTTAAGGAAGTCCAGCTTTTAGTGCTAACAGTCCTGACACAGGGCATAACCCCAGCTCTCCTAAACAAATGCTTCCTGAATCACATTGTCTAAAGTTACAGCATGTCTAGTAGAAAACATAATATGTAAGAGACGTTTTATACAGGCAGTCAACTAGTCAAGCATAGTGTGAAAGATCCCATAAACCTAAAAGAAAAGCACAGTTTTCCAAAGCCCCATGTTAGCTGTACTGAGTGACAATGGCATAACAGAAATAATACATGGCCTAAGACACCCTGTTATACCATCTGCATAAGAACCTCTCTGTAAACCTGGAGCAATCTAAAAAGCTAGTGTAACGCCTTTGTTTTCAAACCAGTGATGTTGGAATGGCAGAATGAACTAAAATGAAGATAAGAGAACATCTGGACACAGGATGCTGGTCTACAGAGAGGAGGTATCTCTTTGCTTAAGCTGCAGGCCGTTGCTGACTTGGAAGCGAGTTTCGTCTGATATACCGTACTGCTCCAGCGGGTCCTGTGTGGAGAACGCAGACGATGAGTGAAGAGTGTAAGAAAACAACAGCTCAGGGTGTGCAGAGAAAATTCCCAGTTATTGAAGCAGAATTACACTTTATATTAAATGGTCAGTTCACGTAATCCACACACCCAAGTGCAAAGACACAGACAAACACAAAAACATCTAGTCATATAGAAAGTTTGGGTTTGATTTTGGTTTTGAGATCTCCTCCACCTTAGAGACTTCTGCCTCCACCTAGATACAGTGGAAGCAAGCTGGATTTCACTGGTTTCTCTCACAGCATCCAAAAATTACATTTGAAAAACTCAGTTTCTTTCCAGATTTTGCAATGAACAGACTAACATACTATAACCGAAAGCCATTCACACAGAGGTTAGCGGATCACCCTGAGTGACTTGGAAACCATTCCTGGTATGAGACTGTTGGACAGAAGCAGCATCTGTGTGGCATTTAGTGCGCTGACATGCTGTTATGAAGGGGTCTCACCTTTCCAGTAAGCCTGTGGATCTCTGTTCTATAGAATATAAGGTTCTTCCTCATGAACTCGTAACTGCAAGAGATGAAATGACAACTTGATTATGCATTTGAGGGCAAAACATTGCTAGACTTGCAACAGTAAACATTTTCATGATGAACTGTTTAGGATGTTGGCTTCAGTATGCAACTTGTTACATCCTATGAACCAAATCATTACAGCTTTATTACCGTCTTAACACAGTACATCTTGACACATGCAGAAAAGAAACACAAAAGTTCATGTTCCACCAAGAAAGCTTTGACACTGTCCTGTATTGGGATTATTATGGTTTTTCCCAGTAAACATTAACACCGGACAGGGTCAATTAGTGATGGATCTGTTCAAAACTGTTTAACTGAAGTCACATTGTTGACTTGTGACATTGTCTCTCTGGAAACAGCTACATCATTCATTTGTGACGGTTTCACCCATGTGAGTTTACTACTGAAGCAGCGTTCAAATAGCACCCTGCTGCAGAACAAAACCTGCCAGAGGCTCAGCCAATGTCGAAGTGTTTGTCACTGACTGCAGATGTGTGACCGTAACGTACTCTCCTGTAGAGAACACAAAGTCCTTGAGTCTACATTGTTCATTCGCATGCCTATTTTGTTATTATGATGGCGCAACACTGAAATACTGACTTTCTTTTAGATTACTCAGTGACCATACACAATATGAATGAATGTTTAAATCTTTACAGAAAAAAAAATATGGGCCACATATCATCCGATTACTTATTGACAGGTCTTAAAGCAAATGTAAACCTTTGTGCCTGTCGTAACAAGACGGAAAAAGAAAACAGAAGCAGTCCAACCTGGCCTTGATAATGCAGTCTATCCACTCCCCACACTGCTCTTCAGAGTCACACTCAAACAGATACTTCCTCTCTGCCTCATCCAGAAATGCTACAGACAGACACACACACATACACACAGAGTTAAATAGAGATACATAATGCAAATGCACCAACAATAAGGCATATTTAAGCATCAGTGATGAACTTTGATACATATCAGTGTTGCTGTTCAGTGACATATTAACAATGCAGTTTGATCCATTCTGCTGGCTGAATAACATCTACACTGCAGCTCACCGATAGAGAAGGTCTGGCTGTCCTCCCTCTCCACCCGACACTGCTCCAACAGCAAAGCTCCAATTGGCTGACAAATAAAAGATGACTTTATTTTGATTCAACGTTTGGTGTCATTAAAGGGCAAGTTCACAATTTTTCAAGTCTGTCTTAAAACAACAGCCAGGTGCCCAAATATGAACCCTGAGAGAAGTTTTCCTCGCTGTAATCATTCCTCCTGTTAGTCATATCAAGTGTATATCTGCCACATTTACAGTCTTTTTAGCATCAAATTCCCTCTTTGTGTTTCCTCGGACAGTGTTTCCCTGTTGAGCTGCGGTGGAAGTATAGTAACAAAAAGAGGAACTTTGGCACTAAAAAGACTGTAATGTTGAAAGATATCTACTTTATTTGACTAATTTGGACGCTGAAGCTTCATATTAGCTTCAGATAAACATTCAAATACATTTTTGCACAGAAGGAGGTTTGTGGACTTTGTCCCCTATCACTTACAATGTAAGTGCATTATGAAGGGGTCCTCTAATGGTCAGTATGAACAGGAGGAATGATTACAGCAAGAAAAAACTGTTTCAATTTTCATTTGGGCTCCTGACTATTGTTCAAAAATTTAGAACCTGTCCTTTAACAGTGAAAAGATTCAATCTAGGGCTGGCGATATATTGATATCATGATATGAGACTAGATATCGTCTTAGATTTTGGATATTGTAATATTGTGACATAGCATAAGCGTCGTCTTTTCCTGGTTTTAAACTGCATCACAGAGAAGTGATGCAATTTTCTGAACTTGCCAGACTGTTCTAGCTGTACTATTATTTGCCTTTACCCACTTAGTCATTATATCCACATGCAATATGTGTAAATATTTTGTGAAAGCACCAACAGTCATCCCTACAATATTGATGCAATATCGATATCGAGGTATTTGGTCAAAAAAATCATGATATTTGATTTTGTCCATGTCGCCCAGCCCTAAATTCAATCCATCATCATGAGGTAGACAGAGTGCATACAAAGAATAAAAGGACATTTGCTGTGACAGTAAATGCAGAATACACAGTACAGGTGTTCAAATATTAGTCACCTCCTCCTCATCAGTCCGGAAATAGAAGAGGAAGTTAACGACGAGTTTCACCAGCCTCTTCTTAATAACTGTATGATAACAAAAAGGGAACTGAGATTAAACTGATCAGACAGACAGACACACACAGTACAGTGTTGTTACCACAGGTGAAGAAAGACACAGGCATTATATCCCTGTGTTGCTGACGTTAACATTAGCTGCTGCCCACGCTGCATGAAACGGAAGTAAGTGATTTAGTGTGTACCGTCTCCTTTCTTGGGTCCTCGCATCCCCAGCTCAGCTGCCATCTCTGAGGGCTGGCGGCTCAGACACACCAGCTCCTTCTCGTTGAAACGCATCACGATCACTGACGCAGTAACACACACACACACACACAGGTTGAAGACAAGTCACACTGGACACTGGCTACATTTCCCCGACAGAAAACGTGCTAATGGAGTGAGATAACCGTGGAAAGAAACGGTGACTGTGTTGTAGACGCCCAGTTACACGTCGCGGCCTCTTTATCGGATGTTTTCGGGATGTGACGGAGTGCTGCAAGTCATTTCTGCGGGCAGGAAAAGGACTTCTCCTTCGTGCTACACACCAGACACACTGCTATCAGCTGGCAGTGGTGACACTCCTCGGTGGTGGTAGTACGGTAGCTGTTCAGGGTCAAACTAGGCGAAGAGTACTTTCACACGTCCTGTTACTGCGGCTACAAAAAAACAACTAACTGTATAGTGTCTGCACACTAAATTATGTGCCTATGTAATTATGTAATTTAAAGATTATGTACCAAAAAAGTTTAAAAAAGAGTCTTTGTTTTCAGTTAAAGATAGACATGGATAAATGTCAAGTCTCAATATTTACACGTTCCCAAAAATATGAAGTAGCACATCTCAAATTTTCCAAATCAAGGAGGACAAAATACAAATATTTTACTTCTTTATTTGGCTCATATCACAATATTTAGAATGACGGAAGAATGTGGAAAAAATAATAAATAAATGTGAGCTTGTGGGAACTTATGATGATTTTCTGTATATCCTCATCTGTGAAAACAAAGAAAGAGATTGGTGATTAATAAAAACACGACCTTTATGGAATTTAAATGAACACATTGTATTGTTTTATTTATATAAAATATTGGAAATATTTTTAATAAAAGCTTCTGGTGGGGTATGTGTAGCCTAAGCCAATTGGGAAACAGTAGAAAATGCAGGAAGGTGTTGAATGTCATATTGTCTGAGATGAAATGAGTGGAGAGCATATAGGTATTCATTAAAAACTATACAGAAGGACTAATGAAATCTATTTTATGTTTTATTTTGGATGTTATGGTTCAGCTGCAAATAGTTTGTTTGAGAATGTCTTCACCAGAGTCAAAGGAAGGTCAGTTTTTGACTCTGATAAAGACATGAAACGTTGGTCTGTTTACACTATTAAAGGCTGCAAATCAATCAGTGTGCTCCAGTCTTTTCTCATCTGAAATGTGTTGTCCCTGACCTGGAACAGGGCCATAATTTCTACCAAAATTGCAGCAGGAGAAAGGAGGGATGTCTTTAAAATGAAGAGGTGAATGGACTGTAGAAAGGAAAATCAGTTGGGTAGAAAAAATGATAAAACCCCTCTTTAAAGGATAAAAGGCACTTACAATGTAAGCGATGGGAGCTGTCCACAAGCCTCCTTCTGTGCAAAAATGTATTTAAATGTTTATCTGAAGCTACTATAAAGCATCAGCCATCAAAATGAGTCAAATCAAGTAGATATCTTTCAGCGTGACAGCCTTTTTAGTGCCAAAGTTCCTCTTTTTGTTACTATACTTCCACCGCAGCTCAACAGGGAAACACTGTCCAAGGAAACAAAAAGAGGGAATTTGATGCTAAAAAGACTGTAAATGTGGCCAAGATATCCACTTGATATGAGTAACTCAGACTGCTGAAGCCCCATATAAGCTTCAGATAAGCCTTTAAATACATTTTTGCAAAAAATGACTGTATAGGCACACTGTGGATTTTGGCCTCTATCGCTTACATTGAAAGCACATTTGAAGGGGATCTTTTAATAGCCAGTATGAACAGAAGGAATGATTAAAGCAAGGAGAATTTCTTTCAGTGTTCATATGGGCTGTGGGACTGTTGTTTTAAGACCTATGAACCTATCCTTTAATCAGTCATCCTCCATTAGATTTTGAGGAGCTGTTTTTGTCTTAATGGCAAAGACAATTATTTAACCTTTTGTATTAGGACATGGTGTAGTTTCACAAAAAAATGAGTTCCACTCAAATGCTATTGTTTAGTCACAGTTTTGTCAGTAAAGTCCTCCCTCCAGGCCAGGAGGAGGCAGTAAAGCACCTAAAGCTGAGAAGAAGACACTTGGGCATGCGCAGTACAACCGATGTTGGCGTGATCCTTACGTTGTGGAGTTGGTGAGTGTTTTTGGAGAAAGAAAACTGTAAATAATATCACGTCATGTACAGTTGTCGTTATCTCGCGTAGCTCACTAGTTTACTATCACATATACGGAGCCAGCTACGTTTTAATTGTAGTTTGATCATTTAAATACTTGTTGAAAGCCATTCATTACTCTCAAGTAACACCATTAGCTTAGCATTAGCATTCACGGTGTGCTAACACTGTAGAGATCATTCAGTACAATACATTTGTAGTGTAGCGTGATAATACTTACTTACTTCTTTACTGTGGTAAATTAAAAGAAGTAATTCAGAAATATTTAGCTGTTGCTAATTAGCTGTGTGTTACCTTCTGGCTTTACTTCTCAGTAACTAGCCTGAGCCATTGCGGAGGCATTGTGTTGTTTTAAATACACATGAAATGAACCCAGACGAACTACATTGTGACAATTGTCCTTTCATTCAAAGCATATTGTGTTATTTGAGCAATAAAATATATTATCAGGATAGCAAAAAGTTAAATAAAGTCAGTGTTTTAATATTTACACACAGATGTTGGTGTAACTCCACAAATAGTGGTATTGTAGTATAGTAGTGTTGTGCCACAATTCAGAAATGCATAATATGGTAATAACAGTAAATGTTATTCTTTATATACATCTCTGGCAAAAGTATGTTTTTCCTCCCCAGGTAACCAGGAGGGATCTACTTGGAGTAACTGTCCAGTGTTGACTGGACTCTCAGGTGTGTCGTGTGTTGGAGTGTCTGAGTCCATCACCTTGCAAAGATGGATTTCCAGCATCGAGCTGGAGGGAAGACTGGGAGCGGTGGAGTGGCGTCTGCCTCTGAGAGTAACCGTGACAGACGAGAACGGTTACGTCAGCTGGCGCTGGAGACCATTGACATCAACAAAGATCCCTACTTTATGAAGAATCATTTAGGCTCATATGAGTGCAAACTTTGCCTGACACTTCATAACAATGAGGTGAGGAGGCCCATAGTGACGTACTGAGATTATGTTGTGTTAGCATGGTGTCATTTCCTGTTTTTGAATAACTTGTTTGAAGTGAAAAATTACAAACTGCTCTCCTCTACATTACAGGGCAGCTACTTGGCTCACACACAAGGAAAGAAACATCAGACCAACTTGTAAGTCCACTGCTCTGGGAATTTGTCTCATAAAGTAAATGTACAATTTTTATTTGTTTATGTTGTGTTTCCCGTGATTCACATCACCTCACTCGCCCACAACAGATAAACATATTAAACACAGATCCACTTTCCACATATGTGACTTGTGGCGGATCATCAGTTTATTTCCCCGTTGCTGTGAATTGGTCAAATATTTATTCATTTGGATAACAAACTTACTGACAGACAACAGCCCGCTGTGTCCAGTGTGTTGTTTAACAGTTCAAAACTATATGTATTGTTTGTTTTCAGAGCACGGAGAGCAGCCAAAGAGGCAAAAGAAGCTCCTGCTCAGCCAGCTCCAGCAAAAGTCAAGGTTGAGGTCAAGAAGTTTGTCAAAATTGGTCGACCAGGATACAAAGGTAAACTACCTGCACAGTTCTGTATCAGTACAGCCATTACATATTGATGTCACTGCAAACTGCAAACTATGGTATTTTAATATATGGCCCATGTCTTCCTCTTCTTTATAGTAACCAAACAGAGGGACCCAGAGACCGGACAGCAGTCTTTACTTTTTCAGGTTGGTGGGAATTCCAATGTAAAATCTGTTGATTTGAAAGGGCTTTTTGTTTTTGCTGGTAAAATAAAGAAAGTAGCTTTATACTCAAATTGTGTCACAGACAAAAACCATCATCTTGTGCTTCAACCTATAAATTTCTTAGTGCAGCAGTAATGACTAAATATTGTTTCTAGCCTTTGAGATCTGTCTGTCTAAGACAAATTTAAAAAAGAAAACTATCCGTTCTTCTTTTCTCTGTCCATCAGATTGATTACCCAGAGATCGCTGAAGGTATTGGACCCAGGCATCGCTTCATGTCTGCGTATGAACAGCGTATTGAGCCCCCCGATCGTCGCTGGCAGTACCTGCTGCTGGCTGCTGAGCCATATGAGACTATTGCCTTCAAGGTGAGTGGGAGATGCATTTCTGTTAAGCTTTTATCATATTTTTCTTTTTGCTTTGACAAATAAACACATTTGCTCTTTTAGGTCCCCAGTAGAGAAATTGATAAAGCAGAGAACCGCTTCTGGACCCACTGGAACAGAGAAACGAAACAGGTACTGATAAGCTGATGAGCATTTGTTACCACAAAGCCGACCAGCGTATTTTATTTTGAGAACAGAGGAAATACGTGGTTTAACCTGTCATTTTGTGTGATTCTTCCTACTAGTTCTTCCTGCAGTTCCACTTCAAAATGGAGAAAGCTCTTCCACAGTCCAGTGGGCCAGCGCCTCCCGCAGGTGTGAAGCGCCCCCCTCCTCTCATGAGTGCTCCTCGCCCACCGAATGAGAATATGCCCCCTCCCCCGCCAGGAGGGATGCCCGTCCCGCCTCTCCCTCCTGGTGCGCCAGGTACCCCCCAGATGCCTCCTCAGATGCCCATGCCACCGATGCCAATGAGGCCGCCACCTCCCGAAGGCCTTACAATGTCTAACAATTGATCCCCTACCAGCGGATTATGATTGTCCCTCTCCCTTAAACTCCATATTTAGTAGACCTTTACACATTTTATTTGGTATATGTAAATGTGTTGGGCAGTCTGCGACTGTATAAATATGACCACACTGTTTTTGTATAATGTTAAGATTCAGGATATGGAGCTATGCTTGAAAAGTAGCTCATCTTTTAAGACTGTGTTTTTGTAATTAAATGCTGTGGAGAAAAAAACATTTGCGTCTCAAAGTCTGGGCTCTTACAAAGACATCACACACATGAAGATTTATTGATGTATCCAGTGAAGATACACAGCAGAGGAAACAGTTTTTAAGTGTAGAGCACCATTGCAGACGCTCCTGAAATATTTAGGCTCAAAGTTTCTGATCAGAATAAAAACATGAATATTGTTCACTGGGCTCTTTGAAGCAGCTGTCAGATGATATAATCTTGATCTTTGTTAATAATGGCATTCCTTTTCTGTGTAAATTAGAAAGTTCTAGCTCAGTACTATTGATAACTGAGCTGCCACCATTGATAAATGATTAAAGAGGTCTTAAATCTTTCAACAGTAAAAAGTCTTAAAGCAATCATCTTAAATGAAGCAGCATTTTAAATTCCATGAAAATGCAAATGACTTAATCAAAGCTCAATTGCACAAATTCATGTGTCTAGCAAAGCAACAAAAAGCTGTAACACACTCATTAATTGTGCCTTTTTTTGCAGTAGTACTTAGTAAGAACTTTTTTTGAATTTAACATCTTTTAGTAAATTTTATTAAATCAGTTTAAAACTCATAAACTGAACTGAAGGAACTGAGGAAAGAATCAACTCATCCTTTTTGAGTCTTTTTCTTCTCTTTCTTTTCTTCCAACTTCTTATTCTTGGGTGCTGCTGCCTCATTTTCTTCAACCTCATCTTCCTCACCTTCTTCTTCACGTTTGTCCTGTTTGTCTCGCTTTTTCTTGTCTTTGGTTTCTTTGTCCTTGGCTCTCTTGGCCCTCCTGTCCTGTAATTTCCCTTCTCCTCGCTTCATGAGTTTTTTGTCTGCCAGCGGCCTGTTTCTGAGACCTCTCGATACTCGTGCTGTCGCTCCTTTCCTCGACTTCCCTCTTTTGACCTCTCCCTCATCATCGTCTTCCTCCTCTTCCTCTTCATCATCAAGGTCTGGCAGCCACCAAAACATCACTTCCCACAAAGTTTTCTCAGGCTGCAGGGGGAAGGACACACCAAGTTGTTGGAACAAAACAAGCTTGTTCTTTTAGCATTGTATGAGAAAAAAAGTCAAATAGGGGAATAGTCTTTACCTCTGGTGGTTGCCCTCTGTGTCGTAATGTGCCCATGCGTCTCACTGTCAGCCCAACATCTTCTTCCTCTTCTGCTGTCCCCTGACCACGCAAAGTTTCTGTTTTTTTTTTTTTTTTAGAGAAACCACTCAGTCACAACAGGCATGTCATTTAGTTATTTAGTACCTAAAGTATTTCTTTTGCTTGCTAGTTTACTTGCCATGAAGTCTCTGAATGCCTGAGGTGAGCACCAGGATGGTAATGGCCACAAACAAACAGCGGTTGAGAGTGACGTTCTCCCATGGTGTTTCAATCTGGGTCAGATTCTGGATGGACAAGGTTTTGTGCAAGGATGCTGAAAGAAGAAAAGAAAGAGGAGAGGAAGTGTTTGTTGTTGGGAGATAGTGTAAATGAAGCTGACAAAGATTGTGGGGAAAGATAGTGCAGTAATAACTCACTTGTCCGGGGGAAGCTCAGTTCCCTGGGTAAAGTCTCCGGTTCTGCTTTTGGTTGCTGTGGAAGTGGAGCCATTTCCTGCAGCAGAGCAACATGTAGCTCAGAAGAAAATTCTATTAGCAATATGAGAAAGTGTGAAAACTGGTAGATGTTGGTTGTTTTCCAACTAACCTCTTTGATTCTCCTGGTAGTGTACATTTCTGGAACAGACAGATGGGAAATTAACTGAAGGATGATATCATGGACCATCAACAACAAACATGCCCTCAAACTGGAATCTGTTTTCCACATTTATTTTATGTATATTCATACATTTATGCTGGTTGGACATATGCTTAATTTTATTAAACCCTCATATGCATGAAATACAATACTAATGTGCCAATACTGTACAGATTAACAAGGCTAACTTTGGCAAACTAATGTACATACTGCAAAAAATCTCAACCGTGCTAAGTAATTTAGTCACGCGGTGAGTCCTAAAATATTATTTCCTGCCAACTATACAGAAACTTTCTAGAAAAAAAGTAATTTTGTTGATAAACTGCCCTGTTCTGTCCTATTTAACAAAACTAAGAATCTACAGCCATGCTAGCAGCTGTACGAGGCTTTTTGAGCTAAATGCTAACATCAACTTGCTAGTATGTTCACAATGACAACTCTAACATGCCTATGTGTGGCTGGTGTAATGTTTACAATGTTCACCATCTTGTTAGCATGCTAACACAGTACAGCAGAGGCTGATGGGAGTTATATTTTGCAGGTATTTGCTCTTAAACAAAAGTAAATTAAAATTGTGATCACGTAATAGCGACAAAAAGTTAGGTGATCACCAAAATTATTACAATTCATCCCAAAGGAAACATTAATGTCAACCCCAAAATTTAGGGCAATCCATCCTACAGTAGTTGAGACATTTTACTCAAAACAAAAAATGTCAACGTCATGGCGCTGGAAGAAAAATCAGAGGATCTTCAAAGTTATTATTATACATCATTTTTCTTGTGCCAATAGATCAAGTCAATGTTGAGATATTTCACAGGATAAGTTAGATCTTTGACCTGCTGTCACATTCAGGGCATCACCAAAGTCAGTGGGATTCAGTCTCTGGGGAAAATCTGTACAAACTTGTCAATCTATCAAATAGTTGTTGAAATCTTTTAGTCTGAACAAACCGACATGCCGACATTGTCGTCTCTAGAGCCTCGCTGCTAAAAATACACACACCTGCAGGGTCTTTTAAGACTCTGTCACAGAGCTCTGTCACACAAGGAGGATTTTTGTGTGTGTTTGGAGGGAGTCAGGCTTATTTTACCCCACTGACCAGTGAAATGATCTGCACACCAACTATCCATCCAGCACGGCTGAGGTGCATTATCACTGTGTTGCCTTTGGCCAGGGATCATGTTTCAGTGGCTCCCTGTGCTGCTGCTTCCAAGTATTTATAGAGTTGTACAATATATTGTATGTACAATGGATGAAGGCTTTTATGTGCAGGCATTACAGATTCTGTGTGTGTATGTGTGTGTTTGTGTGTGTCGCCACCTGGTCTGCGGATCTGTCGAACAGGCTTCTGTGGAGGAGGATCTGCTCTTGGTGGCCCTAACTCCTCTTCAAATGTTTCATAGCTTTCCTCCATCCCTTTCCTGAGAGAAAGAAAGAAAGAAGGGGGGGTTGGGGTGCAAGTGGCTAAAAACTGAGTTTATTTAAAAATGACTGAGCGCATGAAAAGATCTCTACATGATACACAAGACTTTGTGTGCATGTCTTTAGTCAGAGATCAGCCTATGGATTGCTAGTATTTTTAGAAATGCTTTTCTTTCCAGCTGTGACCCTCTCTAAACAACACAGTTCAATAGATCAGTGTCATTTTAATTGTACAGTATCAGTATTCATCACTTTGTGCTATACTTAATCTAATCAGTGTTCCCTGTTTGAATGCCCAAAATGGTACAAGTAGAAGGTCAGCGTCTCCAGTTTATGAATAAAACTGAAGCAATTTTCATGACCTTCACGTTTTGAATGCTGTGAGGCCCTTATGCCTTACATGACATTTCTAAACACACATTGAGCTAATGTCCCAGCAGAACTATAAATAGATAAAGCAATGCCATTGCAGAGCAGATGGATAAGCACTGCATATAAATACACAAAAAGAAAAGAGTTGATGTTACTATTATATCTCTGGCTAGCCTCTCCTGCGATGAAACCTAACCTTTGACCCCGATTGAAATAAAGACCTACCTGATTAGACATTTGGGGTCCCCTAGGCAGCGTCAGGGAACCTTTGTCACAGAGCCGTTGTTTCTTTGTAGAGATGGCAGCAGAGTCACGCTCCGAACTGTCTGACAGCCAAGCACAGGTGCTGGAGAATGAAAAAACAAAAAGCATTGAGTGTCAGTCAGAGGCGGTGACTGAGGCAGGGTTGGCATTATCATGTGCCATACAGCTGTCAAAAGGGAAGACTGAGGGGGAGAGGGGGGCACAGGTTATACTAAGATTTGGATAACTTTGAGCTCATTTTACTAAAATGTCACATTTGATATAAAAGGAGTTACAATATCTTTTACAATACATCAATCCTGCAGATTTCAAGCAACTAGAGCAACACTCCAATAAATAATAAGTGTCAAAAATGGTTTTGTGGTCTGAAAACAGATGGAAAAGACAAATAAAGTTGTGTATGGCAACAGCATTATTTTAAGATGCTTTGGATGCTTTTGTTCTTGTTCTTTTTGTTCATCAAACCAACACTGTTTCTTAATTCTCCAGCAGAGAGCGCCACTGTACTTTGCAGATTCAGGCTGCTCTGCTCTACACATGCAGTCTGTCGTCTGTCAAACAGACTAGCTGTCATGCAGATTAACAGAAGGACACATTTCTTTTTCATAGAGCTGACCAACAGCCGCACCCTCTGTATCAAGCTTTAAAGATGTGTGACTTTTGTCAATTATTTCTTTTTAACGGATTATATTTTTAAAGAGGCCTTAGTGCATCTCTCTACAGCCTTTCTTGTCCATTGAATTAGGGAAATATTGTCATACCGTCTGTGTGTTGTTAAGGTTGGAGGCAAATTCACCTCTTTAGATGATATGGACGTCGCTAGCAAGAAGCTGTGTAAACAGATGTAAAGATGATTGGGTTTTATCAGGGTGAGGTGGTTGCAGGCCACCTCTATGTGGGAAGGGAGAGGCAGTGTTGGTAAACACACTTGTGGCAATGCTGATGACTCATACCTTTGCTGGGACTTTGCCCAATTCCAGCTGAATCACACATCACTATACCCCATCAGTAATCACTTTGAATTGGACGTAGCTCTGTAACCTTTGCCATGGGTCAACTGACCAACAGAAGTCTGGGTGTCAAATGGTACCCAGAGCAGCATCATATAACACAAGGTACTAAAACTGACTTGTTGAGACTATTCACTCAAAACTAAAACCTCATGGTGGCACTAGGAACAGTCAGTAGATCACAAAAGTCAGATCACAAAAGGGATATGTTGTCTGTGGAACAAAAACGTCATTCTATCTTGTAGATATTGAGATATTTCACTGGATAAGTGAAGAATTTGAACTCCTGGTGCTGCTAGAGGAAGAGTGTCAGCAGGATTCATCCTCTGGGAACCATGAATGACCAGAATGCAGAATTTGCTTTAAATGAAAAATTGATATATTTTTTTCCTCATTGATGGCTTCAGATGAAAGAGTATATTTGCTAAAGAAAATTGTCATTAAATGTTCTGTATTTATGGCTATGGCTACATTTTTGTATCAACTAAAAGTAATAAGATGTTGATTATGATGTTTTTTATAGGCCCATTTGGTATTTACAGTGATTTGTCAGCCACATGATGAATCAATAAACTGCGTAAAGGGGACCAGAAAGCAGCTTCAGGCACCGCCCTGATGAAGGAAGATAGCCGAAATGGTGTTTTTGTTGTGTGACATGCTTTAATTTTTGACGACCATGAATGTCTGTACAAAAATGTCACGTCAATCCATCCAATTATTTCAGTCTAGACCAAAGTCTTGGACCAACCGACAGACAGAGCAACAGTCCCATCCAGTATAGAGAACGTATACTGAACACAGTAATGGCATCATGTGTTCATTTACTGTTATTCTTCTTCTTAATGAGCTCGTCTGCAGGCTTAATTGACCAAATGCACACTCTCACCCCGCTGATTTGTCAGTGTTTATTAGTCCCAAGGATACGGCCTCACAACTAGTTAGAGTGCATCATCTGTGTGAACAGTTCTCTCAATTAGCACTGATTGAAAGGCGCATTTCATTTGGATAAATTGATTCTTCCAAATCAAGTCCTCCGATATCAAACTGAGCTTGGAAATCGACAAGGTTCCTCCTTAATGTCAAGAAGTAATCTGATCTCCTTCTATCTTATTCTCAGCACATTTCTGCATAAAAAAAAGTGAAACTCTGCTAAGTTTGGGCCAAAGTCTTTAAGAATGTTTCAAGGACAACCCAAGCCCCCTATGGACACAACTTGCCCAATAAAGTGAGCAAACATTGCCTGCGGACATCCACGTTCCCAATTTGGGCTCTGGAGAGATTCGGGGTTGCGTGAAGCTTTCTGTCCCCTTTTGTCCTTACATAATGGGGACCGTGCTCAGAGGACGGACTGACCCTCCAACACCCAGTGGGAGCTGCTCTGTGCCCTCCCTCACTGAGCAGTATGGTGGAGCGTGAAACAACATTAACTGTGTCGTCTGCCTAGAACTCGCAGGCTCGAATGACTTACGGGATTTGAATTAATATTGGATTTAATTCTTGTGTTTTGGTGTGCAGTCATTGTGACAGAAGAGCTGTGGTTTCTGCATAAAGATAACACTGAAAGATGATGTTTCCGGAGCTTAAGACTTGACTCAAACTTAAGTCACAAAATTGATGATTTTGTCAGTCTTGACTCTCTAAAGACCTGACCTGACTTGAGACTTGAGAGCAAACACAATCCTGTCTGGACTTGCATGTGCACGCAACCTGCATATTTAATATTTAGGCCTACTGCTTTGAAAGGACATATTTGAAAAGGACACATTACAAGGACAAGGACATTATTTAAAGGACATATTACACATACAAATTGTAATAAAGTGTATACTTGTATAGTATAATTAAATACTTTTTAAAACTTTCTTTGGAAAGAAAAAAAACTTACATTGAAGTGCATTATGAAGGGATCTGTTAATGGTCAGTATGAACAGGAGGAATGATTACAGCAAAAAAAGTGTCAGTGTTCATTTGGGCACTTGACCTATTGTTTTAGGATAGACTTGAAAAAATGTGAACTTAGTTGTCATGGAGACGAATCTGGTGAAATGAGAGCGGAGTAGCTGTTATTGTAGCATATAGTATAGTAGCTGTCATGTTCACTGAAGAATTAAGCATGAAAGTCCATTCTTGACCTTAGTAGTTCTAACAAAACAATCCCAATGAAAAGCTTTGAAAGATTTGGAAAGAGCTAGAAGTGAACCTTGATTTTTTTTAAAGTATTAACACAGCTTTAAAAGAAAAAATGTTCAAAAGCCTTGGAATTAGCTGCGGATGTTTCACACTTTACTGCTGCCAGAGATGAACACTGAGGAAGGATTTGAAGCAGGACAGAACTGGATGCTGATGGTGGATAAATGGTTATAGATGGAGATGAGGCTGCCAGGCGGCCTGACAGAAGTAGCATTTTCCAGAAATCTTGTTTTTTAATGGTGCGGCCAAACTGTTCCATTCAGCTCTTTCTGGAGGGCTGCGCTTCCTTGAATCAACCCTCCGTGGAGCAGCGTCAGCACTTCTGACACAAATTATTCCCGTGCAGTGGAAAAGCATTGGTAGTATGTTGAATGTTTAAATGAGGGATATGGAATAGAGCTTATTTACACTGCAGTGTCTCTGCATAATATATGGTGGTAAAAAAAAAAAAAGTGTTTAGCATAAATAATGCCTTTCCCTTGTGTGTGTGTGTGTGTGTTATGAGGTTAAGCTATATGCTGTTTCCACACACTGACAGGTGCTTTTATGCTCTGTAGTTGCTGACCCAGCAGTACAACCCCCCTCAGAGATGTTATACTGTACATTCAGAATAAAGTGAACCCATATATATCTTTTATGTCTACTATAAAACAGGCTTCAAGTTGTTTTTACGCTCACTTTTATTTATCCTGGCATATGTATTGCTTAATTAGCGGTGTCTCCTTTGTAACACTGTTTTAAAATAGCTTTTTAAGAGATTATTATTATGCACAAAACGAGCAGCTGCCATCCTCAGAGCAACTCATTAAGATTGAACTAGCAACCCTCATTTACCAAACAGCCTCACGGGACAACCTGCCCACCTTCCAGCATAGATATCAGCCTGTGTTTAACATCCTCCTTCTGAGTTGTGCTGACAGTGACCTGCACTTGAAGAGGAATGCCACTGAATCCACAAGGATTCAGTCATATGTGTCCGCGTTGCTCGCCTTTCACTTTGAATCTTGAACCAAAGCCTTCATGTTCTCTTGGAGCCACCGTGGGACCCGTGTGTTTTTCTGCCGCGCTGTATCTCTTCAGACAAGCTCTCGCAGCCTTTGATCTTTGGGAGTCCACAGCATGTAACTGACCGGATCGTGAGCGTCAGTCCTGCTGGGCTTTCACGAGGGAGTGCTCTGCTGTAATCCGGACTGTGTCCTCAGGCAGATAAATGTTCAAATGCCTAAACAATGTGATAATCTGTCCCTCATTTTCCCATCACAAGGATGGAAGAAGCAGAGGTGTAACGCCCAGAGAGATACGTCTGAGAAAGAAACTGAGCTGCATTGAGAAGCTGACCCAGAGGAATGCTGGGACATGCGGGTGGATGAAAGTGACTCTGGCACAGGGAATGGGGTTTGATTTGAGAAGAAGATTGAGCGAAAGATTTTCATCATGTGCAGGCTATGCATTTCCTCCCATTGATCTTTTTTTTCCCAAATATCTTGAAGCCCCGTTTCATCATTATGGGGTGAGTGCACAGGAGATCGAGGGAAGATGAGAGAATTGAGAAGAGAGAAGAGAAAAGTAATTGGTTAGAGATATTAGGTAATGGAAATCCAATTTGTAGTGTTTGATCCCGATTATTCAGTTTACTTTATCATATCTGCTATAAAGCCCATCACCTGTTTTTATGCATCTTTGATGTTCTGAATTTTGACACAGTCAAGGTAATGATACTGATATGATGTGTTATAGCCTTAGATACAAACTCTTTCCTTCTCTCTGGCTTTTTTTTCATCATTCACCCCCAACAAATGTCACCTTTTGAAACTAGTTCAACTCTTATTTCTTTGTTTTTGTTTCTCCAGGGAAGCTTGTCTGTCTGATCATCTCTTTTTTTTTTTTTCCAGAAATGAAGCACTTCACTCTCACATTCAAACACATGAGAACTGCATGGCCTTAATATGTACAGTTTTTCTTCCTCTCCCTCTCTTTCCCCTCAGTCTCTCATTGTTTCTCTGCCATTTTATTGATGCAGTAATTTGCCCTGAGATTGTACTGCGGTCTCCTGGGTGCTATGTGTATTAATTACCATCTATTCATCTGAGGCTGTCCAGCCTTTCAGCGTGCTCCAGAGTCGTGGTTCCAGGCCAATGCTTCACAGCTTCTGTCACAGCCCTAATGCTCTGACAGAAGGGTGTGTGCCTGTGGGAGACGAGTAATGTGAAACCTCATGCACAGAGGAAGAGTGTGATTTATCACTGCTGCCCAGTGATGACCACGTTCTTGGCATCTGGAAGATACGCAGAATACACGAGAGCCTGGACATGCAAAATGCAGAAGTTTGAAGTTTGATCACATGTTTTTAGTCTTCAACCCCCCATGCCTGTTCATGCACATTAGTTGCATGCGAGCATATAATCAATAACTCATTATGTGTCTTAAAGTCATTATTAATTTGTGAAACTGCAAATCAATTTCAAATAAAACTTCTATTTGTAAAAAGTGCAAGAGAGTCAAGGAGATGGGAGGCAAGCAGAAGAAAAGAGGGAGATTTTGGTTTTGCAAGGTTCTTAAATATATGAAAGAACTGCAGGGTTTTAGCATTGGTGTCTGGTTGGTGTTAATTCTCCTATCAGTTAGACTATTTGATGTTAGCTGCCCTGATAGAGAGGCAATTTGCACTCTGATTCTCTCTCCACTAACACGTCTTTTATGTGCACACAGTAGCTTTTAAATGCAAAATGAAAAATATGCAGAGTATTTCAAGCTGTCAGCTTCTCTGTTTCTTTTTTGTTTTCTCCTTTTCTCTTCATCATTCAATACAGAAACAGCTTTAGTTGGACATCCAACAACAGCACAGGTAGTTCTCTTTCTTGCAGAATTCAAGCTCAGTATGTGACGGTTGCTAAGAGGACCGACTACTGCGTGACAATATCCTAAACCCTTCTCTTCCTCATCCATCAGCCTTCTTCTCTTCCTAATCAAGGAGCCAAACACATGCACTTAGTTTCCCTCTGCCCGTGTTAGCCATCAGTGTTACAGTTCAGCCTGTACTATTAGGAATATAATCTTCTAAGGCTTATGGGAAAGATTTTCTTAACTACAGGGGGGCAAGTGTGACAAAATATCCTGCTCTGCCCTGCAAGTAGCAGTCTTACTCTACTTAAATCTTTTACTGAAGAAGAGGTAAATTTACTGTTACAGTAAAAAATCACTCAAGGAAAAGTAAAAATTAGGTTGTTTAAAATATAGAAAGTTGAGTAAAACTTACTGTATTTTTGCTACTGAATCAAACAGAAACAACACAAATTTTTAAATGAAATCTGATATTGCTAATATGTATGAACTTGCTGAGCGAAGGGCTCTTTTCACTTGACTTTCCATTACAAGCCTCCCCCGTTTAGGAGCAGCAAGTTTGTTTGCAAAACCGGTGTCTATTTACACATTTAGCAGGTATGTAGTATCATTAGCATTCGTTCAGAGTCATGTTTCAGGCCACCTCATAAATGTAAGTCCAGAATTAACTCTCGTTTTAGCTCCGTCTCTTTAGCTGCTAAATGCTCCGCTATGTTCACCAGCTGGTTGCTAACTGTGTCTGCTGTTTGGTGCTGAGCTGGGAGCGTACAGTCAGTTTTTTTAAAAACTTTATTCGCTAAAAATGAGAGCAGTGAGAGTGAACCAGAACAATGAGCTGAAAGATGCTATGAAACTCTGTAGCGCTGAGGGGAGCTGCAGAGTCCGGTGACAATTCTCTGTGGGTTCATTTATTGGAGCAGCTTTAAAATGTGTGCACTTTGCTGCCATGTATGTGGTCAGTTTTGACACACACATAGTACAAAATACAATTAACTTATTCAATTCATAATTGAAATAATTCAGATTGCAGCAAAGTATAAAGCTTTAGTCAAACCACAGTTAAGTAAGCCTATAATTCTTGACTATTAAAGATGCTAAAAAAGTACCAGTATAAACACAAAACATATTTATTTACCATACTAACTGTAATTCCTTACTTCTCACTCTGATACTGTAATCATGTTCCTTTTGTCCACCTTAATAAAACAGTATGAAAAGGTCCTACAAACGCCAACAAATAAACATCTGGATGTTCCTTGATACAAACTCACAAATGAAACTGACTGAGACAGATACAAAAGATGCATATGAAAGGCTATGAAACACACGTCACCCTTTTCTTTCTCTGAAAAATACGGATGTCTTGGAGAGAAACACAAGGTTTTGTACAAGACAGAAGGCTTTAGAGACGCTAGTCATTAGTATTCACGCCTGCTGCAGCTTCATTTGTGATCTCAATTATGATGTGTTTCTCTAATTTTGAAACTAACACGCTACCATTTTCTTTTCTTTCCTGAAATATTTTACCCTCCGTGCCCCTCAGTGCCTCTCTCCCTCTCCCGTGTTTGTGTGCGAGCAGCCTTTCAGCCGGCCCCTGGTTTTCAACTGATTGTAGATAATTACAGCTATTTGACTGCAGCTTTCACAGCCAGTCCTTTTTGCAGGCACTTACAGAGGGAGAACATGCCAAGCTGAGGTCCTTAACTACAGACACAATGGCAGAGTGAATGTGAATAACATATCCAGCCGATGTTGGTGCTTTTAGGTATTCACATGTAAATCTGTCCTACATGGATCCTCTGAAAACCTCAATATGTAAACGGTAGAAAGGTGCATTGATCCGTTATCTGCTGTAGCTATGTTCTTTTTTATAACACAGCAGAACAAAAACAGCAGGAGAAATATCAATGATGCAATATCATCCTCCAAAACATTAAGAGCTGCAACTCAGTAGTGCAGCAAACTAGAACATCAGTCCTTTTTTTCCAAGATCCAACATGACAACAACACAACATGTTGTTTAAAGCCTTTGTGATGTAAATAAAAATATCGTGAATGTCTTGATTTTATATTGAGGAGTAAAATGACGTACAAATTGGTGGCAGTCTTACAGGAAGTTGAATTCTTTCTCAGCCGGGTCTTTTTAGAGACTGGCCCGTTCTCTCACACATTACATGAGCCTAATCCTGGTTTGAAGGAATGTAATTGTTCTCGAGCTGTCATAGGCCTACATTAGCTACATGCCTCTCAGCTCAGTGCTATATCCAGAACAGTAGGAATGAGTCAGGCTCTTTATGATGACAGCTCTCCTTGTCTTTCTCTGTCTCCCTCTCTTTTCTCTCGATGCCTGCCTGACACTTTTTTCTCTTCCCACTACTTGTTCTTCTCTGATCGTTGTCTTCTGCATCCTCCCTCCCTCCCTCCCTCCCTCTGTCTCCTGCTTACATAAGCTGCGTTTGTGTGCAGTGACAGCGGAGACTTGAGGACTCATCGCAGCCCTCACTCAACAGGAACCCCCGTCTGTCTGTCTCCTTGTTTCATGGGGAGCCATGACAGCTGCACACTTGACCGCGGGCGAAAGTGGATAATAGCAAGAGAGATCAAAGCAAAAAAAGGATAACACACAGGCGTGCACTTTCTTTCTCCATCATCTCCATCTACATCTCTCCCCCACATACACTCCTTCTAACTTGCCACACATGAGACCAACATTACATTTTAGGCCCAAAAGTTCAAAGCTTTAACTTGCTTTATTTGTGTTCTTATACCCAATGAATGATTTATTAGACTCTGTCAGACTTTGTCCCCATGACAAAAAGTAGATGCGGGGTTGACAAAAGTTGGAAGCTTAAGAGGGACAAGAACATGTCAGTTGGTACTCAACTAACAGTAACTAACAGGACCCCCCGACTATAAGGCTGAGGCTAGCACAACTTGTTTTGAGAACTCAGCAGTCTGAGTTTGGAAAATGGAAAACATGGACTGGTTACGAAACCCACCAGAATGACACCAACAAATAAAAACCCTGTATACAGAATAAGAAAGTGGAGAAACTTTAAAGTCCAACTGAAATCACATTTAATCATCTTTCTTTCTGTCTGCCATCAGCGTATGAATGTGTGAATGGTGACGTGTATTGTCAGAAGACTATAAAGGCACTATATTAGTGCGGCCCATTTATCATTTACAGAGCAGATGTATATGCTGTAGTAGACAAAAAAGGCAATGTTGGACTTTAAAGGATAACAGAAAACAGAGAACACCTATTTGTACATTGAACCACTGGTTGTTTTAATTGTTTCCTGCTGTCCATATTGTGAACATATCCCATTACATATCCAATGTAGGACATGCGGGACAGCTTCGATTTACCGTATAGCCATGAGAGTGTTATTGATCTTGTCATCTAGATTTAGCCGAGGAAGAGAATATTTCCCAAAATGTCAAAATATTCCTTTAATAGTCAAAAACTCAATTAATCTGCATCATCAGGACTGTGTGGGTGTGATTTGATTGACACTGACCTGGCAACACAAGCAAACAACCACCTCTGTCATTGGATGTGGATGCAAATATTGCTAAAATCTGATTGGTGCATGGAAGTATGTGACATCACATTTTTTTACCAATGAGCTCTGCCCACTTCAAACCAGTGACAAGTGTAGGATTTGTCTTTCACTTACACTATAATATTGCTCTTTTGTATTATGAAAAGTACTAAAATGTAAGTAATAAGTAGCTAACTTGCTAGTGCCTCAGCCTGTCTGTCAAAGATATTATTTAGTTGAAACACGACATAGTTCAGAGAGACTCACACGAATACAAAATAGAGGCTTGTGGGTTTTTCTTACCACATTTTCCTTCTTGCTGCTTTATCACTGGTCTCAGTTTGTATTTATGGGCTGTGAAATGAGGCAGCCAGAGGAAAAGCAGGAGATAGAGGAACTATAGGGGGAAAGATGGCAGTAAATGTACGATTATTGAACTGAACTGTGCCCCTGAGCGCCTTCAGGCTTGTATTGTCCTGGAAGGTGAAGTAGAGATTCAGACGCGCACGCACAGACGCGCACACACACTGACGAATGGGAGAGCCTTGGTTTTTGTTTATCTCGCCACTGCAGGCACTCAGACAAACCCCTCTGATTTCACATGCAGGCTCACATATGTGATTGTTATGCCCGCTGTGTGTTTGCTGGCACCTGGCGACAGATTTCTTATTGCCTGTTGGTTGAGTGCAATGTGCATATTTGTGTGCAGTGATGAGAAGTCTCTCTAAAACACCGGACCCAGCAGTAATTTTTTCAACATGGAACAGGGAACAAGGATGCTTGCAGCCAAATTTTAATTCTCTGTTCAGCTGAGTGTGTGTTTTTTTTTTTTTTTTTTTTTTGTGAACGTGTGTGAACGGCTGCATAGATGAGAGGGATTCGCTGCCGCCTCCTTTGATTCATCCGCCTCAGGCTGTTTGCATGATTATGACGTTCTAATGCCATCACATATCATCTGGGAATTTAGGTGACTATTCATGTCCTTTTTGCGTCTTCAGTGCTCCGAGTTGTGTTTTTATTTAGGTGTATTTGGCATTTATAGGAGTCTAGGAAGCCAGATATACAACCCAGTTTACAACAGAACAGCAGTGAAAAATAACAATCAATATGTGATCAATACTGGGGGAGATGTGTGACAGGCTGCTTGTACTGTAGCAGATGTGCTTGTGTGCTGTATGTGTAATGGGACGTTGTGTATTTCTGTGTGTGTTTCTGTTTATGTGGACCTGCAGCTGGTGATAAGAGGGTGATCAATGCATGCCTCACAATAATAGTCCAAGACTGTTTCCATTTCAGCGGTGCGTAGGAGTCCCACGCCAGGTGCCAAAGTAAAATAAGATTAACATTTATTTTCTCAGCGCAGTTAGAGTACAGTAATTAATGCAAACCGGGGCCTCATTTATCAATGTTTTCTTTTCTTTTCTGTATGCATTAGATGCCATGATGCTTAACCAAGTGCTTGTTAATTTCTTAATATATTACAACATAATTGGTGCCCACTGTGAGTGTAAACAGAGCTCAGACTTTGCACAACTTGTGCCAAAACTATAATCCTTTCTGCAGACGTGATGCAAAAAAAAACAAAAAAAAAAAACAGTGTTTTTTCTGCCATCACTTTTGCGAGACTTATGCTGAGGCACTAATTCATTGTGTATGTGCCCTTCATAACAATGAGGCCTGCATCAGCTGTGGCTCGCTGTAGCTGCCGTGGCCCTGGCCTCAGGTGTTAGGTGGTCACGCCAGGCGAGAGCAGCCCAGCCTGCATCAGCACACATCATCTATCCCCTTCAGTCTCATTCTCCGCGGGGAGATAGTGCTCTCATCACTCACCCCTCTCCATCAGCTCTGCGGTGATTGGCTTATTATCAGATGTCCTGCACAGACGAAGGATGGGCCATGCATCACTGCACACATCGTTGTTTCCACGCACACACACTTATGAACCCCAGTACACACACGCACACACACTGACTACAGAGACATACACATCAAGGCACCTAAAAGGATAACAAATGTTTTGTCTCTTTCAGTTAAGCTGCCTGGTGGCAACACACACGCGCACACACACACACACACTTGAATGTGAATACATGTTGGTGCAATCAGAGAGAAGATATGAGCATCTGTAGAAGACACTGACAATGATATTAAGCCTGTGCTGATGCTACACCACAAAACCTGCTAGTCGTCATAGTTACAGAAGTTACATTGATGGTAAATATCATATTAAAGGGGTACTCCACCATGTCAAATTTGGTTTATTAGTCACGGTTAGTAAAACTCCTGTGAAAATGGTTGTATAATGTCTTCTGTTAACCTGACGCGCCAGATGGTTTGCTACACAGAACCATCTGAGAAGTCGTCCTTGGAAACTGTTCGGAAAAGGGCAGGCACTTTCAAAAATTACTTGGCAGGTGATTGGATAAACCATCTGTCTATCACCGTCTTACCTTGCGAGGCAGCTGGATTTGCAAGATCACGAGATCACACAACAATCCTCATAGGACACTGATTGGTCCGAACCACTGGTGGTTCCATGACGCTGTAAATCATCGGGACGGGGGGCCTTAAAGAGACAGGAGCTAAAACGGCCTGTTTCAGACTGAGGCTGAACTGAGCGGCTGCATAAAGGGTCAGTATAAGATAAATAAGGAGTTTGTTGAACTGTAAATCATGCAAAGATATTCCAGTAGAACCCCAGAATAAAAATATAGATCTGGAAATGTGCATGATATGTCCCCTTTATAGTTCTGAGTGCTATTAATAAACTACAAATTTCCGCATACATGTTCTTTGGTGTCTTTTTTAAGCCATACATGCCATAGCTGCACACTACATGGGTGCAGCAGGCTATTTTAAGTGCATAGAAGCTATAATGCCACATTACATCACATCAGAGAGTTCATAGTGCAGTGAGATGCACATTGTGCCAGCTGTTACTACCTGTCTCTGTTTATGGAAAAGCATGCTGGCTGTAGGATTACTGGCTCTTAACTTGGCCAAGGGCCCCAGCTACCTAGGATTAGCCTTCTACTCCAAAATCTTTATATAAAATCATTACCAAAAGGACAAACAACAATGATACAAGTGACGAGGCTCTGTGCGGTGTGTTGGCCATGCTCTTCACTAGATACATCTGCAGCAGAGCGTGGCTCTGGTGTAATAAAATGCAGTGTGCTGGAATAATCTCTCTGTGTTTCAGGCCTGATTTCACTTCAGCTATAGAGCGAGGACAGAGAGAGACAAAGACAGAGAGAGAAAGTGTGGTGACACGGGCTCCATGTTCTAGTCAAGGGGTCCAGGGATCAGCATCCTACCTCGTGTTTGTGTCTAAGTATGTGTGTAAGACAACGAAAGAGCCAGAGCACACACGTGGGTGTGTTGTTGCCTTTAGCAGAAGATATATTTTTCCGACTGAGGTGAACGGAGGTAACCACCAAAAGCCTCAACAGTCTCCCACCTTCCCTCTGCCTTATCCTCTTTGCACAATCCTTTCATTTTCTGGCCTTCCTGCCATCGTGTCTCCAAATGCAACCAATTTCATACTGTATTCCTGCCAAAGCCTCAATTTTCCCTTCACTTTCACCCACTCACTTGTCAATCCTCCTCAACTTCACGCTTTATATATTCTCATTTAGATCTCCCTTTTTCAGGACGGTTAATCTCTCCCTTTGCTGCTCCAATCCCCACCTTTCACATCCCTCATTTCCAGGATCTTTTCCTCTTTTTATGCTCATTTCCCTCTGTGCGCTTCTCCCTGACCTCTTCCATCCAACCGAGCTTTCCCTCTCTAAACTCTGTGAGATGCCTTGAGAGCTTAAACAGTAAGGAACTGTACTGCTTTTCTGAAGGCCCATGGAGCGTCGGGCTGTGAGATTTGGTATCTTTAATGTTTGTGTGTGTGTGTGTGTGTGTTTTTCAGAGACTGTCAAGGGAGTTGTGAGTAGCACCAGTGGTGATTAATGTGCCTTCTTTTCTTCTCTCATGCAGATCGGACATCATGGGAGAGGAAAGGCAGCACAAGGACAGGAAGTGGGGCAGCAGCAAAAGAGGAAGCCAGTTAATGAGTGAAACTATTTCTACTTCTTTTAGAGGAGAAATGTGCCGATATGTCTGTGTTGGATAATGCACAACTTAGTTATATTCAGCCAGTGTTTTCTGGCAAAGCAGAAAAAGGTCAATACAGGGCAGAAGTGGAGGTGTAAAGGTGAGAGAGTCCTGGCACTGTCTGGGAAGTGTGGGAGGCAGAGTAGAATAAAGACTTATGCTGCATCTGAAATCACGTACTGTACATACCCAATATGTGTTCAACATACTTTTGCGTGAATAAACAGTAGTATGTATCTTTTCAGACTGAGAGCCTCCTTGCTGGTTGACACGTAACCATGGTATCCTGTGCCAATCATAAAGTCTGAACCACATACTAATACTAAAATATTAGTATGACATACTAAAATATCTCACATACTGTTTTAGCGCACTAAGTAACGTGTAAGTATGCAATTTTGGATGCAGCCTTACTTTTGCAGCAATTTCTACTTGACGTGGGGTTTTTTTTAACCATGTCTGCAGCTGTTTCCTGACCTTAAATAAGTGGTTCTTACTGTAAGGTCCACTAACCCTAACCCTAGTAAATTTAACCAAAACTATGATATTTCCCGTTACCTAACCAGGTTGTGTTTGTGTCTAAGCCAAACCTTAACCATAGCATTGTCAGATCATAAAACAGATTTATTTTTCAAACAGTGATTTGTAATGATTTTGGAAGGCACAGACAAACTATGTAATCCTGTCATTGGGGGTATCAATAATGATTTCACATCAGAAAACTCTTATATGTGTTGTTCTAGAGGCCATGGACAAACAACATATTTTGCTGTTTGGTTGTTGGGTAGCTAAGAGGAGGATGTCAGGATGTTGGATAATTGCTGAGCTGTGGATATATTTACTTGTGGAAGTTTTAAGCTGAAGGTTTGATGAAAAAGAGTATCTGTACTCAGCCCTCCGTTTCTGGATGAATGCTTTAAAAAAGAGAGTTTGGGTGGATGGATGTGGTTATGAGGTGTGATAAGGGCATTGAAGAAATAATTGCAATTCTCCAGTCATGGAGGCTTGGGCTTGACTCCAGGTTACATTCTGCCTGCTAGGACTATAGAGCAGGTGGATGCAGGGAGATATAGACAGGAAAATTAATTAAAATTCTCCCTCTCCTCCCCTTCTCTTTTTTATGCATACATAACCACTCAGCACTCATGACCACAGGGTTGAGAGCTGCAAAACTGGGAGGAGGGCAGAGAATGAAAGGTTAGCGTGAGGATGGAGGGATATACTTAAACAGAGAGAGAGGTAGCAGAGTGATGAAGGTGAAAGATTAATAACCGCCTAGTCCTTCGCTAAGAGGCTACTAGATGTAGCTACATCCACAGCCACTGTGTGTGTGTGTGTGTGTGTGCGTGTGTGTGTGTGTGTGTGTGTGTGTGTGTGTGTGTGTGTGTTGGCATCATAGATACAGTTTGTGGTCGGCATTTGTTAAACTTTTATTCATCCAGGAAAATCTTACAGAGCTTGGAAGCAACATCTGCTTCATCTTCACACCTGGAAACTGTCCAATACAGCTTCAGTCATCATCTGTCAGCCAAGTTTTATTTTTGGGATCATCTGCAACATTTATGGATCATTAATGTTTATTAATATTTATCGTTATTAATGTTTATAACATTTATGGGACATTAATGGGACATTAATGTCATCAATGTTTATTAATGACCCAAGAAGTTATTAATTTCTAATTTCCCAAGACATTTCCTGGAAAGCACTAATTAATTAGGTAATTATAAGAAAAATAAAGACACATATGAGACACTTATTTTAGTTTCATTAGTGGTGATGATTCTTTTAGGTCACTTGGGGACTGTAAACTGTAAACACAGCAACACCTTATACAGAGATCCTTTATTCACTACTCCACATGCACATCCCATAAACTTCTGGGATGTGCATGTTGGATGCTGGACCAACGAAACAATGTTATTTAGATACTCACTGGTCTTCATCATTTTGCATGATCACTGACAGCTAGAGTCGCACAACAGTCATTTTTGCATGTATAAAATACAGCACGTTGCATTGTGTGATTGAAAGTAGTGTACATGCCATGGACAGGCTTAGACACTCAAATAATTGTAATGTGTAAATGTGCACTATATAGTAAATAGGGAGTAATTTCAGACACAGCCAGGAGTAAGCTAGCCGTATCCTGCCGTGTTAGAAAACAGATGCCTATTTACACACTCAGCAGACACAGAGCAACATTAGCAAGTCCAATTTTCACTGTCCTTTTAGCTGTCCCCACCAACTCCTGAGAAAAAAAATATCTGGCCCCTTAGCTACTAAATGCTCCACTTTCAGCACCAGCTTGTTGCTAAATTTTTCTGCCTGTCATTAGGTGGAGGGCAAGTAGCCTACTGAGCTTTATCATAACTCTTTCACTGAAAACAGCTGCCTGCTGCTTCTGGAAACAACACTGATGAGTTCCTTTCTAGGAAATTATAGGAAACTGTAGGACCCATAAAATAAAGTGCTTTATTCGCCATTATTTCTTGTTCTCCTGAGCCACAAAGATTTTTCTCAGCCACTCAAACAATGTGTCTCTGTGTCACCTTTCACAGCAGTAGATTGTACCTAATTCTTGATTCTACATACTTTCAAAATGGTTCCTAGTGCATAAAATTTATTCTTTTTACCGAGCAGAACACACACACACATATGCACTTCTGATTACACTTTAATTGTGTTGTGGTATAGCAAAGCCTTTTCTGTGCTCCAAAATAATGTGCTTTCATCGAAGTGTGTGAATGAACTAAGAGTGTGGGGTGTGTGTGTGTGTGTGTGTGTGTGTGTGTGCGCACGTGTGCGTGTGTGTGCGTGCATGTGTGAGTGCTTTCATTGGGTTTTTAATCAGGGCGTCACGCTCTTGGTTCCGATTAGGTACAACAGGCGGGGCTCTCCAGCCGGCTTCTTCTGAACAACAACACCCTCTAAAAAGCAGATAATGCTTCGACACTCACAGACTCAAAGAAAATCAACAACTAACACTCTCTCTCTCTCTGTCTCTCTCCCTCTCGCTTCCTCCTTCCACACACTTCTGTGGTTCAAATCAGATCGATGCTGTGAGAAAATGAAACCCCACAACAACAGGAAGGTGAGAGCCGCCTCAGGTATGAGATGTGTCTTGTCCATGTGAAAAAGGAAAAACAAGAGAATCTAATATGAGGAGCAACCAATATGATTCAGTGCTGTGTCCTCTGGCTTTCCACATGTCACAAACCATTTTCAAAGATCATCAGACGCAAAGGCGCACACACACACACACACACACACACACGCGCGCGCACACACATAAACACAAGCTGTAGAGTATGTAACACACTGCAGAGATGCACGTCCATAATTGTGTTTTTGTGTTTCTGCATCTGCAGTGACAATATGTGATCCTCACACTTCATTCCACACGTCAAAAGACATTATTCATGTTGCTTCCCATTAATTGACTCATCTTTCTTTCATATCATCTCCAGCCGGCGTGCACAAGGACTCATCTCCAGGCTCCGCTCCTATCTATTGGAGACATTATGAGGGACAGGGAAAGAGAAGCAATGAAGATGGAAATGTGCTTAAACGATTGTGCCTCATGTGTGTCTTTTTAAGAATAGAAAAATGAAGTTTAAAGTGTGTGAAGAAAAGCGAAGATTATCTTTGTGCGCCGGCAGCTTTTTATCCAGTGAAGTTGGTATCATGAAATATGAGAATGGCTCTAATAACAGCGGAGAGAGGGGCGACTGTTCGACAATCGCTCCATTGTTTTCACAGTATGATGATATTCATAAATACAGCTCAGCACCAGACACACAATAGATACAAAGCACACCTGAGCACCCACACAGCACAATCAAACCTATTGTGAAATTAGTAGAAAACATGGACAGCTGACAATAGTCTAGTAACATCGGACTAGTTAAAATGCACTGATAAACTTCTGTTTTAATTTTTTTTTTAAACAATAATTACACAGATAAATTCTTCTCTCACTACATATTTGGCAGCTCATTATTGGGGTGTTTTCTTATATTGTCATGTATTGTTTTTTTGTACAAATAAACTGATTTATGTTGGGTAAATTTATTGTTAATTTCCGTCCGTGAATCCGTAATGAAATCTCCATTTTACAATCATGAGGTTTCTTTGAATGTATGATAAACGTTGTGCTTATAGGTGTGAATGTGAATGGTGGTCTGTTTATGTGTCACAGGGACAGACTGGCAACCTGCCCGGTGTGTGTCCTGCCTCCCACCCTGTGTGAGCTGGGACAGGCTCCAGCTCCTGTGACCCTGCACAGGATAAATGGATGATGTGTCTGTGAATTCATGGTAAACTACCCATATTAACGAATTATACCTCAATAAAACATCGAGATTTAACAAAGAAAATATTATCAAGTGCTGTGACCAAGCGGCAGCTATTACGGCTTGAGGCTGAAGCCAATGCGGAAGCACTTTAAAGTGAAATGCCAATGGCGGCTAGATGCTGGCTCCAAAAAGTCCACATCTCCTACTGACTCCCATTCAAAAAGCGTCAACTTCAAAGTCACACAGTCTATGGCTGTGACACATCCTCAGCACCATTATTTTTATTGCAGTCCTAATCCAAGCACAGAAAGACAACATACTGCAATGAAATGCTTGGTTAGACATGCAGAGTTTTGCCTGTACAGTAACCCATATGGTCCAGAGTGACTTAATGATGGGATATTGCATAAGCAACTATAACAGATGCCCTGTTATTGACTCTGAATGGAAACTGTTGCTTCACAGTGAGGACGCCTTCTGCTTTCTGTTTATTCCCCGCCACATTTCTGATAGCGATATTTTTCAGCAGGTGATCTTTAAAGGTAGGCAATCCACATACTATGACAACAATTTTTTGGTGTTAATGAGGTATCACATATCTGAAGCTGGAGAATTGAGATGTGAAAGGTGAGACGGACACTAGATTAACTCTCCTTTGGCTCCACGTGTGTCCTGCTGATGAAATCTAAACACACATCAGACAGCACTCTCCTGCTCTCCTCTCTGCAGTGGCCTCAAGTGATTTTTAGATTTAATAGTAAAGTTTTAATTATCGTATTAAAGGCCTCACTGGGTCTGCTAGCCGACTCCATTTTCAAGCTGATATTTCCTTTTTTTAGTGCCAGGGCCCCTCAGGTCCCCACAGGACTCCCGACCATTAGAGTCGACATTGAAATCAAGAAGCAGTCAGGTTTTTTATTTCTTTCTCTAAAACTAGCAGAGCTTTTAAATCTCTTCCTGTGTTAGAGGCAACGAACTCCTGAACTCTCATATTCATTTATTCATTAATTCACTTATTCATCCTCTTCCTAGTTGCTGTAAGGACAAAATGGGCAGGGCAATACTGTCATAAAGAAATATCGTCAGATACCTCAGTATTGCTATAATTATGTAATGTGACAATAGTTTGTAGTTGACTGTTGGTGATTTCAGATGATATTTACACAAAAGAATTGTGAGAACAAAAAAAGGGGGACCAAACAAATTCAACTTCACAGTGATGCAGCTTTAAAGCTCCTGCACATCAGGTGTTTTCAATAACTGTGGCTGATTAGACCTCTGCTGTTGGAGCGACGCTGGGAGTTATTTGATCTCTAAGAAGGTGTAAATTGTCCCCCCGTAACAAATTCAACAAATCTAAAGTCAGACATGTCAATCAAGCGCAGTCTGTACACTCTTGAGTCTAATCAGGCAAATTAATTGAAAACACCTGTGCGTGGGTGTACCAGGGGTGTGTATGGGCTTCAAAGAGCAGGACTGTGAGATTTTCAGGTTTTTCATCATGATGACAAAAATCCCATTTTATGAAATATTATGGTAAAACTAATACTACGACTGACATCTCCATAAACCAGGATGACTCAGTAGCCTCTTCTTTTCTGAGTGATGCTGGGTGTTTTATCTGCTTCACAGTCACACAATGTATTTATAATGGTATTTGATAGTGTAATGGTCATCATTTCATATTGTTCCGTTTTATTTTACACTGCAGTTTTATCTTAAGGCAAAGTACTTTTGAGCTTATGTTGTAAAATACAACGTGAAGCTTCTGTTTAGCTGCTTCAGTTTCAGGGTGCTGGTGTCTGCTGGCTCACTGTCACACTGTGATGGTTTACTAGGACACTTTAATGAAGCCATCGATAATGTTATTAGTTACACCTGCGCTTTTCCTACTATAACAAGTCAAAATGGCTGCTGTGAAAAGCCTATTTGCTCCAAAATGTATAGGGATGATATAGAAATTCTGCCTGATATGATACTAAACTGAATGTCATTTATTACATTCCATAAAACAGACAAAACAGGTGGAAACTACAGACATGTAAAAAGACAAAAATGTCAATGATCTATAATCAAACTATGGTGCATCTCTAGTAAATTGTAAGACCATAACTTCAGTATACAGACATGTGGCTTGTACAACATGTTGCTCTCAGACAAAGCAGAGCTCCGTCAGTAGCTTCAGACACGCAGTAACTTCCTATGAATCTGCAGACTCTGCAACAATCAATGGTCAGACATGATGGCCTGAGAGTCTGGTGGTCTGTTGGTCGAAGAAGACAGGTGTGGTTACTGGTATTTAGGCCATCCAAGGCCCAGTTTAGCCCTGTGTGATTGTGAAACAGATGTAAATGAGCTTTTAAGCTGTAGCTAGTGAAACGGCATTCTCTGGAGCTACCTCATTTATCCCCCCTCATCCTCTCCTAAGCTGGGGATCCAGACAGCCGTTGGAGGCTTGTGCCTTGAGTTTTTTGGAAGCGAGGGTCATTTGGAACTGTGACCCAGATGCCCTGATCTTCTGTCTATCATGCCTCTGTTTTAGGCCTGAAATGCACTCATCTCCCAGAAGCTCTGCCCATCACTGTCTGGGGCTCCCGTCAAGAATTTTCTGACCAAGAGCCCTCTGGTCTGCGGTGGCACGATAACAAAAAAACATCTCTTCCCTGTTAGGCTGCGAGCTCTTCTCTCCTCGTGGTAAAAAATAACATCAGGTGTGGACTTTTCTTTTTTTTTTTTTTTTTTTTGATAGGTGAAAAGAGATTTAGCATCTGTAATTGCTACTGTCACATCTGTTATTGTGTGCTCTGTCTACGTGAAGCGAGTGGCTGTTGGATTACAGTTGCCATGGTTTCTTCTGTTTTGATCATTCTTATATAATGTTATTGGTGGCTGGTTGCTGTGAAAAATGAACACGCACACTCACAGTTTGTGTCAGTAAATGTTGCTAACCACCCCCACATCCTTGTCCTTCCTTGAAGAGAGCAGCCTCAGGACAAACAACAGCTCCTCTCACATCATCTTGCTCTCTCTTATATTCATCACACCCTCTTTCTCTCTCTCCCTCTCCTTATCACTCGTTCCTTCCCTCTGCCTCTTTTGCCCTTCTTTCAGCTTTATTGTCACCGTTCTCTCTCCTCCCCTGCCCCAGTTCTCCCTCAATCCACATTATCTCTCTCCAGTCATAGCTCTATTGATTTTCGCAGGCCTCCCCTGTCATATCTCCATATCTCTTAATTCACACTCACTCCATCTCTCCCTACCTCGCAGGGTTGTTTCCATTTTCACACACAAACGCAGGCACACACACACACACACAATCTCTCCCTCCATCTCTATCATTTTTCTATCTGCAGCTATCTCTGTCAGGCACAGACTCTATCTGTCTTTCCCTTCTGGATATGATTATTCTTCATCTCTTTTTCTATATTTCTATCAGTCTCCTCTTAAATATACTGTATCTCTGTCCCCCTCAGCTGTGTCCCGCTCACTTTTAAAACATTTTTGACACTCCTTTTCATCTCTCCAGCCTTCACCTCTCTTTTTATGTCCAAGCTTTTGTTGTGACTTTCTGTTGGACTTCACACACACGCTGTCTCTAGCTGCCTACTGTGACTTCTGAGCCAGGCAATGTGTGTATGTAGTGCCTTATGGGAACAGCATAACTGTGGCGTGTTTGTAGGCCAAAACGCTGATAATGCCCCTTTCTCTCTGATGGTATAGCTGAGAAACACACATTGTGTCAGTGCAATGCTAATGATTTACATCCAGTTCCGAGTGTTTTTCTTGCTCGTGGCCGCTGGTTGGTATGACAGAGCTGTTGCTGTGGAGGTAAGAGAAACACCTTGTGAATCCACAATCCTGCCTGTGCTGAAGCTGTAAGTCAATGTGTGTATTTTTGCGTGCTTATGCAAAGATACAACATTTATGCACTGGGACACAGGGAACAGAATTTTACATGGATTTTTTAGAACCATAGATCATACTTGCTTGCAGAGAACTGCATGTTGCACATAGCTTTAGTTCTGTGTTAAACAAATGCTGATTGATTGATTGATTGAATGATTGATTGACTGATAGCAGGTACAGCGAACATGGAACTTAGTGATTTATTGCTTTCTTTTCAGGGTTGAAACACATCTGTATTTCTTTTTAGTATTCTGTAATAATAATGATAAACTTTCTAAAGCCACTTTTGCCTTTATTATGTCAGATGACAGTAGAGGGTAACATGGAAACATGGGGAGAGACATGCAACAAGGGTCCCACACAACAGAATAAAAGCAGGGATGTTGTGATCATATGGTATGCATCTGAGAACATTAGGCAACAGGAACACACCACTGTAATACACAAAATGCAGCTCATACATAAAATCTGAAAAAGGAAAAGGCCCGAACTGGTTTTAAGATATTTTGAAGGATAAAGCTGGCGATTTTCTTTATTTTTCTTATTGTCAACGAATCTGATGTGCAGAGCCAAAAACAACAATGAACTCATCCTACTTAAAAGTATTGTGCGTGTCCAAATCTAAAGTATCCAAGCACAAAGTCAAAAGGTTGTGATATGTAGCACAACTTCAACATCACTGTTGGTTTGGCTCTGTGCCTGAGATTTGTTGACAATAAGAAAAACACAGAAAATCCTTTAACAAATCACAAAGGTGCATCAAATAAAAACTGAGTAGAAACATACATTGTGTGCATTGTTTGATAAATGTGGCACTTAGTTATAGTGCACATGACAGTACTACATGCCAGCATGTTCAACTAACTCAACTAATCTGGGCTGTATTATTGGTAGTTATTATTTTGAGTCAGGCTTGTGTGCACTTATCCAGTTTGTCGTAACAACACCTATTTCTGTTCTATTTCTTCCCGACACACACCTGATCTGTTTGATGACAAGCCAATTTGTTCTCAAAACTTAATGCTCTTTTTCATGTAATAGAGAATACATTTAATTGGGAGCAGAAGAAGATGTTGCAAGTCGGCTGGGAGATATAAATCACAGTTAGTCTTTTGGACTCAGCACCTGAACAAGATAGAAGAGCATGTGTTGTCACACTGGTTGTTGGATCAAAACACTTCTCTGCGCACAATGCTCTCAAATGTTTTCTGACTGGCAGAAACAGAAGCATGTTTCTGGCTTCAGGCTGTTTGTACGTCATGTACAAACACAAAGCACTAACCTGTTCAAGTGGTACAGAACTGCAACATTTCCAGTTTCATTTTTCCGGGGAAATGAGATACCAGGAATACAAACCGTGCTGTGTGATGAGCAAATTATGACACTTCCTGTCACTATAAGCATAAGCGTGGTTAATGAAGAGACGCATTGTACATGCTGCGGAGACATTGTGATGCGCCATTTCCTTAATCTTTCCTGATGATTCCGGGCGGACATCATCATCGTATACTCATTTTCAGAAGACACTGAAGAAAATGTACTATACATTACAGCCAACAGGCCAATCAAAAGCAACGTGACAATACTCTGGACAGGAGCCCAAAGTGAGAGACTGGTAGCATCTGCTCCACCCTCAAGGCACCTGCACGGCAGATCAGTCGTCAGGTCCTGATGTCTCCTCCTCTTCCCAGTCCCTCCCTCTGTTCCCGCTTTCCACCCAGATTATGTCCCATTTCCCTCCCACTCTCCTCCTTTTTTTTTTTTTTGTCTTTTATCTTTTGCCCTCTCCTCGTTCGCAACGCATTATCCTATATCTTTTTGATATCCTCCATGTGTCTATCATCGATCTCCCCGTCTCTGCCTGTTTCCAGTCGCCTATTTCTCTTCTTATCCTTCAGTTTCACTGTTGCTTTTCCACCCCAACCCTCCAGTCCCCCCCGCCACATCCTCCTCCTGCTCACCACCCCGCTCACGTCCGGGTCTGTTTCCACTGATAAGACTCTCACTTACACACACATGCTCACACACACGCGCACACACACACACACACACACACACAGAGCTAACAATGCTTCATTGCCAATATAGTTAGCATCACAACTAACTGCTATTTCTTTCTTCCCTAATATCACCACTAATGAATGTGTCATCAGTGATCTTTTCTCTGAGCCACGTAGTGAGAGGAGGAGAAAGAAAAAGATGTAGAGAGCAAACAGGAGAGGACAAGAAGTTCTTTTCTTTTCCTTATCCATTTTGTTTGGGGCTGCACTGAAAACAAACGTATTACCTGACATGTCATGGGCTGCTCAGGTAGAGAGAGTGGTGAATAAGCTGCTCTATCTGAAACCACGGACTGAGCCACAGGGCAATCAGTTTATTATTGTCAGACACAGATATAAAGTGTTTCTGTCTGGGCCGCACAAAAAGAAACCTTTCTCAATCAAGCACCAATAAACACAAATCTCAATGAAGACTTTTTTTTTTATCTGACTTTATTTTAGGTACACTTCAGGAGACTTGGGTAAACGTATTGGCTGAATGTACAACAGCTCAGTTTATAACAGCTTTACGTTTTGAAGTTTTAGACTGTGACATCCTCAGTATAGAGTTACTTGATGGGAAATAGCTGAGGTCATATGAGAAGCGTGAGGTATTTTTGTGTCTGTGCGACCACGGCCGGAGATGTAATTCCACTTGGCTCTTGACTGTCTCCCTTTTGAATACGCTGAAATGCAGAGAAGTTGCCAAACACAACAGTAATGAACAAGGCTGTGATTAGTTTCATGGACACAGCCGCTGAGAGGAAGCGTGTAGGCTGGAGCGAAGAAAAAAAAAATGATGTATGCATGTTTAAATCAAATTTCCTGTTTCATCGCAGAGAACTTGCTCTTATTATGGAATTAATTTGCATATCTTGAGGTACTTAAGCATAAGGTGACAAAGAAAGGTAAGTGTGAGCATTAATCATTCCCATAACTAAATGAAAACCCTGTTGGGTTTAAAGATAATGAAAGATTCCCCATTTATCACCTACATTTTCCTGCATTGGCTCTAATATATATATATATATATATATATATATATATATATCATAGTTGGATCTCCTAAACGTTTATGATTTCTACCAGTTAGTTCCTGTGATATTCCATCCAAGCCATCTGATATATTTATGTGTGACCCACGTCCCACATACAGTCACAACTCAAATGTCATCCTATTCTGTCCTAAATGTCAGTGCAAATGAAAGCCCTCCCAAAAGTGGAGCTTTGAGAAAGAAGACTGTCACTTGGCTGCTGGGTGTGACCCGCACCGGTATAATCTTCATGCTCTGCACCCACTGTGAAGACATCTTGTGCATGCAGTCATTGTGCACCCACAAGGATATCTTTGCCATAGTACAGGTATCAAAGTAGAGAAATGTAACAAAATGCCAGAATCGTCGGCGGAGCTGAGTGAAATTATTTCATGACCTTGACGTAGAAGGGGAACGGGAATAAACACTTCAGCTTCAATACTGTTTTAGATAAAAGACGATTTAAAGCAATGTTAGGTACGTTTTTTAAAATTCATAAATGTGGATTACCAGAGCAGTTTAGTCATTTATTTATTTGTTTGTTCTCTGATACTCCATTTAACCTTTTGTAAAGGTTGTTTATAAAGTACACAGCAGTGGAAAAACACCACCTGCTCCTCTGGTGCTGCAGTCAGATGGCATACCATCAATAATGTCTGAAGCAATAAAAAAATGGCCTGGATACCAAATGTTGCAGCAAATTATGTTACAGGTCGTTTTCCATTTATTAGTTCAGGAGCAAATAAAAACTTTTCGCGCCACCTCATTTCTTAAAATACTGTAGTTCTGCAGCCAAGAACTCTGGACTCTCTTCATGTCTTGAACAGAGGCAGCCACGAGCGAGTCTGCTAGATATGCACCACTCAATTAAGGCACAATCGTTTCACTGGCTGTCATCAGATTAGAGAGACCTTAATCTGACTTGGTCATGACAGTCGCTGCTGCAGTAGATTTACCTGTAGATAAACCACTTCTAATTGACAGGACAATAGATAGATTTTTTTTGGGGCCCAGTGCACCTTCGTCATGTTTCTCAGTGTAATGCAGTGAGGCTAAACTGATCCTAGTGGTAAGATAAGGGACATACTAAAACCTCTTAATTCCTCCTCTGGAAGTATCAAACTTTTCAGCATCCATGCATCTACATATACAGACAATTTTCTCTTCCTTTGATCATGCAACTAAAGCATCTTTCAACCCAGTATCCCTAGAAATTCCATTCACATTGAACGAGCCAAGCTAACTCTAACCATACCTTAACCATAATTTATTTGACATAACTACAACCTTTCCAAATATTCCAAATGTCTTTCTATTCAAAAAGCATCAGCGTCTCTCCAGAAATATTAAGTCAATCATTTTTTTCAGTAAGTCATTATGTTCTCGTATCACTAAATTCAGGCCCTTAAGTGTGATGGTGGTCATTTTGGAAATTATTGCTCCATTAATAAGATTTGGAGACTTATAGTAGGTTTTGATGTCTGCTGTGTGGGCGTTGATTGACAAGAGGTGATTTACAGTTCGCTCACCTGCTGCTGTCCTCGGCTCCGGGAAAGCCAATGGGTGACGTCACACCTCGCTACGTCCATCTTTATATACATACAGTCTATTTTCTAAACCGGACAGCTGAAAGAGGACTGTGGATTTTGTCCCCCCCCCCCCCATCACTTACATTGAAATTCCTTTCAGAAGAGATTTCTTTGCACAACCCTTTGCAGCCAGTATGTAGAGCAGGAACAATTACAGCAACCAATGAACCTTTCAATGTACATATGGCCATGTCAGTATTGTTTTGAGGTAAAGGAAAAAATGTGAACTCATCCTTTAACCAAAACCACGCTGTTAGCCAAAACCAAACAAGTGGGACGCAGGGCAGACACACCAGTCACTGGTGTCTTTTCTCCCTATGACATCTTTTATATTCAAAAGATCAATTTTGGATGGAGTATCTTTAATGTGAGAATACGAGAGCAGCATTAAGGCTTTAGTGGTGGAAAATACATGTGATATGGTATCAGGGGGCAGGTCAGATTGGCTCAGAACTTGGAGTGTTAGGTGTTTATTGGACTTGACCTCCCCCAGGATTCATGACATGCCCGACCCCTGACCTCGGGGTCGCAGGCCAGACTTCTCCTTTCTTGCGATGAGCTGTTAACTGACCTCAGGGGCAGTCAGTCAGGCTAGAAGAGTGTGTTTCTCTGTGTGTGTTTCTGTCTGTAGTGTGTGTGTTTGAACCTCAGTTCGCTGTGATCTGATTTACCCTGACAAGGCAACAGGGCCGAACAATAAAAATGTCTATTTTCTCTCTCTCTCATTCGCTCCCTCTCTCTGCATGCCTCTGGCAAAATGGGGGAGGTGATTAAAGAGAATAAACCCACTGGAAGAGTGACATTCCCAAAGAGTAATTTTTGGAACCTAAATCCCCCTTTTGATTTTATAGTCACACACTATATCAGGAACAGTTTGGTGCCATATGAGATGATGCAGAAGACAGTTTACAAGATCCAATCTAGCTCTTTATATTCTCTAAAAAAAACATCTTTTTATTCATTCTGCGTCTCTTTTAGCCCCACTTTGTGTCTCCTGTGTGTTATCATTACATTTGAGTCACAGAGTTAAGGATCTATTTTTCTGAAAGCTAAATCCCCAACAATCTTTGAAAAACTCAGAGGGTTTAATGTTTAAAAATATATAGCGTTGTTCTGAAGGTATTTCCAGAATCCTCAAAGACTCGTCTAACAATCTTGACATAAAAGATTTCCATCTCCTGTACAATTTTTTTACCCATTTCCCAAACGGTAACTCAATTTCCTATTGCAGGTAGCCAGAAATTACACATCTCTGTTCTTATATGTGTGACACAATAAAATGTACACATAAACAGCTTTTTTGTGAATGAAATGGAGAGTAATGTTAATATGGACAGATATAAATGATAATTAAACTTTTAATATTGCTTCATGACTAGCAGGGACATATGTCATATCTGTTGCAACGTAAACATATTTTTTTTTATCATGCAGCAGATTATTGTACCCAGATGGTTAAAGGAGTCTTTGAAGGTTCTGGAAAGACCTTCAACACTGCTGCTGTTAAACGAGTTTTACAAAGAACGTCAGGAAATTACCTTTTAGAAAATCTATTTCTTCTTTCTGTGATTTAAATGTAATGTCACCATTTTATTACACTCAAATCTAAACATTTCTTGGTGTTGTATCTTTTATAAAGTATTCACGACCTCATTTTGAATTATTACTATTTATTGTCCTCTCTTCCTGGCTCAAAATTCAATTATCTCCTTCTCTCTTGTTTTTCCGTTCCCTAATCCCTGTTCTCAGATCTCTTCGTTTCTCTTCCCGACTGGATGTTTGGAGAGACTCCCTAAGCCGTAAACCCAGCAGCACAGTGAATTGTGAATCCAAACAGCCGGAGCAGCGGCAGATAGGCAGTGACTGAGAATAGGGAGGGAGGGATTGTGGGTGGGTAGTCAGAGATAAAGAGTGAGAGAGGGAGAGAGAGAGAAAGAGATGAAAAGCACACTAAGCGAGAGAGAGGCGCTCATACTGAAGGAGGCAGAGGCAACAGCTACAGCAACAGCACGCTCCTTCCCCATTCTCCCTCTCCTCTCTCATAATCCCAGCTCCACGCCAGGGGAGATGGAGGGCACCCTGACCCGCTGAGGAGCACTGTCTTAAGGAGAGGAAAATCTCACACGAGCCCCCTCCCCCCTCCCCTCCTGTGAATGCCTGGATCATTTTTTGGGGACAATAACCAACCAGGAGTGAAAGGAGGTGTGTACACACGAGCCTGCCGAAGGGGGGGAGGGAGGAGAGGAGGAAGAGGGGGGTGAGTGGCAGGTTTGGTACAGCTGCTGATGCCAGGGTCTGAGTGTGAGACAGAGAGAGACTGAGGGAGACCTAAAGGAGTGCAGGGGCGGCACGTGTGGAGCAGTGTCGGCAACTTGTGGACCAAGAGAGACGGAGGAAGGAAAATACATTCACATACGCACACAGCTGGACAGATGAGGAGGCATCAGGGACCACGATTCAGTCCTGGGTATGTTCACTTATACTACACACACTCACACACACACACACACACACACACAAGCATGAACATTTTATCCTCAATGGTTTCTGCGTTTTTACCAATGGAGCACTGAATCACTAGAAACGCAACAGTGTGTGTTTGCAGATCTTCAGGGTTGACGACTACCAACCCTGACAAGTCTCCCTTGCCCTCAGATATTTGCAGCAAAAGAAGGAGGACAAGGAGGAGAGACTATGTGTGTGTCTGGTCATGATTTCTTACCATCTACATATTGTTTATTATCATTATTGTACACCACTGGAGGCATTTCATAATGGGTTTCATAAGCTGTCAGAGTGATGCATGTAAATAAACCTCCACTGGTGGAATGTTGTCATGTTTCATGCAGCCAGACTAATTAAACAATGACATCACATTTGTTTTTGTGGCTATAACATTGCTCATTACATCAACTTTCTACATGACTTATTTGCTCTGTCATAAATTGTACACAATAAAAAGAAAAAATCTGAAAGGATAACTTGGCTGCTGAGAGAAGCTGAAGGCAGGACTTGTTTGTGTGCTCTGCTCTGAGACACGTATAGCTCTGCTTACCCATGCTACACTGCAGGATTCCATGTGTGGTAACATGACATGCGTGGCCATGTGTTGTGTCACGTTGTGGCAGAGTGCATATGGTTCAAGACAGCAGGTTTGCATGAGGTGTAGCGCGCTCTATCTCTCCATCAAACCACCTCTCCCTCTTTCTCTTTCTCCACCATCTTCTGTCTTTCTCTGTTTCCAATTACAGGCTGTCACTTCTCTCCTTTTCCTCCTGATCCTATCTGCAGTTTCATTCTCTTGCTAAGCAATTACCTTTACCTGACTCTGCCTCTCCGGACAGCATGACCCGCTAGTTTCCTGTCTGCCTTTCCAACAATCACAGTGAAGGGTGGGCGGTGAAGAATGGGCGGTGATTTCATGGCGATTTTCTAATGGTCGCCTGAACCCTGAGCAAAGAGCGACCTCAGCGAAGTCTGGACACAGCCGCCACTTGATGTTATTGCTGCTTTCTAGATGCAGAGCAGATAAGTAAATATAAAATAACTGTGGCGGCTTTTCAGTGTACTGAGGAATTATGCCTCTAATCATGCAATCAGCTCATTATTTCCTGCTCCTCATTAACTTGTTTGGGTTTCTAACTTTATCGCTGTTCGCAGTCAAAACTAAGTCAAAACAAAACAACTAAAAAAAACCTCACCCAGACAGAGCTGGCAGGCAGATCGCTCCAAGCATATGGGCAAACTTGCTGTTGGCGTCTGGAAGAGGAGAGACCTGCCAAAGAGCTGAACCCCCCCCCATTCTTCCCCCCGTCTTCCTGTCCTTCTCTGTTTCTTTTTCCCTCTCTGCTCTCCTTAAGCCTCACTTGTAATCATCCCACCTTACAGCCTCTTTACCGCAACAGTTCAACTCCTACAGAAACATAAAAACAGGCACACACTCCCACCAGCGGTATAACCCTTTTAGAAGAGCATTGTGACAGCTACCTGAAGCATAGCATCACTGTCCTCTCTGCTGCCAAGCCTGTAAAATAGTGTAGAAAAAACAAGGATGGAGTCTGAGACTGGAAATAAGCCACTGTAGGGTCGCAGAGTAGAAGCACAAGAGGAAGAAGACAGATGAACAGAGAGAGAAAGATGGGAATAGTGAGATATAATTAAATAAAAGAAGATAGTGGCGATAATGGAAGAAGGTAAAAAGTCAGATGGACAGACAGGACAGAAAGAGTTTGGATGGAGGTAGAAAAAATAAAAGGATTTGGGTGAAAATGTTTGGCCTCGGTGTTGACAGGTGCTGATTGCCGATGTCTTTTTCCTGTGAGTGGACACAACAGCAAAGTGAGAGTTTTCAGCCACTCCTGGGGAAAGAAGGTGAAGAAAGAGACAGAGAGTGGCAGACACAGATCGCCACTAGAAGTGGAGGGTGTTCGATTTACCTTTGAAAAACCTTCTGCTGCATCTCCTTAAAGGAAAAAGTTACAGAACTCTGACGGCTGTCCGAGTCCATAAACAATCCTCGTAGAGCCTGAGATACACAACATTAGATGAACATGGACATATATTTGAAGCTGCTCCAATCAATATTTTTACATCAACAATGGATCAAATGACAATGTGTACCGTTAAAGGTGTTGCTTGTTGTGAAAATCCCATAGAGAATTATTACCTGAATCTGCACTTCCCCACACTTCTACTGAGCATTTTAACGCCTTTCAGCTTGGTTCATTGTTTCGGTTTTGCGGCCGCTAATATACTGTTTTGGTTGACTCACTGTTCTCATCAAACTTGTTTCCAGATGCAAGTAGCTGTTCAGGCTGACAAAGTTAGAGACCAGCTGATGAACATAGTGGAGCATTTAGCAGCTCAAAGAGTCAGATTGGGGGTGGTGGAGACCAAAATAGAGCTAAAAGGAGAGTGAATATGGATCTTATATTCATCAGGTGGACAGAAACATGACTTTAAATAAATAGTAATGGTTCTCAGTGTCTGCTGGATTATGTAAATAGTCAACATTAACCACCACAACAACAAGATGATATCCCAGATAGCATAGGGAAGTGGGCCACTTCAGGCAATGATGCAGCACTGTTGGCCTTCTTCTGGCCGGACAAAATGGATGTGAGCCTGAAATGGCCCATATATAAAATAGCAAATATGGCCCAAATACCCCAATTTGGTGCTCTCATGTATGTGTATTCTGGATGTGGGCCAGTTCTGGTTTATCTGGTTTGTTCTTGGTTGACATACAGCTTGCTTGTGGCCCAGATCTGGGAAACAGGAGCGGACCGCCCAAGTGCCTTCATTCCACGCAGTATACGGGCCGGATGAAAGTTCCGAAAGTGTCGGGTATGGGCCGGATCTGGGCCACAGCAATTTTGCTATCTGGGTAAAGACGATGTAAATGTTGTTTTTACAGCTTGTTGCAAGTGGCCAAAAATCAGTTAATGCTGGTTTAAATAAACTACTAAACTGCATCAACAAATTAATTTTGATGGAAAACATAACGCCACCTGAATTATGTTTTCTCTCAACATAATTAGAAAATGTTAATTATCGTATCTGGTAAAAAAAAGTTGCTACTGAACCTGAGTAAAATGTTCAGTGACAACATTTTTCTTTTTTTTTCTTTTTTTTTCACCAAAAAATCCAACTACAGCATTTTTAATGTTTAGGCACTGGCAGCACTTGGTTAAGTTTAGCGAAACACACACACACCAATCTGCCCACCGTCTCTGAGAAGACCCTCCAGCACTGCGCTCGAGTGAAGAAGGCAACCAGAGGAGACCCTTGTTGAGGCGAGGCAAGAGAGGAGTCCTTCATGGTAGGCTAAAAGTTCGTGCTAATTGACCACCGCTACCAAGCCTCCTGCTAGCTAACGTGCTGTCACGTGCTTGACAAGCTGAGAGCCAGGATAACAACACAATGTGAAACTAGAGATTGCTGCTCCCTAATATTCACGGAGACGTGGCTGTCAGCTAGTGTGCCGGACTGAGCAGTGAGGACTGAGGAGGCCGCACTGTTGCCTCCTGTAAGGCTAAAGGGAGAGGTGTGCGCATTTTGTGAACAACGCGTGGAGTGGAGACGTACGAACTGTACACAAGCATTGTTCGCCAGACATGCAACCTGCTACTGTTGAAATGTCGACCCTTCTACCCACCACAGGAATTCAGTGCTGTGTTTATAGCTGCTGTTTACATCCCACCACGTGCTAACTCATCAGCAGCACTTGGTTTACTTCATGAGCGCTCAGGAAATTGTACACCCCGATGCTGTTTTCATCGTCACTTCACTTCAACCACTGCAATCTACGGACTGTACTACCAAAATGTTACCAGCAGTTGAATATCCACACAAGAGACCATAATACGCTGGATCATGTATACAGCAACATCCCAGATACTGAGAGCATTATGCAGGACTGTTTTGCACACACAGACTGGGATGTGTTTAAAGCTGCAGTCACACAAGGGGATTCTTTTATAAACATAGAGGAGTACGCCGAATGTGTGACTGGTTACATCAGTACCTGCATTGACACTATAGTACCCACCATACAGGTCAGAAAATATTCAAACCAGAAGCCCAGGTGGAGTACAAAACATCAAAATACAGACTGCAGAAAACAATCAGAGAGGCAAAACGGCAATACAAACAGAAGCTGGAAGGCCAATACTCTACTGCTGATGCCAGGCGCATGTGACAAGGCCTACAGATCACAGATCACAGACTATAAGGGCACCACCACTGAAATAACCAGCACCACCATCTCCCTATCTGAACAGTTTAATAATTCTATTCCCGCTTCGAGACATCCAACAGTGAAACGCATACTCCTTTTCGATCAAGGCAGTTCAAGGGCCGGGTTGGAGCCGGTGCCTAATCTCGAAACAGTTCTTTGCGTTTGGACAGCCAAAGAACTGACTCTTGGCCAGAAAAACTGGTTCCAGAGCGGCACCAACACTTTGCTGGTCTAGAAAAACGAACCGCTTATGTCAGGTGCTGGTGGCGGGATTATCGTGACCAACCAAAACCAAACTGCATTGTGTCTCTTCAGACTGCGCAATGGCAGAGATTTTGAGCCAGGGTAAAAGTTGTTAATATGTCACTTTATTAAGTTTTAATTTTTTTTCAAGAAAGTAACCATGTAGATTCCCAATATGTGGTCATTTCACCCAAATAATGCCTGTTTGGAAATTTGCTGCAACATTTTTTGAAGATGAGTCAGTCATGTGATACAGTCATGTCATGTACACTTGAACATTTAGTAGGCAGTATGTAGTGCTTGAAGTTTTTCCGTTTTATAGTGGTTCCTAGAGGGTTTGCTAGTTGAACCAACTGCAAACCAACACCAGCCCAGAATCAGCACTAGGTTCCAGTTGCTGGAAAAGGGGGTAACAGAGGAGGCTCTTGCACGCTCAGAACATGCAAGAACTCCAACTGACTGTCTCATCAGCTGATGTACACAAAGTCCTGAGGAAAATGAACCCCTGCAAGGCAGCAGGCCCAGATAACATCTCCGGGCGGGCCCTCAAGACATGTGTTTTTACCTCCATCTTTAACCTGTCCTTTGCACAGGCCACAGTCCCAACCTGCTTTAAAACGACCACCATCATCCCAGTCCACAGAAGGAGCCCCGTCACTTGTCTGAATGACTACAGGCCAATTGCACTCACTCCAATCATGCTGAAGTGCTTTGAGAGAGTGGTTCTGGCCCACATCCAGAGTAATACACCTGAGTCACTGGACCCCCTGCAATATGCGTGCTGCCCCAACAGATCCACTGAGGACAGTATCTCTGCAGCTCTGCACATAGCTCTCTCCCACCTGGAAAACAAGATGCTTAAATCAGAATGCTCTTCATCGATTGCAGATCAGCCTTTAATACAGTCCTCCCCCACAAACTCACAAACAAACTGTGCAACCTTGGCCTAAACCCAATACTGTGGCTAGCTGTTAGATTTCCTCACTGGCAGACCGCAATCTGTCAGAATTGGAAATCTAACTTCAAACAATGTGATGATGAACACTGGCACCCTGCAAGGATGTGTCCTCAGCCCGATGCTCTGCACACTATGCACCTACAACTGCATCGCCTCACACATGGACAACACCATCCTGAAATTTGTTGATGACACCACAGTCATTGGTCTGATCACTGGGGGTGACGAATTGGCAAACAACGACAACCTCTCTCTCAACACAGATAAGACCAAAGAGATGATAGTGGACATGAGGAAGGAGAGGAGACCTCATCAACCGCTGACAATCTGTGAGTCTGAGGTGGAGAGGGTCAGAAAGCTTTAAATTCCTGGGCATCCACATCAGTGATGACTTCACCTGGACACGTAACATCACCCAGCTGGTCAAGAAAGCACAACAGCGGCTGTACTTTCTAAGGAGACTGAGGAAATTTGGCATGTCAACGAGGACTCTCAGCAGCTTCTCCTCTAGGCTGAGGGACAGCTTTTATCCTCAGGCAATCAGACTGATCAACAGATCAGCCTCCATCCTAACCCACCTCACCATACAGGAAGCCCCCACCCCCAGTATTATCATAACCAGCATGAATGATGGCCAGAGCTATCAAAATAAGACCCTGGTTTTTTGACACCAGAAATCCCTTTGAGGCTTAAAACCCTCCGTGGAGTGAAGAGTTCATGAGACACAGAAGGTTAAGGCTTCAGGGAGAAAGATTGGAGCGTGGAGGAGGTGTGTGAAAGGAGAAAAAGAGCTATGATGGGCTGCGTAGTGAGAGGATTTGATTGGGAAGGTGACCGAGGGGGTGTGGGCGTGTTGAAGGAGCTTTTGATCTCAGTGTGTGTGTGCGTGATTTTGTGTGTACGTGTGTGTGTGTGTGTGTGTGTGTGTGTGTGTGAAGAAGAGGATGATGGTTGACCTTGAGAAATGCACCAAGGATCTTTTAGATGTCCTGCATGTAAGATTGCTGCAATTAGATTGCTGGATGGTGGGTGATGGTGCACGGACAAGGGCAAAGACACATGCATACAACGCCCACAGCTTCTTACACACACACACACACACACACACACACACACACACACACACAATAAAACACCAGTCTTTATTAAACTGTGGAATTACAGTACACAGCCTTGTGGTTGCATCACAGGTCACTCACAAAAACTGAATTTAATGTTCTTGCTTCCAGTATTACTCAGCCCAACAGTGTGAGTGAGCGTGTAATATTACCTCTGAGCGTGTGTATGTGTATGTGTGTGTTCACAGAGGTTATTAAGCTTTTAAGGTGCTGGCCGCCGGTGTTGTCGCACATGTACGGGGTAAAATAAAGGGCAGGATCCCAGTCAATAATGAACAAGAAGGCTGTATTTTTTTTTTTCATGAAATAAGCAGCAAGTGAGAAGTACAACTCCTCAGTCTCAGCCTCCTTCACCACGCTATTACAACCTCCTGACCATCTTCCCCTCCTTCTCATCCCCTTGCTGTTTCTGTTTCTTCCTTTCCCTTCCCTCACAATAAATTATTCTCTCTCACACGTTCCCTGTTTTCCTCATTCTGCCCTTTCACTTTCCATTTTACGTACTTTTACGTACATATTTACTTTCCTGTCCGCATTTTCTCAGATGTGATTCTGAGCCTTTAGATTCCCGCTGATCATTCACGGTTTCTGTCTGTCTGTTTGTCTGCCTCCTTCACTTCCCTTCTCTGTCTCTCCCTCGTAGCTGCTTGGGTCTGATAGGAAAGTTTTAAAGGGGACCTATTATGCTTTTTCTTATTTTCAGTCATATATATAATGTTACAATGTCAGATGTTCATATTAAACGTGTTAAAATGTTGCCAAATAGTGAGGTAAACATATGTAGAAATAATCCCTGTGAGCAAAACCGGCTTCAGACTGCTCTGAATGCTCAGTTTCCAACATTTTTCTTGACTTTCAGCTCAAGCTTGGCTCGTGACGTATTTCTTTATATGGTCATCTGCTCCGTGCACAGCGTGCAAGTTCACTGCTCTGCTCCGCTAACATTATGGCGTTTTGGGGGTAGTCAAGCTGAGCCATGACTCAAGTTGAGCTGTCACGCTGTGAGTGTTTTTCCTTTACACAGCACGGCAAAGTAAAATAAGTAGTTTACCTGTTGGAGGTGTGCTGGTTGTCTGCAGCTCTTCATCAAACATCATCACCACTGTGGCTGTTTCGACCGATTTTTAGCGCTGCTAATGAAGCTCCGCTAATTCGTTGAAGAAAAAGTTTCGTTTGCTGTAAATTCTTCACAATGAAAGTCTCCCGTTATTTAGTCATTTAAAGGCTAGTAACTTAACAAATCTCTGATATGTGCTGCCCTTCGGCAGGCTTCCAGAAAGCTGGCCAATTAGAACAGAGTGGGCTCATTGGGAGGGAGGGCTTAGAGGAGACCTCTGCGGATAATTCGGGCTCCCAGTAAAAACATGCTGAACATCTGGAACTTAAGTTATCAGAGAAACAAGCTGATCAAACGTTAGCAGCAGCTTAAATAAAATATAGCTTAAACATAAATAAGGAGTTTTTTGAACTGTGAATTATGCACAGCTACTCTAGTGGAGTCCCAGAATAAAAATATAGCGCTGGAAATGAGCATAATAGGTCTCTTTTAAGGTCCCCTGATATCTCTCACCTAACAGTCTTAATGAATAAGCATTTAGCTTTGCTTCATTATTCAGTCTGACACAACCATCCCTGGAGTTTAATCTCTAAATGCTCAAATTGAGTTTAGTGGTGACTGAACCTTCCTTTTTAAATTACAAAAATCTTACCTGCTGAGAGATTCAGTCCTCGAAGGTTTGTGCATCCCAGTTTTTGTTAAATATTCCAACACCACTGTGTTGACTGCTCAGTCAGATATAGATTGATTGAAAAATGTCTCATGGTTCACAGTTCATGGGGCGTCTCTGTCAAAAGCAGTTTACAGTGGAGAGAGTTGGATACATACTTTGCTTCTGTCTCATTCAGAAGGCAGCTTCTTACCTCTTTGACACCTCACTTCGAGCCTTCTTAACAAGATTTCTCATTCAACCACCGAAAGCAGAAAAATAAACCATTGGGGGAAAACAGCTTTTTACCACATCATATAACTGCTGTTAATGTTACAACCTGCCAACAGCCATTATTATCAGACTGCTTTCACAAAACAGAGTAAAAAGGTCATGCAAATATACTGGCTTAGTGTCGGCTATGAAGAATACAGTTTTGTTTTTACAATGGATGTGTGCAGTTGGATGGATCTGTGCGGTTTATTGACCTTCAAGCTAAGCCTTGAACAGGCACTGCGCTGTTATGCCTGCAAGACTAGGATTCTCTGTCCAATCAGTAAATGTAGTTTCACTGGTATTAAAGTAATGACTCCTACTGACAGTTTTACTGATGAATTGACACTGTGAGATGCATGCTGTTTTTGGAACACTGAGGATGCATCATACAGGCCTCTGTCTCATAGTAATTTACTGGTACTTTGACAATTCAGTGTATTTTTGGTGAATTTCCCCGGACCTCCATGAGCTTAGAGTTTACATGAGTAAGCATGTGAAGAATGACATTGTGATATGGACCGTTTCATGTGTAAGTCCAGAAGCGAAGCTCTGTTGCAAATGGCTACATCAAGTTTTCAATTGCATCTCACAGTCTTCATCATGTTGGAAGTGAATTGCCTCCTTGCTTCTTTTCCAGCCATCCACTGACCTCTGGTCGATGACTTTGACTCCGTCCTGGTTGATGCTGTAACTGGTTTTGGTCTGGTGCTCATACACATTGGCTGATGTGGTCAAAAACTCAAATTTTTTCGTCACACCAGGCTTCTGTGTTTATTATCCAAATGAGACTACAAAAACCTGTGACCTAAATTTGAAGCTTTCTTGAGCTTGAGAAAGTGCCTTTTGCTTTGATTGGCCTTTGCCTTAATAGGTAGTAGTGTAGGCTACATGAAAAAGGTGAGAGTGTGTTAATGATCTCTTCCTCTCATCACCTGTCGCAATGCGAGTCCGCCAACTGTGTGCATGTGAGTGTGTGTGTGCGGCAGACCTCTTATTACCTACTCTGCTTGAATTAAGATCTCGTGTTTCTCAGACTCCATTAAATGTTGATGTGGGTCATGAAGTTTGTGGCTCTGCTCACCTGTGTTTCCTGTCCCTCTGCAGATGTTAATGCAGGTCAATGAGATTACCCTATACGTGTGTGTGTGTGTGTGTGAGTGAAAGTGCACCCTTGCCCGTATCTGCAATTGTTAATTGAATGTTAAAGCAGGTTAAATAGTATCACCTTTCTGTTTTAATAATGCAACTCAATTAATGACCACACACACGATGCAGGAGCTCTACTTTCTTTACTCAACTTTTCCTCTTCTCTCTTTCCTTTTCTCCTGTGTGTGCGTGTGTGTGTGTGTGTGTGTGTGTGTGTGTGTGTGTGTGAGAGAGACAGAAGACTGTTTCGGTTATTTTGATGCTGCTGTGGTTCAAGTTGATGTGATGAGCTGCTATATATTTTGAAATGTGAATATACAGTAGTTCTAAAAATTGCCTGTCCTCGCTCCTGATGTCCTGTAGTGTGTGTGTTCATGTGTGTGTGTTACCATCTAATGCCATCTGTAGAACAGACCTTTGGGGCAGGGGGGACATTATTCATTAACTCTAACCGCATGACTCCTAAGCAAGAGCACTATCGAAGTGTGAGTGTGTGTGTTGAGTATGCTCGTTACACACATAAGGTCAATCAGTCTCACTTGTACGCTTCACTTTTCTCTTCTCTTTCTCTCTGTCGCTCAGTTTCATTCTTTCATGTGTGATTCTCAGTAGATGAACGGCTTTCTGATCCGTAAGGACTCTGTTAATGAATGCTGTATTGCTATTGATTTCTCCTCTGATCCCTCAGTTTGTTCAGGCACAATACAAACCACGTTTTCCTGCGATGTCGAGAGGTGGGCTCAGCTGATAGCCGTGATGGAGTGTTGTGCCCCGGTCCTGCAAATTGGATTTTAATGATTCAAGTATCATTTCTTGAACACTGCTCACTGCTCCCCGCAGAAATTAAAATGTGATGCCCTCTATGAAAGACTGAGAGAAAGGGTCGGGAAAGAAACGTTTGTTGTTCTGGTTGAAATACCTCAAATATAACAATATTAAAACTGTCTTTATTTTTGCATTGACAGAAGATTTTCAGTGTACGTTCTCTTTCTGCTCTCGCAATTTCTTTACATTAAACATCCTCCATGCTGCTGTAGGAGTATTATGTTTGGGTGAATATAGACGGACAGATTTTCTGTAATGTCCTTCAGCACTGACCCCCTATTCTGCACACACACACACACACACACACACACACACACACACACACATACATTTCGCTCTGAGGGAGCACAGATTCAGACATTATTTCTGCCTCACTGCTACACAAACAGGCTTGCAGAAGCCTAGGGACTGTTCACTATTGGTGTGCACATACAAAAACACACACACATTCATGCCGGCACACATGTGCATCACCCTCCCCGCAGGACTGGAGGCATGTGGAAGTCACTTGGGGATGTCAGCACATATGTGTCGCTTTGTCCTTTATATGTGTCACATACAATGCAGAGGCCAATAGCTAAGTCACCGGGTGAATGTATACAGTATCTGTTAAGGTTCTTGTAGCACTAAAGGTTACCCGCCTCTTTAACATGGAATCATTGTTTGCTTGGCTTCTCCTCTTGTTTATACAACAAAACTGTCTTGAATCATGTGCTCAATTGCGTGTTGGCCTCTGGTTCTGCACCAGTTTTAAATTGGTCGGAGACTTGTTGCCCTTTAGCCGGGCAGTCGAGGTATTTTTTAGTATTTGAAATCAAATCTCAAAGAAGATGCGACACATCCACGGAGAACTTCCTGTTTCGCTTGAAAGGTAAAACAGAGACGTCAAGGAGGGCAGCAGCTGGGTTTGTGCATAAACAGACATAAAGAGAGTGAGTGAGGACGAACAGACAGAAGTTGTTCATTAGCTCATGCTTTTGCATGACAGACTGTGTGTGGTGCCATGTGTCCCCTGACTCTGTGTGTTTCAGCGGCTTGTTAAAGCAACTGTCATTTGTTTAGAGAGGACAAAAGTACGGTGGCCTTGAGAGCTCAATGCACTGCAACTTAAGAACAGCATTTAGAAAAATTCAGACAACACAACGGAAGTGTTTCCAGGGGACACTGAAAAGTGTCTGATGAAAATGTTTTCTTAACTTTGCTTGTGTTTTGTCTGTTTGCATGTGTTTCCTGAAGTTGCAGTGCGTTGGTTTCTCAGGTTCAAGCCTGTGGCAAGTCGCTTCTCTTCTTCTCCTTGTCTCTCCTTCTGTAGAGTATTTGGTACCTTGATTTCTGCCATCTATTCATAAGCTGTAGCGTTTCATTCATTCACGTTTCATTCACTCTTCTTTTTCCGCCTGTCAACTCCACTTTCCACTGATCCTGGGTTAATATGCTGTGTCAGCTGTGCCTTTATGTGTGTGGATTTTTACGGAGAAGCTACTTCAACGTATTTATCTCCGAACTCTCTACATTCTTCTCGCTTTAAAGTGTCTTCATTCCTCGATCTCCTGTTTCCCTCCCTCTGCTCCTTCCTGTTGCACACTTTCTAACGCTCACAACCTGATCTGAGCCCTCAACTGTCTCCCCCCCCTTCCCTCCCTCCCATTCCTCCTTCCTTTTAAACATTGAGTCATGAATTTATTATGCGAATCAAAATAGAGCAATGACTCTTTGTCCCCTTCCCTGCATGTCATTGGTCCAGAATGAATAATTCAGCCACTGTGGTTGAAATTAGGATCAGGGAGAAAAAGGGAATTACTTTGGAGCCGCACAATTCAGGCTATTTTCGAGCGGCGGGCTGTCAGCGCCTTTCCTGCAGCACTCACTCTTTCTTTCTCTGTCTCTTCGTGCTCTCTCTCGTTCCTCCCACTAGTTCACTCGCTATCACATGAAGATAGAACAGATTCTTCTCTGTCTTCTCTGTCCTTGGAAAAGGACTGCATACTAAGCAGATAGGATGGGATTGGTGTTGGATAAAGTCAGCCTTCTTCTTTGTCTGCTTGTTCCTTTGCATCTACAGTATATGGTTGGGTTGTGTATGCATTCATCCGTGCATCATCTGCTGTCTTTTCTTCTCTGCCTTTTCAACATGTTTGTTGATAGGTTCCAGTACCAATCCCTGCGGTTGTTTGCCAGTATGTAAGTGGTGATTATGGATGCTGTTTTGCAGATTTCTGTTGAATAGCTTTGATGGCATAACAGGCAACAGACAGTTTATTTCCCCAGCCTTCTCCCTCAAAGACAGCCATTGATCTCATTACGGAGCCCTTGCCGTCTCACTCTGTTTGGCTTGCATTCGATGTTTGGTGTTTTAGATGTGGAATGACAGTTATTGAATGCCCTGAAATGAGTTCCACAGGCTCTCAGTTTGCCTTTTATGACACTTTACGAAGAGGAAATCACAGAGGAGAGGCTAAAATGCTTATTGCTTTACATCAGACGGCCTGTTTGGGATGCAAAATGGTGCAGCAACCAACCAGCAGGGATCTGATAACCCCGTGAGGGTGCAACAGAGGCCACTGGGCGGTCAACCAACCACCTACACGTACATACATGATCGTCACATGGACGAAAACACAAACACACAAGCGCAGTCTGCACATAAGGTCAATCATGCGCTCGGATACACACATATAGATGTGGATGCACACTTGGATGATTATTCCCAGGCCTCCTCCTGGGGCATCATTGAAACTTTTCAGCCGTGACCTCACTAAGAGGGAGAGAGAGAGCGAGATGAGCATTAGAGGGAGCGAAAATAAGAGATGGAGAGAGTCCTTGAATTTTAACCGGATGCTCCCTGGGGAGAACTCCCATCATCGCTGTGTGTCTTCAGTGCCAGAGTCCCACAGCTTCCTTCAGGAGCTCAAGGACCCTTACTGCTCTAATATTCTCTCAGGATGGCTCGTCTGCCGTCATTCACTTTATAGCTACTTTTTAGGAGAAAAATCATTTGATGAGTAGCAAAGGGTTTCTCTTATCCAGTTTTAGCACTGGATAATGACATTCCTGCAGCCATAACCAATTCCTTTAGAGCAGAGGATGTACCAGAGGATAAATGTCACCATCATTTATCAGTAATGTGATCAGGGTTCCAGCTACATCACCTTCTATGATAGTGTGTGTGTTTTAGAGGAAAATTCAGGTCTATTGCCACTTGGGTCTTGGCAGTTTTGGCCAGCATTTCTATTAGTTTTGATAATGTATTTAATTCAAATATCTGGGTAAACGGCAGTGAAGCTACGATGAGGACAGGTTGTGAACAAGCCAACCATTTATCTAAAGGGAAGTGATGGCACGGGCAGTAGCAGATTTTATTTTACGTCACAGTACACAGCAAGCCTCGAGGCTATTCCAGCTACTTCCAGGCTGCGACATATAATAAGCGCCATCAGATGCAGGCCTTACCTGAGCCCTGGTGAGTTCAATTTGTCTCCAGCAGCGGCCTTCGCTTCAGTTCATTACTAACAAAACACATATAAACAAAAAGCTACTTCAGAGATGAGGGCAAACATTCACCGTTCAACACATTCTCAACACAAAGATTTTTACTCTGCAGCATGTAAATATTTTTGCATTTAAGAGTGAAAGTTCATTCTTGACCTTGTAAATAGTAGTTGACAAAGTAATCTCACCATAAGGTGCATTAGTAGCTGTTCAGAAGCTTATGGTCATATCACACAATCTTCCAGTTCATTATTGACCTTGGAGCCTTTCATATCTTGTTTCCAAGGTTAAGAACAAACTTTCAATCTCAATTTTTAAGTCAGCATGGACGAGAAATCAGAAAAATAGAAATCTGAACATCTGCTGCTTGGGAATGGTCATGTCAATCAAACATTTCCAGAGCATCTACTTATAGAACTTGTGGCGAGATTGTTTTGTCATTTCTTGCATCTGTCTTTCGTTGGCGTCTGCCTCTGACAGGCTCATGTTAAATAAGACCAGTCCAAAACAATACAAAAGCTGCAATGACTGTTTACAACGGACAATTTGGGTAATATTTTTACTTTTCATCTTTGTTTTCTCTTCCCAAAAGCTTGGCTAACCTTGTCCCATTAGGCTTGTTTTTAGTGATGTCGCCAGATCTCAGATCTCAGCAGTTTACTTGTATGAGGACAATGTTACAAAAGGTAGGAGTGATGGCCAAAGTGTGTGTGTGTGTGTGTGTGTGTGTGCGCGCCCTTGCATGTAGGTGCAGAAATGGACTGGCTAATAGGAGCTGTCAGTGCTGTAACTCCAGATAGTCTTGATAATATCATCAGTCTGCTGTCAGTCAACAAACCAACCCTGAACTCTCCCAAACTCGACAACCCGTTTATCGCCCAGAGCTCTTCCTACCTCTGGCTCATCCTGTTTTTTTTTTATCATTTTACCTTCTTCTCACTCCTCCAACATCCCTTATTTGTTCAACTGCCTTTATGACCTTTCCAGAAACTTCCTCCCTTGTGATCCCTCTCTTCCTCCTCCTCCTCCACCACCTCCTCCTCATAGTGATGTTTCTTGCTCTGCAGTGTTTACAAAGCCTTAACAGTCATATGTGTGTATACATACCTGTGTGTGTGAGGAGGGGGGGTATATTCTCCTCCAGGATCTCTGGTGAGAAGAGGATCCATGAAGTGTGATCATCACCTAATGTTCTGTGAAGCACCATATTTTTACACAGACACACAAAGCTGCACATCACGTACACACACACACACACACACACACACACACACACACTCTGCTAGTGTTGTACAACCACAGGCTGAACGGTATTATCAGTGCTCAGGGATTGTCGTCTTTGTTTCCTCAGTACAAAGGATTCAGCTCTCTCCTCCACATCCCCTTCTTTCTTTTATTCCACATCTCTATCCTTGTCACTCTCCATTTCTCTCCCCTCCCCACGTCATCCCCACGTTTTTCCGTTTTTTTTCCGCCTTTACCTCTATTTCTCTGTCTTCCTCTCCCCTCTTTCTGCCCCTTCATCCCCACATCTGAAACGGTAGCGACAGCTCCTATTGGTTCTGCCAGCGGAATCAGAGAAACGGGCAGCCAATAAGCTGTCAGGCTAACAGGGTCACTATTATCCATGAAGCATTGCTCTTACTCTGCCATCTACATCCCTGCCATGTATGCATATGCAATGCTTTCCCCTTCCTTGTACCTATACTGCACATTTCCAGTGTACATGAATATCCTCCTTGGATATGTGGTTTATTCACAACAGCTCAACTGAGAGTAAAAGGTCATTTTTTTATCTTCTGCAGGCTAATTTGATGTCAACTTCTTGCATTTTCCACATTTTGCATTAATGCATTTTTAGGCAAGATGCTTTTTTTTTTTTAAACAGAGAGACTGTTGTACAGTCTAAGTATAAATTTGCAATCATTTTATGCATTCAGGTCAAAGCTATGTACATATTCATTGTAAATTCTCCCCATGTGAATCCGGCACCATGCCGCTCTTCAAAGACCAGGGAAGGAAAGCTGTCACACTCCTCCCCTCCCCCTTCTTTCTCCCTCCAACTCATTTCTTTTCTCGCTGTTTACTTGCCACAAAGCCAGTTACATATTTGCACCACGTACTAGTTAACCAGGCTGCAAATCACAGAAGTTTTCCTCCTTTCTTCTGTGGACAGATGTGGCCTTTTCTCTCCGTAAAATGCCACTGAACCCATTTTAGGTTTTGACACTTTGTGCTATAAACAGAGGATTTAAAATAAAAAATTTTGGCTCAGCTGGGGTCTTGAGCTTTGCTGTAGACTTCAGACAATGCCGCTATGTGTTATCGAGAAACATCAGGATTCCTCGGCCTCTCTTGTGGCATCTGACTGAGCACCAGGCCTAATTTGCATCATTAGATTCTCTCAACTGTGGAATGGCTTTGACCTTCCTCCATCATTAGTGACAGTGAGACAGAGTGCCACCACCCCCCCTTCCTGCTCTTTTACTCCTGTTTTCATCCATCACTCTCACTTCTTTCCTGTCCTCCATGTCCATCATCCTTCCCCTGATACCCAAATCTATCCATCCTCCACATTGTGGTCATATTATGCAGCTCTATACTTATCTATTTCAATCTCCCCCCTCAATTTCTTTTCATCACACTCCTTCCTGCACCCTTTTTATTCATGGTGGTATATCGAGGAGGCACCGGCTGTCTTGGTTTTAAATTCCCCGTTTGGCTTTCACCTATCTAACGAGCTGAAGAATTGAATTAATTTCTTTTCTTCCAATACCAAAGGGATATAAAAAAAAACACACTCCCGCACCTCATACACAATCACAAACATGCACACACACACGCTGAGCTGTACAGGGTGAAACAGGGGCTGTTGCCTTTCAGGTGAGACGTCTCCAGGGAAATGTTTTTCTTCGCAGAAATCGCTCGGCTATCATCACAATCTGTGGCTGCTCGGTTTGGCGCTGAGAAGAAGACGTGATTTAACTTCCCAATGACCAACCCTTGGGATCGCCCCACCATTTTGTTATCTGGAAACTCATTAGCCTTTAGAAAGGAAATGACACCAGAAATGAACACCCTTCATATCCCGTCTTGAGCCCAGTAATCAGAACGGTGATGGCAGAGTCTCCGGTTTGCATGAAGGAGAGGTTTGTCTCATCTATCCACATGACCCACAAAATACCACACTGACTGTAAAAAATAGATATTCTGTGTGTATTTTACAAATGAGGAAATGCTGTCATATAACGCTCATTGTGGTGACCAGGCTTTTTAGGAGCATGTGTGAGATAATTAATGAGTCATTTCAATCCATGCCAGTAATAAGGCCACAGATCCCCAAAGGGCAAGACTAATTCAAGGCTGTTCAGTCACTTGTCATACTTTGTGTCACTCAAAATGATTTGTGTCTGCATGTGTGAAAGTTTTTTTTCTCCCTGAGACAGGTCAAGTTTGATTAAATAAAGTTCTTTGATTTTATCTCCCTGCTATTATAAACTTTTTCTCTTGCTAATAGTGTGATAATCTCCGCACTCACTGGTTAATTACACCCCAGGATAAACAATTGCCACACTAAATGCTTTCCCACAACAACATTTATAAAAAGCCATGTAAACACAGGCTTATGTGCGTGCACGCACAGGCACAATTTGTGCGGCTTTGTGTAGCTTCAGTCGTGCACATACCAGACTTAATGACTTGTAAGTCTTCTATCTGCCTACCAGCTGGCGTGTGGCCAAACCTCTGATCTACAGAACGAGCTCTTCACCATTCCCAAAAACATGATGGTGCGCATGTTGCACCATATCACACAGACCGGCACACAAGCCATTACAACACATCACAGCGATTCTGCTCAGAGCTGAACTGAGGAGAAAAGGGTGATTTTGTACATCTTTCAGCATGAAGAAATGGGCTCTGTAGCAACTCTAACCTGCTCGCTAATGAGGCAAATTCCCATTCTGGATAACAGGACCACACTAGTAATGACATTGCCATCACCGCTGAATGCAGATAAATTAGGTTACAATGCGTGGGTGAGAAAAGGCTCTGTTAGGGAAACATTCTTGTACTTAACTTATTTGTGAGCCACCTCAAAGACAAATTTCCATCACCTTGCGATGGACAATAAAGTTTTTGTCTAAGGTGTCCGTGTTTGTAAGCTGCGAGTGTATACGTGCATGTGAGTCAGAGGTGGTTGTGACATAAGTGAATATATATTTTTAAAGTTGAAACAGACCTAAGTTTAGTGATAATGTGTGGGCGACTTTTGTTGGGATGTAAACCAATCTGCTCCCCTTTTAGCTGTGGCATGCCACTAATGTCTGCCAACCAAGCCGAAATGAATACTGTGCTGCAGATTTACGATAACACCTGACCCCTGAACCTTTAGCTCACATGACTTTCTTGGGAGCTGAGAGGAAACTGTGATGTCACATGGTAGAAATAGTGAGTGAGATTTGCAAAGAGAGACTCCACTGAAAACCTAAAGACATAACACCTGAGCAGAGACCATATGGTTGCAGGCAAGGTTACCTATCTAATAAGCTGTATTCCTGGGCTGCCCTCTGTTGTTTGTTTACTACACTATATATATATCTGCCTGCCTGCCTGTGTGTGTGTGTGCGTGTTTGTGTGTGTGCTCTCAGTATGTGTAGCCATGTGCTCAGGTTTGAGCCAGAGAAAAACAGGTCAAAACACCGCAGGGTGTGAGAATCATCAGAATAGCTACAGCTAATTAAATGTGCCAGGCTTTTGAGTAAAACTAAAGGATCCATGTTCACTAAATGTGAGTACTGACTGAAAACACTCTTTGGATTTAAAATATTACATTTTTTGATGAGTTTAGATCTCCAGAAAGAGTAACCATTAATCCCTTCAGACCTCGTGTCCACTTTAATGGACATTAAATATTTTTTTCATTTCAGCCAATAAGAATGCACTGTTGGCTTTAATGTTTGCAATAACATAAACAGGAGGCTGATGACAATATTTTTCTCATGTTTTCTTTAGTATATTAGAATGTTAGTTAGGACAATCGTTTAAATCAAATTTTCCAACAAACAGGCATTTTTGATTGTATCATGTGAATTTAAGTCAAGGGTGTATTAATAAAGAGGTTCATGAGCTGTACATAAAGGAAAAACTAACAGATATGAGCACTTAGATTTAGGGGATGAGAAGGAAATTAATAGTTAATTTAGGAGATTTACACATTAGGGGATTTGTGCGTTTGTGTGCATGTGTTTCTTCATGCATGTTGTGTATGCTCATGTGTGTATGATGTATGTACCAACGGACCACTGGATAAATAATAATATATCCGGCGAAGTTAGTCTACTTTCATACTCTAATGATCTCTTTGTCAATTCTATTATTATTATTATTATTATTATTAATATTAGCAACAAAGGCAACCATTTGTGGGCATGCGTGAACGTGACGTCAGCGGTAACTCTGCAAATGGAGTGTTTAGAGCAGCATTTTACATACATTCACCTCAAGTTTTTACTATTTTCAACATGGATATCTGACATTATAACAGCATATGAATGACTAAAAGCGTGTTATGTCCCCTTTAAGGGTCATTAATGTAAGATTGTCATAGAGATGCAACAGATGGGACAAAACAAAGTTATAGATAAATTCATAGATGTTTGTTCTACTTTTTGAAGAGAACAAACAGTGTTTGAAGTGATCAATTGGATGCTGCAGTGTTGTGTTTTTGTTTTTCCCTTTAAAGGACCAGTGTGTAAGGTTGAGTGACATCTAGTGGAGAGGTTGCAGATTGCAACCAACTGAATAGCCCTTCCGTCACCCTCCCCTTCCAAACGTGTAGGACAACCTACGGTGGCTGCGAAACACGCAAAAAACACAAAAAGGCCCTCTCTAGAGCCAGTGTACTGTAGATATAAAGGGCTCAATCTAAGGTGACAAAAACACAGCGATTCTTATTTTGAGGCGATTATGCATTAATTAAAACATACTTATAAATATTATACTTATTTGTGCCACTAAATTCTACACACTGCACCTTTAACCCCACCATCCCACAGTGTATATTTATCAGGGTTATCAAACACAGGAATTCTCTTCAGCTGTCAGATTACACCTCAAAAGAGAAAGAGGAAACAAAGACAGAAGGGAAAAGTAAAGAGAGTGTGTGTATATGTAGGATTCTAGTTTAATCTATTTGAGGTGCAAAGATGATTTCACATAAATGTTAAATTACTGATATTATGAAAGCTCTGAAAATGTTTTTCAGCCAATTTATATTTTTTAAAATCGCCAGTTATTACAGACATATGAATGACTAGACAGGATTGACTATAAAAGAATAGATGGTCCTTTCTTTTGACAGGTGGATGGTTTAACGAAGCGTTCAACAGAGTTTTTCTAGCTGGTCTCATTTGCAGTGAGCACAGAGAAAATAATTACAGCAGAACAAAATTGATGTACAGATACAATCACTTCAGAGGACTGAAACATGCCCACACACACTCTCTCACTCACTCACGCACACACACACACACTTCATTGATGTTTGTCATGGATTTGATGATCTGGACTGCACAGCACTGTTGCTCATTATAACAGAGGGGAAAATAACAAATCCAGTATTGAGTGGGAGCGCAATCAAGCAAGGAACAAAGTAACACAAGACATCAAAGAAGCGAAGCAAAAACATTGCATCTTTCTCAATACGCATGTTCTCAGTGACACACTTGATGCAACATCTAGCAGCTAGAACAGCTAGATCTTGAAATTCTCTTACAAACCAGACACTGACTGAAAAGCACTACTCTACTGCACAGAGGTATTGAAACCAATGAGAAAGTTAACTCCTGTGTCTTGTAATTGATTCTCTGTTCTGGGGAAGTTTGTTGTCTCCCAGACACAAGTGTTGACTTTGCAGCTATTGATTTAATAATCTATCTTCAGCTAATTTAATATATTTCACAGCACACATGTAAGATGTAATTTACCTGCAGTGCTCTACCAGCAGCTTTCAGTTAAACATTCTGTTGCTAGTAGCAACCCAGACTTGCCCTAGTTCTGGAAGTAAAGATCCCATTCATTTTTCCCATAGAGAACATTCCGGAAGTAAAGATCCCAATTATTTTTCCCATACAGAACATTCCGGAAGTAAAGATCCCATTCATTTTTCCCATACAGAACATTCCGGAAGTAAAGATCCCATTCATTTTTCCCATACAGAACATTACGTTACTCACAGTTTGAACTCTTCTACGGCTTGGATTGGCACAAAACTCTCCCAGTTAAACCATCAGTACAAAAGATGAACAACTGTGTTAGAAAATATAAGGTAGAAGGAGTAGAAGTTCACTACAATTCCCAAGGTGCATTTCAGCAAGAAACAGCTAATCACCGATCTTAAAATTCACCGTTAACGGTGGGCAGATGCTAAGGATAACGATGTTATCTACAGAGTGACTCAGTTTACTGTTCATTTCTGTCACTTTTGAGTTAATTTAGCAACTGTGGCTGTTGTTTATAACTTCAGCTACAAAGAGTTTTGGATTCATTACGCTTTGCACCCCTGGCTTCTTCTCCATAGCAACAGCGGCTGAGGCTTATGGGTATTGTAGTGTTCTTAGCCATCTGCCATAACCAAAATCACAGACAAATCATTATTTCTCAGAAATGAAGCTGAAATAATTGAGGCTAGTGATCATAGTATAAACCCATACGATCGTTACATAAACTGTAAACTGAATGTTTCAAATACTTTACTGCAATGAAAACACAAACATACAAACACAACACAATCTACAATTGTTATTTTCATAGATAGATAGATAGATAAATAGATAGATAGATTATTTGATTGATTGATTGACCACTGTGTGTTATGGAATAGGAGCTTGTGACTAAATACTTTGAGTAACTGCTGGTGCACTTAGTGAAACTGATACAGACTAAATACAGACTACAGACTATCAGTGTCATGGGATTTGCCAGTCATACTCCCTGCTGTGCCTGCCACCCCTCACAGAGGTCTCAGTGTTAGTGAAGTTCAAAGTGAAAACATGGCGCGCACACACACACACACACACGGATGAAACGACCTTTTGGGCTCATCTCCCGTCTAATCCACTTAGAGTTGTCTACCTCCTGCCCACACACCAACCCAGACAGCTCTTGTCTGAACGCAGGGACATTTATGATGAATGCATGTGTGTGATGGAGCATTATTCAAAAGAAAGTTATTCCAACATTAAAATTATTTTCAGCACAATGAAAGTAAATAGTTTTCTGGGTGTGGTGTTTGCTGAAGTGTCTGTCATTTGAGGGGAGAAAGAGATTCTCTCTCTCTCTTAATGAACAAGCAGCACATAGATTTTTTTTTCATTTCTTGTCTTTTGGGGTTTTATCTTAGCTTGTTTTAGCTTTGTTTGTTGTGTTGTTGTTCCTCTGTGACTGTCAGACATTGTTCTTGATGCACTGTGTATCCTCCACTGATGTTCAGTTTCAATGCAATTTTGACTGACTTTGAGACAGTTAAAGAACTGAGGCTGGGGTTTGACTTAGTTCGTGACACTTTTTACAAACTAAACTCGCAATATTTTCGTTTCCCTTCGCTGTGCTTCTCAGGAATGATGCAAACATATATCGGCTCTGAGAAATCATAGAGATCTGTGAAGCATTTTGGGGATCGCCCAGTTAGAGGGGGAAAAGTACAGTAAGATGCCGCATGAGTCAGAAAGACTCTGCTGAAACATTATCCCCTATACGAGGTGACAGTCATCAGCAGAGGGGTGACGCTTCCCTAAAGGATGATGAAGTGTGTGTTTGTTTAAGGGTGTGTGTGTGTGTGCGTGTGTGCGCTGAAAGCCTCTTGCTGTACTGCAGACTCATATTGTCAGGAGAAAGAGAGAGGATTGAAACTGACAGTGTGGATATGTTACTGTGCATCCTCAGCTCAGTAACCCATTTACTGGGTGTAGATGCAGTGAGTGTGTGACTTGGTGTGCATTTGTGCATGGAACTACTTACAGCAGAAAAATCTCAATCATACTAACTAGTCATGGTTTGAGTCCTAAAATTCTTATTTTCTTGTTTTCTGGCAACTACAAAAACTTTACGGAAATGTAAAAGTATAACTTTGCTAATAATTGTTTAGCAATCTGGCTTATTTAACAAGACCAAAGGTGAAGACCCACAGGAAGCAAATAGCTCAACATCGCCTGCGCCACTTCTTGCTTGTCGCTAAGGGCGTCGACACCGACTGACTGTCAACAAGTTTTTAGCCTGTTAGCATTTCTTAGCGTGCATTGTGTAAATAAACAACTCACCACCCTCTCCAACAATTCACGCTACTTTGGCCAAGCTGCATTTCTTTTGTCCTTGTCCTCGTAATCCAGTAGGGAAGGATCATATAAATGGAATTCCTGAAACAACAGTTATTTTTTCCTTAACGGACATCTTCCTATAGCTTCCTGGTCCACCACCAAGCCACTTTGTCAGTTTCACTGCATCACTTCCTGGCAAATTTGCCCCTCATTTGTATAAAGTTAATAAAGCTTTCGACCCCTCCGTTTTTTTACACCGCTGGTCAGTCTTTCGTTACCCTGAGGGGAATATGTGCACCAAATTTCACAACAATCCATTCAATAGTTGTCAAGACATTTTACTTAAAACCTCAAATGTTAACTTCAGGCTGGTGCTAGAGGTAAAGTCAGTGGATCACCAAAGTCAGACAATACATCCTCTGGGAACCATGAATGTCTGTACCAAATATGATGCCAATTCATCCAACAATTATTGAAATATTTTAGTGTGAACCAAAGTGGTAGACCACCGCAATGACTAACTGAGAGACACGACCATCTGCCATGATGCTAGCATGGCAAATACAAAAATACTGATGCTTGTTTCTAGAAAATTCCAAAAACAGACTAAACTGCATTGAGAACAAGTTGAATTATCTCACCCCGAAGTCAGAATGTATCTCTGTTTACTTCGCTAAATGAATGTTTAAGTAATGTATATTGCAATTGGCTGTCCAATGAAACACCACTGTGCCAGTCAAGTCAAAGGTTTGTGTTTTTGGCTGCAATCAGCTAAAGGTCAAACTAGGCAGCATGTCAGTCTCAGTCAGTTCACTTGCTGCCTCAGTGACTCAGAGTTCTTAGTGGAAGACGATGCAGCTACTGTAAGATACTGTAGCATGACACCGAGCGCCGTCGTGAGTATCATCACTCTTTGCAAACTCTAAACAACTGCAGTGTCCTTCACATCGCACACTGCAGCCCACTGAACTGATATCAGCTTGAAAAAAGAGTGCTGTTTTCTTTGTGAACGCTTTGGTTTATGGTCAGACAGTCGTCAGTGTCGAGACAAGCAATCCAAACTTTGTGAATGCTGACTCAGTGTTCATTTTCTATATCATATTTTATCTATCTGTGGAGATCCTTCTCTGTGAGCCTCTTCCCAGGGCTTTTTTTTTCTCCTAATTATGTTGTGCTGGTGGTTTTTTCCTTTATTATCATTAAGTTTGGGCATCGTTTTGTTTTTTGGTTTTTCACTTACTAGATTACAATGTGGGCATTGTGAATCCTTTTGAGACTTGAACTTTGATGAGGAGCAACTTGATTTGACTTTTCAGACAAACTAAACTTTTATGTTGACTTGGACTAGTGGATGTTTCCTGTAAATTAATATGGCCACACTGAGAATTTCCAGACTTTAATGAAATCATAAATCTCTGCTTTGAACAAATTTACCAGTCATCTTCCTTCCTGAGTGTTCACATTCGCTGTCTCTCCCCCCGTCAGTGCAGCCGCACCACAGAGCAGCTAAGCTGTATTCCACACTTGACATGGACTTAAAATGGAGTGACTAAGCACAGATTTAATATTGGACTACTACTTAGCAATGGAAAGTACAAGCTGTCAGCTTTCCTCTGAAAAGTAGAAACTTGTCAAGTTTGCACCTCGGTTTGTTTGCAACAATAAAATGTAAAAGCTTTCTCTAATAACCTGCTGACTGCTTGACTGCCCCGACACCACTGATGCTAAATTGTGTCTCTGTGAGAGGTTTTCATTGAGTGTATGAGTGAGAGTGTGTGTGTGAGAGAGAGAGAGAGAGAGAGAGAGAGAGAGAGAGAGAGAGAGAGAGAGGAAGACAGAGTAAAAGCCAGGCAAAGCTTAGGAAGGCAGGACAGGGTTGAGGAGATCCACGCTCTGCTGGCCAAATATAAAGGCTTATGAAGGCTACCAGTCAACATGGATGACCTATTTACGGTCAGACACACTATCACACAAATACACACCAGACAATGATCACAACCTTATTTTTTCTCCACTCGTATCTTTTCTTGGCAACATGGCGTTTTTAATCAGACTGTATAAATCAGGTGAAACAACCTGAGTTTTTAGACATCTGGCCGTGGTCATCGGTGTTGCGCCTCCACAGGCTGATGATGTACATGTGATTGGGCAGGGATGTTGTTCCCCAACATCTGTTCATTAGGTCAGCTATCTGAAAGTTAGTTATTTTTAGCCTCTGGGCTGATTTTCCTCCCATTATTCTCCTTTTTTTCCTCCCTGGACAGCTGGCCTGTGGCAGAATCTACCTTCCTCGCTGTCTGTGAGATTCGCCACTGCTGTTGCCTTAACATCTGGCTGATGTTAATTTACAGTTTGTAGCGTGGATTCGGGTACTCCTTGTGTGATTTTGTGTATGTCGGCTGTCCAGGTGCAGGAACAAGCTGTAAGGATGACCCTGTGGTAGCAGAATATGGAAGCAGTCAGATCCACAGGAGAGGACAGAACCTGTGGGCACACTGGTGATAAAACCACCTGCTGCAACAATAGTAGAAAAGCTATCCTCAGTATTTGGCAGGGGAGTGAGAGAAAAGGTGTGTATTTATCCGCCTGTTCACTGGATGATGTGTAGACTCCTCTGGGTCCGTGTGTTTGATGAACTGTGTGTGTGTGTGTGTGTGTGTGTGTGTGTGTGTGTGTGTGTGTGTGTTTTAAGGATCCCTGCCTGTCCTTGAGTCAAGCAGTGAGGACCTTGTCTGCCTCGACGATGTCAGCTCACTGATTCATGCTGCGACTCTGCCACCGACCCGTAGGATGACTCTCATGGGGGGGGGGGGGGGGGGGGGGGGGGGGTTGGAGACAGGTTGCATCCATCACACTGCCTAAGAGCCAAGCAGATGTGCACTGACACACAGAGACTCTATATAAACTCAGAATATAAAAATCTGAAACATTTGGTGGAGAAAAAGGTGCAAGGAGAGGAAATATCATCATGCCACCGCCACAAAAATCATCCAGGCAGTGCTGGGACACAGACGCTAATTTTGTTTGATTACGTCACGTAAATAGCTCGTTATTTCAGAACATCTGTATACGCGTGTTTGTTTTTCAGATCTTTCTGTTCCTCTCCTGGGCTCTATTCCAGAGAGATGCTGAGGTTTACTGCTCTGTTGTTGTGGTCATGGTGAGTTGCTGCTGGTTGACAGTGCGAGGCTGAGTTGTTGCTGAGAACTGGGTCAGTTTGTGCGGCAGTCTGCACAGCCGCCTCGCTTTGCCTGCATTTTGTCTCACAGTGAAAAGAGAAAATTGTGCCAGATTTTAACCAGATCCTCCAGATACAGGATCTGTAAACAGTGTTTTCCAGGCCTGTCTAAAATTGTGGGACTTATCCACCCTGAGGCATAGTAGATGAGACACAATCTCTGGGGGGTTTTACTGCAGTTTTTGTACGCGATGGTGTGTGAGAATATGTGTGAGTTGTGCATGTGTGCAAAGAATTTATGTCTGCCATCATTTAAATTTAGCTTAAATCTCGTTTCATCCTCTTTGATCCCATTGATGCCGACGCATTGAAACAGTCAGATATGATTAGGCGTTCAAGAGGCTGTTTCCTAAATCCAACTTGCTACAAAGAGACTGAGGCGAGGCCCGCAGCAAAGAGATACTGGTGACTTTTGGCTCTTTTTTACTCAGTGACTCGCCCTCTGAACGCTGCCCATTAAGCACAAACCAGCTCATATATTATTAATCTGTTTGGCTCTGCCTCCCTCCACTGCCAGCATCAGAGTGCATTTTAACATGATACTCCCTGGTGATGATGATATATTCTCTCCCGTTTCCACTTCATCTGAAAAACAAACAACCAAGCAAATAGTCAAGAGTTTATCATCTGGGGTTTCTGCTGAGATTTTTTACTGAGAAAGCAAACTTTCCTCTTTCCACACTCCCTCATTTAGCAGCATTTTCCTCAAGCATTCCTATCACTTCCTACCGGCTGGTTGGACACTGAGTTTTGTTCCAGATCTCTAATGCCAGGTGCTCTTTGACTGTCTCCGAGTTGAAAACAGTGTGTGGGAGAGATGACAGGTTGCCTGAAGAAATGTTAAAGCAGGAGTGATTCATCTCATCTCTGTGCAAGGAGGACTAAAATGATTTTTAATTCATACCCAGCAAAATGCCACATCCCACGCATACATGCATCGACACATACCTGATCACACACATTATATGACTTAAGTACACAGTGATTCAAACATCTATTCCGCCTCATGTATCGTAGGCATGGTGTGCATGGCTTCCAGGCCTAATGTGATTGTTGAGGGGCTCATTCTGTGTTTATGCGTGGTGATAATAAATTCATTGTGTTTGTCAAAATAGAGCAGACGGTCTCTGTGCTGCAAGGAGAACAGGGGAGATGCAACATGCATGAATTCAGCTGTAGCAAGAAGCTCTCTCACATGGCACTCTGTGTCCCAGTTCTCCAACTGAAACCATAGATGAATTAGTGAAAAGACAAATTATCTTAAATATCTTAAATGGATCCATGTTCCTGATGGGATCTCATCAGTTGTACTTTAAAGCCTTGTCATGATATGTCTCAAATCTCTCCAGCCTTCAGTTCAATATGACTTAAACCGCAGGAAGCATAGATAATTTACAGTGGGGTGGATGTAATTTTTATGAGCCTGCAGATGATAGGTGATAGGCTCCAGCTTCCTTTTTCACAACCTCTTTCTCTCTCTCTCTCAAGAGCACCATGTCTTAATTCACTCTTCTAATATTTTTTCTCCTCTCTCTACTTTTCTCCTCTCCCTGTCTTCCCTTTATCTCATCCTGCAGGTGCATGGTGCAGTGACCCTGCCTGTGACAGGTGAGGAGTCAGAGGAGCAGGGCCATGACTGGCTCTCCTGGCCCTGGTGGGCGTGCCTTAGTGCCATGGCCGAGGATGTGGCGATGGGTCTTGGCTGCTTCTCTGGTCGCCATTGTAACTTTGACGCTGCCTGGAAGTAGCCAGGCCTGTCCACCACGGTGCGAGTGCTCGGCTCAGTTGAGGTCGGTGTCGTGCCAGCGGAGGCGGCTCACCAATATCCCAGAGGGCATTCCCACTGAGACACAACTCCTGGACCTCAGCAAGAATCGGCTCCGCTGGGTCCAAGCAGGTGACCTGGCACCGTATCCGCGGCTGGAAGAGGTGGACCTCAGTGAGAACCTCATCGCCACATTAGAGCCCAATGCCTTCGCCACCCTCCAGAGTCTTAAAGTGCTGAAGTTGAGAGGGAACCAGCTGAAGTTAGTGCCCATGGGGGCCTTTGCCAAGCTGGGCAATCTGACCAGCCTGGACCTGAGTGAGAACAAGATGGTGATTTTATTGGACTACACTTTCCAGGATCTGAGGAGTCTGAAACATCTGGAGGTGGGAGATAACGACCTGGTTTATATATCCCACAAGGTAGGCTCTCCAGCATCTTATTAGCATCATGACTGCCTCACTAATAAATGAAAGAAAAGTTACTGATTTTTTTTTTTTTAATTTTTAAGTCTTTCTTGGAAATCAAAGTGTTTCACACCCTCACATATTAATGAAATATTTTCTGTGGTATATATTTTGCACTACTTGACATTGTCTATTGAGGTAATAATGCCATAATAATATCATTACACATAGATTTCTTATTACCTAAAATCCTGAGAGACTATAGATTATATGTGGAAAAATATGTTCTTTTATTAAAATTGTACATGTTTTTGAAGTGTATGACACTTCTATCTATCTTCTGTATTCCCAGCACTAAAATATCCTAAAATGACTTGACAGAAACAAAATATTGTCCTATATATTGCCATGTTGTTCAATATTATAATAATTAATAATTGTCCAATAATTATTTAAATGCTCTTATGATACTTAAGATGATACGAATTAAGAATTTGATCAATGTGTATTTCCTTTCTGATTTTGGCACCAGCACACAGTTCCCTAGTTACTCTTTTATCTTTCGCCTCTTTCTTCTGTTTATGTTAAGATCAAATTGGAAATGACTACACCCATCACTGCCTCAAATAACCTTTATGCATTATAAAATAAAAGAATTAATCTTGAATTACATTTTGAAGTCCTCTGTCTTCCTGATTCACAGGCATTCTCAGGGCTACTGGGGCTGGAAGATCTCACAATAGAGCGCTGCAACCTGACATCCATTTCTGGCCAGACGCTGTCCTACCTCCGCAGCCTGGTCACCCTTCACCTCCGTCACCTCAGCATCTCCGCCCTGGAGGATCAGAACTTCCGCAAGCTCTCCAACCTGCGGGGTCTGGATATCGATCACTGGCCATACCTGGAGTACATCTCCCCTCTTAGTTTCCAGGGCCTGGATCTCCACTGGCTCTCCATCACCAACACCAACATCACCTCCGTCCCCTCCGCTTCCTTCAAGAACATGGTGCACCTCACGCACCTCAACCTTTCCTACAATCCCATCACCACACTTGAGCCCTGGGCCTTCAGAGACCTGCTGAGGCTGAAGGAGCTCATCATGGTAAGCACAGGGTTGATGACAGTGGAGCCCCATGCCTTTGGAGGCCTCCGACAGATCCGAGTCCTCAACTTCTCCTCCAACGACCTGCAGACTTTGGAAGAGGGCTCCTTCCACTCTGTCAACAGTCTGGAGACCCTCAGAGTGGATGGGAACCCCCTGATGTGTGACTGCCGTCTGTTGTGGATCCTGCAAAGACGCAAGACCCTCAACTTTGACGGCAGAGTGCCGGTGTGTGCGGGGCCGGTGGAGGTGCAAGGGGTCAGCCTGAGCACCTTCACCGATTCTGCACTCTTCGATCACTTTACATGCCAGAAACCTAAGATACGCAACCGTAAGCTCCAGCAGGTAATGAAGATGATTACATTTAGGTACAATACTTAGCAAATAAGTAAATGCTCATTGTTTATGCTTGGATTGGGAATATATTGTGCTATGTTTTCTGACTCCTGCATTTATTAGTCCATGCACACCTTTCCTCCACTTTACCGCAGGTGGTCGCTCGTGAGGGCCAGCCAGTGAGTTTCCTCTGCCGTGCCGAAGGAGAACCTGCACCTGCTATTGTCTGGATTTCCCCACAGCGCAGACGGATCACTGCCAAGAGTTCAGGGCGCATTACTGTTCTCCCTAGTGGCACCCTGGAGATCCGCTACGCCCAGCTTACTGACAGCGGAACATACATCTGCATCGCCAGTAATGCCGGAGGCAATGACACCTACTTCGCTACGCTCACAGTCCGTGGCCAGCCGCTAGACGCTGCCTCGGCCTTCTTTCTCAACCGCTCACTGTACAGCGGCGAGTTCTTCAACGACACAAATCTGAACAGCACGCGTGTTTTCCTCAAGTTCACCTTGGACCTGACCACCATCTTGGTCTCCACAGCAATGGGTTGCATCACCTTCCTGGGGGTGGTCCTCTTCTGTTTCCTGCTGTTGTTCGTGTGGAGCCGGGGACGCGGCCAACGCAAGAACAACTTCACAGTGGAGTACTCTTTCCGGAAATCCGAACCCGCCACTGGTGGCTCCTCGGGAGGGACCAGGAAGTTCAACATGAAAATGATATGAAACAACGCAGCCAGGGGTCCCTCAGGGGAGGCATGAGCACGTCCCAAAAACGTGTTTGACACACACAAACGCACACAGCCACTGACTCGCAAAGAAGTTTGAAAGCATAATATAAGTTGCTGTCCATGGCTCTATTCAAAATTGAGTGACCACATCAAAACTGGAGCCATGACTCGATTTGGTTTGATCTGTGAATGAAAACAAAATGACCCTGATCTTTCTGCCTCTCAGTGGTTTTATTCAGCATGTGGCTAAAAACATGTTTGGATGATACTGTAAGGAAATACATTACTGATAGATTTGAAAGAGTAACTTGTCATTCATGCTTGATACAAATAATAGAGTTAAGAATTAGAGGCGATAAGTTGTAAATTGGCATGATTGCTGAGTTGTGGAATATGGGCAGTCCTGTCTCTCGATTACATTAATGAGAAAATGAAAATGATTTCCTTTTTCATTTAAATTCCTGTACTGTTTCTGTGCAGTACAGGAATTTAAAAGAAATGTAATGCAGCAAGACCTCGCTCCCATCCATTTATAGAATTTGTAGCTATGATCTTCTAAAGTCTGCCTTGTCAAGGATTATGCATGTAGAGTTGCAGCTGAGCGTTAAGTTGTAAGTTCATACCACTGAATAAAACAAATGGTTTTGAAAGACAGTTTGATTATGTTTTCTATAATGGCCAGATGTATCTATTCTGACCACGGCTAAATGGTGAGGAGGCTCTATAGGGTCAAGTCCTTCGTTAACATTTCCATATTTGTTTTAATAAACAAAAGCCTAATGGATGTAGAATATGATATGGTAATAACATCTAATAAGAAGCAATAGATTTGGATCATTCTGAAAAAGAAACACAATTTGGCCTTTTCTTCTTTGTGTGATTTTGCGACAACGTTAGCTGTGTGAGTTTGGGACGAGCACACTGGCCGAGAGCTGCCGTGGGAGCCCGTGGACCGGAGGGTTTGGTTAGGAAGTCAAACCCACCGGACACGGGCCGCCACGGTAACCATAGCGACCAACACAAGAGAGAGCGGTGGAGGGAGGACTGGGCCACAGTAGGGTTGCTGGGTAAAACGGGAAGGAGAGGAAGAAAGAAGTCAGTGTGGCCTCTTCTTCCTCTCCTATACATTACAAGCTCCCGTTCATGGCCTTTGATCAACAGGAGAGGGTTGACCCGCCAGCCTCCAGCCCCCCGTCACCGCACTCTGCTGCGTTAGTGGACGCCTGACCTTCCCAGCGCTGCCAGGGGGGAGCAGCCGGGAGAGTTGGGACAAACTCAGAGGCAGACAGAGGACACACGGTAACACTATAGAGGTCTCCACATAAACATATACACATCCTAGCAGAAGGCAATGAGCATTTGTGGAAAACACATACAGCAACACATGAATAGCACCTTTTCTCAGGAAAAGTGAAATGACTAGCCAACAGAGTGAGTATGATTACACATACACGCTAACTCTGTTAGAAGATAACATTCCAGCAATACTGTGTGTAGAGCCATAAAGCCGAAATTCATTCTCAGAGAGAGAACTGATGAGTGAAGAAACAAAGCCATAGTAGGCTAAGTGTAGGTTGTTTTTTGGTAACACTTTGTTTTTTATACAGTAGTGTGTGCATGATTCAGTTATATAATAATAATTATTGCCACTGCCATCTTACAAGCTGTCGTGATGATCACAAGACCATCTGCTGTCGCTAGGCTTGCATGTAGTTGCACCCCATAACACACACACACACACACACACACACAGGAGAGGTAAAACCACATCAAGGTGATTTGGACTGATAGGTACAACAATCACAATTACACATGAGTAAGCAACAAACTGATAACACAACAGCGATCAGAAAGTGTGATACTGACTACTCTTTCTGTCTCTGAGAAGGTCAGTGTGCGAATGTCTCTGCCCCCCTAGCCCAGTGCATCCCCCCTCCTCACCCCCATCCCCCATACACCCCCACTGGGTCCTCCTTTGGGAGGGGTCCCTGGCTGGAGACCGAGGATTCAAATGTAAATGAAGTCGTGTTAACCCTACCCACGCCATGTGCATCGTATAGTGGAGAGTAGTACTGTGGTTTTAAAAACAACAACGAAAAAACAACAAAAAACTTTCTTTGAAGTGTTCTGTTGCTTCTTGTTTGTCCTCCATTTTAATTTCCTCAGTTGTTGTTCTCCGTGACCTTTTGGCTGTTTACCGTTTTAAAGCTCCCTGTCCTCCGTGTTGGACTGTTCTGTTCTCAATACCTGATAAAGTTCCCAAACACTAGAGAGTGTATGTGCTCGTCATGCGCGACTCAGTGTGCATGCCAACTAAAAGCAAAACGGCAGAACAATATCGTATTCAAGAAACGAGCCATAATCTAAAGTGAACCCTTTATATCTACATAGGGAGATAATCATTTGGTTGCAATCTGCAACCTCACCGCTAGTTGCCACTAAATCCTACACACTGCACCTTTAAGTGTTTACTAAATGAAGATTTGTATCACGGAATTAAAGCAGGATGATACCACACAAACTAGTTCTTCCATAGAGATTAGTTGTTACTAAATATTTTAATCCATTAACTGCCAGGCATAACTGTTACGTAGCTGTTACATGTAGCTGACACAGCTAACATTAGCTTGCTAACGTGATCTGTTTAGATTAAAGTAGTAATGAAATATGTTGAATTACATTTGACACAAAAATAGTACAATTAACTCAAACTGTGGCTGTGTCTGAAATCACTCCCTTATTCACTCATTCACTACTCCCTATATAATAGTTTACTCAATAGCGAGCAGCAAATGAAGATTTCGGACACTAACTAATCATCGTCATTTTGTTGTCGTGTCATTGTCAAAATGTGGAGCATTCTGCAGAAAGTAGTGTACATGCTATGGACACTACTTTTCTCATTGCATTGGGGAATTTTTTTAGGGCACTACATAGTGGATAAATTTACACACAGACCCTCAAATAAATGGGCGGAGAATAAATGTACTGTACTATATAGTACACGGGGAGTGATTTCAGACACAGCCTATAAAACATTATGCCAATTACGTTAGCATAATCTGATATTAGCATGTAGAGCTAAAGAATATATACAAAAGTTGGGTAATGCTGGTACAAAGCACACCAAAAACTGTGTAACGGTGGTGATATGGTTTGGAAATAATTTGCCCTTGGTAAAAAGAATATCTCAGATTCTCAAAACTTTTGGAAAATAATCCTGCAAACTTCCTTTTTTGTCCCTTGTGAAGGATGATGAAACCACGGCTTCTGTGTCAGGATGAATAACTGAACAGCTCTTAAAGATTCATGAGGCCGAATGAGAATAGATGAACAAATTCGCCTCGTTTTTAAAACCGCCTTTAACAGTGTCTGCGACCATTTTGGCTCTCACGTTGTAGAGAACAGGACATAGCCTTCACGGACGTTTCTTCTCCCTGAGCCGACCCTTTTGTGTTTCCATTCCCCGGTATTTCTCAGTGAAAACTAGGTTTAGAAGACAGTGAGAATGTCTGTAGTGATTGTCGACGGTGTTATTGTGTAAACGTCAATCACAAATGTAAGCGTAGATGAGGGTATGTTTCATTTTATCTTCTTCTCCTTCTCCCGTTCTTTCCCATCCTCCTCCCCCTTCCTTTTCCCCTGTCTTCTTAACATTTCCAACCCTCGTCCCTGTTCACAGTATTAGGCTGGAATATGGTTGTGTGGTAGTAGACACGTGTTCTGTGTGGTTGGTGAGTCAGTGTCGTCGTGTTATGATTTGTCGCTCCTCGTGATGCCATCGAACACGGAGCAATGACCGGATCGGTGAAGACAAAAGATGAAAGGGGTGACCCAGGTTCCCTAAAAAACATTGGTTCCCATCTCGCGCCCTGCCCATTCCTGAAAAAAACACTTCTGGAACTTTCCCGCTCTGCACAGCGCTGCTCTGGGATCTTTCTCTGGATATGAAAACACATGGACTGTATGTCTTTCCTCGGCTGATATCTTGTCACACTTTTACTTACAAATGTAGAAAGGGGGGGTTGGGTTGTTGTAATACCATGACTACGAGCCTACAGTCACTTTCTGCCTACTGTGGTACACTGAGTCATTTTCACAAGGAAGCAGCTCATTCATTGGACATTTCCATGTTGGTCAGGGTTGAAAATCAGCATTTCTATCTATCTATTCAAGCCCCACAAGTCCTTTTAACCTGGGGAAACTTATTTTTGCTTCAAGCTCAATGCTCTTTGAAAAAAACCTGTCCCTCCAGCTCATTTCCCAGCTCATTTTCCTCCCAGAGGTCCATTATCAAAGGTTTTTGGAGCATGTTAAACATTTTAATTGATATAACTGACACTTTGCCAAACAATTCTTCAGCAGCTCTCCTCGAAAAAAGGTGCCAGTACACAGTTTTAGAGCCAAGCCGTTGCCTCAGTCTGGCTGACAGACTCTCAGTGTTTGTGGATACCAGTGGAGCCAAGCTCGATTCATTTCCTCTTCTGTGATTCTTGAGAAAGTAGGCTGAGCCATCCCCCCGCTCCCTCCTCCGGTTCGTCCTTGCCTCGGGTTGGTGTACCGTAGTCTAGACGCCCCATTTACAGCAGCAGCAGCAACCTCACTATTAGGATACCTTCCACCGGGGAACTCTTCAAAGACGCAGACCAAAATAAGACAAACCCCAGACACCAATAATCATGGCGTCATTACCAGCCAAGCCTGAATTATTCATTTTTTGGTTTGTAACATTGTTTACATTCTACTTCTCAGTGAAAGAAAGCCTTTCTCTCAAGACTCTTAGCGTTTCTTTCACTATTCTGGCCGAGAAAATAAGATTTTAGTGTCACCTTTAAGACTGGGCTTTAATACAGCAATGGTCTCCTATCTCCCACTCCAGATCCTACTACGGTTGTTTTGATTGGATTAGACTTGAGTTGAATTATCAGAGCTGAGAGGAGCAGTAATGGGATGACGAAGAAGTGAGCTTGGCTGATTTGGTGATTACTTGGTTTATTAATCCCATTTCCATAACAGACCTCTCAGAACAGGGAGAACAGGGCGCCGTACAAACACTGGAGGATGACCTTGTTGTATTATGTTAGATTCTTTTACGCATCTGTCAGGTAGAAATATATTACACATGATGGCTTTCTCTAATTGGACAAATAGATATTCATACAAATGACTGATATTTAGGTATAAATGGACACGTAATGGAGCATTTCTGAAGGATTGCTTTTGGCACAGTGGACATACAACTGCCTCATCTTAACCTTGACCAAACAATTCCAAGTGCCCCCTTTCTAAGGCAATACTGCCCCCTGGTGGTCAATGTGAGCAACAGCAACACATGCTGATGCTTATACAGTATTGTGTGTATGGGAAAATAAAACAACAGCTCTGGGTCTCATACAGCAAAACACTAAAGAGAGCAAATTGACTGTTAGCTTCATAAGTCAGTGCTTCACTGATTTTCTTATGGCCATAGCGTGACCTCCTCCTCGCTCTGTGTGTCTGGGATGCAGTTTTCCTCTCAGCCACCTTGGAGTGAAGTGGAGTTATCAGGAAAGGCCTCCATCTGGTTAAAAGCAACAGCTGTGACTTGGTTTGCTGGGACTCAGTCTGTAGATTAGACAACACTTTCTGGTGCCCCGACTGTCACACCACTAATATAACAAACAATAATAACTCACAGCATCTTTCTTTTTCTGTATATGACTGAGAGCTGATCTGCAAGCAGTCGGCTCCTCTCTAGAGAAAAACAAATTTCTTTCTTGTGGTCATAGCAGGTTTAATCTATGCATGCCTTTTGTATACAGTGATTGGTCTTGCCAAACTCTCACCTACACTTGTACAGAGAGCTATGGGTGCCATTGTTGCTGGCCATGGGACTGGTTGAAACAAACTGCTGTAAAGTCAAGCTGTACTTGGAGTTAGAGCAAGTGAGACCATTAAAATGTTTTGAATCTGGTACCAATTAAAGCCAGGGGCAAATAATCACCTGCACCTGCGTTCACAAATATCTTACAAAGAATCACTTGTTTACTTGGGATGATTGTACTTTTACACACATCTATCCACACACACACAGATCTGCTCAGATGTGTAAGCTGTAGATAAAGCGATTGATATTCCAAGCAGGATGGTGGGACTGATCAATGCTGTATGGGGATATGATTATTAATGACATACTTTCATTGATCTATCTTGAACCTTGTCACTCCCAGAATCCCTCTGGAGTAGGAGGAGGCGTACAGAGCTCTTAGACCTGGTTGGCACTCATTCCTAGGTTTCCACATTACCTTTTAAGATGTTTCCTCTTTTTTTTCTCTTTTAAGAAACGAGATGGTGCCAGATTTCGACTTTTTTTTCCCCAGGTCGAAGACGATGTAACGCTCTCTCACCTCTCCTACTCCTCAGAGGAGGCTGTCACTGATATAGCTCTGTATTTGTTGGAGCCCTCTAATAATATTGAAAAAATATCAAATTTATCTCTAACATTCAGCTGAGGTATTCTCTCCTCTTTTTCTGTCTCTTCCTTCCTTCCTTCCTTTCTTTCTTTCTTTCTTTCTTTCTTTCTCTCTCTTTCTGCTTCTCTCTCTATCAACCTGGCACCGACCTCGTTGAACATTTCAGAACATATTTCATAGATCACTCGTAGCTTTTGCTTAGTCTTGCTTAGTTTTGTTCGTCGTTGCTGACTTCTGAAACCTAGGAATGGGTGCCGAGCGCTCCAACTAAATGCAGAGCTAATATAAAGACAAGCTGTTCAGCTTTTCAGATTGAATGGTGTGAAATGATCAATCATTAAATATTACTGGTTCATAAAAGAGACTGTTATACAGTAATTACCAAATCTGGACTCTCATCCTCTCTGGCTGTACCTGAATTATAACATTTATATTTTGCACCGTGATGTGTGGATCCTTGGATGTGAAGAACAGACTGTACATATTAGATCTATTAGCCATATCATGTCATCAAATCTGTAGACCTCCTTGCCATGTCTGACAGAGGAAAATGACTGTTGAACTGTAAATATTGTAGGTATAGTAATAGAGGATTTAACTGCTGCTTCTTTTCTCCAGGGATCACCCACGTTTTGCTCAGTCCCATGGCTGCTTGGTCTCAAACAGAAAGGATAAGACAATAATGTGTTTGTCTATAAAACACGTATGAGTTCTTTTTTTATTTCAATGTATGTTTTCTATACTGTCTGTCTTGTAAATGAACTCCTTTTCGTCATAAAAGCATGATGTGACTCTGTCAAAAGTGTCCTGTGTCCCTTCTTGTTGATGTTCAAACAGCCACACACATGAAATCTACACCACACGGCCGATGTGATTGTTAAACATGTCATTCAAAAACCACGGGTGTAATAAGATGCTATAACAGCCTCCACTCTTCTAGGAAGGCTTTCCACAAGAGTTTGGAAGCTGCCTGCAGGGATTTGCTCCCATTGGTAAGTTCAGAAACAGATGTTGATAAGTATGGAGACCAAAAATATTGAATAAATAAATTTTAAAATAAATCATCATAAAGAAATAAACAATCACATAACTGGCTCTGCCTTGTTTGTCTTGACTGACAGCCAAAGACTTTGTCATTATGAAATAAATGTCTTATTTATGTATATAATATTGATCACTTTGGGTCTCCGTAATAGAAAGCTCACAGTCTACATTTCAATTCATCCAGAAGTGTTGAAGTTGTTGAGTTCAGGGCAGTCAAGTTCTTCCACACCAGACTGAAACAATTTCTTTATGGACCTGCAGCATTGTGTATGAAAAAGGGAATTATCACATTGAAAGTGGAAAGGGCCCCTTCCCCAAACTGTTGCCACATAGTTAAGCACACTATTTAATGTACTGTATGCTGTGCAGCCTGAGCCTAACAGTAAGAACACTGAGCTCATGTCTTCATATTCATTCTGGGAATTTGGAGGTTTTAGAAACATGGGAGGAATGACATACAGTGGGGATTTTATAGGCAGATTCAATTTACACTCAGTGTATTTGACTATTTAATTAGACTATTTTTAAGTTGACAAAAATAATACATGAAGGATGAGATTTAGTATTTCCCCAACAGAATTTTGTTGCTGGTAGCGTGAAGAAGGCCAAATTTAAAGTTCAGAAACATACTATTCATTAAAGATTCCAGTCATGTTTTAAGATATATAAAAATTCTCTGCTCGGAATAATAAAATGTGTCTGATACAGTTTTTCCACAAAAAATGTAAATTACCTTGTTAAAAATCTATTCCTTCTCATTCATTGACAAATCCAGAATCTATGAATATGCAAATATTTTTCATATAGAAAGTTTAACTGCTGGACACAAGCTGTCTCCTACTTCACTGTGAAGTCCATTCTCAGTGTTTGAGCACTGGAGGCTTCAAGTTTCCACATCACACTGGTGTACGTTGTATACTGGACCACGATTGGCTCCAAGCTAGTTATGATGTTGATGAGCAGAGAATGAAGTCACACTATCTCTGTGTGTGTTGTTATCCGAGCTTCTCTGTTCTTTGTTTTGGAAATGTCGTTTATTGCACCTTTAAGGGTTTAAAACTCAGTTAACCTACTTCATCAGGCTGTGTGGGTGTTGTTTGATTAGATTTGATTGACTGTGATCTGGCAGCAAAAGCAAACAACCCCACAACTCTCACCAGATTATATTGAAATATTGTTAAACATTGCTGACTGGTACAGAGAAGAGCACAGAGAAAACAGCACAGACAGGAATCTAAAAATGTAAAATCACCAATGACTATTCTGACTTTGACAGATGACAGGTGCCTTGATGTTGGAGCCCACCACTCATAGTGAGAAGTTATGATTCAGGCCCAGCTCAGACCAAGAAAGCACCGTTTAATTTTATGCCACTAGATGGCAACAGAGCACCACAGTAAGAAACCATCACACAGGAAATGAAAGACCAGTCAGCCAATTGCTTGTTTCTTTATTTGTTTTAGTCAAAACACACAATTTAACCATACTGGTTTATCACTTGGTGTATTATTTGTTCCAGTTATTACTTCACGGGGTGAAGGCAGACAAACGTGACTGACAGACTTACATGAGATGAAGATCAGAAGAATGGCTCTGTGGGTGATGGCTGTGTGTGTATATATATATATATGTGTGTGTGTGTGCGTGTGTGTGTATGTGCATGTGTGCAGGCATTTGATCAACATCTTCGATTAGGTGTCCACTTAACAAGTCAGATCCATCCTCCCCACCAGGGGAGTGGGGTCCGGGGTGCCTCAGCCCCCACCGTAAAGGTCACTCTCCAGAGGTTAAAGGTGACCACACACACACATACACACAAACACACACAAACACACACACACACACACATCTCTCTGGGAGCCATCCTTCCTCTCTCCCCCCCATCTCTCCTGTCCAGTCACTTTCACTGCCCTCCTCCTCCATCGCTCTTTTTCTCTCTCCCTCCTTCTTCTTTTTTTTTTTGTCTCTGCTCTATTTGAAATTGATTGTCTTCTACCATCACAAAGACACTTGGTTCTGATTGATTGATTGGTAAGGGAAGAGGGAGAGAACATTGACACTGGGGCTTCCAGAGCTCTGAGGTCTGTCTGAAGGAAAAGCAAATGACGCTATTTTGATGCACTGGAAGAAACCGTATGTCAGCTGCCTGGCTGTCTGTTTGTTTAGGCTTCAGCAAGCTCCTAAAGCAGACAAACACCCAGGCCGATCGAAGTTAGCACGAGATTAAATACGGATGAGCTGAAATACAGGAACATAACAGAGAAACTCACACGTACGCACCACACAAACTCACACTCACACCTGTGTGATGAAACAAAGGGTAAATACAGTGTGGAGACTATTTCCACACAAAGGGAGGGGTTACAACTGATACAGGTCAGGAGGGAGACACATTAATGAAGCTGATACACATACAAATACACATATTTTATACAAATACACATCACATAAAAGACAGAGCTAAAAAAGAATGTAAAGATTACTTAGAAACCAAAACCCAGTTTTGTTTTTTTTCCCTGTTTCTCCCCCTCTCCTCCACCTGTAGAGGTACAGTTCATCCTGCAGTTTATATACACTTATATAGTATCCATGCATAAAAGAATCGCTCATCCCACCCCTAAATGACAGAGGTGCTTTGGTTGGTTCTCTTTTTTTTAATATGGGAATCACTTTAACACACATAGGAGACAATCTTCAAACACAAAATAAACCAAAAGAAAGTGATGCAAAACAGAACGCAGTGTCCTTGACGTGTCATTTTGACCTTGATTTTGACCTCAATTTACACATCTTACTTTGTTTTTATAATCCTTTGTCAGTGATGTCTTCCTCTCCTCTCCTACTTAATCATATATTATGTCCTTTCCTGCCAAATTATGTACTCCCTATGCCCTCTTCATTTCAGAGACGTCCTTAGTCTTTCTCTTAAGCACAAAAAGGACAACGTGCAAACAGATTAAACAACTCAAATGTCAAACCATAAGACGGCTTAAATACTTCACACGCTCCTTAAGGAAATAAAAAGAAAATAGAACAATCATTTTGCTGTGACTTTAATGTCACTCTCATTGCTAAACATGGTCATTATTGTTTCACTACATAACCTTTACAATAAAGATTTGAGGTATATCAAGATGAATTGTCTACACATGCCTGCCTAGGTGTGATGCTACCCTGGACGGAGGGACCAGCGAAGAGGGTTTGGACGGGTGGGGTCACCGGCGGGCATCATGTCTTTGGGAGAAGAAATCATTTCTGTATTGATTGGTCATTGGTTGGTTGTTGCACAGATTAAGTTTGGATGCCAGCCAATGAGAGAGCGGGATATCAGAGGGCATTGTAAACAGTCAGATACACACACGCGCATACACTCGGATTACAAATTACACAAAAATATCTCTGGCGGGAGTGTGTGTGCATGTGTGTATCATGGTGAGATGATGTAATCTCACAGTAATTTAAGAAATATGTTAAAAAAAACTAAAAAAAAATTGCGTTGGTAAACAATCTATTTCCCCTAATTGTATGAAAAAAAGTGCTATTTGAATTAGAACAAAAGTGGCTTATTAACATCATGAGGACCCCTCCAGTGTTGCTCCCCCCTTGTGTGCCCCCCTTCACTTTAAACACTGTGTGTTTGCATGTGTGTGTGTGTGTGTGTGTGTGTTCAGAGCAGTCCAACCCCTGGTTGAAGGAAAAAGGCACTCAACTCTTCCCACATAACAAACACCTCAGTGTGTTTGCCATGCAGCACGACTGCTCTGTGGAAATGTGTGTGTGCATGTCTTGGAAATGGTGTGTGTGTGTGTGTGTGTGTACACATGCGTGCAAGACTGTGTATGTATGTGCATGTCCCAGGTCCAGTGTGAACACGGCAGGCTTGAAGTATCTTTGGTATTGATGGCTGTGTCACAGTCCACTCTATTCTGTGAGGTAGCCACACGCACAACTGTTTCCACCGCTAACTCTCTGCTTTGGGTTTGAGCGCAACTGCACAAACATCTGCACTGAAAACCTACAGTTTTTCCCCTCTGGACTCTAGAAGAAGTCTTAAATGACACCTCCAACAGGGAATCTGTTATAGTGCACGACGTAACGACCACAACCCAAATAAACAGAGGAATGTCACTTCGATTTTTTTCCTTCCAGTCTGATGATGGGCCTCTGATGCTCCTGCTGCACCCTTCTTCCTACTGTCTGCGTCTCCTCTCTAGTATGATTATCTCCCGCTAGAAGATGCTACACAACAAGTGGCTTTGCCCACAAATAAATAAATAAAAGATAAGAAAGACACAAAGAAAGTGAGACGGTTCTCATGGTAACCAAAAAAACACCATCAGCAGAGGAATGCAGCGACAGTCCAGTTCAAAGGGGTCAAAGTCCAGAGATCAAGGAAGAGGTCCATCTATTCCATCACACAGGTATTCACAAAAATGCACAGTTAGTCACTCACGGTATCCCTTCCTTGTCTGTGCATAGGATCAGTCTATGACATGTTGATTCTTCTTTCTTTTTTTTTTTTCATCTTTAAGTTTTTACATTTTGTCGACAAGGTGCTTCTTTACATATCAGCACAACATAGCACAGTAGTCATGAGAGAGAAACCATGTGTCTATGGTACTATTATTACCCGCATCAATATTAAGGAGGGAAAAGAGAAAGAAAGACACAACAGGGGGGGAGTAGCAAGAGAGTAGATAAATAGAGGATAGATAAGATAGAGGGAACGAGAGATGAAATTAAAGATTATTTACACTTTCATCGTGTTTCATGTGGATCACGTCAATAAAGTCATGTTTTTTTTTTTTTTAATCTGAGGTATGGAATAGGCAACGTGCCCGTAGTGCTCGCAGTTTGAAGGTTGTTATGACACAGGCCAGACACAGCGGGGGCGCATGGCGACGGAGCGAGCTGCACCTGTTCACTGATTATCATAAAGAGGCAAACGTCATTGGCACTCAGGATCCTATATTGTGACATTTGACCTCTGCGTTTGGCCACTAGAACAGAGCAGACCTCCCTCCCTCGCTCCCTACACTCCGGGGACGACACTCTAAACGTGGGGGGGGGGTGCCGTCCCTTTATGATTGTTCTCCTCATGTAACCTGAAAATAACCTCTCAAGCGGCCGAGTAGCCATACAACAAGAAGTCTTAAGAAACAAACATTCAAATGTGTATCAAAGGGTCTGTGGCTGTCATGTTGTCTCAGTGTGTTTGGTGTTTGCGGGGCTACACTTATGCTAACATAGAGTACTGGTATCTGCATCCTAATAGAAATCTACACTGTTTTGTTGTAGGCCTGCTGGAGATATGAGCTGTAACAGGAACACCAACATGCTCAGAACATGTTCAGATGTGGGTTAAATGGACAGCAGGTGGCACTGTTGCTCTGACGCGGGACGGGCCAAATCACTGCAGAGGAATCAAACTCCTGGAGCACACACACGCAGCAGCATGTGAACATTACGCACATGCACACGCATGCGGTGATGCGGAACTGTAAGGTTGTAATGTGGTTAGCGGGTCAAAGGACCTAGCGAGAGCGTTTTAACAGACACTTGACACACATACACACCTCTCAATCAGCCTCAGTGACTGAAATGAGGAGGAGGAGGAGACGCGGTTGATCACAACCCAGCTGTCTGATTTCTGAAGAGCAACCTGTGGCTGTTCAAGGTTTCCTGTCTTAAAGCTATCGGTTCCCTGTCATGAGTGATTCTTTGGTGTGTTTACACCCTGGCAAGAGGCAAACCCGCACAGTTCCTGAAGCAAAATCCTCCCTTTTCAAGGTCTTAGCCTTCATAATAGATCAGTCTACTCTATTCAGCACAGTGTGGTTAAGTGTAGAGTGATTTTCTTTGGTTTTTAGTGGATTTACTAAGAGCCACGTGTGGTTGTTTGAGGGCAACTCTCTTAAAGCTACTGGATCTTTGGTTTGAAGAGCCATGGTTTGAAATGTAAGTCGCTAAGAGTAACATTGAGATCAAAAGAAAAACACATGGAGCGTTGAAAAGATCTGATTCATCTGCACAAGTCATCAGCACGTTGAGCCGATGAATCAGATGAGTGGTCTGAAGCAAACTGCTACACACACTGTAGCTCTGCAGGATTGGAGTTAAAGCTCACTGCTTTAGTGAAAAACACCCCCATTTCCATCCTCCACGCATCTGTTCAACCATCCATCCTGCCAGCGTCAGGCCTTAGAGAAAGTGGTCGCAGAGGAGGTACCGGGGTGGATTGGAGAGGCGTTGTTGTTGTTGTTGCTGTTTCCGTGAGGAGTGTGCACATGGCCATGTCCATGCACCCCATGACTGTGCTCCTCTGTGTCCCAGCGGTCCGTACAGCGGCGGCGTGAGTTCATGAAGAAGTTCGAGACGGTGGAAAGCTCCAGGCCCAGCTGCTGGGAGATGGTGATCTGCATCTCCTTGGAGGGGCGGCGGTTCTCTCTGAAGATGGCTACCAAGGTCCGACGCTGCAGGTCGGTGAAGACCAGTCGCTGCTTCTTTGGCACCTGGTTGCGCTCTCGTCCTCGGTCCTCCTCCTTACGTTTACATGCTGGAGAGAGGAGGAGGAGAAAGGGCAGAGGAAGAGAGATGAGTTTTCTTTCCATTAAAATATTCTGTAGTCTTGTAAATGTACTAAACACAGAATTATATGGCTACAAGATAAACATAGACGCCTAATAATGACACAAAGTCAAAGAAATCAAGAATGATGATGAATGAGAGGCGATGGTTAAAATGGTTAAAGTCAGAGTGTGAAAGCAAAGGGTTAAAAAATTGACCAGTGGCAGGTGTTTGTGTGTGTGCATGGAGGTTTTTGTGTTAGAGAACTATAATATTGTATTCAGTTTATTGTCAGTTCAGTTGAATGTGTATCATGATTATATTAAATGGGAAGATGAAAATAACACAGCAACATACACACATGTAACATGAGGGTGTGCAGGCTACAAAGGGGGGGCACGGGGGAAGTGGAAAGGCAGAAAGAAAAGCAATAAGTCAGCGAGTCGACACTGCGGAGTGAAAAAAAAAAGAGGCCAAATTAAAACGTCTCCTTTCACTTCATGACAGACGATAAAAGTCAAAACTGAGACAGCCGACCACGATCTCGCCTAATGCATTGCTTCCCAAAGCAGAGTACTGAACCACTCTGGAGAGCCTTTAATGAACATTAGGGTGGTTTTGCAAGTGCCAGCCTTTCACTAATTATGATTATTACAATCTGTTATATTCTACATCAACTCTGACTATTTTCCAAAACATAATATAACATTTTCTGACTGATTTCTTACCTTCCAGGTAGTGTTTGTTTTCCATTCATTTTACTATAGCATGAAAATCAACTTGAGGAGCTATAAAACCTGCTTAGCAGTCAACATTTAGTTGCCTTTAGCCTATTTTCATATCAAAGTTAAATTACCATTGTGTGGGAGCCTACAGCAGCTGCAAACAAGGACCAGTCTGAAAACTCTTCCTGTTGGTGTGTTCAAGAACAATCTGAAAATAAGAATAAACTGCTGAACAGCGTTTTTTTAATAGAGAAAACAACTATTTTCAGATTACCTTTTTTACTACCAGCATGTATATTTGTTTATATTCATTACATAGCTTGTATGCAGTAATCTGCTTTTTAGCATATTACTATCAACTCTTGGATGTCGATTTGTCCTTGAATGCTCCACAAAGGTTAGTTTTTAATTGTGCCTGCTCACAACTGCTGTAGAATATGACAATAACGCACAAAAACAAGCCTAATTAGTCATTAGGATAGAGTGGCTGAATGTTATGACTTGAACTGTTATTTCTCTTTGTGAACTATTTGGTTTCATTTTATTCTCTGTGTCTAATGACAAAATTATCTTAAGGAAAACGCGGCATGTGGGGTAAATGGTTTTGATTGTGGGTCTGTGTGTGTCTTGTTGAAACTAGAGGAGCGTGATGTGAAATGCTGACAAAGAAGCGGTCTGCCGTGCCTGGATGCACCGTCAGTAGGCTCGGCTGTAGCTGTGGAGACTGGAGGGAGTCTGTTCTGTTCTGCTGCCCTAAAAAGCTGCAATGATCGATTTTCCGCGGTTTTCTCCCGAACACGTGGTCCAGTAATCAGGGCTCCCTTCCCCACCCGATCGATCCCCATCGATCCGCGAGACCGAGGTGTGTGTGTGTGTGTGTGTGTGTGTGTGTGTGTGTGTGTAGGCTATGTGTGTGCGCGCGCGTGTGTGTGTGTGGAGTTAGCGCGTGCACCAGCTCGCGCTGGGGAGTAAGGCTCGGGAGCGCGCTTTGTGACAGACAGATGGAGAAGAAATTGTTTATCTGTGGAAGAACAAAGGAGATGTGGCGGAAAAAAAAGAGTGGCAGGCATCCAGTCTGAGAGCTCTGGAGGAGGACAAAGGAATGTCTCTCATAACCTGTCACTGATTTTTATTTTTCAGGAAGTGCACAAGCTGTATGACGTGCGTGAAAGAAAGACAGAAACAAAGTGAGGACTGATATTTGGCCTATCCCAGAGGACTGTGTCTGTGGGAGGAAGGCAAAGAGGGAACGATGAGAGGACGAAAGGGGGGAGAAAGGCTGGCTGCAGTGTGGAGGTGGTGTATGCAAATGATTGATGACTTTACAGCAGGTTTAGACAACAGCAGTAAACAGATTTGACTGGGGGTGGGGGGGGGGATCAATATGAATGTGCACATGCATGCCTGTGTGTGAGCATGCATGCGTTTGCATTGCCATTGTTCATGCGTTGTTACTGCAAGCAAAGCATAATTACAAGATATTTTTCCTCAGCAAAATGCATGTAAACTGTGATGCTCTCTTTTGTCCCTATCAGAGCCTCTCCACAGACACATCACTCCATCCCTTCTAGACTTCCTCAACTGTTTTCCTCTTGTTGTTTTTCTCAATTGTTTTAATTTGCCCTCAGATTGATAGCCCCCATATTGATTGATCCGCACTTCAGAACCATTTCATGGAACGTTTATTCAATTGGTTCAGGCCCAGCCATGCCAGAATCTCCTCGCGGCTCTCTAAGTGCTGTCTCAAACCAAACTCAATACTCCCTAATGTAATGACTGAATGCTAGTGCTAATATAGTGATAATTTAATATGTAATGCCTGTTTTCGAACAACTTGTGCTACCGGCCATTTTACAATGCCAACACCACTCTGGTTCTACTCCATCAGTTACAATGCAACTCCGCAGCTCTCGAGGCCTGAAGTGGGAACAACACAGCCGCCATCAAGCGAGACCGAGAGGTTAGCACAAGGCCCAGGCCTGGTCAATACATATTTCAGATAATCAATAGGTCCATTTCAAATGAGAATCCTCTGTGCCCCTGAACATTCCCCTCCACAGCAATGAATAGGACCACAGGGAAGGAAAAGATGGAGCTTCTCATTAAATGGACCTCTCTTGAGACGAGAACCAAACTGTTGTAGGCTATCTTTAGTTGCCTCATTACCAAATGGGCTTTTCTGAAGAGACAAGCGGTGACACTGAGCAGTCTCAAGTGGCACTTGCTCGTGTCATCTCTTTCGTATGTCCTGGTGTCAACGATGACCACCGCTGCTTTGCTTAATCTCAACCTCTGGCCGATCCAAAGACTAATTCACTGGCTTTAAATTGCACTCATGCATCCTTTAAGAGCATTTCTGCTTCATCACTTAAGTGGCTGTTGTTTCTACTTTCCCTGTAAGTGACTGTGCACATATATAGATGAAGATGAGAAGGGCAGTGGGTGGATGGTGGTTGACTTTTGTGTTATATTACATGTGATTTCCTGATAGGAATATACCACTGAGAGCAAACTAGGAGACAAAAATCATTGGATTGGACGAGCATTCATATCCAGAAGTGCTCAATTGCTTTAAAGATCCCCTGCAGACATGTTCTAATAAAACTTTGAATAATAATGTGTGTTTGGTATTCTTAAAATTACACCTGCTCCTTCTCTCTCATTAAGAGATCCAAAATGAATATGCTAATATTTTTCATTTCCAAAGTTTAACTGCTGGACAGAAGATATCACCCCATAGGAGCCTGATTGCTGCTTGAGATGCTCTAGCAGGGGTGCTAATAATGGTTCGTTAATCTCGCCTTGGCACTCAGGGCCTTTGCTGTCCGCGCCCTGCAGCTATGTAACTCAAACTCAGCATCTTCTTTTAATTCTCTTCTTAAAATTTTTATCTTCTGGCTTTTTCTTAATTGACGGTTATTTGTGTAACTATTCTGGACTATTTTATCTTGATTTTTATGTTTTGGTTTTTATTTACTTTTCACTTCTTGGTTTTTACTGTAAAGCACTTTGTAACTTTGTTTTGAGGTGCTATAAATAAATATCGCCTGCTTCACTGAAGTCCGTTCTCAGTGTATTTGCACTGGAGGCTTCAATTTTCCACATCACACTTGTGCAAGTTTCATACTGGACCATTACTGGCTTCCAAAGTAGTTGTCATGTCACAAATTATTCTGATACATACATATTTAAGGTGAGCACAGGAAAACTTCCCTCCTTTCTGTAGATGTCAAACTCTGCACAATGAAGCTCAAACATCCACGTTAAATAACAATAAACAAAACACTTTTTTGGGTGGAGGGGGCCTTTAAATTCCCTCCTTTTATCACTGACAATCACTAACAAAACCAGCGGATCATAGCTGTTACCGGCTGAGTAACACTGACTCCAGACTGTAAATAACAACAAGATTTTGTCTGAAGATACTTTGCCTTCTGTGTTTTGAATGGTGCTATGTGCAAGAGGAAATGTGACTCTTTCAGATGGCAGCTGGAGGTACAACAGTGAGATGAAAGCCAATAAGTGGATGTGAGTTACACTTAAAAGGCTGTCTATCTATATCCTGTGATGTGGTGATGATGTGACTCTAAAGAGCCACCAATATATAATATATAAACAAAAAAAAATCAGTTTGTAGCTGCAGGAAACTATCAAACAATAAAAATAATTTAATAATTTGTCATTAAAATCAGCCTTAAAACTGTGAACTGTGTGTGTGTGTGTGCGTGTGTATGTGTGTGTGTGCGTGTGTGTGTGCGTGTGTATGTGTGTGTGTGTGTGTGTGTGTGAGGGGAGGGGGGGTGGGGGCATGAGGGGCAGACGGTGAACTAACCGCACCGTGCTGCTGCTAGCCGGCGCCTGGACGGACGGATGAGATCGGGCTTTGTGTGCGGTGAGACGGGCCCTCTCCCGCCCTGGACGGACTACTGCAGGCGAGAAACAGTTTTGCGTCAATCACTCTCTGTCACACCTCTCAGATGTACGGTTATTGATTATATTGATCATATTATAGGCCTATTCATTGCTGGGAAGTAAAAACGCCCGGATAGCTCCCTCCCCAGCCACCAACACACAGCAGCGGTGTCACCAAACCAAACCCTGCATCCTCAAAATACTCTCAATTGATCAGGATTGGATTATTTGAAAGCTTTCGTTTATTTGTCAATGTAAAGCCTGTGTTGTCTTGTTGAGACAAGTGATCGGCAGCTTTACAGCCTATCAGTTATCGGCTTGCAGTCTATAAACCGTCTGCTTGTCTTGTACTTTTAAATGTTTTTTTTTATATACCTCTCCGTTTTTTCCAAAGCCTATAACGCACTTTATTTATTACTTAAATACAACTCAAGATTACATTTCTCTCCAGAGAGCTTCTAAATATAATAATATAATACTGACAGGAAGGAAACTTCTTAATGCAAACGAAGCTAAAAATGAGCGAGAAGTTTTAACACATTTATCGAAACGTTTAAAAACATTTAATAGAAAGCAGCAGCTTAATAAAATATAACACCATTGATCATCACTTTAGTTAAAATTTAGATATCATTACACTCAGCGTTTTTTTTGGTTTTGAAAAACGTATTAATGCCTCGAACGACGTATTTTAATCGTTTTCATGCACCTTTTTGTTGCAATTGTTGATTTATTTTTTTATCACGGAAAATATCTGATTTGCTGAACAACATGCGGCCTCTGGCAACAGCTGGATAAATACAGTACAGTTTTTACAAATTAAACCCAATGTTAGAAGCTGTTGACTCTAATCAAAAGCTAAACTAAAATATATTAAAATTAACTTTTTAAATATAAATAAATAAACGTATGAATCTGGGCAAAAACACTCTGAGTTTGTGCTTCAGTTTGTGAATTAATTTTGTTTAAACGATGTCTGTCGGTTATTTTAATAAATAAAATATGGCTAATTGGGAAATGATGTGACTTGAACTATACAGAGTAAAAAAAATGGGGCTCGGTCTAAAATATAGCTCCAAGCAATTACACATACACACACACTCTCTCTCTCTCACACACACACACACACACATATATATATATATATATATATATATATATATATATATATATATATATATATATATATATATACAGAGCATTAGAGAGTCTCATGTTGGAACAAGTTACGTCTAATGAGACAAATCGACTCTTTACATTTTTTATTAGTCTGTACAAGCAAACTACTTCACAGGAACTGTCCCTTCAGCACCATCAGGCAATTAATGAAGGTTTACCAAAACAAAGTAAGGCTGGGCTCCAAATAAAGAGCTTGAATTTAGAGATGCATCAAATCAACAACTTTAGACCTTAAGACAGATTATACTTCAACAGGAAGGTGCATATATTTCTACTAACTAGCAATATTACAGACATCAAATTTTAAATGAATTGTACCAGCCAGCCCTGCATCCTGTAAACAAATCACATTTTTTTTCTGTTTGGTTGAGCTAAAATAATGAGATTGATTAGAGTGTCGGGCAGAGCTGGGTGGCCATAAACGCCCAAAATAAATAATTTGATCAGGTGTCTGTCATGAAAGGTCATTTGGCATTTCTATGAAGTTATATAAAACCCTCTCCATCCAACACATTCACTCTCATTCAAACAGTGTCAAAATATCCCACATCAGTGGGCCTGCCTGCATATTGGCTATGCAAACTTAGTCCTGTCTGTTACAGAAAGACATGACCAGAGAGCAGGGATGAAACAAGGGTGGAAGGCAAAAGGACCTGCTTTGCTGATGCTGGTACAGAGCCAGAAGAGAAAGAAGGGGGAGGAAGGCAGGCAGGGAGGGAGAGAGAGAGAGAATGAGAGAGCCGAAGAGAGCAGAAGAGAGGAAATCAATACCGATTCAGAGCGAGTCAGATAAGCCTGAACAATGTATAGTGCAGACACACTCTATAACCCAGTCACACACACATGTGCATGTGGAAGCACTCACACAGACACACGCACGCATGCACGCACACACGCTTGGTGAAATGTGCTTGCATGCCTCCATAAAGACGCATTACAAACCCCATAAAGCATAGCAACCTTTAAAATCAAATGACATCACAACCTTGGATTGCTTTGAGGATTCGCTGACATGAGCAGAAAGCACTCATTATAGGCAACTGGATGCTCTGATGCTCTTTGTCTACTGTAAGAAGCTCCTTTAGCGCTGATCTTTTGATGTTTTGTGATACAATATCAGCCATGCTGCCCTGATTCCACTTGAAATATTTCATCCCCTTTCTTACAAATTGCACATGTCAGTGAGGCTTCTTTTCCAGCCTCATGAATAGGTTCTGATCTGAGTTTTCAGCTCTGGTAAGTCTACACCATCCTTGTTGGTGTCGGATCTGTGCTATTGACATTTCACAGGATGTTTTGGGATGTAAACAGCGTTCTTCAAAACCACTTACTCACCCTTTGCCGTGTGTTTAGCCAGTGAGCTGCTGTGTGGTCCTAAACTGTTAACCACAGATTTGATGTTGCTTACCTAGAAGATGCTGTTTCAAACGCTAACACCACCACTCTCTGCACTCTCTCTTTCTTCCCGCTCCCCTCCGTCTCCCTTATACTTATCAATTATTAAGGTCGGTATTGATCCTTTCACTACCCTGCCTCTATCTGGCTGTTCACACAAAGCCAAACCTGCCTGCCCTCGCTCAATCAATGGCATCTCCTGGCTCCCCCAGCTCTTTTTCCACATGTCAGTTTTGCTTTTCTCGCTTTTGCACTAAATCCAGGCTGACTGAAGTTTTGTACATCCCAATTTTGTCCATTTGGATTCTTCAGAAAATATGAGAAACAGCAGACCGATATTAATCTTTCATGGGATGAGCAACTTTGATGGGCATTAAAAAAATGGGATCTGGAGGATGGAAAATGGCTGTGTGCATTGTTTAACTTTATGAAACATCAGCTCTCATTCGCCCTCTCCCTTTGTCCTACAGTCAAGTTTTTTTTTTACTGTTTGTTTGCTTGTTTTGCTTTGTTTTGTTCTGCCAAACAAACTGCCTGCCTGTTGCCAGGTTAACCAGTGAAAGATTAGTGATATTAATGTCATATGCTGCAGAGAGGGAAAGAGAGAGAGAGAAAGAGAAATAGAGAGAGAGGACCAGGGAGTGGGAGAGAAGGGGGTTGGGAAGGGGAAACGGCCTTATTGATCTTCTATGTGCAAAGCCAGGCAAACACTGAAAGGACAGAGCTACACTATTAATGACACTCAAAGCCTCAGCTACTAATCCCCATCTATCTATCTATCTATCTATCTATCTATCTATCTATCTATCTATCTATCTATCTATCTATCTATCTATCTATCTATCTATCTATCTATCTATCTATCTACCCTCTGATTCAATATTTAAAACTTCCAGGGGGGGGGTGAATACTTTTTGTAGGCACCTGATTCTGCAGAATCTAATGTTGTAATGTACATTTTTAAAACTGTGATGGATTGCAATATTCCTCTGGTAAGAAGGATATCAGGTGTGTAACTGTGATGCATTTTACACAGCAGCTGCACTTTTGGAGGTCTATTCTTCTGAGTATATTGAACCAAACAGTAGCATATAATCACAGGTTTTTACAGCATGAAAAAAAAAAGTCCATATTCTCTATATTGTCTTGTTTATACTGGTCCCTGTTCCCCATCCCAGTTGCAATCAATATTTCATCAGAACAGTTCTTAAGGCTGCCTTGAAATAGATTTGGGGGCTCACGTGTTGGCTGGGTTGGATGAAGAGCTACGAGATGTATAATCTATGTTTTAATTTTTTTTTTATTCTGTTTTTATTTTAAGAAGTTTTATAATTGAATGAAACCACGATCACATTCACGCGCACGTTTTGCTCATCTGGCTCCACTGACGGCACAGAAGAAGTCCTGCGTAAAAAGCTCACACCGGTAATGAGTTTGAGCGACCATACCTGTCTATGTTCTAAATTTAGAGCTTTTACTACAGAGTACTAAATGAAAAGCCGGAGAGACGAGAGTGCGGTTATTGCGTCTTTCAGCTCCGATACGAGTATTGATCCGTGTGCCACATTTAAAAGGGAGAGTGGGAACTGGCGTATTGATCAGGCAGCCTGGGGTCACCCCGCTTCTCCCGCGCAACTAGTTGGCCCAGAAGCCACCAGCACCACCAGCACCACCACCACCACCACCGTGTGTTTATAGTCGGACAGAGAGGAAAAAGAAACGCGTCGGGGGAGGGCAACTGTTTCGAGGTTTATTGTGAATCAATGGCGATTTGCTATGTGCCGATCAAAAATATAGACCTGCAAGTGTAGTCTACAACAGCCCGCGTAAACGTAAATGTACACGCCCAAAGCAATCGTTAATACCTTTGCTTACTAGAGCTCTACATTAAGCACAATTAGACTTGTTTCTCTCTATAAACAATCTATATTTGTTTCAGGTTTTAGGAGAAAACAGTTAATTTCAGTGATGAAGCCACTGTGCGTCTGCGCGCTTTGTTTTTGGCAGCTTGAACTGTCCGTGGTGCTGAATTTTTTAGGCCTGCGGAAGTTTGTTTGTGTCTGTTTATCATTTTGGATCATAACGGTGGAAGATGACCGGGCTGTCACATAAAATTAATCAGTTTCATGTGAAATAATAATACTTAAAGGACAGTATCTTACCGGCCAGCCGCAGAGCAGACATCCGCTGAAACTCGGGCTCCTGCAGCCACTTCCACATCCTCCTGAAAGTCTCCCGGCCTGACTTGAGCTTACTCCAGGGTTTGGGGTTCCGTAGCAGGTCTGAGAGGGTTCCCTGCGACCGGCTCAAGATCCTCTGGGCGAATATGGCCTGCGGGATGGAGTACCGCTTTAATTCGGCCGTTATCCTCTGAGCCACTTCCTTTGTGTTGATCTCCTCCGCCTGGACGCCTGACCCTGCTACTCCCTGGCCGGCTCCGTGGCCGTGCCTCTCCCGGTCCCCCAGCATCACCGCGCCGTTCGCCTGGGAGTGGAGGTGACTGTGTGGGTGGTGGTGCATGCCGTTGAGGTTGGAGATCATGCCGTGGCCATGGCCCCCTAAACTCCTGGCCAGGTGCTCTTGATCACTTCGGGACAGCATGGAGGCGTGGGACTCAAACCCTGACACCGGAGAGAGCATCTTGGAGTCGGCTGAGAGGTGCGCACTCGGACCGTAAGATGAGAGCTGCTGCTGGGAGTTGTGCAAAGAGCCCAGCCCGCTGGACAGCGGGGAGAGCGAGCCGTGGCCCATGCCGGACACGGACATCTCTTTGGGGTAGTGACTGTACAGATTGCCCATGGAGGCGAGCCCCCGGTGGTCGTCCCGCATCAGCGTGAAGCTGCCGCTGACGTTCCCTGCGGAGAGTCGTTGGTGGGCGGCAGCATGGTGGTGAGAGTGCGGGTGGTGAAACTTATCCGAGACTGTGGATATCGTAGGTAGATGCTGCAGGGGGGTCAGGGTGGTGTACGTGTTGCTAAGGCTCATCCCGGTCTCACACATGCTGATAGACTGGTGCAGGTGTCCGGACAGCGCGGAGGGGTCTGTCCGGTAGTCCCCACCGGAGCCCTCCAGGATCGAGGCCATGCCAGAGACCATGGCTGACCGCGCGCCGGGAGCGTGCGAGACCAGATTCCGGGGAGTGGAGCTGGGGGACGGCGATGGCCGCGCGTGCGGAGAGCTCATGAGGTCCCCCGCCTGGGAGTGCGAGGAGACGCTGTGAAGGTTCTCCATGGTGAGCTCCATATCTGAAAGGATATATGTTCCCCTGTCCCACCCTCCCCACCCTCTCCCCCTGTCTCTCACTTTCACTCCTGTCTCTCACCCAGGGACGCGCGCTCTCTCTAATCCCTTAGCCCTCCTGGAGCGATAAAATTACCAAACCATTTGAACGCCAATCCATTGATTAAGATTCTCCGATCAATCCAGGGTGGTGGGGATAAGTTCTGTTGTTCCAGCGCAGGTACAGAACCGAGCGTCTCCGCGGCGTCGTGGCGCTTTATGCATTCACGTGGATGGTAGCTCTCCAGGGCTATATCTCATCTCTGGTCCAACAGCGCTTCCACTAAGAGCAGGCTGAGCCGCGTGTCAGAGAGATGGGAGCGCGCCTCCGTGTATTTAAAACGTGGGGCGGGCACGAGCAGAGTTTTCCAAATAGTCTTCCTCACCGGGATGAAATCGCGGCTGGTGAAAAAAACAATGTCACACTGTCACACATATGTCAGACTGTTCACTGTCCCTGCAGTTATGATTTACTTTTGAGAAGCTGTAAATAGTTTATATAGTGCCTATGGCGTTTGTGCGCGGGCGTGTGCACGTGGGTCTTTCGCGTGTACCTTTGCACGAGTGTCAGAGACAGACAGATGATGTCCTGGCTGGAATATGTGTAAAATATACAGTCACTATCTGTTTCCGGACACAGGAGTTCCTTGCAGATAAACTTTGTTTTCCCACGGACTGTATGGTTTTGCATTTATGCGCTTAGTGATAAACCTGATCGAAGTATTGATTGACAGAGATTAATGACGTGGCGCAGGCCGGTTAGGGGGGGGTTGGGAGGAGGGTGAAGGAGGTCACAAAGTTAGGATCCCAACGCTGCAGCGCGCTTGTTTGGTTTGTGCGAAGTTCACCAAGTCCAGAGATGAAGTTTGGGATTTTATCTGCTGAGAACGAGCGTCTAAAACAAAAATAATATTGTGTTTTTAATGAGTTTTACTTTTATTATTAAGCTATATTTTCACGTGTCACACTTAAAAATGTCACAAGGAAACTAAGCTGCAGCCTTAATAGACCGAGAAGTGGCCAGTTTTAAATTAAATGGAATTCATAACAATGGAAAGCATATTTTAACACTAAATAAATGAATGTACACATAATCTTGACTTGTGATCGGTTGTGTCACTTGTGATTTTATGTTAAAACAATAATTTATATAAACATGTAGTAGTGTAATGAGGTAAAGTTTTTAAACAATGTTATTACATATTATACGCCCATATTAATAATTGTGTGTAAAGCTACACTTGTTTCTATTTATTTTGCAGATAAGCAGACCTTCAGTGTGTCTCCTCAGTCTCTTCACTAACAGAAATAAATGAACACTCGGACAGCTCGAGGTACGGAGGCCCCCTGGGGTCAGCTGAGAAAAAAAAAAAGATCCATGTGTAAATCTGTATTCTCGGTTTATAATCTGTGTGCACAGATTACGAATTAAATTCCAGTTTTGAATAGTTCCATATATGCCCTTGGCATTTATGCGGCAATATGAGAGCAACACACACTGTATGTGCAACAGATGTATGTTACACAATTATAAAATACATATATGAAAGCATATTTGGTTAAAATATATGCCAAATATTAAACAATTAAACCGTGCGCACAGATTTCTAAACAAATTTACACGTGGATCTTTGTTTTTTCTCTCAGCTGACCCCAAGGAGAGGAGCTTTATTATAGTTGTGTCAATAGTCTGTTTACCGTTCAAATTTTTAATTTTAATGGATTTTTTTTACTCTTCTTAGTGATTTAGTTTGCAGCAGAAATCGAAAAGAAAGATATTTACAGTTATTTCAATTCGTGGTCAGTCTGTTCTTTTCCCATTAGAGGATGACTTCAATTCAGCATTAATAATGCTTCAAATGAAATTAAATAAAAACCTTTTTTTAAATACAATGTTTTGCAACTTTGATTGAAATTAATTTATAGTGTAAATAAATTAATTGATTGATATTGGATATTGAACTATGCTGCAAAATGCTCTAAAATATATGTATTTTAAATTGTCATGTGCCATTTAAATCTTCATTAAAATTAAATAGAAATTAAAAAATTTTAAGTAGGAGGGGGTCACACACACACACACACACACACACACACACACACACACACACTGTGAGCTACAGGCCTTCTTTCTTCCTCCTGCAGACTGAGCCGGAGCTGCAGCTGCTGCACTTTTAGTTTTATGTGTCAGATTTTAATCACAAATTAATTTTTTTAAGAGCTCCGCGGGACAAAAATATTTTTTATGTCAATGATAGCTCGTAAATTAAACCATCCGTACCAACAGTTATTTCTGGATATCATAAAGCTCCATGGTTAAGCTGTTTTCTTTTAACTTCAGAAATTGATCGCAACATTCGATGTATCGATCATCGATCACTTCAATCTCACTCGGCGCTGTTTCCAACACAGAGGCATTTGTGTGAGATCGTTTATGGGCTCTGACCTGTAGCACATGAATGACTGACACCAGAAATATGTTGGGAAAAAAATAATAAATGTCACCCGGTTTGTTTTATTACGTGTTGAAAACTTATGGTTCATCCTCCTTTCAATAAGGTTAATAATGATCTCCGCGCTGGCCTGTAATTTAGCTTCTTACATCGACGTGCTTCACAGGAAGGGCGTTATTTCGATTCTGACAAAGCAAATAAAGCATTTACCTCATTTCTTTTATTTAAAAAAATCTGTTAATTAAAAAAACATTTCATCGAGTAATTCTGGTACTAAAATTGTTCAGTGTTTCTGGGCCAACATGAGACACTTAAAAAGCGCATTCAGCTGGTTTGTAGCATCATATTAGTGCTTGGATTTATTGAAAACGTGCGTGTGCAGTCCTGTGTGTGTGTGTGTGTGTGTGTGTGTGTGTGTGTGTGTGTGTGTGTGTGTGTGTGTGTGTGTGTGTGTGTGTGTGTGTGTGTGTGTGTGTGTGTGTCCTAATATTGTTTAATGGAAGGTGCTCAGAGATGGAAAATCTAGATGTAAGTGTTACATATAAACGGTGCATAGACTCTTATTTATTTATTTATTTTGAATGTATTTGAATTTATGCGCATCATCTCTGTGTCCAGCGTTCAAAAAGTGTTTATGATTTCTTCAGTATTTTCCATAATTCATAGCTGCAAAGTTCACACGTTGATCTTACAGGCCTTTCATGGAGAAAGACTGATGAGTTGTGACAAAACAAAGCTATTGAATATAGATACATAGGAGTAAAAGACAGTCTTATTCAGAAACAAACACATTCAAGATGTCTCGGTCCTTTTCATTAAAATGTGCTCTGCCTGCATCATTACACTGTGGCTTATTTATGTGCAAATACAGAGGCTGGCATCAGAAAGAAAAGTGGTGGTTTAACCCACAAAACTCATCTTACCTGCTGTGAAGCTAACAAAACATATTGACTCCATCTTTTAAAAAATATATTTTGTTTTTTCTTTTTCTTTCAGCTAAAAAAAAAAAAGTGTGTTGAATATTGAAATCCAAAAAAAAAAAAAAAAAAAAGCTACACCTGCAGACTAGAAAGCAAAACGTCTCCACTCAGATCTTACTGTATAAGACAAAAAATACTTGAAGTGAAACTTCTTACTAATGGACATTTCCGGTGTGAAACAAATATAGTAAAATAATAAAATAATTAGTTTTAAAAAAGCTGCATTTTTACCTTCTGTCAGTTGGATCATTTTCAGGTATTTTTCATCTGCAGAGTTTCACTTGTGCTAAAGGAAACAATTTCCATTTCTTATAAATATTATTAAAACATGTCCTAAATATTGGATACACTGCTGTCAGTCAATGTGAGATTATTTTCATGTATATGTGAAATATTGTACAGTATTACAGTGGAGTTCTGCTTTCGAAGCCTCTCATAGACTCCTTACAGCACGAGGCAGGTTGTGTTTCAATGCAATTCAACCTACTGAAAGTCTTTTACTGTAGTCAGAGCATCATTACAAAGTTAATCTTGAGTGTTTTGTGTACGACCTGATAGATAAGATATTATAGATTTATGGAGCAGCATCTGTGTTTTGTATCGAACATTATTTTGCAGTAGTGAGGAATACACACTGCTTCTATTGCAGTAGTTTAATGTATTAAGTGCATCTTTGTGTGGGGGAACAATACAGTCTAAACAGTGAAAACTACTTCTGTCAGTCCATCAACCTTTTTCTTCCTTATTAAAATCTACCACCAGTATGTCAGAGCAAATAGGAAATTTGCCAGAGTATGTGTAGAGAATACAAATACAGTGTTTTTTTTTACTCAGCAGTGTCTGGGATTAATGAAAGAATAAAAATACACATACATCATTCACACTTTGATATACTGTGGATGTAAAATCTTGATTTCTTTGTCAACACAAAAGCAGTTTGTTTTTACATGTTGCAGTGAGGTTAACCACTGAAAAAAATCATATTCCTTAAAACAACCCAACAACTTGATTTAGCAGCTCAAATAGCACAATTCTGAAATATTAAATTAGGGTATTCTTATCATTGATTATAACTCTCCCCCTACAGCTGTCTGTTAAGTCGAGAATGTAAAGAATCGGCGGCTGTCTCAGATCAAAACAAGATCCAAACACCATGTTTCCTCCTTTATTTCTGAGCCATTTTTCCAGCATTTCATCACACAGTAATGGTGACATTTTCATTAATCATATCTCTTTATCAGCTGAAAATGCACAGGAGTACAACTTCTCCAGCATCCGTATCCTCTCAGGCACCGGTTGCTAAGTAACAGAAGGAGAGATGTATTGAGACAGAATAGTCAATCAATTCTCCTGTGAGGTGTGTGTGTGTGTGCGTGTGTGTGGTGTTTGTCTAAGTATTGCACAGCCATATTGTTTCTGCAGTTGAGTACACTGTGCATGTCTGTAAATAAAGGCTCGAGGAATATATGCATGTTTATCTTTCTGTTTATCTTTAGCAAAAATCCTTTCATGCTTTGAAAACAGACATACATGGAATAAATGGACCAAAATTCCCAGAATAGTTCTCCACATTTGTCATTTCACGCCTTTGATCAAAGCGACATATTGAGAGCAACATCATCTTCATCCATTTTATATCCAAAGGTCACAGGTCACCTTGATTCTCCTCCAGGGATTATCTGTTTTTCATCACACCACTCAGTGTAGTGTGGAGGCTTATAAGGGAAAACTCTTATCTTCAACATACAGAGGCAAAGCAACAGATTATTAGTCAGTTGAAACCTCATGCTGCCTGGACCCAAAAGGGATGCATTGGACATCATTTAGTTGCACCGGGCCAAAAAACGGCTCCAAAAGCATCTCTGGACTTTGTTGTTTCTGAACAGAAAGAAGAAATTTACCAGGAACAAAACAGTTTCCTAACAGTGTTGTTGAACTGTTGCATTCTTCAAGTGTGAAATTCAAGATGACATTTGGGGAATTAGCAATGAACTGTTACTTTAAATGTCTTTCTGATGATTAGTTCAAGAGAAAATGGGGGATTTTGGTGTGAATGTTTAGTTTTTGCTACTTCTGCTTCTTTTATCCTCAACAATAGTCTATTAAATGTGTCTAGGGATAGATATAGGTAATCATATAGGATGTTGTATTGCTGTAACGCCTCCTGAGACAAACCACTCAAAGCACACTTCTGTCAGCTTCTCTTCTATAAACTCTCCATGAGATTTTTGTTGCAAAATCTTCAACGGCCTTTACCGAGCGCGCCTTCTGTACTTTATAACCCAAAAAGGCATTCAAAAGACAAGTAGAAATGTACAGATTTACTGTAAACTACACCCTCCCTGTCGGCTCCTCACAGGCCCGGTTCCCTCAGGTCTCCTACAGCAGGAGGCAGAGAAATATGCCGGTTTCATACACTCCATCGATTTTGCCCTCGAACAAAGACAGACAGGGAGAGACGGAGGCAGGGAGCGGGCAGAGGAGGAGTGAGAGAAATGAGAGATAGATGAAGAGCACTTGCCAATGGTAGATTTTCTTGTTTTATCTAACGCACAGCCACATAGATTGTGCTTGGCAATTATTGGCAGCTGAAAAAGGAGACACAAGGATGCACAATTAATATCGGGATAATTTAAAGGTTCTGTGTGTGTTTACTACAGAGGGGGGAAAACACTCGTCAGACATTGCTCGAGCTCCAAATGCGGGAAAAAAAAGGCACCATTTACTCTACGAATGTGTGTGACACAGAGCAACAGAGCGAAGGATGGAAACAGAGAGCAACAGGGAAGAAGAGGGAAAAGAGAGAGAGAGAGAGAGTTGGGCTGGTGTTAAGGTGATTAGTCTGGTGGGTTGGCGATAGAGAGAGTTGATCAATAACCTATCGATCTCCCATTGCGAGTGTCAGGGGGGTAGTGGGAAAGAGAGGGAGGGTGAGAGAAAGGATAGGGAGGGAGTTGGTCCGGGCTTGACTTTTAAAAATCCTTTACTCTGCAGATGACAAATAACCCATTAGATTGCAGGAGAGCTGGAAAATCTGGAAATCCTGCTGGAGCACACACACACACACACACATGCATACACACACCTGTGCATTTATCTAAATGTTGCAAATATTTCTCAATTTCAAAAAAGCGTGGTAGAGCCATTTTTCCGACTATGGCTGCAAAAGAAAAATCATTTCTGTAAGTAGTAGTGGAGAAACTATTGAGCTCAATGCAGTGAAGTTACTTAGCAGACCATTACTTCAAAGAATTCCTCTAGGCTGAAATATTCACTGAAGCAAACCTCACTCGATACACACCCTCAAGCCTTTTAAAATGTTCAGCAATAAGTCTGTTAGAAGTAGGTGACAAATTTGAATGCAAACGCAAGCAGAAAAGAAAGAAAGCTTCATTTTTATTTTTATTTTTTTTGTTAAAACGAGGCTGCAAAAAGACAAATGCGTCATCAGTGCGTGTTCTTTGGTTGGTGGAGCTTTAAAGAGCAACCTGATATGAGATGTAGTGAAAGTAATGAGATGATGACAAACACGGCTATTAACCATCCAATCCCTGAGGCCTCCTCACAGCAAAGAACAGCAGTTATTAGCGTCTGAGAAATGAACACTGAGAGGATGTTATTTAAAAACACCACTAACACTACGGAGCTAAAGAAATCAGTTGACACAGAAAGATGACGCTGGGTGCGTATATTTGTGTGCGGGTGTCTTTTCACCAGGCAAGAGGTCGTGATGTTACAAGGTTGGTCGCTGCCCAGTGTAATCTGGACCGTGCAGGATGGGATCAGAGTTTAGGGGTGAGAGGTGAAGGGTCATACGGTCTTACCACAGAGCCCAGAGGATGGATGTCAGGGTAATAGAGGAGAGGATGGTTATTGAACAACCCATCATTTTTATAGTCACCTCCTGTACCGGAAGTCTTTTACTACTGCAGGTGGGGTGAAAGCGTCCAAAGTGGAGTCAGGATTCGGTGCAGGTGATGGTCTACATCAACATAAAAAACGCTTGTCCTGTCACAGATCAGCGTTGTGCTACACTTTGCAGAGGCCTGGAGATCTGATGGAGAGGAGAATGATGGATTCTCCTCGCTTTGGCGCTCAGATGTCAAACAGCCATTATCAAAACGGATACTGCTGACTGCAGGCCTCATTTGAACAGATGGAGGGGTTTCAGAACATCTTTTGATATTTGAGGGAGGCCATGTATAAGAATGGTAAATGGGTAAAACACAGACTCTTTGTCCATTCTTTCATTCTCCCGCACGCTCCTTCATCCTTCATCCTGCTTCCATTTCCTCATTTTCCTCTCGTTTCTCCTCCTCCGCCTGGCTCTCTCCTTCTTATGTCCTTGTCTCCTGTGTGCCACTACTACACCACCACCCCCACCCGCCTCCCCATGCCTCCCTCTACCTGCTCTGCTCTGAGAGCCCTGCCCCCACCCAGTGTCTCCGCTGCCACGCAGTCTCTCAAAATTAATTTAGAGATATTGACAAGTGATGGGCCTGGGAGGCACAGATCATCAGGAGGGAGAGAAGAAGAGGGCTGGGATGAGGCTAAACTGCTCTTCGTGGATGGAGGGCTTTCCCCCGTCGTTACCCTGCAGCTTACTTGGCAAACTGAGGCTTTAAAGTGCCAAAATCATCAACAGAATCTCAAAAGTCCTTCATCAGTTGATCATATGCTCCAGAAAGCATCAGAGGCGGAGGCAAAATGGTGCAAATTTGTACAAACACACCTTTAAAATAGATTATGAGGCACGTAAAGATCACGTAGAGCAGCCTCCACACTACACTTCACCCAATGTAAACTGGGTAAGGTGCTGCTAACAATGTGCAAAGGGCCAGTTGGTCAATACGCCAATTACACAGATGAGGGTATGGAAAGGGCAAATGATAGCCAATCAGTGAAGTGCTTTTACTGTCTTCTAGCAAGAGCTGACCCCCTGACCCCATTTGATGACCCTCAGGCCAAAGGTCGCCTCTCCGGGGGTCAGAGGGCATCGCCATGCACTGGCCGGAGAGGAGTTGCCATGGTTACAGCGCTAGCCGAAGAATAGCAAGGTGTGGCGATGAGGAAGAGAGGGGTCACTGCCGATGAACTCGGCGGTGAAGTGATGCTACGTGACTTGTTTAAGATGCTTTAAGAAATTAAATTCTTAACTTTTCATGTCACATTGTTTTATCTGTTGTGTAAATAAAATACACTTTTATCCAGTGGTGGAATGTAACTGAATACATTTACTCCAGTACTGCACTTAGGCACAATTTTGTGCTTGGTGGCGGCCCGACCTGTAGCTTGGGAACCTCTGCACTGCACCTAACTCTGAATTAAGAATTGAAATTAGCTCAACCTTGACAAGCTACGACTGTAAAATTCTGTGCATTGATGCATCAGTATTAACAATCTAATAATGTATTGTATTCTGATTCTGCTGCTGCTGCAACGCCTGAATTTTCCCCTGGAATCAATAAAGGTTATCTTATCTCATGTAATATATAATATATCAGTCAAAGGTGATACTTTTCTGTATGAGTACTTTTACTTTTCATAGCCTACTTTAAAGGATAGGTTCACAATTTTTCAAGTCAGGAGCCCAAATGAACATTGAAACCTATTTTTCTTGCTGTAATCACTCCTCCTGTTCATACTGACCATTAGAAGATCAGCGGCAAACACACTTACAATGTAAGTGATGGGGGACAAAATCCACAGCCCTCGTTTTTAGCAAAGATGTATTTAAAAGTTTATCTGAAGATAATATGAGGCTTCGGCCATCTGCGTTAGTCAAATAAAGTGGATATCCTCCATAGTTAGTGTTTTTAGTAAAAAATGCCCTCTTTGTGCCTCAGTGGACAGTGTTTCACTGTTCAGCTGCAGTGGAAGTATAGTAACAGAAAGAGGGAATTTGGCACTAAAAAGACAGGAACTTTGAAAGATGTTGATTTGATTTCATATTCGCTTCAAATAAACTTTTCAATATATTTTTGCAGTGAAGGAGAGCTGTGGATTTTGTCTTCCATCACTTGGATTGAAAACACACGTTATGAAGAGATCACAAGAAAAACGTGTCCATGTTCTTTCGGGCACCTGACTGTTGTTTTAGGACAAACTTTAAAAAATGTGAACCTATCCTTTAAGTATATTTTGCTGTAATACTTTGATTGTACTTTTACTTAAGTAGCATTTTGAATAAATTATACTACTGTGATATTGACATATGCCTTGACATATATTTTATGGACATATACATATTTTACTCAGCGTTTCTGAATAGTTACTTAATCTTTTTTATCTTTTATTACTGGCTGTTATTGTAACCTTTCCTTGTAAAACAAAGTGATACTACTGCCTTGAATTTTATTTCCCTAACCCTTCCATACCTGACCTAATTCCTGGGAAGAACATTTATATTAAGACAGAAGTGTTACCTTTTTTTAACCAGCATAACACTGACTATTTTCTGCATTGTTGCACCATCTTGTGGTAGCTGTACACACAACTACTGTAGTGGGGTTGAGTGCTTCTGTTTACCTTCTAGTTCATTCATTGTTACTCGCTGATTTGTCCTTCTCTGTTCAGTTTTTATGCTCTCCTTCACTTTACTTTACTTTAATTCCCCGGTTTTACTGGTTTAACGTCTCCCTAACGTGAGTAATACACATTAGACGCACGCACACACACACACACACACACACACACTGAAGACTGTACTTTTGATGACCCATTTACTGTCATTGCCTTGTGACTAGTGCTCTGGATTTGACCGTTTAAATGCATAATGATATAATATTATAGCCTATAGGCTACATAAAACTACATTGGCCTGCAGAGTAATGACTCAGCAGTAGTTAGGCAAACTAAAGATACACTGACAAAAAAGTTGTCTCTTGCAGAAATACTAGCAGAGAGCTGCTTTATTTATTTATTCTATGTCACTTCACCATAGCTGACCTCAGACAAGACCTATTGTATTGTGTACTAAATCCTAAAATCTGTGAAACCTTCTCAGGAAAATGGTGTCAAACTTGTGACCTCACGTGTCCTTGATTTGGCAGAAAAGGAATTCATGACTGATTGCAACACCTAGTTTGCTCCATTTACCAATCACAGAACAGTTCAGCTGTAATGTCTGTAGTGCAGGTTTCCTTGTTGCAGTCAGTGGAGGAGCAAACCAGTTTAGCGAGTTTAAGACCTTTTTTTAAAAAAATTTTTTATCTAAGCTAATATTTACGATAACAAGACATCTGATGCACCCTCCCGATGCAGAAACCAGGCTTGGTTTCTGTGGTTCACCATGGCGGGTGAAAAAATGACAAACTTCGATGAAATCACGTCTTTTCTGGGCGACTACGGACGCTTTCAAATTCTAATGATTGTTCTGCTGAGTTTAAGCGCGATTCCTTGCGGGTACATGGGAGTGCTCGTGGTGTTCGTCTCGGATACACCCGAGCACCGCTGCAAAGTATCGATCAACTCCACGCGCAATGGCACAGGTGTGGAGGCTCCCTTCCACGAGCAGAGCAGCTGGATCGGACCTGACAGCTGTTCTCGATACAAAGTGGCCTCTGGAAACTGGACTGCAGGACTGAGCAATGACACAGAGAAATGTCTGGATGGATGGGTCTTCAGCACTGAGAGATACACCGCGACCATTGTGTCTGAGGTACAGTATTCATACTCATAAAATAATTGAACTATAGCCTTTGTTCATACATTGTTTCATTGTTTCAAAGCCTAAAATGTTATCAGCTCTCTGGTCACTTGAGAAATGGAGTCAAATGTTATAAATTTGACTATTCTTTGAACTTTGTTCAAAATGTCTGCGTTGGGACTTTCTGTCTCCCATGCAGACCGGAGCTCAGGGTCCAGGCTGAAACTCTCCCTCTTTGACTTTTTAGATCAGATTTCACTGTAATGACAGATTTCTGTGCCATAACCTGAATGATTGTCTTCTGTCCTGCAATTGCAGTGGGATCTGGTGTGTGACAATGCATGGAAGGTCCCTTTTTCCACTTCGTTTTTCTTTGTTGGAGTCATGTTTGGATCCTTCATCCATGGTCATCTCTCAGACCGGTAAGCCCTGTTATTAATAATGATAATAATAATAATAATAATAACAATAATCAAAGTTTACATGGAAAAAAAACAATCAAAATAATTCACAGTTTCAAAAGATTAAAAAGACAATTGGAGCAAATTGGCCAAGAAGAGGCAAATAAGAAGACTCCTAAAAGTTATAATAAAAATATGAAATGTAAATAAAACACATGCACACTAAAACTAGAACAGTAATTCAATTTTAGCTGCTCTATCAGGAAGAGCTATAGAGGAATACAGTGTTTTAAAGTCAGATCACAATGGACTGCCAAATGTGTTTTAAAATCAGGTTGAGCAGGAAGATCTCTCTGCGTCTGCCACACTGAAACTCAGATGTGGTTGCTCATAGCCAATATAATAAAGTCTAAAGAGCAGTTGTATAACTCAGGAGGAAGGTGTGATAAACAGTCAATCCCCATTATCACAAAATCACAAATTTACAAGTTGTACAACATACCACATCCTCTATCCTCAGACATTTGTGTTACGTTTTCAAACAAATCATTTCTCATATAAAGTAGAGACCATAAAATCAGGGAATGCAGGTTTACACTTTAACAGCTAACCAAACACCACAAGCAGTGAATAGGTTTCTGAAAATCAGGCTAAATGTTTGAATGGCTCCCTAATGGATTGATTTAAAGACTAAGTAATACCAACATCTTACTGACATTTACATCAGGTAATAGCCCAGTTCACTCACACAACTGGATGGCGCAATGTCATATTTTACCTACAAATTAGGTTTCAAAGTGAGGGTATAGCCTATAGACAACAGTCCTAGACCTGTTCATTCATAAAGGCGTGAAGAATCAGGTTCCACCACAAGAGGTACAGTCACTTCTATATTAAGTTGTTGATCTAGACAGACAGGATGTATGAAGCTGTATACATTATAAACCATAGCAGAATAGCTAAAAAAGGCCTGTTGATGATGGTAATGACATTAGGCTATTTTGACGTTGCTTGAACACCCAGGGAGGATGTCCAGCTGACAGCCAGGTAACATCCCAGACGTGGGCAAAACTTGCATTTTGGAACTATTTTTGAACCATTATGGTACGTCTTGAAGGGACATTCAAACAACGGTCATTCAATGTCTCAATGTTTGCTGGACTATGACTTTTTATAACCTACAGGACCCCAGGGGTCCAGGCCGAGTCCAGTCGTTGTTGTCCAGGTGGACTCCTAGGTTCTCAACCAGCTCTACATCCATGCTGTAGGCTACACTCACTGAGCACCTAAACATCAGAATAGGGAAAAGAGATGAGAGAAGAGATAGGAACTAGCTATTCAAATGTATACCCACAGGTATGCTGTTATTTTCATGTTTTCATGTCTTACAGGTTTGGCAGAAAGCCAGTGTTTTTTGTCACCATGGCCTTACAAACAGTCACTGCCTTGATCCAGGCCACCTCCATCAGCTGGGTCATGTTCTGTATCCTCAATTGTCTGAGAGGACTTGGCCAGATATCCAATTACATTGCATCACTCGTACTGGGTGAGACAGCACATGCACTTCTGTCTCAAAAGCTCTCCATCTCTTCTCCAAAATCTTCCTGTGATAAACTTGGTGGTAATATGTTCCCCCCTCAGGAGAACTTACTACAAGCTTATTGCACTGTGCTGAGACTTGGGGGTTCACATACATACCCGACTGTACTGTGTTAAAGGAAGTGATGAATTGAAGGCAATGAACTGAGTGAAGCAATGAATTCAATATGGCTGCAGAGAGTTTTCACTGTTGTCTGACTTGGGGGAATCAACCTGATATGTTCTCTTTCTTCTTAATGCCATGTTCCCGATCCTCTTCTTGGTCAGGGTCTGAGATGCTGAGCCAGTCTACCAGGGTTAGCTACACTCTGCTGGGCCACAGTCTGGGTTTTGGCATCGGTTACGCCTTGTTACCGCTCTTTGCCTACTTCATACGAGACTGGAGGATGCTGCTGGTTGCTACGGCTATCCCCAGCTTTCTATTTATCCCAATGTGGTGGTAAGTCTGATGAATATGTCACTTGTTATTGTTTTTTTACAAATGCATCTTCCCCTATATTCATTTTTTTTACAATTTCTAATTGTGCTGTGTGTATATAACTGAGCGGTCTCGATGCAGGGATGTATCTGGTTTGTAACTTTGTTTGATTATCATAGGAAATTATGCACATCATATCAGATTCTATTCTGTAGATTAGATTTGATTTGATTCTGTCATGCACATAACACAGATGCTGATTTAGTTTTTGTTGGTATTATACAATATACAAATTATATATTTTAATCTATTAAATACAATCAGTCATTTTTCTCTTTTTGTTTCTTTTAATAAAATGGTTTTTCCAGCTTTTATTAAAAACTCAAATAGTGCTCCGTTGTGCTCTCAATTCGATTTATGGTTTTGCAAAGCAAAATTAATACTTTATTAAGTTGCTTTACATCATTTGGAGCCCAGAATTACTTAAAACAAAACAACTTCACCACTTTTAGGAAACACATGAATCAACACTGTGAGCGTAGTCTTCTCCATGAAGATGACATGTTACATGTACATACATTCCCAAGAGAGCAAACACTCACTCATTTTAAATTTTTTTTAAATGACTGCCTAAAATCAACCTTTACTGGTTTGTAATGTTTGTGGTGTATATGAACATCTGTCTCTCCTTCTGTTCAGGCTGATTCCTGAGTCTCCGCGTTGGCTTTTGCAGAAAGGTCGGGTGGAGGAGGCTGAGCTTGTCGTACGCCATGCTGCCAAGAGGAACAGAGTCCCTGCCCCTGAGGTCCTGTTTAGGTCTGGCGAGTGCTTGGAACTAATGGTACTTATTCCTTTTTTACTCCTCATGCTGTGAAAGCTAATGTGCTCCAGTATAAAGCATATATGCCCCAAACTGTAACTGTAATCAGGTGGTACACTCTATCTGTTCTGTTTCTTTTCTTATATGTCTGATTCAGCAAAATAAAGGTGAAGATGAGCAGACATATACTTATGTGGACCTGATACGCAGCCCTAACATGAGGAACATTATAATTCTAGGTGTCTTCTTATGGTAATGTAGAATCTTCTCTTCTTCTCTATTTTTAATTTTCCTAAATATGGATGCATATACCAAAATAATTTCCTCATGTTATGTAATTAATGTAGTTAACTAACTACTTAATTTGCATTAATTACATATGACACAGTCCTTGGAAGGGACTGCATGCTCAAATTAGCTTAAATTAATGGTCAAAAATCAGCTTTCGCAGCATGAGGAGTGAAAATGGACCATTAGTTCCAAGCACTCGTCAGACCTAAACAGATTTTGAACATTAATTTAAGCTAATTTGAGCGCGCCGTCCCTTCCATCTTCATCCAGTCTTGACTTTGTGTTTCTGTAGGATGTCTGTCGCCATGGTGTTCTATGGTCTCGCTCTCAACACCAGTAACCTGAATGGAAATGTCTACCTCAACTGCTTTATTTCTGCAGCCCTTGACATTGTGGTAAATGTTGCCTCTTGGCTGCTGGTTAATCGAGTGCCACGACCCACTCTCCTCTTCTCCACACTGATGTTCTGCGGCATCATGCTTCTAATAATAAACCTGGTTCCTGAAGGTCAGTATTTTCTGAATCAGGAATCCCCAAAATGACAAGATTTGTAAAATTCTTTCATAACCACATTTGTTTGTTATTTACAGACATGCATGTCATGCTCCAGGTCTTAGCCTTGGTGGGAAGATTGGGTGTATCTGGTGCTTACTGCTTAATCTACGTGTTTTTCACTGAGCTGATCCCCACTGTGGTCAGGAACATGGGCTTAGGGATCACCTCCACAGGTGCACGCATAGGCACCATCATTTGCCCCTATGTCATCTACACAGGCAAGTGTGTTTTTGGTTCTTTCTGTTTCTGTTGTTGTATTTGTGGGGACTGTTGTAACCAAAACAGCCTTAAAACGGTTTTTAACACCCTCCAGTGAACGTACTTTACATAAATAAAAAAAAAAAGAATAAATCCGAAATCATAACAACAGAAAAATAAAATAGTGAAGTTGTTGAAAAACTTAACTTGCCCTTAAGATGTATTGTTTTGCAAAGTCATGAACTTAAATATATATAAATATATAATATCAATATGTGATTATGTAGACCACTGATTCCCAACCTGGGGGTCCAGACCCACACTAGGGGTCGCCAAAGCATCACGGGAGGTCGCAAGGCCTTCTTGATTTTAAGAGGTGTAAGAAAACCTTTGGAAAAAAATATACAGTATATCTCGGCATTTTATTAATTTATGTGAAGAAAACAACTAAATGTAATTGTTATTTTTAAAGTTTGGATTGTTATTTAAAAAACTCTCACGAGGATAACGGTGAAGACATGAACACAAGCTATATTCACAGAGCCTTCACTCTCTGATAAATAGCCTCATCCTGCATTAGAAAAGTACACAGTTAAAAACAACCAAAGTAATAATAGAACAATGGCCGAGTGTCAGGGAGAAGAAAACACTGAATTTGTCAGATTGAAACCTGTTAAATATGTATGATAGTTAAAAAAAATTTAAATGTACAATACAGACAGAGAATTGTATAAAAAGTAAACTCATCTCTGATGCACTGCAATATTCACAGGAAATAATCTGCTCAAAATTCATCCAAATAGCTTGTTTTACACAAACTTCCTGCAGTTATTGCTCACTACTTGGGTTAATTGTACACTTTATCAGTTGTTCTGTGCTGTTATTGTCATGCATTGAATCTAATATGAAATATTCATGTGTCACTTCATCAGGGGTCATCAGTTTACTCAATAATAGAATAGGGGCCCCTCCAGGAAAAAGGTTGGGAACCAGTGATGTAGACCATCTTTGCCTCTGCTGTCTTTGAGTTTCAGAATTGATTTTAAGATTTTGCCTACATCATTTAAGGCACTACAAAGTTAGGTTCATAGTTCAACTAAACAGTTAAAATTAGCAAAACTGACAAAACTGCATTTTTGTTCTATTAGTGATACTTTTTTTTACACACAAAAGATACTATCATATTCTATCATATTTAGGAAACTCAAAGATGGGCTTCTTTTGTACATCTTTTGTTCTTTTATATTTTGCATTTGTCTGATATTTCTTCCCTATCAAAAGTTTTCCCTGCACTTTACACATCACTCTGAATAAATCTTGTTAACCTAAATCTTGCTAGCACCAAATACAGTATCCTATATAGCTGACATTTTCACTCATATAGCAGGAAAAGCACAGATGGCGCTAATAACATTAATTAATGTTGCAATGCCAGTGATTAACAATGTTAGTTTAACTTCACATTTGTTTTAGTGCCTTGTTGGGTTGTTTGTTTGTTGTTTGCAGGAGTTTACAGCAAGGTTCTCCCATACATTATCTTTGGCACAATCAGCATCATGGCCGCTGTAGTTAGCATGTTGCTGCCAGACACCAGAAACAGCAAACTTCCTGACATCATCAGCCAAGCCAAACCCATCAGAGGGTATGTCACTGTGTGTGTGTGTTTGTGTGTGTCTGTGTGTGTTTGTGTGTCTGTGTGTCTGTGGGTCACTTTCAGAGACACACACCAGACTTAAGACCAGTGATTGGGGACAGCTTGTGCAATATTGATGTTTTGGGTCAGTGGTTAAGGGTCGGGTTAGGTTTGGGCAAGTGATGGTTATGATTAGGATAAGTCTCCAGGAAATGAATATAAGTCTATGTAAATACCCCAAAAGTGAATTCCCGTAAGTCAACCTGTGTGTGTGCGTGTGTGTGTGTTTGTGTGAGTCATGATAGAACAGAAAAAAATATCATCACTAGTCTTCTAGGAAAGCTCCAGGAAATGAATTTAAGTCTATGTAAAAAGTGACTTACCATAAGTAAACCTGTGATTACTGCATCACCTACATCTAGAGCTGTAATTGTTAGTGAGAGATTTCTTTTCTCATGCATTGCTTTATATTCTCTTTACACTTTCATGCATGAATTTAACATCTATTCTCTCCTTTTCTTCTGTCTCTGATTCTCTTTGTATCTTAAAGCTGTTGTTCTGCAAAGGAAATACCTACAACCCAGTCAGATACAACCGGAGGGCTGTAAAGAAATGAGCAAGAGCGCCCTCTGCTGAAACTGAAATCACAGCAAGAGCTGAGTGATCACAGACAAAAGCCTTTGAAACATTAATATTACATTGACATTAATATTGTTTATGAGAGACAGACACTGAGCTTCTCTGGTCTTTTCAAAACTAAGTGGTATAGAATAAGCTATATTTACATTTATGTCTACCCTAAAAAATTTATGAAAGTGTTTTATACATAGAAAGGTAAAAATCAGACTTGCTTGTATTTGTGTTCGTTTGTTAGCAGGATATATCACCTTTTTGGGGGGGGTGGAAAGTTAGGCCATGAGCCATGGAAAAGATGATAGTTTTGCTGCAGATACGGGATTTAAAAAAAACATTTCTTAATATTGTGATATTTTTTTAAAGCCGATTTTACTATTTTTTCATGCACTTTTGCTGTTACTTGAATTTTTGCCACACATGAGTGTCTATTACCATTTGTACAATTAAAGGACCATTAAAGGTGAACATTTAGTTCAGTGTTTACACATATGATATTTTAAATTGGATAAATAATGGACAGTTTCTGGATGGTAAGACTATGTGTTTAAATGTAAGATACTTAAAGATTATGTCAGTTACTAAGTACAAAATACAATCATTTTGGTAACCCATATAATCTTGTGGTTAATGACAATACTCTGGCAATTTTTCAGTTCAAGGCAAATTTTAACTAAGGCAAAACAGGTCACAACTTGACATCCAAACATGTCATTTGAATTCATCTCTATGCAGTCACTAGTCGGATGAAAGATGATGACCATTCTGTGGGTCCAGTTTGGAGAGAGAACACAAAAAATCCAGAAAGCTTATTTTATAAACCAGGGAAGCAGGGCAATATTCTTTCAGAGTGGTCACAGCAGTAGGTCCACAGCAGGATTACCAGCAGAGCAGCGCTGGCAGCTTCCACAGGGCTTCAGTCCTAAAGTCTTAAATTCACTACATGTTAACTGGTTTTGGTAATTTGATTAATTCCAAATTTGTTGGGGAATTCGCCCCACTGAAATAACAACTAAGGTGTGTCCTGCATTGTAGTCTTGTGATCCTGTTTTATAGAGGGGTCTTGTGTCATAATCTAGTCACAATGCCTTTATTATTTTGGTTTATATTGTGCTCTCATAGTGCATATTCCTAAATAAAGTTTTATGAAATTACCACAGACTGATGAGAACTTGGATGTGACAGAGTGCACTACACCATGCAGGGAGGTGGATGGATGGGTGGGGTGTCATTAGGGACCTAACAAAGAAACAAGTTCATCCATGTGTAGGTCTCCAAACTTCTACCACAGCTTGTAAAAAAATCTTCAGAAATAAACAGTATTGTTGTATTTATAGTGATTTTCAATAACCTGATCTGAGAACAGTGATGTTTAATAGTAGTAGTGTAATTACATAATCCCGTTTACATATAATAAATTACTACCGCACTGCAGTATCGCGAGATTGGCTCCACAATTGGGGTGTGCTGCTGCTGCTGGGCTCCTGCACCCGTCTCTGCCGCTCATACTGGGACCAACACACCTGCAAGCTCAAAGAAGGCGCAAGGATGAACTAACCGAGACTACAGCCCCATTAGGCTGGTGTATGTTACTTATACAACTTGGTGGAGGACGGCAGTGGAAGTGTTTGTAAAGTACAACACTATCAGACGAGGCTGAAGTCAGCTTCTGATTCGGGTTTAAGGGGAAAGTTAAAGGAAACATAAATAATGGTATTTAGCGGCTGAATCACTGTTCTCACTTATGAAAGCGTATTAGACATCGTAGCAAAAACCTTAACGCTGTTTAAACCCACTTTCAGTCTTGTGAAACCTTTAATTTGCCTATGGAGACAGAAAAAGGGGATGATTTCACAGCTTTTTTCCCCCATCCAGACCATAATAGACCAAAACCACGATGCTTATACTGGACTAGATTATTATTATTAAGATTTGACAAGTCTAAGTATAGTGTTTTTGATCTGGACCTTGTCTAATGTGGTCTGGATGGGGAAAAAGTCGTTGTACGTCGTACAAAGCGACGTAGACGCGCAATGGATTTTTAAGTGGAGATAGCATGACCGCAGTTGACTTCTGGTGCTGCTGGTGATGGCTCTCGTTTAGTTTGCTGGTAGTCCAGCAGATTCGTTTTTTATCCTTTTATTTCATTATTTTATTGCTGGGACCACGATGCTAGTACTGCAGTCAAGCCAGCCTCCACTTTGAAAAACACGGTCAAACTAGCCCCCACGTTGTTTTGCGGTACGTGTATATACCAGGCATTACGGTAAGAGTGTGTAAGAACTGATTTCTAAACAAAAGCGACGTTCAGGTGAAAGAGATTTCACAGTCAGTCATTCAGTCTGTCTGTCAGTCAGTCAGCCTCTGTCATTCAGTCTGTCTGTCAGTCAGTCAGCCTCTGTCATTCAGTCTGTCTGTCAGTCAGTCTGTCTGTCTGTCATTCAGTCTGTCTGTCTGTCAGTCAGTCTCTGTCAGTCTGTGTCAGTAAGTCAGTTAGTCTGTCATTCAGTCAGTCTGTCAGTCAGTTAGTCAGTCTGTCTGTCATTCAGTCTGTCTGTCAGTCAGTTAGTCAGTCTGTCATTCAGTCTGTCTGTCAGTGAGTCTGTCAGTCAGTCATTTAGTCAGTCAGTCTGTCATTCAGTCAGTTAGTCTGTCTGTTTGTCATTCAGTTAGTGGGTCTGTCAGTCTGTCGTCAGTAAGTCAGTCAGTCTGTCAGTTAGTCTGTCTGTCATTTAGTCAGTCTGTCAGTCAGTCAATCTGTCAGTCAGTCTGTTTGTTATTTAGTCAGTGTCATTCAGTCAGTTGGTCTGTCAGTCATTCAATCGGTCTGTCAGTCAGTTAGTCAATTTGTCAGTCAGTCTGTCTGTCTGTCATTCAGTCTGTCTGTCATTCAGTCAGTTGGTCTGTCAGTCATTCAATCAGTCAGTCAGTCTGTCTGTCATTCAGTCAGTCTGTCTGTCAGTCAGTCTGTTTGTTATTTAGTCAGTGTCATTCAGTCAGTTGGTCTGTCAGTCATTCAATCGCTCTGTCAGTCAGTCAATTTGTCAATCAGTCAGTCAATTTGTCAGTCAGTCAGTTAGTCAATTTGTCAGTCAGTCAGTCTGTCTGTCATTCAGTCAGTTGGTCTGTCAGTCATTCAATCAGTCAGTCAGTCTGTCTGTCATTCAGTCAGTCTGTCTGTCTGTCATTCAGTCTGTCTGTCATTCAGTCAGTTGGTCTGTCAGTCATTCAATCAGTCAGTCAGTCTGTCAGTCAGTCAGTCTGTCATTCAGTCAGTCAGTCAGTCTGTCATTCAGTCAGTCGGTCTGTCAGTCAGTCGGTCTGTCAGTCATTCAGTCAGTCGGTCTGTCAGTCAATTTGTCAGTCAGTCAGTCTGTCTGTCATTCAGTCAGTTGGTCTGTCAGTCATTCAATCAGTCAGTCAGTCAGTCTGTCTGTCATTCAGTCAGTCTGTCTGTCTGTCATTCAGTCTGTCTGTCATTCAGTCAGTTGGTCTGTCAGTCATTCAATCAGTCAGTCAGTCTGTCATTCAGTCAGTCAGTCAGTCTGTCATTCAGTCAGTCGGTCTGTCAGTCATTCAGTCAGTCGGTCTGTCAGTCATTCAGTCAGTCGGTCTGTCAGTCAGTCTGTCAGTCAGTCTGTCTGTCAGTAAGTCAGTTAGTCTTTAATGAATAACCCTGAATTAGGAATATATTGTGTTCTGTAGTCTATGTCTATGATTATGGAGTTATGGTGGGAAGAGGACTGCCTGTCTTCATCCCCAACATGAAGATGATACTTTAAGTTCAAATGCAGTTTTCAGTAAAACGTTAGAGGTGTGGTACACATTAGAAATGTCCATGAAATAGCCATCGTATTTTATCCAAAGAGTCTGCTTAATGCACGTCATCAGTGTGGATGTTGAAATGATGACTTCTGTTTGTGCCAACCTGCACATAAAGAAACAAGGCCAGTGTTTGATGAAGGGCACTATGGTGTTTTTGTTTTTTGTAAAAAAAATTTTTTACAGCTGGTACACAGTAGTGCAATGAGTCACAAAATCAAAAAGGACTGGTAATTTGATCAGACTTTCTATAGCTAATACAAATATATTTTAATAAAATGTGGATTGTCTCGTAACATCCCCAGACATGATCAAAGAGCACAGTGGAAAGTTAAAATCACAGACTCTGTTCTGTTCAGTTTCCAGTCTTCTTCTATCTTATTTGCACTTCGTCTGGCTTTGTAAAACCATGGGGCTGAACCAACCTAGCACTCCTACACGCACTGCAGACTGAACGCACAATCGAAGAACACTTACAATATGTGCATATAAAAACATGGAGAGGCTGCTACCTAAAACCACACGCCTGAAAACACACTCCTTGTTTCCCACATCCTCCCACAGGCGAACTGTCAAAGGCTCCATCTATGAAATTAACTCTACTGACATGTACGCCAGATCAAGTGCTAGGAAAGATACTGTATCTACAGTTTGCACTGAAAAGTCAGTCCACAAGACCTCTGTTATGTATGATAATTCATTCTTAAATCAATAACAACATAATTCCTCCAAATGTTTGAGAACATTGGTCAGTTTTCTAGTCTGAATTTTTCAGAAGTGCTCTGAGGCTTACAGCACAAATGTGTCAATCCCAGATATTACAATTACAATTAGGTATCTGTACGTGTACAGACAGATACATTTAAAATTTGTTTTTATATCTGTTATGCAAACACATTGAGAATTGTAAGAATGCGTTTATTTTACTGAACAGGATGGTTTCTGTGTGTCTGTGTTGGCAAGAGATGATTGACTTTAGGAGGTTTTTTTGAATTTGTTGACATGATTTACTACAAATTTTTGAAAAATAACGTAACAACCTGCAATGCACCCTCTGCTCACTTTGTATCTTGAGGTTGTTTCTTGGTTATTTAAAGCAGCATCCTCAGCTTGTACTGGTACCAGCTACAGATTAGCTAGACAGCTGCCTCTGAAAATATTAGAAATTCAGCCCTGGACAGTATTTGCTGTAACAAGACTGCTTTTATCTCTTGTGCAAGCTACATCGCTACTCACTGAGTAGTCTCAGTTGAAACAAATGGTAATTTCTTTGTATACACTATAATGCAAAACAACAGGACACGGATTTGCCATTGAAGTGCATCCTGTGTTGTGGCAGGATCAGGGCATTTCACTCCTCTGTTCTGTTCTATCTGTCTACTTCCTCCTTTCAGTAACATTTTAAAGGTCTGGATGTTTTTCATGGTAAGATCAACTAAAGCGTTTTCTTTATAAAGTTATGATTGTCAATAAATGGTATGTATTGTAACATGAGAACATGATGTCTTCATTTATGCCCATTTCACCAGAAGGGGGAGGTATATTAGGTGCATAGCACCAAGCACTTTGGTACAAACACTTTTGTTCCTGAACAGAAATATCGAAATATCAAACTGTATGGTGTACCGTGTTGTTGCCACCAAGTTATCTAATGCATAATACTGAAGGGAAGCAAAAGCAGGGCAGTGAACTAAAGCACTGTTTAAATACATTTGTCCTCCACTTAAATGATAGGCATAGCGATTCATCTGTTTGGCTCATGTGTGGAGTGATAATGAAATGTCTTCCCTCAAATGTCTGTCAACTTCAGGCTGACAGTAGAAGGCTGTGAGCTGTGAGAACGACACATAGTGTTGCAGTATGTGCGGTGGCTAAGTCTGAGCAATGTTGATGGGAGGGGAACTACTGCAGCAGAAAAACAGCAAAGTCTGCAGTCATTAATATGCAAATATGCAAATGAGGGGGTAATTAAGATTGGGCGTTTGTCAGTGGCTCTTTGATTGCTAATGAATTCCATTCTGCAAGAAAGGGGGAGGGGATGATGAGCTAAAAATTAGGAAAAAGAACAGGATGGTATTGTGCTTTTTCTCTTAAAAAACAAGGAAAAGAGTGAGCGAGGGAGTCCATAAAATGTAAAGGCCCTTTTGAACAAACAGAAACAAAATGATTTTTACAAAAAAAAACTGAACAACGCTGCTTTTAGACTTACAAACAAGGCGACAACTGGCACCCATCCAAAACACACATATAGAAAATGCACTACACGAGTGCGTCGAAATTCTGTTCTACCATCACCAGAAGCCTCCACACAAAAGAGGGTGAAACGGGGCTATGAGTTTGTGCCAAGACAATTAACCATGTACACCGTCACTGAGCATTCAGCACGGCAGGCTAGAGCGCCACAGGAAGGTACAACGATTTCTGCTCATTAAGAGTGATGTGGCTGACCCCTGTGGAGAGGGATGCTCAGGTATCTTGGCGGGGGTTGGTGCAGTGGCAGCATGTTGTGTGTCACAAACAGTGTTATTTTCATATTTTTGGCAAACGGGGGCCTAACCGTTCACACACGAGCACACACCGCTGTTATTGCTGTTTCAGTGGTCCCTTGACACTTGTACATCTTCCTCTCTGGCATGTGAAATGAGAATATGTATACATGAACTAAAAACAAATTAAATGTTGTGAAGAATGGGGGAAAACAGCTGCTCTTGTCATCTTACAGCCTAATGACACACATCGCTGCAGCTATATTTCACAGAGCTGAACACTGACCACAAGAATATACCCAGTCAAAAATGAAAAAAAAAAAACATGCCACTATATCATTAATTGAATCCAAGTGGCAGTATGACATTTATACTGACTACATTCGCAAATACTGGAGCAATGATTGTAAGTACATACTAATATATTTGTAATGGGGTGTTAGCAGCTGATACTGGCCCTGCTTCTGTTTGGTGTGTGACAAGCAGCGGAGTACATGAGTGTGTTTGTGTGTGTGCATGATTGTGTGAGAGTGAGGGGGCTGTATTTTTCACAGGAAACAGGAAACCAGAAGTCATAACAGGATGCCCCAGGTTTTTTATACTGTACCTGATGCGTGGGTGGCTGCATGGGGGTAACCCATTTACAAAGGTATAGAGCTTGAAGAAGAAGAGGGAGCCCAGAAAGTGTGGGTGGAGAGGAGGGTACACACTTTGGGGTTAGGAAAATGGAGTTCCACTCTAAATATAGCTTTGTGTGTGTCTTGCGCCTCACCGTACAGCCTTGATGTTGTTTTGCCTCCATGTCGTTCGTCCTACTTTTTAAAAGGCAACAAACCAAATATTGTTTGATGTTTCATGCAAAGCAGTGATATGATCACTTCCATGGCAAAACCATGCTCCATCTTTCCCCAGGTGTACTGCAGGAGCTTCACAGTGAATCTGAGACATGAGACAAGTTTTGTCATAATGAGGTTGATCTTCTCACGCTGGCTGAACAGTTGCAAACATATCTAGAGCTGAGTTGTGTTGGTGAGTATTTTACCCTTACATTGCCTTTATTCATGTACTGCATCTGTCTCTAACAATGCAATTATAAGCATGCATTGCCTGTCTCTGTGTTAGTAAAATATTCTGCGTGACAGTTTTTGTACATTTATTTGGATCTAAAAGGATAACATGATAACCGGTATTTGATCCACTTTTAATGACATACAGGTGTGTGCTTGAGTGCATGTTTGCAATGCATGTTGAGAATGTGCGTGTATATGTGCCCATGAACCACAAAGTGAATGGCTGGGTTTTCTCGTAAAGGACAGCACAGATGTTATTTAGGTTGTTTCCCCCTCACACCAGTTGAGGTTTTCTCTAGAAAGTCTCAAAACCAACGCAGACATTAACTGCAGCCTTGTTTACATAACCACCAAGGTACAGCTCATGAAAAACAGCAGGCTGGCCATTTTTGTTGAGTTAGGTGCTGTCTCATGCTATAAACTTGGAGTCTTATGGTTCAAGTTTGGATGTTGTTGGATGAAAAAAAAAATGTTTAAAGGAAGCTGCTGTATCTCTAATGTTTTTCTGCCACTTTCTTTCTCTCTTCCACACAAATGCACTGACATACGTATGTTGCACTCAACATGCCAGAGCATTTTCTAACTACAGGTGTTTTTTTTCACCCAAATCACTAGACTAAACACAACATATTTGCCAATAACGCCTTTGTAAATATGTAATTATATTTAATATTGCAACATAACTAATACTATCATGCATATAAGGCAACGTAGTGACTATAATACTATATCATTTTTAAGAATGTTTTAATAGCAAGGTCACCCCATAATCTGGTGTCTTTGGCCATGAATTTAAGAAACATGGTCAATTACAATCTATTCTAAGATAAACTTTTTTTTCTATCTTATCAGTGTTTCGCATAAGTGAAGTCAAATCTCTTATTGACACACACATAACATTTTTTTTGCCCAGGAGCTGTTTGAGGAGAAAATTATAATGCGGGTAACCCGCAGGCAAAATGAGGCTGCCCTAAAGGTTGATGTTGAAACATATTTGGACGTCCCACTTGTCAATCAAATTTTCGTCGTATCCAATTGGTCCTCCCTCCGATATTATCATTCCATCTTCTACTGGGCTAGTCTGTTGGGCTTTCCGCGGTCCTCATCCGCCTCTCGACATAGATCCCCGCGATTTGCTACTCCGATCATTTTGTTTCCCGTTTGCAGACACAAAGCAGTGACATTTTGCGGTATTTAAGAAAACCCCCTCGTCAGCACAGAAGCCGTCGAAACCTGCTTCGTTTGGTTACTTCGTTTTAGTTGAAATTGGACACCGCCGATGTTTCAGCGTCCATGTCCACCCGTACGTAGGCTGTGCGCGGCGGAGTAATACTTTATTGGAACCGACAATGTGGAGGCTGTTAAAATGTCTACTTGGAAAATGAAATTGTTACAATTTCAGCAACATTAGGGAAACGGAGTAACACAAGAGTTATGGTTCGTGTTAGAGACGTGTTTTCGGTTTCGTGACGAAGACAACAGCGAGACGAGGCGGGCGCTGGAGAGGTTCATATTGTCTTTCCTCATCTTCATCAAGCCCACAGACCGGACCACGGGGGGAAGGATCCTATCCCTAACTTTGTTTTTCTCTCTACTCCAGCCGTTCATTTCTCTGTGTTGGATGCTACAATATTCAATCCAGGTAAATGTTTGGATAAATACACGCTCATAACAAGCATGTGCATGTGAAAGAGAAGTTGTCTGTCACGTTGTAAGCGGACTAATAGTCAAGTTTTAAGCGCATCGTTCAAGTTGTATTGAGTGCCACCGCCGGGAAAAGCGGGGTCTTGGATTTTCGTCCGTTCGGCCTGAGCGAGCTTGCGGTGTTATTACGGAGTATTTGGAGCTCATGTGTGGTGGAAAAGACTTCTTTGTTCACTTCAATGGGCTCTAACGTTACAGCACATTAGCATATTACCAGACTGAGTTAGCTCCCCCTCGGGATACTGCTGTCTGTAGTACTAGTACGTAGGTTTTCATGAAACAAACTGCGTTAACGTTAGCCGAAAAACGTTAACGCAGACAGACGTTGATGATTGTTTTTAGAATATTAACGGTAACTTAACGGCTAAATTTGCTGTGTCTTCCACCTGTTCTCCAGATTTTACAGTTTCCCTGACGTAGCATGCTCACTTTAACCGTGAATATAATTAAACCATGAAATTGTGCACTTTCTAGTAAAAAGTATTACTTGGAGGTATTATTTTTTACCCCCCCCCCCCCCTCCACATTTTTCAGCAACCACCACCACAACAGTAACAAGCAGCAAGAATGCAGCTAAAGCCTTTATTTCTCCCTCCTGCACAATATAAACTCGTCTTCTACCAGTTGTGTCAAACAAAAACCGACTTGTATTTCTGTATTTGTCATGTTTTGACCACTCAGCTGAAACTTTGGTGGCCCGAGTCTTTGTGTTCATCAGTGGGGTGTCTCGACGTGAGGGGCAGGCAACAGGTTTTTAGGTCCTTTTAAACGTCCCGCAGGATTTTAACCTTTTCACATGAGCCAAGAAAACGCAGGCTGTTGATAACAGACAGACTTGTATTAAGAAGGGTGTGAGATGTTGTGTGGCTATGCCTTCCTTTAAACTTTTCTCCATAAGCGCAGGCCAAATGTGGGGGTGCTCAAGACGAGCGTATGCAACTTCCATTTGTTAGGAGGGGCTAAACACTTAATCCCCCATTTTGACCTCAGCTCAATGAGGGACAGAAATCGCTAGATTAGCTAGGGTCAAAATATTTTGGCTTGTTCTTAAGTAATAACACATTGCTCATTAGTCCGTTGTACCACTGTTTAGATTGCTTTTGAGTTTAGTGGTCGCTTCCTTTGCCTTTGTTTTTATCGTATTGTGAGGTATTTTTGTGTCTTTGTCATAGTTGACTATGACAAAAGAAGTACATCAGTACAGTTAAAGTAATGATTTACTGTAACTGTACTGTACTGATGTACTTGCAATATTGGGTATCACTGGCAAAAGTAGAATTTAAAATAATGTTTTGGATAATGCTTTTGTAATTGCCAGGAATAGCCTGACAGCAACTGAAACTAATTTGTTTTACCTGGTGGTTTCTGCTGTGTTTTTTTTTTTTTTTTTTTTTTTTTTAGACTTCAAGTGAATTCATGTCCTGTGGTGATTGTTTTACTTTTTGTTATTTTGGCTTTTGATGCATTCCCTTTCTTTACTGAACTAACTGCTTGCAGCAAAACCAAACAATGGACAAAATAACAGAAACATGTCACAGTCCAATATCCTGTACAAATTTGGAGTAGCTCATAATGATCAGCTTTTGTTGAGCCTGTCAAAGGTGGATGGTCATTTTTTAGGTCTACATTGTTGTGCTGTTGACCTTTTGTGAGCGTTGCTGCTATGCAGCCACTGCTTTCCTTTGCCAGTGCAGTTTTCCATTGTTTTGTTTGTTTGTTTTTTTACATTATATAATTATGCTTCCTTAGCACCAGCAATTCAGAGAGTGGCTACTCATAGTATTCATATTAAGTTGAATACCTACTAGCAGTATGTATCAACTTTAGTAGATGTCACCCAGGGCACAAAATTAGCACCAGCCACCAGCCAAATGCTGGTAAAATATGTAAGTAGCAGGTAGATTTACTTCACTCACCAGCCAAAAAAAAGGTAATCTATTGAGTTGCTGGTAAAATTTGAACATTCACTAGTCGTTTTGCACCTTGATGTCACCAACACAACCTGCAAGACACTTTAATTTTAGATTTGCTTGCCTGCTTTAATCAACACCTCTGACTGACACCAAACAAAATTATAACATTATGATTTCCCTCAGCTGGTATTTACTGTAGTGCTAGTTAGAGCTGCAATGATACATTGATGAGTTGATCAAAAGGAAATGAGTTGTTTCAGTGATTTTTCAAGCAAGAATGCCAAATATTCTCAGGTTTCAGTCTCTCAAATGTGAAGATTTGCTGCTTTTCTATGTCATATGTATATGAAAATAAATTGAACATCTTTTGGTTTTGGCCTGTTAAAAGACTGGGTTTGGAGAAATTGTGTTTTCACTATTTTTTTTTTTAAACATTGAATGGACTAGAAATGATTGAGAAAATAATCAGTAAATTAATTGAAAAATGAAAATAATTGTACGGGGCAGCCGTAGTGCTATTGTATTGCATTGTATTACTCTGCAAGTTTCAGTGAAAAGAGCTGTTGAGCAGGTTGTTTTTTGAGGTAGAGGAAGCAGCCGGAGCCCAGGGGCTGACTAATGGTGCAGATACACAGACTCCAGCGAGGATGCATGTAGACGCACCGGACCGCTACACACTCGACTGGTGGGTAACACGGTGTATGACGCACTGCGAGTTGGGTGGTGCTTGGTTTTGACTCATCTGTTTTCAACATGGCAGCTGGGTCACAAACTTTCTCATATTGCAGCTAAACAGTATAATAAAATACGTTTCTGAAAACATTTGAGGTGAGAATTACACAATGCAGGAACAGCATCTGGATTCATATTTGATCAGCACTGCCTAGTTTGACTCTGACTCATTTGCATAAAGTTGAGATAGAGTTGTGATTATGCAAATTCAGATACAGCAATTGGTCCATCAACTCACCGTGCTGTATCCATCGTGCACCATGCGGCCGGTTCTCCTGCTCTCCATAGAAAATGAATGGGATCCGTCGACTTGACATCCGTCAACAGACCCAGTGTGTCTGCACCTTAACAACGAGTGCAGTGTGGCCTGTGGCTGAACCATGGTCACCCATATTAGATGTGGGCTACCGGGGACACTCTTAGAAATGGCGAGATTTTTCATTACTTCAATAATCTGATGGTCTCAGGCAAGGGTGTGCTTCTTGAATAGTAATTTTCTCTTATGAGGTGGCCATCAGTTATTCAGGCTAGAAAGAAGACCTGGGCCTGCATAACACTCTAGGAAAAGTTGAGTGGTTTAGTAGGTTATGTATGTTGGCCTTTCCATCACGTGATTTTATTATCTTTTCTCACAGTCATGTTGAGTAACATTAATGATTTTGAATCATCATCATCTATTGTGTAGAGCTGGGAGATGCAAGTCTAGGTATTGTCAGGGATTGTGTTTATCATAATATTTCTTGGTCTGAAAGGGAATTTTTAATTATTTCTAATTTTTATAATTTTTGGCAATCATTCCCATTGATTATTACAACATTTTACTTACCAGCTGTATTGTTGTGATAATGGTACGAGAGAGGCAAGAAGAGGCAACAACATGAGCACAGATTTTAACAAGTATCCACTATATTATCTAAACTTCTTATTTGAAAGAAAAAGGTAAGGCACCTGTAATGTTGAGTAGCCCATTGCATTTTGTACCTGCATGCCTAAACACAGTAGGTGAAGTTTGAATCATGACTCAGTTCTGTAAAATACAATAGGTGTTTAGAGTGGGTAGTTTGGGTAGTAAAAATGACTTAGATAAAATTGTTAGTGGTTTAGATAATGTGTTAAACTGGACATGTTAAAAACCTGTCTGACTGCTTGTGTGGTTGTCACATTGATTTTGTTGCAAAGTAGTGTGTGGTGGTCTTGTTTGGTCTTTATCTCACCAGTTAAGCTGGTGAATAATATTTGGTCATAACCAACAGGAATGAAGAACAAAACAATAGAAACAAGACGCAACTTTTAACTTAAGAATAATTTTCCTTTTTTAAAGGCTGCGTAACTGTTAAGTGATGACATTTCCTGAACCTTTAGTGGGCTGTACCAGCTGAGTGAAATAAACATAAATGCCTCTACCTGGTTTGGTTATCATAATCATCATATAAGTAATGATTTTTTTTCACCTTCTATGACCCTACTTTGGTTTTGATTAGATATTTCAGAAAGCACCCATAGTCCTATCCAAAATATTGTCATATTATTGGAATTGTGGTATTTAAAATTATAGTGACATTTGATTTTGTGTTTTGTGCCTTTGCTGGTCAGAATAGTTAACCATCTTACAAATGGGCAAAATATACTCATGTTCTCCTTACCTCTGCCTGTAGCCACTTGCTGAGACTGAAAGGGCCAAGTGAACAGCAGCAGAGAATGGCTGCAGTGGGAACAGACAAGGAGCTCAGCGACTTGCTGGATTTTAGCGCGGTAAGATTTTTCTGAAGATTGCTTGATTTTTGTCGAGTTCAATCTATTCTCAGAGAATGACAACAATTTACCTTTCATAAGAAATCCTGAATGAAGTTGTCAAATAGGTTGAAATTTGAATGAATATGATGGTATCCAGGGATTGGTCAATTGGTCAGCGTTTGAAGGATTGTAGCGTGTACTTCAGACACTTTTTTTAACAAGACTATTGTCGTGTCACTTTAATTTCAGTACGAAGTAAAAGCTGGAATGCCTGGATTGCTTCATGTTCATTGTAGCTCTTGGCTAAACAGTGTAGGGCATAGAGTAGGATAGTTTGAATTATCCCCTAATCATCTTTTCAAAGTCTTACATTGACTTGCTGTGGTTTGTTTACAGTTAATTCCTTTCATTTCAGATGTTTGAGCCTCCAGTTTCAAACGGCAAGAATCGGCCGACTACTCTCGCCAGCAGTCAGTTTTCAGGTAAGACAAAAACAAACCTTTTTTATTGCCGTTTCCATGGTCCCTTTGGCTTTAGTGACTGTCTTGTAGCAATTTCTTTTCTTCTTTCTTTTATTATTTCTTAATTTCTTTGAGTTTCTTTTTCTGCCTGGAAGCTTTATTCTTGTGGACTTGATTCTCTTTTTTTTTTAAAAAACAACACACCAATAAAATGCCATTACAATGAAAAAAAGGGTTTACCTTCTTTCTCTCACCTGAAGCTACTGTTGAATTGGCTTTTATTGCTTTGTAATGCTCCGCAGTATGTGTCCTGACAGTAAAACATGGTAGTGATGGGTGTCTTGCAGTCACACTATTCCACCCTCACTTACTAGTGGTGTTTTGAATAGTAATAGAATAGTAAAAGAAAAGGAAATTGTTCTTGTTCTCCACTCTCACAAATTGCTTTACAGATCACAGATTACATGCGGATCCTCAGGAAAGATTTCCAGGTTATTTTATGTTATGCAGATCAAGCGTCATCTCCTCTACACTTCCTCATCCATGCTTTGCAGGTGTCCCTTCCCTCACCTTCTCAGCTGTTGCCATTCAATCACTAAGCACAAAGGAAGAGGGTGGGGGGTTGATGGGAACAGCCCAATTAATCTTCTCTGCTTACTCTGTGAAAAAGTGTATTCCCTCGTCCTGCAATCTCGCACCCTACTTTTCCTCTCCACATAACTCATTTTCACCTAGAGCCATTATCCATCCTCATCATCAACTCTACCAGCCCAACCCTCATAGTCAATTTTAAGACACGCATGCAGCTTACTATAAACAGACAGCCTCAGGGAGACTCAAGATCAGATTGTTTCCTTTCACTGTGGTATTTCTAGGTGCTTCTTCTGTATTGCTCTCGTGTACTATAAGTGGTAAGCTTCAGCTCTATTTCTACTGTGGCAGATCCACTTGCCCTTCATGATCTCTCTTCTGTCACCCTCGTATCTCTAAAAGTGTAGTCAGTCTTTCGGCTGGCAATAGAAATGAAACAGGATATTGAAGCTAAGATGAAAGACAAAGCAAGCGGTGGCTGGGCGGGGTATAGGGGGCTCTATTTCTTCTATTCACTTGAGGGCCACTTACATTTTCTTTTGTGACGGCAAGGTGCATGCTTACAAAAGAGACACATAGATGTTATCAATCCAATGGCTGCTCATGGTATTGTCCCTAGACTTTAAAATTGTGCTCCACCCAAAATCTGTCCTTTGAGTATCACATACTCAACCTCTGTAGAGTTGAAAGTTGGTGGTAGAAATGTTGCATGTAGCTTCCTCACAAAGAACAAACACTGTGGTCAGCTTGAATTCATGTCATTTGGATTCCTGCAGTGACTGTTTTCACAGCAGGAAAAAAAAGTTCACATCGTCCTTAGAACAACACTCCTGCATCATAAAACACTTCTCGGATGTCCACCTGGACTCTCAGTATTTAGCCATACTTTGGGGAAATGATGATTATTTGGTACATACTGAGCATATAGATGTGTGAAGAAGTGAATTAGGATATTATTATCAGAATCCATTCTAACTGACAGGATTTCAAGTTCACCTTAGTGGAAATCAGAGGGTTATTGTAATGGTAGTGTAATATTTTGGGTGTAGTATCACTTTAAAGGAATAGATCAACATTTTAGGAAATACACTTATTTGAGTTGTTTTTGAGATTTAAATGAAAAGCTCGATGCCACTCTCATGTCTGCGTTAAGCAAGAACCAGTAGACAATTAGCTTAGCTTATCATGAAGACTAAGGGCAGGGAAAACAGCTAGTCTAGCTCTCTCAAAGTTAAAAAATATACCAACCAACACCTCTAAAATTCTTTAAATAACAAGTTTTATCTTGCTATTTTAATCTGTCAACAATCAGAAATGTAAAAACTACTATTTCTTGGTGAGCCACAGCCAGGCACAATGACTTCCTGGAATCTGGTCTTCACGCAGTTAGGTTGTGGTACAATTGTGCTTGTACAGAGACATACTAAAACCATATACTCACGAACTGTATCTTGAAAGTTGTGTTGTAAGCAGAGACGCTGCCACGAAGTACTGGGCGGATGGATACACTTTTGTTCATCATGAAATAGTTAAATGATGTAGCAGCCATTAGTTGTACCATTTATAATTATATTAAATTAATCATCAACTATCTTGATAATCGATTAATCGTTTTGAGACATTTTTGAGATCTTCTCAAATGTGAATATTTTCTGGTTTCTTTAGTCTTCAATGACAGTAAACTCGTTATCTTTGTTGTGGATTGTTGGTCGGGACAAAACAAGACATTTGAGGACGTCACCTTGGTCTTTGGGAAACAGCGACATTTTTCGACATTTTATAGACCAAACAATCAAGAATCAAGAAAATAATCGACAGATTAATCGATAATGAAAATAATCATTAGTTGCAGCCCTAAAAGTATGTAACCCTCCCTAAAATAACAAATTGTCATTTTAACATGTCTTTTTGTGTTCGGATCTTCTCATTTCACTCTCAGAAAGAAAAGAAAAAAAGAGTATTTCAGAAAGAAAGGTCAGAGCAGTACTGCTGGATACAGGTGAAATGATTTCAGAGGAAAACTGCATCTTAGTGTACAATTCATGTCTGTCTATTTGTAGTTAAGCTGGTAGTTTGTCTCTTTATTCAAAGTTGTGCTATATCATATTAGTATCAAAGACCCTGACTTGGTCAAACTGTATTCCTACTTTTTGTGGAGCAGCTGCCACGTGTTTTCTTTAGAGTCAGTAAGATGCCTTTTTTTCCCCAGTATGGTTAAGGTTTGGGGTATGTGGAGGTTTAACATGTGTGGCTATGGGAACCTCCCTCTTAGAGCCTTCAGTGAGGATTATATCTCTGCTCTGGTCTCATGTGCTTGGTAAATTTTGTCAGATCCTTTTGACTAGTCAGTTAAAGTAATTTTCTGTGCACTTTCATTTTTTGGTCACTGGAAACCGAGAATCCTGAAATGTATTTTTAAACATTGGTATGGGCTGAAATGCAGAAGGGGAGGTGATCCAAATTTGCATGAAATGTTCCATTTTTCAAACACAGATGTGTGAGTGAAACAGAGACTTAAGGATGTTAAAGTCACAAGTAAATTTGCTGTTTATATTTGGAATTTCTGACACATTAAAGTGTATATAATTTCACACAGTGTCAGAACAAAGGCGTGCAAATGTAAGATAAACTGTATATGTTAGTGGGTTAGGGCACACTGTGCTGTGTTTGAGAAGTCTCCGGTGACTCACAGGTTAAAACAGCCAAGCCTGTGTTATTGTACATTGTTCAGTATTTCATTAACAGTGTTCACTCTCTTGAGATTTGATCTGACATCATGCTTTGTGTCTGTGTGACTCACTTTGCCAAGGGAAGGAAGAAGGTGTGTAGACAGAACGACACAGTCAGTTATAGGTGCCGGGAGCTGTATTCCTGTAAAAACGAAGACATGTCTGCAAGTTGGGTCAATGTATGTGCTGGAGTTTTGTCCATGAAGCCTATGACTCAGGCTGGCTGTCTGTTTCCAGTATCTCTTCCTGTGTAATTATAGGCTAGCCATGCTTAAAGGGGCGTTTGCAAGCTGGGAAAAGTGCATTGGGGTAGAGAATTCGTCTGATGTTACTCACCCTTTTCTCCGATTCTCTTTTTCCATCCTGGTAGTCTGTCTGAGTAATGAACTACTCATGTTTATCTCATGGTTTTGGCACTATGACCCTAATAAAAAAAATCTTTCTGTAGAAATAACACAGAATTATATGTATGTAATTTTGTCATTTGAAATGACAGGATTAATTGTATTTGAAAGTGTGATTTTGATCTATACCTTCATGAAATGTCATTCTAACCTGAAGATGAGATCTACTACATTTGAATCTGCAGTGTGATATGTTGTATCAAACCAGGTCAAAGGCACATATTAAAAAAACAAATGGTGTGTGTGTGTGTGTGTGTGTGTGTGTGTGTGTGTGTGTGTGTGTGTGTGTGTACACAATGTGTGAATGACACTGAAGAGGTGAAAGAAGGAAATTATTCACGATCAAGTAGACCCTGCTGAAGATTGTAATAGTAAGGAAGAGGAAATTCAATCACACTTCTGACAAACATGTGCTCATACTGTTAAGATTCTTTGCAAGCAATGTTTTGCCATAGTTGCAGCATTGGAGATTATTGGCACATTTTTATCCAACCATTTCAGGTGGTTTTATCCAACCACCTGAAATGACACATTTTTAAAATACACTACGATGAAGCTAGCATTAAATCTCTGCTGCCTGATCATCAAACTTCTTTTTCCAGTACATAACTATAGGCAACATCTCTCATAAGCACAAGGGAATTACAGAGGCAGTCACCTGAACAGCAAATGTATAGCCAAGGAGAGCTATGGAAACTTACAGTATATGAATCTGGTGCCTAGAGACGACTTCCCGAAGGATCACACAGATGAGGCGCTAGCATAGGAACATATAGCAATTTTAGAGGAAAAAATCAGGCAAGCATATATTTTTGAGGTGCAGCATGTTGTTAAAATACACAGCAACCTGAATAATTAAACCATGTCATTTTGACATATTGGGTGAATATGTTGCAAACCTGTTTCAGTCTAGCTACTATCTGCTCAACTGAAAGTGTCCTCTCCTCCACTCACTGAATGCACCTGAGCAGCAGCTGATGCCTGTCCAACAGTTGTTTGGTTTGTCTGTGGATATTTTTGTGAAAGTCACCGAAGCTGTCTTAAACCTACTGACGTAGTTGTTAAGTGGTTTCAGAGATGTCCCATTGAAATTAGAGCATATGTACCTTTCAGCAGCTACCAAAAAAATATGTCAAAGAGATCCAGTGGAACTCAAAATGTTGAAATACAGTCACCAGACATCTAAAACTCAAATCTGTCAACCAAATTGAGCCTAGTTTTAATAGATGTCTAAACGTCTTTTAACCTGGAAATCACCACAACCACACTTACAAAACTGTGCTGTTATCACGTGCTCCAGCAGTGGCAAACCAAGTACTTCTGTACACTCATAAAATATACTGAGGGGCCAGAAAAATAGATACTCCTATGTCATCTTTAATTGGACTTAATTAGTGTTGTCAGGATTCACAGCAACAATTCTGAAAACCAGCAGAAATTTCCAATAAATTGAAGAGTCTTTTCAGTTTTTACCTTCATCTGCTTATCATCCGATCACCTAATTAGAAAGAATATATGTATTAATTTACATTCATTTAAATTATTCTTAAACGCCTGTTAGTCTGTCATTTGTCCACTCTCCCATGTAGCTTAAACATTTGTTCCATAAAATTATTCTTTCTGGTTTGAATTTACACAAATCCTCTCATTATTTCCTTCACACCACCCACTTATTTCATGAATAACACCTGTTAACCCCATATCACCAGCCTGGAGAAAGGTATTCTTATACAAGAAGGTTTATAGAGCTAGTTGCTATAATGTACCCTTCTGTTGTGGAATAGATGGTGACAGTTCACACATCTTTTTCTGCTGTCTTACAATCCTCAGTCCTCCTAAAGAGGAGAAAAATACCACATGTTCGTGTCTCACTAATTAGCTTTAAATATTTTTTTCAGACAGTTCTGATACACTACATGGTTCTGATTACATGGTAATAATAATGAAACTTGGCCACTTTATTACAGTTGCCCCAAAAATAAAAGTTCTCTTTTCTGTGAAATTAAATTTTGATACTACAACTCGTTTATTTCAATTTAGTACTTATTGGACCAGTGTGTAGGATTTTATGGCATCTAAAGGTGAGGTTGCAGATTGCAACCAACTGAATACCCCTCACTCTCACCGCTCCCTTTCAAGTGTGTAGGAGAACCTACGTTGGCTGCGAAACTTGCAAAAAATGCGAAAGGCCCTCTCTAGAGCCAGTGTTTGGTTTGTCCATTATGGGCTACTGTAGAAACATGGCGGCCTCCATGGAAGTGGACCTGCTCCCTATGTAGATATAAATGGCTCATTCTAAGCTAACGAAAACACAACAATTATACACTAATGAAATCATATTTAGGAATGTTATATTCCATTTCTGTCAATAGGTTCCCCTAAATCTTACACAGTGGTCCTTTAATAGATGAGTTTGCAGATTAGATTGCAGTTTATAATGAGCTTTTTCTCTCTGGTCAGTTTTCTTTGGCTAAAAAGCTACTCGTAATCCACATCCCAACATTGAATTGGAACATTTTTCTTGTCTCGAGCTTGGGTTCTGACGACCTACAACGGAAATGAATGGTTCATGCTTTTTCTTTATCGTCTTTGATTGACGTGGAGAGTGACAGTCAGCCATAGAGAAGGGACAAGACATTGTCTCCTTCATCTCTTATTCTGCTGGTGTCGTGTGTATAGATCACAGTTGTCACGGCAATCTAGCAGCTCTCAGCGCTGTGGACCCATCATTCTGTTCTACTGCTGATCCTGTCATGATTCTAGCCCGCCTCTACCCCCCTCCCTTCTCCCCTCTCCGCTTTTTAATTAGACAACAAAACAAAAATATGAATATTCATTGAGCTTAGCTTCATTAATATGCACAATTATGCAAATCAGTACGCAATTAAGCTTCAGCTTTCCCCCAGAGATGCTGTGTTGCAGTACTAGAGGAGATTGAGAGAAAGGGGACGGGCAGGAATTTCTGCTTCACCAATCTTTAAAATCACTCCTTTCAAACACATTCACCTCTCTGAAAGCTGGAGTGCTCCGGCCAGAGATAACATGTGTCAGCTATGTAAGATTGAGACTTTGCGTCTGTGTTAAAGCAAAGGTGTAGGCCAAATGTGAGAAAATAGATGGGCTATGAATGACTGTTGCCATGGGAAAATGTAAAGGAGCAGAGTGGGAGAATGAAGAATGTCGAGGATGATTCTGGGAGCCTCATACTGGGTGTTAATTATTCAAACTTCCTACAGCTCATATCCACGCTATGTGACAGCGCTGTCACTATGCTGTCTGTGTGAGCTGTGAAGTGAAGCTCTTCAATGGAGGTTACTTTCAGCCGCCTGAACAACCTGCATCAAAGCAGGTCAACTTCATCATTCTCAGAAGTTAGACTTAGTTTTGCAAAGCAAAGACTTGAATCCCTGTTAAAAGTGTGTCTGTAATTTAGTGGTTAACAGGCCTAACCCAGTTCTTTGTCTTCCAGGTATAGATGAAAGGAGTGGGTCCAGTCCCTGGGGGCCAGGAGAACAGAACAGTCCATCTTTCAGCCAGGGAAGGGTATGGCTAATCTTCACTTATTACATAGAAGCTGGACATGTAGATGTCATGCTGTTGGGCTTTAGTACCTCGCTGAAACACTGCCTAGGTTTGGTAGGAAACACACCTAATGTATGAGATGGGATGATGAGGTGTTCAACACTATTTATACAGCAGTCTACAGGCCATATTAAGTTTTCACCATTCATACATGGCCTGGTTCCACGCCTGCAGTTTCAACACTAGGCTCAGATTGTAGTGTTTTAATAGCTTTTTGTTTGTTAAAAATCAAGTTGCATCACACACATGAGGAGACATTTTTCTACTCACTAAACTCACTCTTAAAGATAAAAAATGCATCACACAATATTATTAAGATTGTCTTTGCAGAGGGAGCTACACACCAGGTAGGATAACCTGTGTTGATCCATTCACATGAACACATATCACTGTTGTCTTTTTTTTTTTTCTTGTATAGTTGCTTTTGTGCAAAAAAAGTGGAATTGACCATGGGTTTTAGATAGTTATTTTCATATCTCTAAAGCTGCTGTCTTCCCTCCAGGGTTATGGAGAAGAAGATATTTACAGTGAGCAAGACGGCATTGCCTCTGCCCCCACATTTGGATCAGGGATTGTTGGTAAGCTTGTTGAAGTATTGACACAATAACTTTCACATAGTCTTCATTTGAAAACAGAGAATCAGGCGAATTTTGACCGAGTAATGTTCACTTAAATGGAGAACATGGTTGTTGAAATACACAAGTTTATGTCAATGGATGACTGAATTAAAACAATGAATGATTGTTTGTTTGAGAGAGCAGGTTATACACTAATGCACCACTTTAGGACAAACCATATTCCTGCTTAGGTAGCGATGGATGAAGAGAGCAGGGTAATCAGGGACGTTGTGGAGGAGGGGTTTGTTTGTGTGCTGCAGTTTGTGTGTTCAGTGTGGGGGGGGGGGGGGGGGGGGGGAGGTGTAAAGGGCACCCATGCACAAACAAGGCTCTCCCCCGGGATTACGGTGGCCTATAGCTCCCCTCTGTTTAACTGTCAGGGGAGGGGAGAGAGGTTGGGCACAATTGCCCCTCAACCATTTAGAATGGGCCAATTTGTTGTTGTTTTTGCTGTCCAGAGCCATAAATAGAACACATCATATACACTCACACAACAGATGGGAGGCACCCAAATGGAGAGAGGGGAATGGCCAGATTGTGATTTTATATTGACATTAAAGCCCAATTTTCACGATCATGGCCTGATTTTATATTCCTTTCTCCTAACAGGGAAGGCTGAGCGAGGACCATACTCCTCATTTGCAGCACAGGTAAATCACCTAGAAAGGCATAAACCCTTCTCTCCTCATGCTCTTTTTGAGAATTGTGTCCCTCCATAATCTCACTTTGAATTTACCTCCTTAATTGCATCCTTTTGCATTACTTAGCTTGTATTTTCTTTTACACCATCTATAGCCGGGCTTTATGCCCAGTGACATACCCATGCCCAGTCCCAATGCCCTTTCCCCGTCTGGCCTGAAGTCCAACTCCCAGTTTTATTCCTCCTATGAGGGGAGCAACCCTCGCAGACGACCCTCCCAGGACCCTATTGGTAAGATTTTAAGGTGACTGTTTCGAGTACACTACTTAACAGTGTCATAAGATTATCTGTTGTCACAGATTTAGTTGTCTTTCTGATGTATATTTAAGTCAGTGTGTATTATCACTTCTCCTGCTGAGGTTTGTAAGTATCTCACTTCTGCTTAGTTAAAGAAAGTGAAATCACTGCGAGATCTCAGTTTGAAAAGTCACTGAATAACATCAAATTAGAATACCTTTTGATCAGGCATTAATGAGTAGTCACAAGACAGATGGATAGATTGCTTCAGAAGGAAGGGGGGTGCATAAATGAATTCCTTTATTGATGATTGTATAGTCAGAGCTGCAAAAAGTTAAGACCCTGGTGTGTTTTTAATCTATTTCACTCTTTCTGTGTCTCTCTGTTTCCCTCCCATCAGAATCACAGCCAAAAAAGATCAGGAAGGTGCCCCAAGGCCTGCCCTCCTCAGTGAGTACTCACATCCAGAAATGCTGCAGCCCTGAACTATATCTCAGCCCTTGCAGTCAGTCCATGGGAGCCCATGTTTTCAGATTACGCCCCTTTTCACATTCCATTTGGTATCTCAAGCCTCTCCTTGGCTTGCAAAGCAGTGGAATAGCTGCAATACAGGACATCCAGCTCCTACAGCTGTGTATCTGCACCACCGATGTTTAAAAAAAGAGGGGGGGGGGGGCATTCATTCACCCTGTCTCATTTGCAGCATGTATTTATAGTGTGTTGTATTTGTCGGCCCTTTACTTTATGGCCACATTTCTTCCACTCTGCCAAGTATTCTCGTTAGATCACTGAAGGGAATTCATACTGGGGTTTGATGGTTCTTACTCCACCTCATTTTTTCCCTCCCACTCTCGCTCTCTGGGCACCCTATTTCCTCCTCTTCTCTGTTTCTTCCCCCCTCCCCCCCCCTCCTCCTCCTCTCTAACCCCATATCCCCTCCCGCCGCCTTCCTCTCCTCCCCCCGCCACCACGAACAACAGCCCTCCCCTTTCTCTCTCCCTCCCCCATCCCTCTATCCCAGCTGCCAGTGGAGTTGGCTGCCATCCAGGATTCGGCAGATGGTTCAGTAATTAGGAGTGCATCTCTCCGTTCCCTCTTCTCCTCTCCCCTCTTTTTCCTCTCCTTTTTCTCTCAGTTTAATCAAATTACAGAAGAAAACTTAAGTCCATTTGGATTTGAGTTTTTCAGGCACAGTTTGATACTTGATTTTCTTCTAGAATAGTCTTGATTGAGAAGGATGTGGCAGCTCAGAGCATTGGTTCCTTTATGACCATTATAACGTGCACCATATCCAACTGCATCTCCCACTCTGTGGTCACATTTCACTGTGTTTAAAGAGTGTGAGTTATGTATCTGTAAACCATTCTCAGCATGTTTCTGTTTAACAGGATAATATGTAAAAGCCTTTCTGAGATGGTAGGCAAAGCCTAGTAAAATGACTGACACTGCACATTCAATACATAATGCTCAGTGCTCCAGTTTGCAGAAATGTTGCAACAAACAGTTTATTGAATTAAGTAGTAAAACCAGATAGTAAAAATAGATTCTTAGGAAGGAACACATACTTTAAGATCTGTGTTTAATCAAGCATTGAATGCAGTTGGCTTATATTTTGAGTTTTCTCAACAATAAAAACTTAGTGAGTTCCAGGAAGTATTTTGAAAGAAAAATTGATTTGTGGTCATCTGCCTAGTTTAGCACAGAGAACCTTATGAGTAAAAAGGAAATATATAGGTGCTACATGTCATTCATGCGACAAGTTAGATACACTATTTAGCTACTTTACAATGATATAATGATTTGTTTGTTTGTTTGGTGAAGTTTTCAAGCACTGAGCTGAAAAGTTTCATTTTTTTCTGTTCATCTTGTATAGGTTTATGCATCAGCCTCAGGAGAGGATTTTAACAGGGACAATGCTGGCTACCCAGCTTCTAAGGCAGGAAACGTCTACCCACCACCATTCTACATGCAAGGTCAGTCATAACAAGAGTTGGCCTCAAAACTTCCATTTGTTCATTGTGTTGGGTTGAAAATTTCTGTCACTGGAAATGTTTTCTTATGGCTCAATGTATCGCACGTCTACATAGATGATAATGCCCTGTAATGTTCTTTTACTGCCAGTATGGTTTTGAAATTAGTTCCCCATAATATCCTTCTGGAAGTCAGGATGGACCTGGTGTAGTTAGTGAACACCCTGTGGTGCTTTGGTGCTGAATGGTGCATCACGGTTGAATGAAGTCATCACAGTAATGTGACATGTCTCATATGTGGCCTTCATTGTCTTTTCATCTCCTGTGGCTGGTTATCCCTCACCCTTCTTGCTCCCCCCTCCTCCACTGGATGCTCCCTGACAGAAGGCCTCCACCCGCCCTCCGATCCGTGGGGCTCTGCCAGGTCGATGGTTCAGCCTGGTTATTCTGCCATGCCGGGCAACACCCCCCATCTGAGCCAGCATGGTCCCTTCACTGCCATCAACCCGCAAGACAGACTGGTGAGCTCTGCCTTCACACTTTGGACTTGTCTTCTATGAGTTCTTTGACACTTTTTGACTAATGCATCTTTGAGGGCGTCTGTCTGGTTGTGCATTTAAATCGTTGGGTGTCTTTGCTTCCAAGAAACGGCAGCCACTGCCCCTCTCTCCCCAAAATTACCCCCTGCATGGCAGCGAGGTGAACGGGGCTCATCCCGCTGGCTTCCACTCTGGCTCAAGCAGCTTCGGAGTCCCTAGCCACACACCCCCTATTGCTGGCACTGACACCATTATGGGTAAACCCTTTTGAAATGTGTGCTTTTCTTTGTGAAAAGTGCTCTTGCAGTACCTTCACATAGCAGAATTGTCACTGAGCACAGTTTTTGATTGAAATGCCTTTTCTCTCTCCTCCTCGTCAAAGCCAATCGGGGAGCAGTACCTGGAAGTTCAGGTGATGAGATTGGCAAAGCCCTGGCATCTGTAAGTTGTACTAAAATGGATAATTAACAGAAATTATTCTTAAAATTCTCTCATACAAGACTGTAAATGTTTTACATTACAAAGATTCTGCAGTGCAATAAATGTAAGGACATAGGTTGCATTTCATCAAATTGAAAACAGAAACCTCTGTGTACAGATCTATCCTTCAGACCCAAACAGTAACGGCTACTCTCCGTCCGCATCTACCCCCTCTGGCTCTCCTCAGGCTGTATCAGGTGAGTGAAACACTCTAGCCATTTTTTCCTGAGGCCTCAAGGTCAGTTAGCTGTTTTGTTTGTTCAACATTGGCCATTTCCTGTTGTGTAAGGCGATGATAAAAATCTTAAAAAATGTATTGTTTTCAATCTGACATGGTTCATAGGGACAGCATTATAGTAAATAAGAATTTAGGACCACTCCTGTTAAATCTGATTAGTTCAAGAAATTTAAACAACCCTGATTTTTTTTTTTTTTTTTTTTTTTTTTTTTCACCCATGTCAGTGAGTTCAGCCTGACCTCTTTTTTGTGCTGGCACTTTACCAGCATAGTGTAGAGAAAGGTTTGGCATGCAAGACAACCTTGGTATTTAGGTAATCTAATTTAGCAATCATTTTGTTGTAAGAAATATCTCTCCTTATTGCTGCAATCAGTACAAAGTTTTTGGGGATAATGGCACGGAAAATGATAATCTGTAAGTAGAGCTGCAACGATTCGTCAATTAATCGATTAGTTGCCAACTGTTAAATTAATCGGCTACTATTTTGATAAAATAATTATTGTGAATCATATTATAAGAAGAAAATTTCCAAATTCTCTGATTCCTGCTTCTCAAATGCAAATATTTTCTGGTTTCTTTTTCTTCTGTGACAGTAAACTAGACATTTGAGGATGTCACCGGGGGCTTTGGGAAACAGTGATCTACATTTTTCACCATTTTCTGACATTTTATGGACAAAACAACTAATCAATTAATAAAGAAAATAATCAACAGATTAATCGATAATGCAAATAATCGTTAGCTGCAGCCCTATTTGTTAGTGTAATTCAGGGTATGAGTACCCCGTTCACAGCTTAACCTTCATGTGATCTTTCAGACACACACACCATCCAAATATAACTTATGAGAGAGGAAGGGAAAATACAGTGAAAAAAAGAAGAAAAAAAGGCGGGGTCACTTCCCTATTTGTCTTTACTTACTACATCAAATACTACTGCTGGCACAAGATGAGAAAAAAAAGATGATAATGAAAAATATGAAATAAGGAAATACCTTACTTTGACAATGTGCATTTGATTGTTACCTTTGACAAAGTATGGGATACAAATTTATATTTTATAGTTACAGTATCTACACTTTAACATTTATTTCATATCCCCATCACATTTTAAAAATGTACAATCAAAAACACAATTTCATTGTGTTGTTCATGGTCCTAATGGTTAACACATTCATGTGAGCATAATGTTTAGAAACAATAATGGTTGCCATAAAACGGCAAAACATGGGCAGTCTTTGATTGAGCATATATTATATATAGCATTTGACCAAAATGAGTCACAAAATACTACAGTGTGAGACAGTGAAGGTGGACCATTATTCACCTGGAAGGCACAAGCTCAAGCCCTAGTTGCATTAATCATCTACACTGTAATGTTGGTAAGCACAACATGAAAAGCTGACCATTTCTAGGAGTGCATCTCTCCAACTGAGCCAGTACTCGGGTCTCCCTGTGAACTGAGGGGCAAGTCCATTTGGATAAATGAGTATCAACAAAAATCCACTGCTGAGTGTGGGGCATTACTTTTAGATACATTTATATAATATAATCTCGGGCAAATGTATCTGAATAAACCATGTGGTCTTTTTCCAGGCTCTGCGTCCCAGTGGACTCGGTCCTCTGGCCAGGCCACACCTTCACCTAACTTTCAAGGTGGAATTCAATCCATGGTGAGTCAGTCAACATGAGTTATTTCTTTTTTGTGTGAGAGATGCTCAAAAAAAATTTCAGGCATATTGTACAAGTAAATTATGTAGGTTACAATCGCTCTTGCCTCATATTCTCCTTTCACACTGTTGTTGTTCCTCCACCTCTGCAGTCTAATAAACTGGAGGATCGTCTGGACGAAGCCATCAATGTTCTTCAGCGTCACGCCAGTGGACAAGGAGGGCCAGGACTGGCTGAAATGCACAGTCTGCTCTCGTCTGGTTTAGGGTTACCTCCAGCCTTCAGCAGTGCAGCACTTGGGCTCGCCAGTCGTCTGCCTGGACTGGTGAGATTTATGACTAGTAACGTTGAAAAGATACCCACCAAATGAAGTATATATCACAGGTTTTTGCTCATTTACCAACATTACAAACATTTAGCAAGGTAATTGAAACTCTGTTAAATTGTTTTTAAGTTCTCCAGTCACCATGAGGACTCTGTTGGTCTGCCCTCTAGTGGAGGACTTTTGCATGGTCACCACGGCTCCACATCTGTCCAGCCAGGCTCTCAGCCTGAAGGTTTTACCAGTGAGACTTTCTGTCCTTACTCCTCTTTATTTTTCATGTCATAAAGAGACAATTAAGTAATATTTTTGGCTCTGTTCTTGTCTAATTTAACATCAGTACTCAGTACCTTTTTTGTTTTTGAACTCCCTGTGCAGGCCTGCCTGGCAGCCTAAATCGGTCCAGTGGCAATGATATCAAACGAGAGGAAAAGGAGGAGGATGAAAACTGCTCTATTACTGACAAGTCAGAGGACGAGAACAAAGACACGAATGCCCACCTTCGATCAAGGTGTCTAAAACCATTTGTTTAACTTATCTTTTATTCTCATTTATCAATGTCTGAGATTTCATAACATGTAATCCAGCAGTAGTTCAAGTATTGTCAGTATAGTATTTTTAAAAATGTCTAGATGTTATTTTGTATAGTCATTCATTGCACTGATCAAACTATACATACAGTCAAGTTACCTCATTTATGCTGCCCCGTACTTGATGGTACAAAAATGCTGTTGTGCCTTCATAACTATAATATAATATATGTTATTTCTGACATAGTAGGAGAGACTTAGAATACAACCTTTTTCTTGTAATATCTTCCACATATCATCGCATTAAGCTGAGTAAGAACACATTCAATCATTTGAGACACACACCTTTATTGTCTGAGAGGAAATGTCATTGGCTTCATTGAACAAAAACCCCAAACGGTCACATTACCGTAGATCGCAGAGAGACCAAATTGAGCAGTACTGGAAGAGTAGCATAAGTTGTTTCAGTTTAAGTTTATTTTCTTTACATGCCAAGATTTAAACTGAACCAGCAGATGGAAATACTTTGCAGTCAGATTCTCCCCCAGTTGAGCTTCACTTCTTATCATGTGTTTGAAAAGCCCAAGTAAAAGTTTTTAAACACATACAGTAAATCTCACTACCTCTCACCTAGTAACTTATACTTGCATATTAGAAAAGCTTAGTTCAAGTTAAATGGCAAAGTTAAATCCCAGTGCATTATTCTAATGTCTAAAATCTACCTCAAATGAATTGTTAAAAGATGAATTAGCTGATAAACAGGATACCTCAATAGTTGGAGTGTAGCATTATCTCTTAAAAGTGGAAATGGAGGATTAAAGATGATTCTGTAAAACCATCTTATCCCATTTAAACCTTTTATGCAGTAGAATCCACACTGAAGACAAGTCATCATTTAGCAAAAGGATTCTTTTATAGAGTTTATAAAGGATGTCAGCTTAAAAAAAAAGTGTCTTTTATAAAGCTGACATCCTTACAGATATAACAAGGTAATGAACCAACTATGCCCTAATCTTGTAAGTAAAAGTACTCAGTCAAAGGTTGAGAGGAAATCTTGTTTATGAGATGAATTAAAGTTTGAAGTTTTAACAAAATCAAGGAGAAATGGGATGATACTCTTCCCTTTTTAGGAGCTTAACTTAATCTGCGTTTCAACCTCAGGAATTTAGTTGAGTTTTGGTTTGAGGGCTGTGCTGTAGTTCAGAAATTGCATTTCAAATGAAGCTGTTAGTTTTTAGTCCTTTATTAGTTTCATTTGCAGCATTTTCATTGTTCTTCAGATGTGGGATAAACACTAACATTAATGTTCAAAAGGGCTCCATTGTTCCTGGTACTATTTGGTCAAAAAGAGACAATTTGCTAATAATTCATGTCATTAAGTTACTCTGGAGTTTAATGAGGTGTTGATGGAATTAGGAAAGTTTATTGCACACCATAATTGGGACATATGTAAATCAAAATGAACTGTACCCATACTGTTGTTTCCATTCCCCCTCATCTGCCATTGGCTCTTCACTAGTCTGGATGATAACGATGACAATGAAGATCTGCCAGTGGAGATTAAGGCTGGGCGGGAGAAAGTGCGGAGGTTGGCAAACAACGCCCGCGAACGGCTCCGTGTGCGGGACATCAACGAGGCTTTTAAGGAGCTGGGCCGCATGTGTCAGCTCCATCTGAGCTATGAGAAACCGCAGACCAAATTGAACGTACTGCAACAGGCCGTTAACGTTATACTCAACCTGGAGCAGCAAGTTCGAGGTCAGTGGGTGTCCAGGGAGGAAGGAAATGGAGGGAAAGGTCCTCTTTACAAAATAAAACTCCCACATGGCTTCACTTCCTCAGATCCTGACATGTCCTGCTATTCATCTTGATTCGCTAAATCCTTTTAGATGTGAAGAATAATCTTGTTACTCCACTTATGCTGCTTAACAAATGATCCCAGTTTAATGCCAGTTAATTTAAGCATTTTGCATTTTGAAGTCCACTCTAGAAAAGTGAGGACAAGCGATAAGGAAATGAAGCTGTGTGGCTGTTTTTAAGACATGCCCATTCTCCGGTTCATCTTATAAGGTTTTCGTCCTCTGGTAACACATACTGGACTGCAAATTGTTCTGATGCAGCATGTGTTGCCTTGTCTTACAGTTGCCTCTCTGTTTCCACTGTGAAAATGCTTACATGTCTCTCCGCCTCACCCTTTGACTGGATTAACACGTCTTTTTGTGTATTTATTTGCTTTCTCCACTGTTGCCTCATTATGCTTTACTTTAACTGTGGAGTCATTTTAAGTTATTTTAGCTTTATAGACTTGAAATTACCTTTATGATTTTCTTTCAGCTCCTCTCTCTGAGCAGGCTGTCTGTTGTCATGTGTATTAACCCTGCTTCAGCTTTGTTGCAGTGTCTGTGCTGCATGTCCTTAACCCATTACTTTTCCCGCTCTGTTTTCAAGGCAAACATTTCCATTTTTCCATTCACTCCCCCGTCCTCTTCTCATTTTCCTTTTCACAGATGGCAACAGTGACCTACTCTTCCTCATATTCAGATAAATACATCTACTGCTGATGTATTTAACATGACGCCCTCAGTCTCTGCCCTTGGCTTTACCTCTGTGGCCTTTTCTATGTGCTGTACTCGGCAGAGGGTGTCGCTTCCTCTCTCCCTTTCTCTCTCCCTCCTCATAACTTCTCTCATTCTGCTGGACAGTCACCATATCCCCTCGACTTCCATCCTGGACCCCAATGACCCCAAAAAAAAAAATGTGGTTGGTTAGACTTAAGGACAGATTAATAAGACCTGGTCGCTCAGGTTGTATCTTGATTCAGTTTTGGCTTGAAATCCGCGTTGAGCTTGATCAGCTGGCAACATTTCAAGTTTGATTGATTGAAATGTCTGCTAGAATTTATTCCTTTTAAAGGCTTCCTATTCATTATCTACATGCTATAGATTCAAGAAAGACATATACACCCGTCCATTTACTCTCCTGCAGCACAGCCCCACTCCACTGGGATCTTCCTTCAGCAATTCCACAGATCTTCTGGGTTAAGAGCTTTAAGTTGGCATCATGCTATTTAAATATGTGCCAGTAACAGCACGAGAATCCTTAGGAGGAAAAATATAAATAAAACCAGTATGACTGCATCTTTAATGAAACGTCAGCGTAGGTTCAGCGAGGGTTGTGATTTTGGGTTTGTTAACCAGCCCCTCCAACCCCCACCCCCTTCTCCTCCCGGCTGCAGCGTTGTCACGGTGACCGATGAGAACCTGACTGCTGAGGAGAAGGAGCAGAGGGAGCGTGAGCGCCGCCTAGCTAACAATGCTAGGGAGAGGGTGCGTGTGCGCGACATAAACGAAGCCTTCAGAGAGCTGGGCAGGATGTGTCAGGTTCATCTGCAGAGCGACAAGGCCCAGACCAAGCTTGTCATCTTGCAACAGGCTGTCCAGGTCATACTGGGCCTGGAGAAGCAGGTGCGAGGTAGGTCAGTCAATACAGCAAGGCCACATAGACAACCAACCATCTCTTATCATAGCTGCAAAAAGCCACCAGAACTCTTAAGAAAATCTCTTCTTAAAGTTTGTTGTCACCTACTGTGTAACATCCACTTTTTCTTTCTCTTTGCTATGTGCTGTACTAATTGAAAAAGGAGGAGAAGGGGAGAATATTTGAGGAAGGATATCCCTGCTTTTCTGCCATACACCTGCAATTCTCATCCTACTATTCACTTTCCTATCCTGCTTTTCCCTTTTTCTCTTATACCCTCTGCGCATTATTGACCTTTTGTATGTTCAGAACTCTGCTTTAATGTCTTTAAGGATTTCTTCAAGCAAACATGATGAGAAAACTCTCAACGTTGTTTTTTTTTTTAATCTACATATATGTTATTCTTTCAAAGAGCGTAATTTGAACCCAAAGGCTGCCTGCCTTAAGAGAAGAGAGGAGGAGAAAGTGTCGGGTGTGGACCCCCAGATGCAGCTCAGTGGGGGTCACCCGGGTCTAGGAGGCGATGGACACAACCCTGTGAGCCATATGTAATTCTCAGGTCAGTCCTCGGTGGAATTTGTGATGTTTACAAGTTGACTTTGGACAAAATAGCTTGTTTTAATAGCATATTATAAGCTAAGTTTGTGTAGAGAGGTATTCATTTATGTTTCTCCTTTCTCTTCCAGTTCCTGTTGATTGTACAGCCCTTAGAACACGTGGCCTTAATCTATCATTGTCATGCATCTCAGTGTGTGTTAATCAACTTTTGGAAAGCACACACCTCATTACTGACAAAGGAGGTGGCCACATTCCTGACAACGAATACAAGAGTAACAAGCACACTGATACAAAAGATTTCTGAATCTTTACATGACATCACTTAGAACCGAGGACGCCGGTTTGGAGACAGTTGCAATTGGACATAAGGACGTTCTTATGATCATGTTTTTGTAAGACATTTTTAAAAAGTTGCTTTACACGTTGGGAGCAAAACTTGTTTGGATCAAATAAAACTTGCGGATCAATTGCTCATGTGAGCAAAGTTAGGATTTGTATTATTGGATAATGATTTGGCATTCCCATCTGAAAAGGAGGTCTTACATTCTTCACAAGCAAAGAGGGACACCCGGGTTTGAACAACACGTGTGTCTGAAACAGGCCTAATGCATAGTGTTTGGTAAGATAAAATGGCCGTCATTATTATCCTCTTTAGTGATGACTGAATGACATCCAGCCATGCTAGCAGCATTTGAAAGACTGACCGGGCAATCAGAGAGCTGACTCCTCTTTTTGATATGCTGGTAATTCTGGGTGTATTTGATAATTTTCTTACTTTGGCTGAAAAGGTAACACAGTCAGTTTTTGTTTCTTTTTAACTGTGGATCCCTGAGTCTTGTCTCTATAAGTCCTGTACATCTGTTATTGTCACTGCCATGCAAGTGGAATGGAAAAGACTGCCAGAGGGAGACCCACCACTGACACAAACACGAGCACTCATTACAAATGCAGGATCCACAGCGAATCAAATCTGCACACGGATACCCCAACCATCCCTCTGTGAGGCCGTCGTTGGACTCGAGCACACAGACGTCAAAGTCAGTCGCTCTCAGCTTCAGTCACGTCTTCAGTATAAACCCTCTGACTCAGATAGAGCCAGTGATAGAGCCATCAGCCTGCCCCTGTCAAACCTGAAGACACTGTTACAGCACAGTGAGCTTACTTAAAATAAAGTACATTTTGCTAGAAGACAGAAATAACTGAGTATTGAAGAAGATCGTGAGTGTTAATGCTACTCAATTGCCATTGACTGACTTGTTTTGCTTGTTGAGAATTTCGTGTTTTTTGTTTATTTTTTTTCCCTTTTGAACAATTGCGAACCCTGTTATAAGGATCTTCCTTTTGTAGAATTGATTTGTCATTGTTTTTTTTATTTTATTTTTTACTTTGTAAGATAGTTGTATGAGTTAGTTTTTTCCATTTGGAATGCTCTTTCTTTTTTCATTTACATTGTTTAAATGTAAGACAACTCTCAATTTAGATTCCAGGAACAAAGTGAGGTGTTTTCTGTTGTGCCAGGTGCTTGGAAATGTTAGAAATGACAAACTGCTTGGCTGTAACATCACATGTTGTGATATTGCCCTTTTTTTTAAAAAAAACAAACAAAAAAAAAAAACTACTTGTTTCAACACAAACCTGTCAGGCCAGTTTTAATTGGATTGTTCTGGTGTTTGCTATAGTTTTTCTTATAATGAAACAATATTCTTTCTTCAGCGCACCCCCCTCTGCTCTCCCTGTCCTGCTCTCTGATGAGCTTGTTGATTAGTTTGAGGTCGGGGCAGTGGGGCGGTCTGCACAATCTGCAGCATAATTCAGTTTCATTATGATATAAAGCATAAAATGAATCAAAAAAGGGTGGCCTTAGTCATTTTCCTGACTTTGGGAGTTTTGATAATGGTTACTCACCAGTGCCTGAATACTTCTCTGCTACATGGTGGATGATGTTGTATTTGAGGATTTATAGGTTGTACCTTTTTATAATACAGACGTATAAACAAATATATACTTCAGTAACATCTGACAGTGTCTCAAAACATCTGGATGAAGAATTACACTCATTGACTGCTTCAGTGTGTTATTACATGTAAGCTGACTAATAACCTGGTCTACAACTTTGACACTGAAAACTACTTAAATTTTTTTTTTTTATTAACTGATTTTTTTTTTTTAATATATTTTTGTCCTTGACTGGCATGTGCATTGATATGTATGTACAGCTGTATGGTGTCCTTATCAGCTGATCAGTAACAGTATTTGGTTTACCTTGCCCCATGGACAAGCCCCAAACATTATTTTCTTTGTCAGTTCTCTTTCGCCAGAAAAAAAAAAAGTGGTCTTGTTGTGATATAGAAAAATCACTACTAAAGACTTTTATTTCTTTATATGAAAGATATGTCTACAGTATCCAAGTATGAAAACATGCACCGGATTTTCTTTGTCAGCAGATGTTTTCTTTCCTCCACAACAAATGACGTGCTACAGATCTCACTGTCTTCACTCATGTTTGGGGACAATATCTATGTAGGCTGTGTCCTCAAAGTGCCTCCAGTTTCCTATTTTTTATATATAAAGTAGATATTGAGAACTGTTGTGTATATAACAGTAATGTAGCAATAAATGTGCCATTTTTAATAACAAAAAATCACCTTTATCCAATGTCTTTTTTTTTTTTAACTCATTGTTAAAAAACATTTTCTTTTCAGCAATGCAAGTTGGTGGAAGAGAAACAACTAAATATACCTGTATTTTTGTGAAACATAGTTTATCCAACTGTAATTTTCCCCTGAACAACTGGAAAGACCAAGCAGGTGGTGATGATTTCATAGACCAACAATATGGCTTTTGCAGTAGCTTTTGTTTATGACTCATATTTTAAAAAATGTTGCCTTTTATGAGTTAAAAACCTACAAGAAAACAAATTTGTTGTTACTTTACATTTTCCAGGCATCCACAACAACACAGACACCTATGCAGCATTAGCACTGTAGTAGATATACCTACATACGGTATGTGTATATACACATACTGAAACCAACCCTGCAACACCAGTAAGAGCCTTTTGTGACAATATACAAACTGACATGGCAAATCCATGTATAACCACATAAATCATATAATCAAAGTTATGTTCAAAATTCAAAGAAGAAAGAAAGTACAGCTGCTTGTTAACATAAGCAACCAGTTTCTGCCAAACAGTTATAACAGTATATGTCCACACAGTCCCACGCATGTATTTATACAATACATACTTATAATCCCATTAGATGCAGTTAACTGTTTGCTCACCATAGCATGATTAAAACGCTAGGGGGCAGAAATGAGCTGTACTGTTGCTTTCATGTGCTCATCAGGTACAGTGTGCATGGCAATTTACATACAGCAGCTTCATCACATGTTCATATATGTTGCCAGAGCTTCAGAGACAAAGACCACCTGTCTCCAGGTGTGCTGTGTGTCAATTCATTTTTGGTAATTTGATTAAAAACGCACTTATTGAAGAATATGCAAAATGTAAGCACTGTGTAAACTAAAATACTGAAAAGAAAAAATCAGACGGTAATAATGCTCTTCAGGAATGCAGTTTTAGCTCTATGATTTTATTGTTTTTAGGAGAAATGAAGAAAACTGGAGTAAGCGGAAGTACTCAGTGCACATGCGCACTAGGCAGCAAGCGAAAACCGGAAGTTCTTAGCTTAAAAAGCGGCTCGTCCGGTGTCAAGAGGACATATATCAGCCAAAATGATAAGTAAAGTGATCGGCCACAAGTATGTGTCCATTGCTAAGTCATGGTAAGACGTTTTTTTTTAAATATTGTATGAGTGCTAAAAAGCAGAAAGATGTCAAGAGTTTGATATTCAGCTGCGAGAACCTCGATATGTTCTTAGCTAACGTTAGCTTTTAGCCTAGCTGAGGTCATTGCTGTAGGGACATGCTGCCTTTATATGCCAGCTAATCTCGGGCCAAAACATGGTTAAAATGACCATTTTTGAGTAAAATATGATAGTGTTAGTTTTATGATGTCTTAGTCCGTTTTATGATGTCTTTTCTCCTGTTACCGTAGCTAAAGTGTGAATTTCATACCTTTTTATCAACCAGTTTGTGGAGGAGATGTTTAACTTTACCAACTAGGGTGACTGATCTTAGTTGTAGGTTTGGAGCTATCGATTTTTTTAACAGTTTTGACAAATAAGTAATTAGATTAGTCTATTCATCATTTAGATATAGTCTTTATTGTCTCAAATGGTGATTTGTTTTCATACTCCACACACAAACATACACACACAACAAAAATGATAGATAAACTTTGTCACTTTTGCACACATAAATTCATGCATCCATATAGTCCACAAGAGTCAGGTATAAGATCACCTTTCTCTTGTGCTTCTCAATAGGGGCTTAATGTTTGTTGCTTCAGTGTATAATATTTATAATACAAATAAAAATGATTTTCAGCTACAGGCTAAACAACTGAAACTGTATCGCATAAAAAAACCTCATTAGCTTGACCTTGACTAGTTTCAAGGTTTGTGTTTTTCTCTCTTCCACTTTAAATGGAAGAAAACTTGGTAAATCTGGAACGTGTTCTACTTCACAGGATCCCAACTATGGCTGTCTGGGGTACAGTCGGAGGCGTAGCTCTGGTCCACTTCACAGACTGGCGACTGGTTTTGGATTACGTTCCCTACATCAGCGGCAAATTCAAGAAGGATGATTAGCGGCAGTCAGGTGAGCGGAGGAGGTGTGACTGTGTGTTTTTGCTCTAGCACATAATAAAAACGGAGAATGATGCTTTATAATTTAAGCATCATCACAGTTTCCTTCGGGATACCAGTACCTCAGCATCAGTCATTCTGCACCTACTGGATCTTTTAATGCCAGAAAGATCCAGCACAACTGAACACAACTAAAATGTGGTGCTACTCTGCTCCAGCTTTTACATCTATGTTGACTTTAAGAGGCTTCTAACACTGATGAAACTCCTTCATGTTTCCCACTTGTCTTAATTCAAAGATATAAAGCAATCACGCATTAAAAGCAAATTTTTCTTTCAACTTTAATACACAAACATATTTTTCATGCCTCACTTTACTCACCTTGACATGTTTGTACAACCTGATTGAGTCGACATGGCAAATCCACAGGGTTGAACATGATATAGAAGAGTACACACAAGCCTAGTTTTTTTTTGTTTTGTTTTCTCCCATGCATGCTGACATTTACCAGAGCAACCTCTGCAGTTATGACACACATCACTGTAATGAAATGAAATGTAAAAATCCCAGAGCATTTATTATCCATGTGTAGGTTGTCTTGTAGTGTGATAGCCTGTGTCTCTAACATATTTGAGTGTACTCACTATATGAATTGTAAGAATAAAAAAAGATTATTTGGTCTGACATGACAATTAAATGCTTTTATCTGAATACCATGCACTACCTCTGGCAAAACAAAGGTGCACATCATCACCTGGATAATATCATTCTTTTAGTGAAGCGTGGTGGTTGTAACACTTAATGGGCCGGGGAGGAGGAAACTGTCTGGACAGAGGAAAGGATAAACAGTGAAATTCAGAGACAATAAAACGGGCAGTTTAGAGGCGCCAGGAGACCAGAATCCAGGACAGTGGCATATTTTAAGGCTATATGTAGCAGCTTCTAATAAGACAGAAAAGCCTCAGACCACTCTGCAGTGACATTGACGGTGACATTGACATGAGAAATTAAAACATTGTGATATTGTGTTAAGACTTTTGTTTAAGCCTCAAATTTTAGTATTGGGCTTCTGAAAAGTGTTTTAATTAGGAGTATTTTTGATAGTGCTTAACAATGGCCTACAATTACAATAAGAAATGGACAAATATTTCCTTACAACTGAAATGTTCTTGTCTCTTAAAGTTAACTTTACAATCATGTTGGTTTTTCTCAATTATTGCGCAACGTAACGACTTTTTGCTTCCTCCCTTCAGGTCGGCGTTGATTATTTTTGCGCAAACACTGAAATAATAAACCAGAACTGCTGCAGCCGGTACTTTGCACTGTGGTCCAACTGCATGCCAGGCCACCGGAGCCCGTCATCTTCACCCTGCAGCTCAGTCAACAATATTGAACTGTTCACCATCAACATCCTCTGAAATGTGGTTTGGCATTTCATATGTCCTCAACCAGTGACAACGTTAATGGAAGGAATGTAAAAACAAGGATGATTCATGGACTCTTGTTTTCTTTTCCTGCTCAGTTTGAGGTCAGGTATTTATTTTAATCATCAGTCTCCTGTGTGCTGTGAATCAAACCTGATTCACAAGTGGAAAAATCTGTCCTTAATGTCATCCTGTAATTGTTTTGAAGAGAAGTAAAGTATGTGAGATGTATCCTATGTTGTGGTCGTGTGTAATTATTTCACTTGAAATGGTTTAAATATGTTTTTGCTGCTCTCAAGATTGAGTAAAGTTGAATTGAAGTGTGTTCATCCTGCATGCAGCCCCATCAGTAGAGTTTGGCTACTATTTGTCTGCACTTAACACTGGATCAGCTCACTTAAGTCATAGTAATTAAAAAAAAAAAAAAAAAAAATTGTGCTTCTGATTTGTTTGTATGTCCCTAACAGCCACAGTTTATCATAATCAAAAATTAAAAGCTGTTTTACTCCTGTGTTGACTGACAACACTTAAATTCTTAAAAACATAAGAACACGATGAGTTTCATGACCAGTCCAGTCCACTAATTTGGGAGTGATGGAAATTTCCAGGCCTGTGATTTGATTTTTGGATGGTAGGGTTACTTTTTTTTTTTTTTTTCTGTATTTCGTTTCCGCACAAAAACGTTTTTGTGCTCAAGTCTCATCATACATTTCCAACTACAACTAAAGGTTAGCTTGGAGTTAAAGAATTAAAGTAGTAATGCAATGTCAAAGCAAGTTTATTTGTATTGTACCTTTCAACAAAAAGGCAATTTAAAGTGCTTTACAGTGACCCCTGTTACAAGTCCTGAAGTCAAAATTATACATGTACATACAGTGTGTATTAGAAGAAAAAAAAGTTACATCTACGCCTTTTCCCTCATTGAAAAATCCAAAATCTATGAATATGCAAATATTGTTTCAAAAGTTTAACTGCTGGACACAAGATGTCTCTCACTTCACTAAAAAGTCCGTATATGTGCACTGGAGGCGTCAAATTCTCATATTAAACTTGTTGACGTTGTACTGGACAGCAACTGGCTCCAAACTAGTTGTGATGTCACAAATCATGCTCATTAGGTAGATCTCCTAAACTCAGATTTAAGGTGAGCACAGAGACACTTTCCACTTTCAGCAGATGAGTGTGAAAACAGCCTTCTAGTGTCAAACTGCACAGTGAAGGTAAAACATCCAAGTAAAGGGAAGGGAAGGGAAGGGAAGGGGGGGGGTTCAATTATCACAAGTAAAAGCACTCATGCAGAACGGCCTTTTGAGGGTGTTATAGGTTATGGATAAATGAACCTATAAGCAGCATTTTAATAATGTATCTAGTCCTGTTGTGAAAAGTGGAGTGAAAAGTAGAACATTTACCTCTAAAATGTAGTGAAGTACAATTACACAAAATGGAAATAATCCAGTAAGGTTAAAAACTACCTTAAATTTGTACTAAAGTGTAGCACTTGAGTAAATGTACTGACACATTTGACTGAAGCTGCTCTGCTGACACGCTGCATCTTCGCCGCGGATCCTGTGTAGATCTGGACTGGAGCGTCACTTTCGCACTAGTTCGCATGAGTATACAGCGGATGAATTTACAGCGCTCATGACGCTGCGAGGCTGGCGGAGTGATCTACGGCTGGAAAGGTCCCGGACGGGGGACCTCTCGGGGATCGATAACAAACCAGACACGGTGGAAATTCATGAGCGCAATAACAGACAGCTCGCTGGCTTTTCTTACATGTTATAAGCCAGAATTAAAGCCAAGCCAACCAAGACACCGTGGACCATGGAAAGGAAAAGGTGGGACTCGATAATCTTACAGTCAAAGCAGTTGTTAAAATGAAAGTTTCCCTGCAGGAAACGCATGCATGAATACACGCGTTTTGCAGTTGGGACATCAGCAAATGAGCAGCTCTACGCTAATGTTGACTTTCTAGCTGCAGTCATTGTAAGTTTATTTAAACGTAGACTATAGAGACTTTTGAGTTTATCACCTAAACTGGAAAATAACAACTTTGAGCAACACTTAATTGGTTCGCTGATACATTGACGAGTCCCATCGCTGCTAGCTTGATTAGCTAGCTAAGTTTCATTGTTTACACACGCTTGACTTGCGGTGCGTCGGGCCCTTCACAGTTAAACCAGTGCTGAGACACACTGGTGTAAAAACACACAGCTACAACACAGTTATCTCGTTAAAACACGGAGAGGAAGAACATGCTGCTTCTTGTGTAGCTCACAGCTCATTTATCTAATTGTGGGTCCCTGAGAGTTTCACTGTGAGGACAATGACGAGCTCCTGACAGACAGCCGGTCTGTTGTGTTGTAATCATTGAGCTGTATCAGTGAACAAATCTAGCTTAAAGCTCCTCCTGCACACAGGGAACGTCCACTCAGGTGCTCACACATCATTTGGTTGATTGGACCTGTTTTTTAAAGACTGTGTGGGCGTGTACAGGTGCTTGATTGACACCTCCTGACTCATTACACCTGTTAGGGCGGGACAACTCAAGCTACACCTTTTGATCCTTTTCTGTCAATATTACATATTTGGTATTGGAGAGGTCAATCTTGTGGTGATAAATTGTCCTTTTTTTTCTCTCTCTTTCACTCTCTAGTGTACCTGTTAAGCGCTTCCTCAACAAGCCTCAGATAGTCCGTGGCATGGGCAGCAGTCTTCACACAGATGTGAATGCCAGCCACTCCCGGGCTGGACGGTTGCTCCTGACCAAAGTGCAGCGCAGCAGGCACAAGCATCCCCACGACGTCAACCATCAAATCAGGGTGAGACTGAGTTTGGTTCTGGTATTTATGAGGCTGGTGACTGTGGAGTGCTGCTTGAAGGGAAAAATACATTTTAAAGTGAAATTGTCAATGAGCTATTCCAGCGTTTGTGGGCAGTATAAAGTCAGTTTATGGTGCCTATAAAAAGCATCATAGTATGTGTTACCTCCATCATCGTTTTTGTTATTGTTTGACTACAATGAATGAATGAAATTATGCTTATTTGACACTGAGTAACAGATCTACAGTTCCTGCTTGCATAAGTATTCACCCCCTTCAAGTCAATATGTAGTAGAGGCACCTGAGGCAGTAATTACAGCCTCGGGTCTATGTATGTGTATTGGTCTGTATGGCCCTAGTTATCTTTACAAACCTGCTCAAATTCTGCCAAGTAGCAACAAATTTGGATGTATTGAGTTCTGGACTTTGACACGGCCGCTTCAGGATACATTAACGGCATTGTTTAGTATTATAAGTGAGGACAAAAAGGTCAGTTTAGGTCGCCCACATAACTTTTGGCAAACAGTAGCTGAGAGGTCATGTGAGTTGAGTTTTTTTTTTTTTAGTGTCTTTTTCTTTGGCTCTCTGCTATAAAGTTGAAACTGATGAATCACCTTGACAGCTCATTCATGTTCCCTTCATAACAAACACTCAGTAGTTTACTCCAGTGAGTAGTGAATTGAGATTTCTGCCATTTAGGTGTTGTCGTTGTGTAATCACATTTTGACAGTCAGCAACCATATTTTTAGCAAATTAGTTTACTTGCTAGGAACACGGCATTTCATCCTAGTATGGGGATAATTTTGAGCACAGCAGATGCAAAAAACTATTCATAGAATTCAGATACTCAAATAAAATGGCAAATGTAGCAAATAGGAGGTGATTTCAGACGCATCTAGTATCATTGAGCCCTGTAGCTATGTCAGAGTTGCCAGAGGCCTCCTGATGCCTCCGTCACTGTTAAACCTCCCACCTAGATATTCCTTAATGATTGACTGTTGATTGTACTCCGAGGGATATTCATTGACTTGGAAATTTGGCATAATTACAGCCTTTTATCTCTGCTGTTTGGCTCAGTGTGAGACTTTTCCCTTCAAATGATCCGTGGTTCACAATAATCATTGTAATGTTTACATGGTGCTTTTTACCTTCCATAGAATTAAATAAGTGGTTCGACAGCACATCTCTTTGGTACTGACAACATTAACAAAGGAGTCGCACAACTGTATAGACTTGTACAATAACTTCTCACAAATTTAATTTTTTAAAAAAGTTTTTATTTTAATGCAGTAGAAATTGATGCTGTTGTCTCCTTTTTAAAAGGCCAAGCCTGACTTAAACACAACACTACCAGTTCGACAGACAGCGTCCATCTTCAAGCAGCCAGTGACCAAGGTAACGAATCACCCCAACAACAAGGTGAAGGCAGATCCTCAGAAGGCCGTGGACCAACCAAAACAGGTGAGTCAGAAAAACACGCATGAAGAATATTTAGCTTGAAGGAATACTGGTTATCCTAAGGATAGTCTGGTTCCAGGAATAGCAAAGGCCGGAGTTCCAGTCCAATCTTTTATTATGGAATAGCTGAAACTGGTTTATCTGATAACAGAAGAACAAGGATAACAAAGGATATTAATCTAGACATCATAATTCCTAATTTCAATAATTATTAATCCAGCAAAGGTCACTTAACGCTGGAGTGCAGGACATATGTGTCTCCCCCCTCTGGCAGAGAGTAAAGGGGGGCGCTCGGCTGTGATTGACACAGGCATGCAGCACGCTGTCATGCGCTCCCCAAATGTGAGGCACACAGAGAGGGCCGGTAGAAACAGATATGTTTTGACGGTCCACCAGCCCAAAAACCTATTTTTTGACGGTCCACTGGGATTTGTCCCAAAACAGTATGCTCGATGGCCAGTACACCACTGGCTGTAACCTACTGTTGCAGCTGTAAAATGGTGGATAAATTCATTCAGTGTCACACAACCCCGGCGAAATTATTTCATTTCACTTTCAGAATTTGATCCATTCAGTCCGATAACATTTGGAAAGTCCGGAAGAGCCGCACAATTAACGACCAAACAGCCAGCGCAGGAATATTGCACCTGACATGAGATTTAAAAACTCAACTATACTGTGAATTTAGAGATTTATCTGGCGGTGACTCGTTTGGCCAGGGCTCGAATGTAACGGATGTTCATTTATATGTAAAAGTTCCGCACTGCAGGTTTAACTTCAAACACTGTTACTATGTAAACCTAGAAATGAACCACTACTGAAACCTAATCAGTACAGCAAATAAATCATAAACTACTAAAGCTGCTATAAATGCATTTTAAACCAAAGGACACTTGCATATCATATACACAGATCAAACTATTGGAGGTCCACATGAGGACAGCCAGCTTCTTTGTTCTCAAAAGTTTGCCACAGGTGAGCTGGCTGCCTATATTGACTCTGAGGCTCCGCCCACCCAGGAAGCAGTTAGGCAGGTAGAGGAAGGTTAGACAGGGAGGGGATTTTCCACAATGCACATTTTATGTTTTTAAACTCTTTTAACGTCTTTTAGCGTTGTTTATCGTTAATATACTGAGGCAAGTGGGTCAAAGGAAATTACTGTGCCTGCAAATTGTTGTAATTTTTGTGCTGAAGGGTTTATTCAACCCTAGTTCAATATCCTAGAAATTAGATAATGATGCACAGAGTCAGTTTTGGGAAAATTGTGCTCAAAACTTATCATCTTTTTTTGTTTTTTGCTTCAATCTGCAGCTGTTCTGGGAGAGGAAGCTGAGCGGGTTAAGTGCATTTGATATTGCAGAGGAGCTGGTGAAAACCATGGATCTTCCCAAAGGCTTACAGGGTGAGCATAACGAAAATATAACAGCCATTTATGATTTTTAAAGTGAGGATTTTCTACAAGCTTGACCTGCGCCTCCCCTGTTTTTTTTTTTTCCCCTCCTTAGGTGTCGGGCCTGCATGTTCAGACAAAACGCTGCTCTCCGCCATCGCCAGCGCCCTGCACACCAGCCCAGCGCCCGTCACTGGACAGCTTACAGCTGCAGTGGAGAAAAATCCCGGAGTCTGGCTCAACACAGCGCAGCCTCTCTGCAAGGCCTTTGTGGTGACGGATGATGATATCAGGTGAGATGTTTAGACATGCACAGCTGTCTTCACAGTTTCTTCACTGTACAGCACATACAGTACACGAATACAATGGAAATCTGTTAAGGAAGTAAGAAATGGAAGGTGTCACGTCATGTGAAGCCAGAGTATTGTAAAAGTGCAGCTCAACATGACCCATACTTTCTAAGTAAACTGTTGTTGCTGGTATAAATGGACATCGAGTGTACAGGTGTCTGCTGCCTGAGAGAGTAAAAAGCTTGAAATGTGCTGGAGTCAACTGAAGTAGCTGCTTGGAGGTTGTATTTGTGTTTCCACTGCTTCTACCGAAATGTGTTTTGGTTGGAGTAGAATGAAGAGTCCCTGTTTTCTCCATCTGATGACTTTCCCACTCTTTTCTGTTACTGTGTAGCATTTGCCAACACAATTATTCCAGGATGCCTTTAAAACAAACAAGCTTCTACTTTCCTTTCGATGTTTCAGCTGCAGTCTCGGCTACATGATACAAATGACGCAAAACTTACTTCATAAATTGTAGTTGCGGTGCTCTGCTGTGGTTTTCTAACGCATCATCAGTTATATTGTTGTAATGATTCAGCAGTGAGTACTGTTTTTTTTTAGGGACACTGAAAAAATCCATTCAGTCATTAAATGTTTTGTATGATTATTCATCCGCTGCTGTGGAATCTACTGTTGTTGCAGGAGATTGAGGTTCTTTGGTTAAGTCAGACAGCTGTTCAGTGTGTTACTGCCCACAACATATTTTACTGTATTAGAGCTGCAACTATTATTTTCATTATCGATTCATCTCATAACTTTCTCAATTAATCGATCAACATCTGAAAACACTGAAAAATGACAGTGGAAAAAAATTTCTAGAGCTCAAGTCGAAGTCATCAGATGTCTTAAATATTTAATTTACTATAATGTAGGACGAGGAAAAGAAGCTCTTCTTCAATTCTTCAACAAATCAAGAAGTTTTGCTTGAAAAACGACTGATTGATTATCAAAATAGTTGATAATTACTTTTCTGTCGATCGATTGCCTAATCATTACAGCTTTATAATTTATTTATTTATTGTCAGTTTTGATATATTTTATTCTTATGCAAAACAAAATTAGGCAACTTTATATAGAAAGACCCAACATAATTCATACGGCTCACATAAGGTTATCAAAATAACATTAGGTAGAAACAATAAGGGAGTATGAGTGTACAAAACACCTTTTGAAGGTTAACATGCTCTTCAAAATACGTCCGTCTGAAACATATTTCACTGGTAGAATAAGGAAGAAAATAAAATAAGCAACTTGTGAGCTTAACTGGACGCCTGTGTATAGATTTTCTATCTGTTTCTTTTTTCAATATAGAGAAAACGGAGCAAAATGCACATTACAGTTGAGAGACTCTATATTTTCTTTCTAACATTTTAACATCCCCAGAATCCCATTTCCCCAGGTTCACCTCCCCTCTACCTACTCCAGCCCACGGACCCCTTTCCAGAACAGAATTAGACCACGTTCCATAAGAATGAATGCAAGTACTCACAGAGAAAACAAAACAAACAAACAAACAATAAAAAGTAAATAAGCGAGTAAGTGAATAAATGGATAACTACTCACAAGTAACCACCCGTATAAATCTCCAAAAGCAATAAACGGAGGGCAAGAGCCATTTTGCTGGCCTGTTTAGGTTTCATGAGGTTAGAGAACAGCTGGCTGTGTGTGTGGTGAGCATGTTTAAGCACAGAGCTGCATACATACCTACGTAGCTCTATACTTAATAACCTTAAACTCAGCTAGCCGTCCCTTGTCTGTATAGTCTGACTAACCAGAGAGCTGTGGCAGATACTGACACGTCACACAACCCCACTGCACTGATGCCGTCCTGTGTTGCTACCATGAACTTGTTACATGGTGCTTTGATCCCCTTCAAGTGATAAATGATTTGCAATAACTAAGTAAAGACTGTGCAGGCCAGCTGAACAGGTTTAAGTTATACACATGATGTTCCACCCATTTCTCTCTGTGAAGATGTTAATCTGACTCCTTTTCAACTCCTGAGCACTAAACTCTTTTTCTTTGTGTGTGTGTGTGTCCTGCAGAAAGCAGGAGGACCTGGTGCAGAATGTGAGGAGGCGGCTCGAGGAAGCCCTCATGGCCGATATGTTGGCTCATATAGAGGACACCACCGCAGACGCAGCAGCCAACAAAGTAGAGGAGAAGGTTGAGCAGGTGGACAAGCAGGAATTATAGCCAAGGTACACAAAAATACAGCGACGATTCCAGTGTTGCTGACTCCATTTCTATTGGTCGATTCATACATAACATGTCTCCTCTTGTCTCCCACAGGCTCGTTTGACGTCAATAAACTCCTTTCATACAGAAGACTTGTTTTAAATCGACTTCATGAGGATTTTTTCACACTTTTATTTGAAATAGATCTTAAAAACAAAGACTGTTTTCTTTAAAAAAAAAAATTTTGGGGGGGGGGGGGGGTTAACATATGACGGTGTAAACCTGAAAAGGTGCTTTCAGTTTCAGTTTTCAGTTCCTTTTTTTTTTTTACCTCTACTAATATATGGCAGTTGTGTATGGTGCTCTATACAATGCAGTGTTGTATGTTTAAACTCAAGTTAAAAACCAGATGTATGTGAATGAGAAATTATGTATGTAAATGTGTGTGTCTGTTATAATATCAGTTAATGTTGAGAAGTGTGTTTTCTGTTTTTCCTACTGTTCAAAGAGAACATGTTTCCTCTTTTATATCCCTCTCTGGCACTGTAGGTAGTGTTTTATGCCCAGAAGCATAGAAAAGGTTGCAGTATGTTTACATGCACACAGTACTCTTGTGTCTGCGAATAATCAAACAAAGGTTTGATGAAAGGTTTAACAGTTCATAGTAGTGTTATTTCTTACAAAAAACCTGAGTTTACATGGTTTTGAAGTTTAGGTCATGTTGTTTTTTTATTGACAAAAGAATTGTCAGTGTTGTTTTGCCAACTACATTTGAGTAAAGACAGTAACAGAAAAGGTGGATACCCTCAGAAAATATAAAAACAAATACAACGCTGATGTACCTCACAACCTGATGTACTGTACCTCATGACAAGATTCATTATTTGTCAAATAAATGCAGTTCTTTTTTGACTTGTGTGTGTAGAGTTTCTTTGTTTGTCGTTACTGTTCTCAGATTTAGGAGGCCGTGGAAGGCAAACATTCATATTTCTTTCAAGTCTCTTAAAACACAGAATACTCCGTCCTTATTCAGCTGAAACTTAATACGAAGGCTTCAGCGGTGTTTTGTTAAATCAAGTGGGCATATGTTGCAAAATTAAAGGCTTTTTTCTACTAAATTCCCTCTTTGTCTTACTGTCCTTTAGAGTTGCAACAATTAATAGATTAGCTAACTATTTTGATTAATTGTTTGGAGTCATTTTTAAAGAAAACAAAAAGCCAAAATCTTTGATTCTAGTTTCTCAAATATTAATAATTCCTGGTTTCTATGACATTAAACTGAATAACTTTGGGTTGTGGACTGATGGTTGGGACTAAACAAGACAATTGAGGACGTCATCTTGGGCTTTGGGAAACTGTGATCGACATGTTTCCCTATTTTCTGACATTTTACAATGTCAACTAATCGATTAATCGAGAAAATAATTGACAGATGAATTGATAATGAAAATAATCGTTAGTTGCAGTCCTACTGTCCTTTAACTGAAGCTGAGGGAATTTTGTAAAATCAGTGTGGACAGGAGAAATAATGAGTGATCATTAACTCTTTCAATGTACATATGGGTATGAAAGCAAATGCTCTTGATGAGATAATGTGCAATATGTTAATTACAAAGTCTGTCAATACCTCAAATTAAAATTACTAATTTTACCCCAGATTGTATTTGCTATAAGAACTACATTTAATACTCTATCAACATATCCCACAAACTGTGTTGGCTTATGCATAATGATACTGTACACACTGAAAATCAAACACCTTGTGTCTTTTCAGTAAATCAATGTTCTTAAAGGGAGCATCTGCCCCTATTAAACTATCCTTCAAATGACTTCTTGGTGGTGCCTTGATTATTTTTAATGAAAATATTTACATGCTTTTTAAATGTACCTATTGCCCTCCCACGTATCTTTTTATTGTTATTTTTAATAACCACACGGCCTGCATGTGCATCAGTGGTTCAGTTGGAGCCTCCTAAACGCCTCATTGGTAGCCATGATGAACACACCCTGCCATGTATGGAGCACACAAAATGACCTAAAAATAAACAAATGCAGAAATAAATAATTAAAAACAGAAATACATGAGGACAAGGGGACAATTAAATTAATATCTTGGATTTTTTTTCTACATTTCCATAAATAATATTTTATTTAGGCTATGTCTGTACTTTTTTATGCATTTCTACTAGTTATTTATTTCTGAATTTCTACATTTACGCGTATGTCATTATTTGTGCTCCATAACCTTGATCACAATTTTTTTTTAAACACATGTATCATTGCATTCACATTTCAGGATGCTATAAGACATAAAGGTGAAATAAACCTTTGCCCTGCAGACTGACAGACACAATGGCAGTGACAGCAGCGGTGGCTACTCTCCCCCTTTGCTGCATGTGGCCTTTGAACCCATTGTTGTGTCGCGGGTGACGTCAGTGCCGTGTGCGGGAGACGGAGCGGCGTGAGCTCGGCGAGACAAAGGCGGCGGACCGAGCGGGGTCAGGCAGCAGCACAGAGCCGAGAACAGCCACTGTGTGTTTTTTAACTAAATAGGGAACTGCTCGTCTTGGATTTCAGCTGCGGTCTCCTGACGGTGCGCAGAATGAAGACCCAGTGACACTCCCAGGAACATGCGTTGACTCTCCAGAAACAGAAGAAAAAACAACAGTGTCCTCTTTTCGCTTTTTTAAACGTTTTTCTCCTCCGCCCCCCACTTAGCCTGCTAGTTAGCTCACTAGCTCCTACTAGCGCTGCCTCCTCCTCCTCCTCCTCATCTTTCCCTCAAGAGCTGGGCGGCAAGCGAAGAGAGAGGACCTCGTCGACACAAAGGCAAGATAAAGTAAGTTCATGTGGATTCAGCGCTTGTTTAATTTTAAAAATCAACACGGCCGGCTTTGAGAATGAGCACCGGCTCCAGTGTCGGAGCGGAGCTAGCAGCTAGCCGCGCTGCTCCCAAACAAAGGGGTCGACAACGTGACTGAGAGCCGCCTGTTAGCTCGTTGAAGCTAACAACAGCGTATATCCCACTTTTTTTCCCACCCGGCAGATTTTCCTAATTCAACCAGCAAGTACAAGCGTGACTGAAGTTAGTGTCGCAAATGTGTTTCTTATGTGTGGAGGGAGATGCTGTGTTTGACCGGCGTTTGAAAGCAGCTTTATCCCGACAAAACAAGCAGCCTGTCGGATGGTTTCAGATGTCAGACAAGAAGCAACAACAGACAAAGCAAAGCGCCCAAACCGACACTGTTAGTGCAAGATGTTGTTTATGAGTGATCGGTGCTCATCTCCACTCTTTTAATGATAAACAACCAATCTCATTTTGTTTTATTAACCCCATTTTTTTCCCTTTCAGAAGAGGGTGAGCCTCACTCCCAACAAACAGGCATCCGTGATCTGATGTGAGATCCACGGAGAGACTATGCCGAGCCCTTTATTCCACCCCGAGATTATGGACCACGACGTGGTGATCAGCAGCCAGCACAGCGGGGTCGGTCTGCCCCGAGAGACGGACCAGGAGTCCAGGGAAGAGGACCACCAAGAGGCGCTCCGCTTCGCCCTGGACCAGCTGTCACTCATGGCCCTGGAGAAGGCGGACTGTGTGGCGGACCCTCTGGACGGGACCCCGGCTCCGGGCTCCGAGGGCTGTAACGGTGTGAGCGGAGGCGGCTACGTGGATCTACAGATGCTGGAGCATCCCAGCGGGTCCCGGGACTCGCCGACGTCTTGCTCTCCATCCCCGGAGTACTACGGCTCGGGCGGGTACCACATGGCCGGCTCGCACCCCATGCTCCACGGGGAACAAAGCTCCGTCCTCTGCAGCAGGAAAAGAAGCGTCAACATGACGGAGTGTGTGCCTGTCCCCAGCTCTGAACATGTGGCGGAGATAGTGGGGAGACAAGGTAAGAGCAGGAGTGTGTGTGTGAGGATTTATTTGTGTTTATGTTGTTTTTGGCCAGCTTACACAGGCAGCATGCAGCCTGGTTGTTCTTTGTTTGGGTGGCTGGCTGCTGAACTTTCACAGCCTGCTGCTTGGTGCTCTGCTACTCACTGTTTGGGTCTTTTTTTTTTTTAATGCCAGCATAATGCGGCTTCTCCCTGAAAAATAAAACACCTGCTGTTTTTTCATCATGTTGATTTATTTTATTTTTTTTAAACAGTATTTAGACAGTGTGTTGGTTGAGTAGGAGGGAGGGGGAGGGGTGGGAGAGGGTCAGACAAAGCGGCAGATTGTCGGGAGTCTGGACATGTCTAGCAGCCTGCACCAAACAAAGGGAAAGAGCCGAAATATGCAGATTTCATGTATCACAGATGCAGGACGGCCACTTTAAACACCGAGCTCACAGTCTTAAGTTATATATGTGATAACAGTGGAGGATTATTGGCTGTGCAGAGGAGATTTTTAAGGCTGAAACGGGGCAGCATTCGCACAAACACGGGACTGGGCGGTGATACGCCCTGCACCCAGCTCTGCCTGTCTGTCTGTCTGCAGATACTCGCGTATGTGGCCGCTCCGTGTTACACGTGTCACTTTTATTTCCCCCGCTTTTCTGTCATTTTTTTCCCCTTTAACGCTAAACGCTTCGCGCTGACTTCGTGTTGTGGGTTTGCTCCGGTCGCCGCGGCCGCGGCAGCGTTATACGGCATTGTTCTCTTTGTTTGAAAAAGCCATGCTTTCTGCTTCCCAGGATGACATCACACTCCGCGCGCCCTATTGGTCGCCGGGAGTGAAGCGTCCATATTTAAAGACACAGAGACGCTCGGTCGATGCTGCTGGAGCATCATGAGTTGACAACATGAGCGGTGCATCAGCCACTGACAAGTATATTTAAGCAGACAGGCTCCTCGTTTATCCCCCCTTTGTTTCTTCTGATATGTTATTTTAAGATGGTCAGTCACCATGTTTTTTTTTTAAAGTGTGTATTTTTGTTTTTGAGGATTCCACACAGCTACACACAGTGGACATGAACATGCTGATTTATTAGCAGTGATAAACTCTATATTCAGATATATATAGGAACTATTTTCATTGAGTGCTTGTTTGTTTATATAACAATTACCTTTCACATCCTTATGCTTCTTTTAACTTCTTTATTAAATGAGTAATACACCAGAGTGCCCTGCTCCGGCCCATTTGATGGTTTTTTGCACCTCTCCATCACATTTCTTTTGTTGTTGTTTCTGTGTATATCAACTTGTATCTTTTTGCATATGTGTAAACAAATCGAATCAAAACATGCTTATTTATATGAAAACTCAGTTGCCGGTTTATTTGGTCCACCCAGCTAAAGCGGTCTAATAATGCAACATCCCTGCAATAGATCCCTTCATCATGAAGGTCGGTAATGCTCAGCTGTTGAAACTGTGTTGATTCAATGTTGTGGTCATGCAGGATGCAGTTTGTTGTGCTTTTGAATTGTTTTGCGTTGCATTTAAAGGTGTTTCTAACCTTCTTATATCAACGAGGGTAGACTGGATATTAGAAACAACAGCACCACAATGAACATATCGTTGAATCAACACATCTGTAAAGCAGTTAAAACATAATGCATTTATTGCAGGCAGTATTAGTTTAGCTCATCTAATAAACTGGCAATGTACTGTTTTTTTTTTGTTTTTGTTTTTTTGGCTACTTGTTTGTGTCCATGACATAATCACACTGAAACGTGTTTGTGTTATAAATAAATGTGTTTATGAATGTGTAGGTGTGTGTATAGTTTTTTTGGCACTTTGTTGATTATCTTAAGTGATGTCTGTGTGCTTCTAACGTCTTCCAGGTTGTAAGATCAAGGCCTTGCGTGCCAAGACAAACACCTATATAAAGACTCCAGTGAGAGGCGAGGAGCCAGTATTCATCGTGACTGGACGCAGGGAGGATGTGGAAATGGCCAAACGTGAAATAGTCTCCGCGGCGGAGCATTTCTCTATGATCCGGGCGTCCCGGTGCAAAGCTGGAGGACCCGGAGGAGGAGGCTCTCTCCCTGGACCACCACACCTACCCGGACAGACCACCATACAGGTACTGAAGCTGCTGTAGCTCAGTCGTCATGTTGTTTGTCTCAATGTTAGTTTTATTAATGTCTCATACAACTACAGTTCAGTTTCTGTCGTGAAGTTTTTTTTCAGATGTTAAAATGTTTCTCTTGTTGTCGATCCAGGTGAGGGTTCCCTACAGAGTAGTTGGTTTGGTTGTTGGACCAAAGGGAGCAACTATCAAGCGCATCCAGCAGCAGACTCACACCTACATTGTGACGCCCAGTCGAGAGAAGGACCCGGTGTTCGAGGTGACCGGCATGCCCGAGAACGTGGACCGAGCACGAGAGGAGATCGAGACCCACATCACCCTGCGAACTGGAACCTTTGTAGACCTGCAGGGAGACAATGACTTCCACACCAACGGCACTGACGTCAGTCTAGAAGGCTTGGGCGCCCTGAGCGGAGGGCTGGGGGCGTCTCTGTGGTCCAGGGCTGCCAACCACCATTCTGCGCCCCCTCCTCCCCCTCCCTCCCCGCCTCCTCCTATTCCCATGTCCATGCACCACTCCTCCGGCCGGAAGGTGTCCTCCTCAGTCGCCTATCACTCGCACAACGGTGGGATGAGCTCAGACAGCTTCAGCAACACCCGCAAGACCAACGAGGGAGGCAGCCCCACCAGCCCTTTTAGCACAGGCTCCAGCAGTGCTGGAGGAGGTTTCACTTTTGGGGGCGACTCCACCCCAGCGCTGCCCTCCTCAGATGAACTGGGCTTTGAGTTCAGTGCTTCCAACATCTGGGCACCTTTTGTTAACGGAGGAGCGGGCAATAAGACAGCCGGCTCCTCCCAACAGCAGCCTCTACGTCGCAACAGCAGCGGCCTCAGTGGCGGTGCCATCACTCCACGATTGTCTCCAACTCTGCCTCAGGACACGGGCGTGGGCCCCCTGGATCATCCATTAGCCCGTCGTGCCCAGAGCGACCCCCTCAGCACTCTATCCTGGCTACAGTCTGGCGGCGCAGGAGGCGGCTCCTTCTCCGGAGCGTCCAGCTCCAGCTCCGGCGGCTCATCGACCGGATACTCCTCCTGCTCGGCCTCCTCCCTGCCCGGCGGCTCGCCCACTGACTCCGAGGGAGGCAGCAGCGGCGTGGGCCTCAGCTCCGGGATGCTGAGCAGGCTGAAAGGCGGCTCCGGCCCCGGGGTCGCGGGCCTGGTCGGCGTGAGCCCCGGGGTCAACAGGGACTGCTTTGTGTGTTTCGAGAGCGAGGTGACAGCAGCCCTGGTGCCTTGTGGCCACAACCTGTTCTGCATGGAGTGCGCCGGGCAAATCTGCCAGTCGGCTGAGCCAGAGTGCCCCGTCTGCCACACCCCCACAACACAGTGCATCCGCATCTTCTCCTAATGGCAGGGGGAGGGGGGGGGGGACATATTGAGGGGGGGCGGGAAGAAGACTAGAGTGGGGCACCAGCTGTGGCGGCAGCGGCGATGGAAGGATTCACACTAATAACCTTCACACACACATGATGGACCATAATAAATGCATTAATAGAGATGATGATACTATACGGATGTTGATTTATTGCTGATAACTGTCAAGATTAATAATAACAATAATAATAATGACAATGACTTATTTTCAGAGTGAAGTTAATTGAAACTGGTCTGCAGACAGTTGGGGCTCAGACAGTCTCTCGGTGGTGAACTTATGGAAGGAAACTAGTGTCTTATCTCTCTTCAGGCCTTCATTTTGACCCGGAGCAGCCCGCTCAGCCCGACGTCGCTCGGGCTGCCGGCCGTCGGTCTGTCTCGACATTTCTTCATTCTGGCTTATTCAGATCTCTGCCTGCTTTTCTCTCTCACAGCCTTTCCTTTTGACACTTTTGTACTTAACAGATATTTTTCGATGAAGCTGTCAACGAGGCCTGCACTTTTCTACTCCTTTATTTTAAACGTTCTCGACAAGGACGCAAACGGTTCCAACGATCCCTCGCTTTCTCTCCTCTGCTCTCACTCATGCTGTTTGTGACATTAAGCGGCGGGGGTTTGCTATTTTCTGTAAGCTTGGAACTTTTTTAAAGGTCGGCATGTAGTCAGGCACCTAGCAGAACAATACACCCAAGGGACCTCTTAAGGACGAATTCCAGTTTGTCGTTGCTACATAATAGAAATTAGCCATCAGTAATGCCAAATGAATGCTATTAATAGGAGCAAACATGATCAAATTCAATAACATGGATTTGGATGAGTCTGCCCCACATTTCAAATGTGGTTCCCGCATTGATTCACATTAATTATCCTTTTTTTAAAAAACGTAGAAACGTACCATTAATGATACTGAAGGAATGTGACTGAGGTCAGTTTTCTGTACGTTTGGGCTGCCTGACAATCCCTTTACATCTCTCTCTCTCTCTCTCTTTCTTGCGTGTGTGTTTGCATGTGTGTTTCGGGGTGGTTGTGCCCACTCATGCTATTCTTCACATTGGCATCATTGTGTGTCATCACCATGAGAAGGTTTCTGTCCCACCGCCCCTCACCCTTTCAACTTCCCTCACAGTCTTATAGGAATATAGGCAAACGCTCTGATCCATCCACACCAGGACATTCTCCCCTCACACCCTCTGTCTGTTACATTTAGGCTTATTTAGTGTTTTCTACTAGTTTATTTTGACTCTTGACTGTCAAGTGTGTGGCTAACAGACATATTTTGAACTCTAGGATAAGATAGGGCTTTTCTGATGTCACACGTGAATGTTTTGTCCAATAAGGGGTCTTGGTTAAGGAGAGACGTCTCCTCCCACATAAATCAATAATAAGGGGCTTGATTAAACTGTTTTTTTTTTTTTTTCATGCACTGTAAAACTCCCGGCCCCTCTAAAAAAGAAAAAAAAAAAGAGAAAAAAGGAAAAAAAAGAAACAGCTCTTACTGTTTTGTTAAGTTTTGGTCTTCCACCCCACTCTCACAGCGAAGCTGTATGGCACTCTCTCAAATGACACACTGTCGTACCCGTATAGCGCCGTACTCCTGGCCAAATGTAGTGCACTATATGGATAGTTGTTTGAGATTTGTCCTGTGTTTCATAGCATTACTGAGTAACTCCTGATGAGGCGGTCGCATCCTGTTTTTGTGTTTGTGTTTTTTTTTTTTTCTTTTTAAATTCAGTGAGTTTGCAGTAACTGCCTCCTTTATAGTGTTAATACTGTATGTGTGATTTGGGTGATGTCGACGTGATGGTACACGGTTGCCGTTAGCGGCCCTTCTGAACATACCGGGAATCAGCTCATAGAATGAGACAAGCCATGACAACTGATTTAAAACCGACACACCTAATTCTTAAGGGCTTCCTCTGACTGCACAGACATGATCACGTTTTCAGGCTCACACAGTAGAAGAAGAATTAACTTGTCCTTTATGGCAGCTAGTAGCTAGGTCATCCAGGGCTTCCAGACACGCTTTGTGTTCAAATCCCAGCAGCTGCAGAATGTTTTGCTTCTTGTTATTAATGGATTTTTTTTTTTTTCTCTTCTCTCTAATTGGTCTGTCGCCACACAGTCATCACCTTGTCCTCAAGTTGCATACTTTTTAGTGTAGTGTAGGGCGCTGCAGTGTGGACGTCAGGAAGGGTTGTGGGGTTTTAATATTAAGGAAAAAAGGGTAACTCTGCTCGAGTAAATAATTGGCAAAGCCACATAGATTTTAAAAAAAAAGTGCAGTTGCTGCTGTGCTTTGGTGCTCCAGCCAGTATAATGTTGAACTTATTTGCTGTCTGACTGTTCGTTAGCTACTTGAAGTGACGAGGGCAGTCGCTCCACAGAGGAATCTAACTAATAAGCCGCTGTCCTGGTTGAGCGCAGCAGTGCACTGATTCATGTGTCCATACGTGTAGGAAAACTCTAGCCAGGAGCTGAACCGGTAGTCTTTGTGAAGACTAACTCATGGTGCTTTGGTGCAACTCCCTACTGAAACACGGTGATGAACAAAAGTTGGTAGTAGGGCTGGGCGATGTGGACAAAATCAAATATCACGATATTTTTGACCAAATACCCCTATTGATATTGCGGCAATATGGTAGGGATGACTATTGGTGCTTTCACAAAATATTTACACAATGAGATTTTTGATAAATAATCAGTAAAGTGGTTAAAGGCAAATAATAGAACAGCTCATCATTTTACTGTAATGCAGTTTAAAACCAGGAAAAGACAACACATACGCCACATCACGATATTACGATATCCGAAATCTAAGACGATATCTAGTCTCGTATCACGATATTGATACATCGATATATTGCCCAGCCCTGGTTGGTAGCGGGAGGCTGTTCTCTTCAGTGCACTGTAGACCCAACAACCCAGATCTCGTTCTCCTCGCCGCGTCCAAACCGGCAACCCCCCACCCCCACCCCCTCCCCCCCCTCGTTGGGCTCTGATGTCAAACGTTGCTTTTCGTCTCTTCTCGTGTTCGCTCGGAACAGATGCAGGGCTGCGAATGTGTCTGAATGGACAGATCGGTCATGACTGTTTTGTGTGAGTCTGTTGAGGCCAATCTTAAAGCCCTTCTTAAAACTGTCCAAGTCGACGTGTTGAGGAAATAAAATGTGTTGTTTTCTTTGCCAGATGGGTCTAATGTAAATCCTGGCGTTGCACCAGGATGCTTCTGGCCAATGAGAGAATGTTAGGGTTCATGTACAGTAGTTTAATTGTTAAAAAGGTACAAGTTTTTTCAGATAGACTGCTGATTTTTATTTCTTTTAGCCAAACGTATCCCCCTCCCCCCATTTCCTTCCTAAAGGTTTGAAAACAGGGTTTCCTGAGGCATGCTAGCCAGTGACCTCTGACCTTTTTTTTGTGATTAGAGGGGGGGATGCGAAGAGAGCCATGCCAATAAGGGGTGACAGATGCCCCTTAAGCCTCCGCTCTCCTATTTTTGCTTTAATTCTCTTTGTATGCAGAACCAAAATGTAAACGTCAGCAAACTAGGTTTCAGGCCTGACCTGTGTGTATATATCCTGAATACAATCATTGGGATCTTGTTTTCACAAGCAAAATGACTTAATTGAAGATAAGTGTAGTTTCTAAAGAACATGTATCATTATTTGTAAGTTAACCATCTGCATGTCTTCAAGCCACCTGGCATTAGCTAATAATTTTTAAGATAAAAAAAAAAAGACTTTTTACACATTTTATTTTTTACAATTTATTTGCTTACCTAAATATCCCAGACAATAATGTGACCCTTTTTATTACTTCAAATTTATTTTTATTTTCCATTTTTTTATTTTCCTTATTTCCTGTGTACTACATATAGGCAATTTATAACAAAATGAGAAAATTATTGAAGAAATTTTAAAATTGAAATATATTTTATTTGAAAGTTTATGGACCTTTTAACCGTGAGCCGGGAGAATTGTATAATCATATAATTTGAGCTGACTTGACGGTTATGAGAAATGTATCAAGAGTTTTATTTTTTATGCTTCTTTAATAAAGTCTTGTTTTTGGTTTCATTTTTTTACTGTAAAATGATCTTTTGAGTCTCGTGTCTTTATTTCTGCCCAGTGCAGGGTCTGAAAATGCGCAGCAGCTGCGTCTTTGCCACAGGATGGCAGTGTAGACACGCCTGCAGCGGAGCAGATGAAGGCGAGCTGTGAAACTTGCAGTTCGTTCTTTACATCCAAGTGCAGAAGAATTTCATTTCGACAGGCAGTTTGGCCTAGATCTAATATTTAAATTGATCTGAGTAGGCAATGAAATGCATTATGTTGTCAGAAGCACAGGCTGTATATGTTTACAGTCTACGTTCAGAAGTAAAGCTGAAGATGATTGGTCGATTATTGGCCAGGTGATTGACAGAAAATGAATCAATAACCCATTTGTCATTTATCGAGCAAGAATGTCAGCGTTCAAGCTTCTGAAACGTTTGCTGGGTCTGAGTTTTTGTTCATGGTTTTCTGTTTTCTCTCATTGTAAATTAAATCCTGAGTGTCATTTTTTAAAATAAGAAAAACAGACATCTTCACGCTAATTTATGAGTTCAAAATTCTTAGATATTTGCTCCAGATTTGCCCAAACGACTTAAAAAAAAAAATAGCCTCTTCTTTTCTCCACTGATGAGAAGGAGCTAGAACATCTGTTTCAACTTGTGTAAAGTGGTGATGTGTGATAGCCCCCCCCCCCCTCCACAGGGAGGTCAGGGGCCACACTGAGAACAGACTGAGCGCTCACTGAAGTGGAAGCCGGTTGTTCCAGCTGAAGGTTTGTGTCAGTAACACCCTGCTGTCCCCATCTGCAGCATCTGTTAAAAAACACTTGTCTGATTCTGGCTTTTTTTTCCCCTCATAGGTGAAGATTGATTAACTCTTAACTTAGCTTGAAAAGTCCAATTAAACATTCTTAAATTGGATTACTTTATGTTTTTTGGGATACAGTAATTAAAAACACATTCCCAATTACAAATCGAGCTGCAATATTCTCAAACACAAGCGGCCGCAGAAAGAAAAATAAAGCAAAAGGTTAGATTGTGACACAAATGTCCTTTTAATAGGAAGCAGATCACAATCGGGCTGCATTCCAGTTCCACTTCATCCTCATTAAAGAACGATCAATAATGATAAGAAACAAATTAGAAACATCCTCAGTAGAAAATAATTCTCTCATGCGAATTCTGTGTTCACACTACATTCATATTGGTTACAGATGACATATTCACAAGCCTTTTTGAAAAAAAAAAGAAAAAAAAACAAAACACATTGATGATTTATTGTTACACAGGTTTGGAAATTAAAAACGGAGAAAATAAAACATCAAAGAGACACGTGCTGGCACAACAAAGTTTCCCATCATGCAATTGTAGTTGATTCTATTCACAGGGTGGGCATCATTGGTCTCCACAAGAGTTGTGTCGGCGTGCATGCATGCATGTGTGTCATCTTACATGTGCCCCTTTGTGCTTGAGCATAGATTGGTGTGTAGACGTGTGTGTGTAGGTGTCGTCAGTGCGTGTGTGTACGTACACGAAGCAGGCAACCAACAAGCCCCCAAACTGGACGATCAATTCTTTTTTTTTTTTTTTTTTTTTTGTTGCTTTTTCAGCTGTAACCTGGGATTGCTTAGACGACAACACATTAAAAACACTGTAACTGCACTGCAAGCTCCTTTTAAAAAGGCTAGTTCACCCAAAATTGAAGCATTATTGAATGCATTTGTTTGTATGCATTTGTTGGAGGCCTAAATCAAAAGGCATGAGTTGGTGTCCTCAAGCAAGTGGTGGCTCTGGATTGAACTTATCCCTTTGATCGCAGACAGAAGGCTCTGCTGAGGATAAATAACATTCAGAGGATTTGTATTTGGTAGAATTCAACAGTATTCAGTAAAGAGAACATGTGACAGGCCAGCAGTGATGTCTCCGCACAGCAACAGGAAAAGCTCCTGCGGGGTTTACTCACTGTCACTGACATCATTAAGTTTCACAAAGAGACTACAAGACGAGCTGGACTACGATCGTGAGTGTTCGCTCACCTTTTTGCAGTGAAAGGTAAAGGGGTTCATCAACGCGCATGACAAAACTGAAACTAATACTTGAACACCATAAATGCTTGGTGGTGACTCTCATGGCTTCTTTCTTTGAAAAAAAAAAAAGAAAAAAAAGAAAAAAACAAACATGAGCTCTGGTTCGTGCAAATTTGGTCCTGCTAAAGGCAAATAGTAATTCAAGGACAAAACACATTCCTTCTCTCTTATCTGTAAAATATGTCCAGTACTTCACAGAAAAAGCGTACACACTTCCAACAGGAATGGGGATTTTTATGAGTCCGTAAAGAAAATTTTTCAGTGATATACAAAAAAAACAAGAAGAATCATAAGTCTCCCATTCCTTGGATCTGGATATTGCGGTTGGTTCTCCTGTAGTTATATTGACAGCGCATACATTTTGGGTGTGTAGGTACAATATATTGCTCACAATGTCAGAGCCCATTTTGCAGCTCACACACACACACACACACTCAAACACGCACACACACACCTTCACACACATGCAGGCACACAATAACAAAAAACACAGCAGTGTTCACAGAGGGTTTGTTCTTCATAAAAACCACGAGGTTCAGTGAACATACAAACAAACCACTATTGCCTTTAAGAGATGAGTTTGGATACGTGTGCAGGCGATCAGTTGTTCCACTGAGCATCATGTGTCCTCTAGGCTTCACCTGGATTTATTTAAAGTTCCTCCACAGTGTCACTCATGAAAGACTTTCTGAATCCTAGCGTGTCTGCAGTGTGGCGGTGTTTCTATGGCAGAGCAGGTAGGACGGGAGAGGTGGGGTGGGGTGGTTGTGGTGGGTGGGGGGTGGGTTCACGTGGGGAAAACGAGAAGCATGGGCAGTATGTATTAGTGCGTAAACTGACGTCCCAGTCCACTGATCCCGTAGCCCTTTTTGGAGTTAATGTGCACTCTAGGGGTGTGGATGTGTTAAGATGCTGGGGTATTGCTCCGTTGTCGTGATGTGAAGCAAGAAAAGTGGCCACAACTTCTGCCTCTTCCGACACATCACATATCAGACTCAGCGTTTTTTTCCACTGTCGACGTGTTTTCTTCATGATAACGAAGGTGAGTCAGATCATAATTATAAAACCTTATTGTACCAGGGTTATATGCACCATGCTCACACGGGTAAAATATTAGAGGCGCCCATCTCTAATGGGAGGAGGGGGAACAGTTGCCATGGTTACAGCAAAGTGAATCACAGTGTTCCTGGGGGTCAACATGCAGGACGTTAGTACATTACAGGACAGACTAGCAGTGACGTTGCCCCTGGACACTGATCTAAGGTCAGTGTTGTGGTTTTTTTTTTCTATTTGGGTTTTTGGGCATAAGGAAGCTGATCTTAGATCTGTGCCTGAACTCCAACTTACACAACACATCACACCGTGGAAAGACTACGCAGAGCAAACGACGGGGGAGGGGAAGGGAGAGGGGGAGGGGAGGGGGGGGACGACGGACTGGAAGAACGACACACAGTCAGGCAGGCAAGCGGACAGACGGACAGAGCATAGCTAGGCGAGGACTGCTCTCCTGAAGACACAGAGAAGCAAAAGTGCAAAGTGGTCGTTCTCAAACTATTCACATGGTTTTGTTGTTTCTGCGTTTGCATTATTTCACATCTAAATGTACAGCATATAAAAGGTGTGATGTGTTATAGGAAAGGCTGAGTGAGGGGTTGACAAGTGCTCGCTAATGTGTGGCTAACCCGAAACCAAGAGGTCTGAGTAGGGCAGCTGTTGAAATATTCAAAATTAAATATGATTTTTGTATAAACATATTCCTCAATGTTTGCATTGATAACGTTGCAATGTAAATGTTGCATAATGTATGCAGATATATGTACAATAGAGCATTTTTCATGTGTGTGCTTGTGTATTGCACATGGTTGTCTATGAAGGTGGGAGTACTATATGTGTGCATAATACTATGTCTATCAGGTACGTCTGGTGTTTTTGTGCACATGTGCGCTCCTCTTCCTCGCTCCCTCAGCTCCGGCCCTCCTCCGCTGAGCGCTGGTCTGACTTGAGCTTGACGAACTCTTTCGCCACGTCGTCGTTGTTGCGCTGAGAGAGGATGCGCAGCACCGTCAAGCCCGTCTCGTCCATGTGGACACGCCTGCCCAGCGGCATCCAGCAGGTGACGCTGTTCTTGTTGGCTATGTCCTTCACCTGCAGCACGGCCATGCCCACGGTGCGGTCCTCCCTGGCAAAGCAGTAGTCCTTTACACACACCTGCAGCTCGTAGCTCTCTGGACCGACCTCAGTACCCAGGGAGCTGAAATAAGACAGTAAAACATTAGATGCCTCGTTAAGGGTGTTTTTAGTTGGGGTTAATATCAGTTAACATCAGTACACAATTGAGCTTCTCAGTTCTGGATCACCTGGTACAAAGTTGTCAGAACTACAGACAGAGATACTCACTACTGGAAGCTCTCATTGAACTTAGGTGACCAGGTGTTGTTCTTGGACTTAGTTGCAAATTTCCTCTTCTTGTCACTGAGGTGAGGACCGATGATGTAGACTTCCACGAAGGGCCGGAAACCTTGCGCCTTCCATTTCAGGTCATTGGCAGCCACCACTGGAGGAAGAAAGTGAGTTAAGTAAGACAAAAAAGGAAGGTAAGAATTCATATATACCTATATATATATTTTTTTTTTTTTTAAAATGGGACAGGGATGCAGCCTGCACTGCTTGTTACCTTTGACACTGATCTTGTGTTCTCCATTAGGCTGGGGTAAGATGTCCACGTGCATGATCACTTCTCCAACCGCATCCACTCCAGATGCTGTAAAAACACAGTAAGTGGTTGATTGAAACCTGAGTGTGTGTTTGGTGTGTGCTTTAGATGGCCATAAGTGGTGTATTTTATAATCCACAATGTAGCACAACTGACATATATGACTTGAAGCATCAGCACATTGTGAACTAAATTTAAACATGCTGAAACTACACACACACACGCACGCAAAGGTTCTCTGTTATAATCAGACGAGCAGGACTTGGCTGAGTAAAGCAGCTTTTGAAAAGAGGAAAAAGAAAAAGGAGATAAATTTGAAAGAATCCAAACTACAAACACAAGTTTCTGGAGAAACGCTCAATTTTATCAGCTGATACAATCTGTGCACAACTTATTCTTTTATTCATAGCGTCTTGCACATCCTACCCTCACCTTGATCTCCAGTCACTGCTTACATTCAAGCTCGCACCTGGTCTGCTGTTTTAGACATTGTCTTTTTGTGTTCTCTCTAAATATATTACAAGCTTCACCCTCCACAAATGTTACTATGCATGAGTCATACTTTTTCTTAGTTAGATAATTAAAAGAAGCTCGAACGGGAAAGTATAAAGGAAGAGAAAGAAGAAGAGGCAGAGGGAGAGCTGAGGCTGTGCCATGGGCTGCTCACTGTCTCGAGTTATCTTTTGTTTTATGACAGTTTGATCACACAGTTGTCTGAGCTGCTTTGGGACATGCAAATTTTACATAACACTGCTGACACGTACGTTTCTCCGGTGGTGTGTCTTCATTTGCTGAGTACCTGACCCCTTTCCCTCCATGGACTGTGAGGAGACAGAGGAGGACAGCAGAGGAATAACAAAAAAGATGTTCATTAGGACAGCGTGCGGAAAGCACAACACACACACACACAATGGTTAAGAGGCAAGGTGGGGTGTGTGTATGTGGGAAGTCGTATCATCTGCATATGAAGGAAATGGTTTCAATACCTGGACAACTACAGTGTCCTTTTTTCCATTTTCTGCTGATCTAAAATCCATTTGTGGACATTTATTCTGTATATAACTAAAAGCAAATGCAAACAGCTTTTTTTACTGTAACTAATTAAAGTGAAATGAAACATTTTCTCCCAACACTGTAGGCAAGTTATTCTATTTAATCCCATAATCCCTTTTAATTCCATAAACTGTAATAATAGTAAGAAAAGGCAGTGGAGCTCTTTGAGAGTAACTGAATGCATTTTTGTGTGAAATTGTTTGAACCTGCTGTGTGACAGTGTGTGTGTGACAGTGTGTGTGTGTGTCTGTGTTTGAAGTTGTACCCTGAGCGCTCTGTGAGAGGACAAACTTCCTGATGAGTTTGTCTGTGGCCTGTGTGTACAGAGACAAGGCGTAGCGAAGAGACTGCAGGTCTGGACTCTTTTCCAAGAACGTTTTCTTCAGGCCCACGCCGCCGGCATGGAAGTATTGCTGCGTAACAGATACGACATGATACACGTATTTTAGATCGCTGTGTGTCAAACAGACAGGCTGTGAGAAGACACGGTGAGCTTTAAGTGGAAAATGTGGGTGTGACAAAACCGCCTTGTGGTGTGCAACAACCTTGTCAGCCTCGGAGCTATGAAGCAAAGGCAGGATGATTGGAAGCTGGTTTGGTAACTCAAACACCAAACAGGTATTTCCAGTAGTGTGCAGTGCACAAAGTAATATGTCAGTTCGTCAGAAATTTGACACTAAAAATAACATAACATAAGAATCAAGAGCACTAATGTGTCTACCGAGCAACATACCTTAATAGTGTCCAGTGCCAGCTCTATTACTGCACACTGTTTAGGAGTCAGAGCTTTGGCCTCCTCTCGGCCCATGTGTTCCTGCAGAACAGACAAACAAAGCCGTCAGTTTCTACTGCTATTACTGTTGAATTACTCATTATAGTAACATTTCATTGTTAGGAATTCTGCTCCCTCCCATTTTATCACCTTGAGCTTGGAAAGCTGGCCCAATTCCTTAGCAGCATTGAAGATCATCTGGGTGCCCTGTCAAGCAGAGACGGACAGACGAGTGAGTACAGTACAGTGAAGAAAAGAGTGGTGTTTGAGAGATGTGCAGGTGAGGAAGATTTGCAGACCGACAGGTGAGTTCTGGAGGTTTGGTGAGGACAGTCCGTAGGAGAAACAAGAAATGAGCCTCAAGAGTGAAGGGGAGAAGGGGGGAAACAAGTAGCTACTCTCATAATATAGATCACAATTACAACTGTGTGAACATATTTTTTAAATAAATATTCAGAATAAGCTCATTTTCAAAGAGGGAGAGAAAGAGGGTTTATCTAAATCGGGTTAGCTCAGGACTGATATCCACAGAAAGAGAGGAGGAATACAACTGTGACAAAGGCTACAGAGGGTGGTGTTGAGGCTCCCTCTGTTCTGTGAAGGCAGGAGAGTGTGTACTGTTAGTGATGTTTCTTCATGCTTAGAGAGAGACACACACTCACACATACACACACACATGCTCGCACACTCACATACTTACAATAACCTAAAGAAGGAAGGGAGAGAGAATGGGGTCATGTCGAGAGAGATGGTCAATGTATAATCACAAGTGTGTTTTGGGAAAGAAATGGAAATAAAGAGAATATGTCATTGTTTATTACATACCGTCTGGTCAGTGAGCGTAGGAAGCACGATCGTTTTCTCCATTGTGTTCATCACCAGTTTCCACAGCTCCTTCAGCACCCTCTTCAGAACTGTCTTCTCGCAGATCTTAGCAAACAGCGACAGGCTGAAATACAAAAACACACAATTTCTCAACTGACAAACTGACTGTTATGGCCATTAAGTGCAAACTGTATTTGTGGGGGTTGGGTGTTTTTTTTTAAAAATTCACTTGAGTTTCGGCACTGATTAAAAAGAAATCCTTAGTTTGTTTCTACAAACCCCTTTTTTCATTTAGCAAAATATGCCAAACTCCTCAATGCTTCACTGATTACAGTTATGTGGGAAAAAGCAGCTGTACAAGAACTTTGCCTAAACAGAGTCTAAACTCTACAGATTTTTCTGATTGACATCAAGAAAAGTCTGATCAAAGCTGGGAAATAAGAATCTGAACAACCACTGAATGCCAACTACTAATGCTTGCCAGTTTTTAATACTGGAACTGGATGCTGCAAAAAACATTTGGTCGGTGCTCAAAAAGTTTTGATATTTGATACCCAGCCTGACTCACTTGCTGTCCAGGAAGTCCATGATGGGCTGCAGGACATTGTCTGCCTCCTGAACCACGCTGCCATTGGCCGGCACAGTCTGACCTTTGACCTGGGCCAGGATGTCCCCCATTTGCCTCACGTTGTCCTCAATCTGGGGCTGGGAACTAACAACACAACAACAGACTAAAGAGGCTGGTCGCAGCATGTCTTTGTTCCAGGCAGGAATCAAATACACACACCCACCTGACGGCAAAGATGTGGCTGAGGTCGTCCATGACGTTGTTGAGTTTGTTCTGCAGCTCCTTCAGGAAGTCGCTGGCCTCCACATTGAGCTGGAAGAAGATAAATGGGATGAATACATGAATGTCATATTGGCACAATCGCAAAAAAAAGCTGCATGTATGGAAACTTACGTCTTTGCCTCCCATGGCCTCAAACATCTTCTCCAACTGAACTCTTAGCTGCTGGATGTTATTGATGATGATACATGGCTGAGGAGAGACAGAAAAATCATTACACACTTCTTTCTCTTTCTGTCTGCTCCCAGCTTTTTATTGTAATCAATCAAGGTTCGTCCTCCTAACTTTTTTTTATTGCTTCTTTGGCGAAAACACTCTTGGTGATGCAGGGCAGGAGAAGCTCGAGTTTTCAGTAATTACTGCTCCTCCGGGGCTCCTGGTCTCTCTGGGAGTGCAGCCCACTTTCCCCCCGAGCAGACACCACATTCAGCTAATTACACAGCCCTAATTCACTTTGAAACACTGCAACCTGGGCACGGCTATTACACTAAAGCGCAGTTTATTGTGCTGAAATTAATTAACCTGACCACATACAGTACACCACAATGCTTACATCTCAAAACTGATTCTTGTTGGAGCTCAAATGAAACTATCACCGCTCTTTATTCCCCCCGACACAAATTTCCATCTGATACCTTGTTGTGCAAAAATCTTCCTCTATGTCTGTCTACTATTAAAACACTTTTGTCAGCCATTTTTAAATATTTCAGACACCTACCACTTTCTCCTTCTTGACATGATTTGGAAAGTCCTTTGCTATGATGTCCGCGTAAGACAGCAGGACATTGCCGATGGTCTAAGAGAGAAACAAAACAAAGGCATGAGCGCACAAATACGGGAAGAAAGTACACATTAATACTGTATATCACATAAGAGTCACGGCTAACGTAAAGACATTCTCTGCAAGCGTTTGTATGTGAAAGTCACCTTGGCGAATCTCTTCATGTAGTTGCCGACGATCTGAGGGTCGGGACACTCCAGTTTGCGGATGATTTCAAAGCTCTGATTGAGCTGAGAGAACACGTCCACCACTGAGCAGGAGAACAAAGCGTGCTCTGATGTGACCTGGAACTGGAGAACGAGAAGAAAGAAGAGCGGAGAGAAAAATATGAGAGAGGAGAAGACTGGTTTTTTTGGTGCTGATGCTGCAGCACAGTGTGAGCTGAGCACAAGTGAAAACACTCAATATGAGGTGTTTGATTCCCATGAGGGCCACCCATGGGAGAAGTTCACAGTACTGTAACAGATCGTGGACAATAAAACTGACCTCTGCGCTGGCGTTTCTCACATCCTTCATATTCTACGTATCTGCATGTGACTGCATTAAGAAGATTTGTGACGCGATCCCTCTGAAAGCATTTGGATCAGAGCGATGGAGACGATCAGAGGGTTATGATGGGGAGCAGAACCCTCATTAGCAGTCCGGCCATTATCCCACAAGTGAATAGTGTTATGGTATGTGACTGGGCCTGGGGACCGCCGTTTCGCTGACGCAGGTAAGCAGAAACTGCCTTGGGCGACATTAATTGGACCCAAAGGATTCCTGACATATGAGCTAGGAGAATCTTCAGCTGCTTTGTATCGACCTTCTTGTCGTGTGGAGATGTAGGCATGAGCGAGGTTGAGAGCACACGGTGTGTGTGTGTGTGTGTGTACATCGACTTGTGCTGTAGCATCTGCTCTTCTCTGCAGTGAAGCTTTTTTTCATTTGCCTTTGGTATCGAGTCAGTATTGATTGCCTTGAGGCCTTCAACCTGCTCTTCTCAGCCTGGAATGTGCTGAGTCAGGAGAGCAGACGTGAACTTCCCTGAATTTGCATGAGAAATGCATGAATACATGTTTTTGGATGGGGGCAAATGCTGCAGGTAGGAGGTCAAATCTAAGCTTTTGTATTTTATTGCTGTTTCAGCAGAATTTGATTGTTGAATTTCAGTGAAACTTTAGTTTTACATGATTATCTCATCGGCCTTTGTGCAGTTCTTTTCTCCACTTTTTCTGTACAGTTTAGTTTGACATTTAGCAACATGACAAAAATTTCAAACTGACATTTGTCAACTGTGATTTTCTTAAACAAATATCAAAATCTAAGAGTTTGTTGGTTGGTGTTTTACAGCACTTGCAGGGATGTGAGCAACAAGCTGTGAATTCTCTAGCACCTGAAAATATGCTAGGTGGTGCCACTTTACATGTGAAGGGTGCAGTTGACAGCAGTTACCCCGTCTTTTTTGTCCCTCTCCAGGGCCCCGTGTAGAAAATCTCTGGACACTTCCTCATTTTCGTCCAGCCACATGATGACAAATGGCTCGAACCATCTGCAGAGGAGAGAATATGAGCAGCAGCAACATGAGTCTCACAGTGATAAATGTAGGAGGAAAGGTTTGGATGCTGTATAGAAAATACTCACGCAGGATATTCAGGTACATGCTTCTGGAAAGTGGGCAGCTCCTTGCAGTACTCGTTATAGAGCCACTTCACCTTGAAGTGCAAGTTCATATAATCTGCGCTTTTACACAGGCGGTTTTTCTCATGCTCTGAATATCAAAGAGACAGAAAAAAAAAGGCCCACTTCATCAGCACTACTGCTCTCTCTGTCATTTATTCTCTCCACATTTCTTTGAAGATATATAAAGTCTCGTGTCCCCTTTTCCAGGTATCATCTCCACCCCCTCCAACACAGAAACTGACCTTCCATGGCGTATTTCATATCTTGTGCAAACATATTCCACATGACCTCGGCGCTGATCTTGCCCACGTTCAGTTCCTGGGGAAACCTATGAGAGGCAGCATAGTGCTCAGACCTAAATCCAGCTATGCGTCCAGTAATGGCACTATATTACTTAATAAGATAACCCAGGCTTATTTTTATGCAATTCCATCAGTGTTTCCTCTGTAATTATAAAGCAACTACACTAAGAAGAAAGCCAGTGAGTCCATTTTAATTAATAATAGAGTTTAAATTAACAATTTTAAAAAGTGCCATCCACACTATATACACACACAGGCTAAAGGTTTACCGTAAGTTCACACTGTGAGAACAAACAAACAGCAATATAACGCAGAAAAATAGTTTTGTTGATATTGTACAATCGGTTGTTGCTTTGTTTTTCATAACTTGATATTCCTACTGTAAGTACATCTTTTTTTATTTTCCTGGAGGCAGCCTTTGGCCTTAAAACAAACAAAAAGTGTTCACTGTTTGGCCTGTTTTTGTTTCTCTTAATGTCATGACACTCCTCTCATATTCACTTTGCATTTTTTCTTTAAATGAATCACACACAGCTGTTGACTAATAATGCCTTGAAATTTCTGACGCTGCCTCTGCATGATAACCATCAACAAAAACAGAGAACGCTGGTACAGTATGAGCAGAGACTCACTGATTAAGGCAAGGAGTGTAGGAGTTTTTGTCTTCCTCTATAATGGAAACGATGAGTGTGATGAGCTTTGACCAGAAGTCCAGGTTTTTGATGCTGGGACCCTGCTCATCTGGAGGGACTGCCTTTGACTGGAGACAAAAATAGGTGATGTTTTCACACCTTTATATTGATAAAAATAAGAACAGCTGTATCCTTCAGCTCAAATAGTTTTTAAATGTTCCAGAAATGTGCTTCTGCTAAGCTTGGTGATTAAACTTTTAAGGATCAAAGTGTCTTTTTTTTAGCATTTCTTGGTAGTAGTGCACTGACAGCACAAGAGCTACACTAAAGAACATAAAAAACTGCAATGGCAACATCTGCAAATACACAAATACAGTATGTTTGCTTCACACACACACACACACACACACACACTTACAGGATCTGTCTGGTATTCCCTGTTGTAGAGGTCGTGGCAGTTGTTGAAAATGTACTCATAGGTGGAGTTGAGACAGGCTTTAACACAGTCCTTCACCACCTGGCTCGCCCTGGGGGGACTCTGCAGCTCCTGGACCTGAACACAAATATTACACAACAAATGGTTGAATCCAAAACACCTGAAAATGCTGTCAAACACACCAAAATGAATAAATAGAACCAGAATGTTGGGGTGTACCTTCATGACACTCAAATCACTTAACAAAAAAAAAAAAGGGTAAGAAAAACACAAACAAGACAAAGAAATTCACATTAAACAAATGTTGGTCGTACAGGTGTAATGTACAACTTTCCCATCTTTTAAAAAATTTGTCCTGTTGCAGTCTAATAGTAAAAAGTAATTTTTTCCATCCTGAAGATATCATAAATAATGTCAATGCAATCAGCCACTGTAAGTATTTCTGGTTTTAGCCACTTTCTAGTAATGGCTTTCCTGCCAGCTGCACTTAGAATCTGAAATAGATATCCGACATCAGAGGTAACATTTTCTGATGGCAGGGCGCCCAAATACAAGGTCTCTAGTTTAAATGGAATGTCCACCTGGAGTACTTTTTGCAGAACTTTATGAATCTCCTGCCAGAAAGGAATTAATAATGGGCAAGACCAGAATATATGATAATGATTTGCCTCGGAGAACCCACGCTGTCTCCAGCAGTTAGAAGATTTGGTATAATGACTCTTTTGAACTGGAGTAATGAAGAACCTAATGAGGTTTTTCCAACAAAACTCTCTGTTATACCTAGGTTTCCTTCCCTTTCCAGCAGGGGTTATCTCAGTGGGAATTTAACCATAAACTCACTGAGCTGCACAAATTGCACCAACATACATAACACCCTCACATACACGCATGCACACACACACACACACACACACACACACACACACACACACACAGTTTCATGATAATAGCTTCAGTTTGGATAGGGTAATGTTAAGCTGACTCTCAGTTTGGGCCTCAGGCTACTTTCCAGAAAGTGCTAGAAATGTGAACCATGTTTATTTTGAAGTTCAGTTCAAAGAAAAGAAAAGAGAAGAAAAGAACAGAAAAGAAAAGAAGTGAAAAGAAAAGAAGTAAAAAGAAAAGAAAAAAAGAAAAAAAATCTGTTTCTTTCACTCATTCTTACCTTCATCCTGAAGAATGTGATGCTTGTCAGCAGGTCAACAGTAGACTTGAGATCTTGGAGTCTTTCAGGACTGCTGGCAGGGAAATTATTCTGAAAGCACATTTACAAACACGCATTGAGAAAATTAGAAACTGCATAGCAAATGTTTTTAAATGCTTTCTTTTGCTTAAGGTATTAAGACCAAGAAAATAAATATTAGCAGTGAGCACTGCAAGATGACCACATCATTTTCATCTTAGTCCCAAAGAGAGAGCAAGCGTTTCCATATGTGTGCACGCAGGAATAGCACAAACAAATGTGGCCAGTGAGAGACAGTTAATAAACAGCACCCCTGAGACTGTATTGGCATGTAATCCAGATTCTAGTTGTTCAGCAGGTGTTACAATAGAGAGAAGCAGTCAGTACCCGGTACATGGACAGGTCGATCCTCAGGGAGTTGTGCAGCTGATCCAGTAGTTTGACAAACCTCTCCTTCTAAACAAGAGAAAGACACAAAAACAGAACAAACCACTTAGAAACACTTCACAGCTGACAGACTGTTTGTTACCATTTGACTACACAAACCCAAGACTGGATCTAACGAAGCTCAGTTGATTGGATGTTTGGAGAGGTGGGCTGGGCCACATTACACTGACTTTCCCCAGAGCGAACACAGTTTTTAAAGAGTATTATAATCTTCTCAAGAGATAGAAGCTTTTCTAGAATATAGTTACATCAATAGAGAAGAGACAAAATATTACAGTATTTTTTCAGGGACTTACGCCAAAGTTGGATGCAGCAAATCTGTCCGAGGCAGAAACATTGTTGGAGGACTGCGTGGTGTGGGCGTAGTAAGCGTTAATGTTGGCGAGCAGGGTGCTCATCACGGCTGGCACTCCTGGGCACATGTACTTAGATGACAAGCAGGCGAAGTGGCTGTTGGACGGAAGTAGCAAAAAGAACATTTAGTACATTTACTTGCTCTTAAACCTTTATACTGACAGATAAATAAACAATATTAATGTGATTTGAACATTCAGAACAATGTTTGTAGGACTGACGTCATGGCCTGGTAGATGGACTCGACTCCGTATCGCATGGCGAACTCATCCACTATCTCCTGAGCCGTCTCCTCAAAATATACCTTCCAGGCATCGTCCCCTTTGGCATCAGGGATCTTTACGACGCCGCCATTCTGCTCCTCAGTGGTGTACTGGAACAGATGCTGAAAGTAGAGGAAGGACAGATATGTGTGTGTCAGTCTACATCTTTGGTTAACATTATTATTTAAAAGGACATATGTTTTGGGCTAATATGAACGCTGTAAATCCTTTGAACTACTATTATAAGTATTGATGCTTAGACAAGCAGAAGCTTTTAGCTACATGACCTTCTAATCTTGTAATCCCACAACTGCAACAGGAATAAACTTGGACCCAATTTAGAATATCTATGTTTGAAATTGTGAAGTTGTCTATACTGTATAACATCTTATGAGACTCATATGAGACACTATGTCCATGTATAATAATTACAGTCGACTACTAATGATGTCAACTAAAATTTGCTTCTTTTTTTTTATGAAAGGAAGGAAATTTTCTCAGAGGATACAGGCAGAAACAGAAAATTTACCAGGTGACTGATTGTGTTAATGTGAAATTAAATTGACTAGAACTAATTAACTCAGAACAGCAAGTTGCTCTTGTATATTTAAAGTTTTATTTCCAGTTATTTCAGGTGCAAATAATAAGAATGACATTCGGAAGATTTCCACCAGATGTCCAAACAAGACTGACCTCGTGTAGACAGGTGTACTGGACATGGTAAGGAGCCACCGTCTCCTCTCCTTTGATCTCCACACTTATGTGCATCCGGATGGCTCCCGACACAGCAGACTTATCTGTTCGCTTGTCTGTCAGATGAAAGTAAGATATACATGCCTTAGTTGGCTGAAATACGCTCTATCTACAACAGACAAGGACTTCAGTTATCTGTTTTCTTGTTCTGTTATCTCTGCGTGACTCGCTGCTCCTCTCATCCGTCTCTAATTCTCCATCGCCTTTCCTCTTATCTGGAAAACTCACCTAGGTTGTACCACACGTCCATCTCCCCGCTCAGAGTGCGGACTTCAATGATGGTTTGACCCAGGAAGTCATCGCTCTCACGTTTGAACCTCTGTTTCACACGAGACTTGATGTCGTCATCCTCGTCCCACACGCGAACCTTGATGCGGTCAGAAGAGTTGTGGCATTCGCTGGATGGGTAAGAGACAGAAATGGTTACCAACAACAACAAAAAAAAAAAAAGTCAACAACTGTGGAGCAGAGGAACATATCTTGATGTTGGAGGTTGTCTAGTGACACAGAAATGTTCTTCTAAAAAAGTAAGTTAAATGTTGGCATATGGTTTAGAAAGCCAGGTTGCCTTAAATAAATTTTAGCATATATCCTTAAATTACAGCACTACACCATTTATTATGGTGACATTCAATGACATATCAGCATTTTGTTATAAAGTTATAGACAAGCTTCATACTGTTACTCACAAGTGGAAGTTCTCTTCCCAGACTGGATTGAGGTTGCCGTAGATGGTCTTGGTCCGCTTCTTGGTCTTCCCCACTTGGACAGTGACATACGGGTCGCTGGATCCTGTTTTGTCTTTAGCCTGCAGGCCCTGGGCACATACCACTAAGGACAAGAAGAAGAAAGACATTAAAACAATGACCTTTCTAGCTGTTTGATAAGATATATTTAATTAGATTAACTGTCTTAATGTGTCTCACCAGTGATGCTGATCTTTGCTGACCACTTGGAGGTCCCGTCAAGCACGCTCTGCTTGATCTGTTTCATGTGCGTAGCATGTGTTGATTTGTCAAGGCCGAACACTTCCTGGATTTGCTCAAAGATCTCTGGTTTGTTCCTCTCTCGGATCTTCATGCGGTCCTTCAGGACCATGATGATGTTCTGGGTTCGGTCCTCGGCCCCGTGCTTGGAGCTCTTCTCCGCAGCCCCTGATGAGACGGATGGATGAAGAGGATGAGAAGAACAGTTAATAGTGTAAAATATATTCAAGGCAATATGGCTCATAGGTCCAACAGCTTATCTCCTGTTTCCCTGCAATACATCTCTTTAAAACTGAGTGCCAAGTTAAGATACCGCCAGATCAATTTTAAAAGTCTTTGACATTTTTTGGCCAGGGATCAAACACCAAGCCTCCTGATATTATGGCGGAAACTGTATCCACTTAGCCACTGATCTGGTCAGGAAAAAGTAGATAGTCTTGGTGTAAAAGACCAACAGATGTTTTTGGCACCAAGATCTTACCAGACTCTTTGGAGACAGGAGACGGATGAATTATGCATTGCATAGATTGACTCCGAAATCAGTATGGGAATTGGATAAGCCACCCCTTGTGGAGCTGAATTAGACAAAGCAGTACGGATGCTAAGGCTATGGGTAGAAGTGAGAGAGGAGAGAGGCAGGGGTATGACAGCACATTACTCATGAGATAAATTGGAAAGGAAGAGGGAGGAGAATGTGAGAGTGGATAGAGGACAAGAATAATGGGATGTCAATCGGGCAGAAGGATACAGAGGAGGAGCTAAAATAGGTTTGGGTTTGTGTGGAGGTCTAGGTGTGTGTATACCTTAGTAAAAACCGATACGTATATTTAACAGTGTGCGTTTTTGTACATGTGTGCAAGTGTGTGTTGCACATCATACTGCACATGAGCATCCAGGTATCGAAACATTGATGCTTACTCTGCAGACAGTCGGCATTCAGCAGATCCTGGCACTTTTCGTGGCATTTGACACCGCACTCAGAGCAGCGCATGCCTTGTCGGGCGATACCCCACAGCAGCCCCTCACATTCGTAGCAGTAGGTGGGGGTGGTGGCTGTCCACACCTCAAAGTTGTGTGGGGTAGTGGAGGAGATGGGGTAGATCAGAGCCTGAAGGGTCTTTTTATAAACATGACTCTTCTGCAAAAGACACAGAGAAAAGAATGTGCATAAACATTTTCTTGTATAAGAAAAGTGTGATAGATACTGAGTAGATGTTGGAAGATCCTGAGCAGAACTATGAAACAAACTGAGATGAAGGAACCCACCAGCTCCTCATTGCCGAGAGTGGTGGAAGCCATGGCCGAGGTGATTCCAGCTTTTCGAGAGTTCTGCACTAGAGACTGAAAAAAAAGAGGGCAAAGATGAAAGGTTTATTTTTTAATGTGAGCACGAGTGTAGCTTTCAAATTTATATTCAATACCTGTCAGGGACAGACAAGTACTTACCATCGCCTGATGTGGTAAAGCAGTGATGAAACAGAGAAGAGGAGGAAAAGGAAAAGGTAAAAGAAATAGATGTCATATTTTAGGAATTTCTGACAATAAGGTGTACAAGCCTTTAGGATACATTGTGCATGTGTATGTGCATACGCCTTTGCAGCTGACATGGTATTCCCTAACCTCTAGAAGAAAACAGTGTTACCATATTGATTAATTATTGTAATTGCATTAACACCACAGATATGCCAGCATTTAATTTATCAACAAATCAGGCATGTGACACAGCCAGGGGGAAGGGGCAACAGTCAGAAATCAATATGGGTAGCCTTTCTGAGTATATACACTGTTGCTTATAGAAGATACAGAGTATATTGGGAAGTAAGGAAGGAGTAAAACTATGTTTATTTGTTTTCAGAGTAAGAAAAATTAAGTATAAAGCATAAGTAGAAGGCATAGAAATGGTTGTTCTGAAATAAACTGAGATTCAGAGTCAAATAAAGACTGCACAAAAAATTATTCTATGGCATGATTGGTGTATACTGTGTGTGTGTGTGTGTGTGTGTGTGTGTGTGTGTTCATGTATATCTCACCAGATCTCTGACAAGAGGAATGGCTTTTCTTTTGCGAAGGTCCGGCATGCTGTCAATACTGTAGAGTGCACCTCCCATCCTGAATACAAAAAGTACCAACCATTATATATTAACATATATGTTCATCAATATGTACAGTCAGTCAATGTATTAAATGTAATTCAGATATTAGCACATATGCACACATTGGAGAGAAGTGTATGCTGACGTGGTCACTTTGGCTTCGTATGATTTCGGAGTCATCACATTTTCAGTGCAAAAAATAAACATAATGCACGACTAACTGGAATACTGTTGTGTACTGTGCTATATTACTGTTAGAAAGAAAGACTATTCTTAAAGTTTGGATTTCTAAAGATTCATACACTTATTGATTTATTGACTTATGATTCATACACAATAAAAAGATGAGATCAAAAAAATTCTTACTATGACTTAATGTTATGTTACTAAGGGGCAATTGTAATTCCCTCAATCATTGTTTCTGTTGCTACTCCACCTGTTCTCAAGGACTTTACTTGAGAGTTTAATTATGCAGGCTGCCTCGTCTCAAATAGTAGGAATGACACGCCATACACCTGGGCATAATTGCTGGGTTTCTATTTGGCTAACTTAGCACTTCTTCAGTATGCAGCCTCAGTTCTACTCTCAGGTCTGCCTCATCTACAAATGACCTGCCAGTGAAGTCAGGGCAGCCCACCACCGCTCAATACTCACTGGCCAAATGCCATAAGCTGAATGAGCCTGTGGATCAGAATAAATAGGATGGAGGATTCCCGGACTAAAGAAGGGCATTTTAAATCTGTAGCAGCATTGGTGTTTTCCATGATGATCTGAGAATCATTTTAATTGAGTTTAAATTCAAGAGTTTTTGCATTTGCTGATTATAGCTTCACTAATACACTGTGATTTATTCAGCGTTTCATGTGAGAGAAATTGAAAGAAATTGTTAAGCAGACAGTGGACACTCACCCTCCTTTACCAAACCACAGCGAGTTGGAGGTCTCTCCTCGAGCCTGATAGAGAGAAAAAGGGATGTCAGATGAAAAAACAGACAGTCTAATGTTTGACCCTGCAGCCTTAATACTGTATATGAATAAGGATACATCACTGGACTTAGAGTTATCTGAGAAAAAACTATTATTCAGTAAATGTTACCCTTATTGATGACATTATGTTATGTTTTGTAACTATGCAGAAAAAGGTTTTGTCAAAGTTGGTGAATCCAAATATGTATTTGGAGAATCAGAAACAGTGTGGCTTATAATCAGACTGGATGACAGCTCTTAAAAGATAAAACAGAAAAGATCTAATTATTGTGAAGATGAATGAGTGGTGTGACGGTGTGTGTTTACAAGACATCTGTTGCGTGTATTATCATTGGCCAACATTTCCTTCTTTCTCTCGAGCAAACCAATCAGTTTGTACCTACCTGTCAGCATGCTCCAATGATGGCCGAGCAAAGTGCATGTGAGTGTCACTATGGCAATGACATGAAACTGGAAAGAAAACAAAGTGGGTCGGCACAAACAAACAAAAAGAAAAAAGGAACAAAGGAAGGGAAGCCAAGTGTACATGTACAAAAAAAGGCAACGTGACATACATCAACATAAACATTGAAGCAAGTGATTAATTTTCTGCACAACTGAATTCAAAGGTAATGAATAGCAACATAATATGTGGATTAAATATGCAAGTGAAAACTGATCAAGCAAAACTAAATGTGTACAATTAAATCAAGCAGTAAGTGTATGGGGTTAGAACAGTGACAGTTAAATTTTGGCATAGAAAATAACATTTGGCATTGAAAACAAAACCGGAACTGAAAAAGAAAACATTGGCATTGAAACACTTGTATTGAAAAAAGTTGTATTGGCACTGAAACAAATATTGGCAGTGAAAAAAGTTTCACTGAAAAATAAAACACGGGCATTAAAATATTACAATCTTACAATCTTATTATCTCATTTTATTTTCGTATTTTTGGCTGGACCGGCCATGGACCAGCTCTATTACCCCGAATGTTTGTCTGTCACTCACTCACTGATTCACTGAGTCACTGACTGAGTGATAAAGTTACACCACTGGTCGGTCGGCCCAGTGTTGGAGTTTCCCCATTGGCCGTTGCTCTTTCAAAGTGAATCGGCGCAAACAGTTTCAATTACATCCTCAAACGGCGTTTACAGCAGAGCCCCTGCACACAGTCTAAAAACACACATTTACTGACCAAAGCATCTCACACGAAGGCTCCGACACTGACAGAAATACCGACCTGCGGATACAAAGAGATTTGACGGATCCATTTTACCAGCCTGCACGGTGGCTAGCAGCTAGTTAGCATGGCTTGCATCGTTAGCATAGCCATGCCGTGTGACGTGTAGCCAATAGACTATAAAAATAAGTGTGTTTTATTTGTGTTTTATTTTTCAGTGCCAATACAACTTTTTCCAATACAAGCGTTTCAATGCCAATGTTTCCTTTTCAGTTCAGGCTTTGTTTTCAATGCCAAATGTTATTTTCGATGCCAAAATGTAACTGTCACTGTTCTAGCCCCATATAAGTCAGGCAGTCATACAGTCATGTGGTGTTGCACCAAAATAAAATAAAAAGTTTGCTGTCTGTCAGGCCATCGGTATTTTCATTTTAGGGCAACCACAAGGTATCAATTATAGAATATGAAACACATTAAGTCTGCTTTCTGGTGTCTAACTAAAATCACTATCAAAATAGAACTCAAGAAGATACTGTATGTACCCTGTCTTTGCACATAAATAATGCACAACACATACATATTTCAAAGACTTGGTAGACAGTTTTAGAGTCTCTTGAACTTAGGTATATACTCCGGTTTTGAGGGTGGAGCTGAATCAGTCCTTCAGCTTTGGGACTTGGTCTGTATTATTGTGGAGGACTGGACCGGAATTTGGACCCAGGACGGGGTTCAAACCATACTTGACTTTTGGATATACTTGTGCACTTACCTCCCGAAGCTGTTCTAAGACCTTGTTGTAGAGTCTTAGCCAGTTCTCTTTGGCCCTGACTGCTGGATCCACTGGCTCTTTGGGCTCCTCTATGACTGCAGGACTAAAATAAAAAAAGGAACATTTTTGGATTCGTAGACAGGTTTCTCCTCTAGTCTATTTTTGTTGCTGATTTAGTTCATTGATCTGATTCACTTTCAACCTTCACTCCTACCTCTCAGGCGGCATCTCTATTTCCTCTATTGGCGTCGGCGGTCTGCTCTCTTCAATGTGTTCCTCCTCCTCCTCCATGGGGAACTTTTCTTCTGGCTGGGCAGGGGGCGTCCTGGCCTCCTTCTCCAACATATTTTCCTCTTCTGGCCAAGGCTCTTCTTCCAGCTGGAGGGCCTGGTCCTGAGGGGCAGCTGACTGTGTGGTAGCAGGACCACTGGGCTGAGACTGAGGCTGTGCAGATGATGGGGTCTGTTGGGAGGAAGTGCCCATGGCAGTGGAAGGGGGCTGGGAGGCTGAAGGAGCCATGGTGGCTGGGTGGGATGGTGGGACAGCATTGGCTGTAGCAGAATGGTGTTGTTGAGATGCAGCCGAGGCTGGGGGGTGAGACTGGGCAGGCTGGCCGGTGGGAACAGAGGACAGGAAGGTAGAGGCCAAGCCTGTGACTGCAGCTGTTAGAGGTTTGGCCATTGAGAAGAAGGAAGTGGCAGACGGGGCAGCCTGTGGCTGAGGCTGTGTTTGGGGCTGGGGCTGTTTAGGTGGTTGGGCTGTTTGTTGACCAGAGGGGGGCTGTGCTGCAGGGGCCATGCCAGGAGGATGAGCCTGGTTAGATGTTTGGCTAGAGGGTTGAGCGGGGGGCTGCTGTTGGTGTAAGGAGGGCTGTTTCTCTAATGGAGGTCTGGAGCTGGGTACATCAAGAGTTGGTGGGGCAGTTGACGTCGGGGTGGGGGTGAACGGAGGCTCCATGTCTTCACTGAGGGTTCCGTCCAGATTGTACAAATCTTCATCATCATACATCATTTCTTCATCCTCATAGAGGCCCTCCTCTTCTCCCTCATACAGTCCTCCATCATCCTCCTCATACAGGGCTGCCTCCTCGCCTCCGTCTTTGCTGTAGCCGCCCTCATCGCTGTACGCCCCCTGAGTCTCATCAGGGTCCCAGTCGGGAGAGCCTTTACTGTAGCTAACCGACGAGTGGCAGGAGTGGTAGGAGTCGTTTTCATCATAAGGGTCCCTCTCTCCATACTCGCCGCCATAGTCCTCCTCACTCAGCTGACTGCTGCATCGACTCAACTCTGCGGATGATGCATAGCTCCCTGTGGGACTAAAAAGCAGAAGGGAAGAGAAGAGACTTATTATTAAAGCACTAAAGAGGGATAGAGTTTTGTAATGAAGATAGAGACACTTTCATTAAGGTTGTTGTTACCTATATACTAATAAACAAATACACATGTGTAAAATAAATGGTTTATCCTCCCTTTGTGAACCATAATCTCAAAAATGCTCACAGAGCACTTAGAGTATGGCCTGTACACTTTGTACTCTATTGGACAGCACTACTAAAAACCTTTTCTACATGTCTTAGCGTGGCCAGGAATAATGCTGATGGCTAATCGATGAAAAGCACTGGGGATACAAGAGTACCAGACAAGCAGCGAGAGAAATAGAGCAGAACAGAAAGGTGAGCGGCCTCCAGAAAGCTGACAGAAGAAAAAGAACAAGCATCCAGAAATGCAACAAACAGGGAAAAAGTATTTATACTCCTTGATGAATGGGGCTATTAAAAACAGAATAGAGGCACAGAAAGGAAGGAGGATGGATGGGGTAGAGGGAGATAGTGAAGACAGGAAAGAGAGGACGAGATGAAGAAGAATGGGCGGGGTGGTGGAGAGGTTGCCCTGTCCAATACACTCACACAAGCAGCTAATCTTATGTGCAGTATTGAACATTAGGTTGCAAGTTGAATAATTCATAAAGCAAGAGGTGGAGGGCTGCGTGATTTCATTCCCAGTCTTTGTGAAATATGTCAATTAACACTGAAAAATGTAACAGTATTGTAAACAACTGTGAAAGATAAATAGCATTTGGTCAGCACAACCCGTTGAAGGCTCGCATACGGACACACTGCACGGCAAAATATATTAATTCGCTAATGGATGAGCTAAACCTCAGCACAAACGCCAGCACAAATTCTGTCTTTAACTTCTAACCTTAAATTCATTCTGTTTCACCTCAAGTCATCATCACTCTTACATATAGTGCTAGTTGATCAATGGATTAGTCAACCAACAGAAAAAATAATCAAAATCATCAATTTTTGATAACAAATGAATCATTTAAGTTGTTTAAATGAAGTAAAAATACCAAACATTTATTGATTCCAGCTGAGAATTTTTAGTTTTTATTCCGTATTATATAACTGAATGAATTTTGGACAGTTGGTTGGACAAATTTCTGACCATTCATAGACAAAAACGATTTTAAAAAAAACCAATACAGTTTATTCGCCAACGAGCATAATCATTACTTACAGTCCTAATTACACTAACAAAAGCACACACCTGACAGTCCTCTGATGGTTGTAGTCGAGGTCATGGCTGTTGGCCGAGCGTGGGTAAGAGAAGCTTCTGGAGCTGCGGTGCTGGTTGCTGATGGGATACTGGTGGACAGAGGCGTTGGGCTGGGATGTGCTATAGTATGGAGGGGGGATGCTGTTACTGGTCTCACTGCGATAGTCGCTGTCCCTGTCGTCCACGGCACTGTCTGGGTCCTCATCTACACAGAGGGACATGCACACATTAGCATGGCTTTTTGTTATGTCCGTCAACTCAGAGTAGGGCAATAGGAGACAGGGGGAAGTTTGGAGGTTTTAATCAAATAAAAAGAGAAAAGAACATGAAAGTGATTATTCCAATTGACCTCATGTGGCACAGAGATAAGAAGCACTAATCAGTACTGAACCAATCTTTTAGTAATATGGTAATTACAGATAATATAGATGAGCTGGTAGCATGCTACTGCTTTCAGCCCCATATAGGTCACAGAGTGCATCCATACATGAAACACATGATGAAGATCATCAGTGGCTTGGTTCTCATTTCCATCGTAACCGAGCATAAATCCACTCCTACTTAGGAGAGGCTTTATTTTTCTGTGGTATCCATACATCAGAGATTAACATCCCGCAGGGAAGTGATGAGATACTTTAACAGTGCTGAATCAGTCAAAAGTGAAACCAGCTTCTATTAATCATTCATCATTATCCATCATCGTCTCTCGCACTCTGACGACAGCGGCCGCTGCACCACTTACACCTTCATCTTCATCTGTCTGGGCGTGTAAACACTAATTAAAGGCATCGAACTTTGTTTCTCACTTCAACCGTGTCCCCACATGTCTCTCTCTCTCTCACTCACTTCATCGGCTCTGCATCTATCATTACCCCCCTGCTCTTTCCTATTTCCTCTGAGTGAACAGAGATGAGATGAATTGCTGCAGCAATGTGGGTGAGTCTGACAGACACTTATATAAGACCATCTGCTAATCACAGCAAGAAAGAATTTTTTTATACTTAGACAGGGGAAAGAAATAGATGAGCAAATGAGATATAGAAAGAGGGACATATGGGACTTTTTTTTTGCATATTTACATATATCCAATGAATGTATGCATGTACTATAAGTTTCTATGTGCAGTACATACAGTATAGTATAGCTATATTGGATATTGGATTTTAAATTAAATAAGGACTGATGTTAAAGGGTCAGCTCATCAAAATTACTTCACAGACCTCATTGGAACTACTTTCTCCCAAAGAAACAATTTCCTTGAAAACTGTTGACAGTGAAGTCTGTTCATTACATTATTATGTTGCTGTTAAATTTTCTAAATGTCATTTTTCAATGATGTGACCCCCTTAAACAAACTTCCATTCAACTTCATTGTACTGAGGTAGCTGAAGAAATCTAAAACATGCTATTTCAAAACCTCTGCAAATGAAGCCGTCCCTGCGGCTTAGGGGTTAAGAAGCCAGCCATGACCCACAACAACCTTATTGGAGTTCGGCTGGGGACCTTTGTTGCATCTCTCTCCCTCATTTCCTGTCATCTCTCTATTGTCCATAAAAAATGCATAAAAATCCCTAAAAATACTCGGGCACATAAAACCAAAACTATCTCTATGGCACTGTGAGTGAGATTAGAATTGCACATATTTCCTTCAAATTATGAACAGTGCAGAAGGACAATGAAAGGGCTAGAATTTCTTCACTGTTCACCCAATATGTATGTAAACACCCTCAAATTAAAGCTGCAAGTCAGCTCTCTACCCTCATACTCATAGTTTCATTTCAAATCCAATCTGCTCGACTGGAAAAGAAAAACTCTCCAAATACTTTCAGACTGCACTGTATCTACAGCATGTACTGTATGTGCACTTACTTTGTTGGTCTCCCCATAGGCTCCAATTACCTGCAATGAAATAGGAGGGTTTCAGAATTGATTATGAGTTACACTGGCGTCCAAACATAAACATGCATTCATGCCATTAACGCCTCAAAGTTCCCAGGTGGAGCTGGTGAATGGAAAGAAAGCATAGAGGGAATGCTGAGCCTCCAAGTCTTTCCACCTGCCCCAGACAGCTGGCTCAGCAGACTAGGCCGATAGTCGAAGCACAGCAGCATCCTGTAGGAGCTTGCCTCCGGACATCTGATGATACCCCTATCGATCCCTTACAGTGCAGCGATCCAGGCCCTTTCCCCTCTAACACACAACAACCCATGTGTGGTTACACACATAATGCACAAGCTGAGCTAAAGCAATCTAATTACATCTCAACAGCTAAATGGATAATTCTCTTGTTCAGCACAAACAAATGACTGGTTTGTAGAAACAATGGTCGGTCACTTACAACACTGGGTTCCTGGTACACGAAGGGGACGTTCCTGTTCCTCCTGGTATGAGTACTGGAGGAAGACAAATAAAAAAACGTGGTATAACATAGTTTTTCCCTCAATTGATCATGTTGGCATGTTCCTAAAATGTAAGGAAACTCTGGGGCATTAAATCAAACAGGGCAGCTGACAGCTTACATCTTGGTCCCTCATGGCGTTGAGTTGCTCCAGTTTTTTGGCCCAGTACCGTGCCTCATCCTCAGGGATATCTGAAAACAACAAGCCAGACAAACTCAGGAGACAAAAACAACTCTGATGCAGCTCCACCTGTGTCATTTATACTTAATTCTTAAAATATTTATCCCCAAAACTTTCTGCTTAAACATAGCTTTGTCCTAAGTTATAAACTCCACCCATGTGATGACAAACGTAAAACAAACCATTTGAGAATATTATTTGACCCGGATCTGGTAGAGTGAACTCCAGATACTTTGGCCTGACCAGAACACAGTGACATTGAAAAATCACTAAGAGCCCTAAAGCCAAACCTCTATAAATAGGCCAGCTCCACAAACTGAGGAGTCAGGTGTACAGTATCGACTAGAGGAAGGGGAAACAGTATAAAAATGACACCTAATCAATGTCAAGAGGAACACAGCTTGATCACTGAGAAGGAAAGGACACAAACACTCCTCTCCCTGCCTTGCAAACATACCACCGAAAAGTAGGTCAGGTTAATTAATCAGTTAAATATTACTGGTGTTCATATATTATTGTTTGCTGTGAAAACATACAGACGTAATTTATTCAAGTCACATTTTCCTTCTCTGGAGGGGTGATGATTTCCTATAGTTTCTCATTTTCTTCCACCTATTGACGGTTTCTGATCGTGATGTGAATATTGATTTTTCTTGTAAAAAATGATGGACCTATGCTCTCACCAAGAGGCAGCTCAAAGCGCGTGTCGAGCAGCACCAGGTGGAGTGTGGGATCTTTGGTGCCACAGATCTCATTATCAGCCATGATGACCTGAGAGTCCAGTGTGAGCCACTCGCCCGGACCCTCCTGTGTACAGAAAGACGAAATGCAGCTGACACGCAAACAACTGCAGGACAGATAGATGAGCGTGACAAAAACAGGCCCATCCAGCAAGAACTGCAAATCCCCTGAATACCACAGAGCACAGTGTTCAACTACAGTATTTCTCAAGAGGTGGTGGCGGCGGTGGTTAGTGGCAAACCTCATTTGACTGTCGGATGTTATGGAGGGGAATCCACACGGTGCCGACCATGGTGTCCCAGATTAACCCTTTGTTCCACACCTCTACTGTCAGACCCAGGTCTAAGCGGTTAATTTCACTAGACAGACAGAGAAAGAGACATAGGAAACTTCAAATCCAAGAGAAAAAGCAACTGACTTACTAATAAAGACATTTAAGATAAATGCTAAACACACACACACACAAAGTTGCACAGTAATTACTTGTGGGCTTCACTGTGACAAATATAAGACACGTCTCTGTGGGAGAAAGCCTAAGAGAATCTAACATAAAGCATTTACAAGACAGCAGGAGGCAGGACAGAAAGAGAAAGAGAGCGAGGGGGATGAATAAGGGGAGGGAGGAGAAGATTGTGATGAAGGCAGTGGAGGAGGCGATTGTATCGCATGCCTGGAGGGAGAAAGTGGGAACTTTAATTAAGAAATAGGAGGACTGGATTTCCCGTCTCAGTGGTGACTCCTTTTAAGAAAAGTGCCTGTTTGATTCATTGCCGTGACTGAGGGGGCACAGTCATTTAAAGGCAGTTTGAAGGAGGGGATGAGGCTCTCTCTGCAGCCCAAACATTACATAACACAGCTTCACTGATGCAACCCCAGTACAATGCTCAACGCCTCCGAACATCATACTAATGCACAGGACTCTGCAGCCAACCCGCCTGCTGCATCCCACATGCTAAATGATTCTCACCATTTATCACCCATATGCTGCCACGCTGTCAATACACACACTGGATCGCTCTGTATGCCAAATACACAGTGTTGTATAACGTTCTAGTGATTGAAGCAAGCTATTATTTCAATATTTATTGAAACACAAGCTCAAACGAACTAATTTAAAAGGCTGCTAATGATGCCTAGAGAGCAGAAATAGGAGGAGAGAGAGGGAAGAGGGAATATGGGGTGTAATATGAGGTTGAAATGGGGAGAGGATGAGGAGGAGGAGGGGTTGAGCAGATGAAGATCAAGGAGCAGTGTTTAGAGGAAGCGACAGAGGAGAGGGAAGAGGAGCTGGGAGAGAGCCAAGGTTGAGAACAAGGCTGAGAGGGGCAGAAGTGCTGAGGGAGAGTGGATGAAAAAGAGGATGAGGCAGTTGTTGGAGGCGGAGGTGCGGATGCGGAGAGGAAGAGCTATGTGAAACAATACAGGGATAAAGGGCACTTGGGATGGAGGAGTGAAAAGGAAGGGAGGGAGAAAGGTTGATAGAAAGCAAGAGATAAAAAGCAAACACAAGCAGCTGAAGTGGAGAGTGAGACGAGGGGATGGAAAGAGAGAACAGAGAGCAGTGCGAAAGAGCGAGGGAGAGGGAGGTACAGACAGAGAAGAAGAGAGAGTTTTGTCAGAAGATGATGAAGGACTCACAACATGAAGTCTTGCTCCCAGCTGGGCAAGTTGCCCCTGACAGCGATGGTTGTGCTCTTCACATTTTGTACCTTAAGAGTCACATAAGTGTTGAACTTCTCTGTTAAGGAGAAAGGGATAAAAAAAACGTCACAAGGAAACACCTCTGCATTAGAAAATAATAATATATGTTACATTCTACATAGTAACTGACTTCCCATCCCCTTCATTTCCATTCATGGCTTCAGCATGTAATGTGTCCGCAGTCTGCAACCAGCTTGTGCTTAAAGATTTATAACACATAACAGCGAGTCTCTCCCTCTGTTTGATCTACCTCTTTCTATTTTCAGTATCCCAGGTCTTACCTTGGGGTCCATCCAGCTTGGCTTTCTTCACTGTGGAAACACAGAGAGGGACAAAGTCACACACAGGAACGCCATCTGTTTTCACTTCTGAATGTTCCTGCGTCTTCTGTTCTGGCTTTTACACAGAGAGAATCGGCTACAAGAGGATGCTTGTGACAAATTAAAACCCAATCTGTGAATCTTAATGAGATACATGAAACTCGTGGGGATTCAATACAATGTAGAGTTATTATTATAATACATTTTAAACACATTTTCCAATCACAGCTGACTGCCAGAAGGTATACAGTACATATTCAACTACTACATGTCTGTTGACTCAGGAAACTGAAAATTGCAGCTATGCAGATTTGGACTAAGTGCTCTACCTTCTTTGCCATAAGGTCCAGACATGTTGGCACCAATAATGGTGGCAAAACATAGCGCTGAAAAAACATGGGCGGCTATCCTGCTGTGCTTCATCAGTGTGGGATACCAGAGCAGAAACAGAAAGTACAGTAAACCCACACGCAAATACAATGATACCACAGATTGAACAGATGGCCAGAATATATATCTTTTTATTAACAAAACTGTTTTATTAAAAAGAACTATAGTTGTAGCGGATGTAGATGTGGTGTAAAGGCAAGTATAAAAAAAATCCTTACCCAATTTTTTTTGATTAAACACATCTACATTTAAGAGACAAAATATACCTATTAAATTCCTTTGTACATGCATTCAAAGGGAAAATTTCCACCTTAAACACGATGTGTTGGTGGATTTTTCAGTGTACAGTTAAAGCCAGGCTCTCTCGCTGCAGCACCTCTTCCACCAGCTTTGACGTAACTCACACATACATTTTTAATACTATACTACCCGCTGCTCTCCACCACACACGCACATGCTACACATGACCCCATATACACATCAAGCACACATAAAAAAAAATGGTATGCATTAATAAAATGCAAAGCCAAGCTCAATATGTTATGTAACCAAACCTGTACCTTTATCACCTCTTGGAAAACGTGTCGTGAACGCCAATTCTCAACAACTTATCTCATAATAATACTCTATCACAGACCATCCACACCACAACCAGTCGCCATAGTAACCGCCAAAAAATGAAAGTCAGCAAGACACTTGTTTTGTTTCTATTTCTCATTCTTTTACTTCATCTTTCTTTCATACAACACACACAAACTAAAGCTGCAGCTTAAGTGCCATTCTGTTACATCAGCAGGCACACTCACTCACACACACACACTCACTCACTCACACACTCACTCACTCACACACGCACGCACACTCAACTGCAGTGACTCACTCACATGCACCTGCAGCAATGATAAAAAAATATTAATCTCCCCTTCCATTCATTCCTCAGAAACATTAACTCAACACCTACAAACACAAACATGGGGGTAGGTGCTTATGTGTGGGTGTGTGTGTTTGCATCTTTACTTAAAATTCTGCTCTGGTATTGGCTCAACATCATTTTGATGTCAAGTTTTCAAAAACAGCTGTAGCTGGAAGCCTTTCCCCCGCTGCAAATGTTGAACAGAAAATGAAATAGCTCAATATAATGTCGGGAAGACAAGAATGAAACCAAGCTACAGTATGTTTTCAGCAGTCCTTTACATTGTTTAGACAAACCACATCAGAGCCTGGTTCTCGCTGTATTTTAGTGTCAAGACTGAAACAGCCCTGAAAATATATCAGTACATGAGGAGGATCAATAAAAAAGGAATTGGATTTTCGTCGGTGGAAAGCTGAAGCTTAATAATAGCACACAATCATAAATCTCTCTGACAGGGTGAGATGCGGTGAGAAATGTCCACAAGCCCCCACAAACAATATTTTGTCACAATTGCATGTATGTAAGCAGACAAAATGCCCCGCAACACATACTGTACATGTAAGTGCTTATGAAACATAAAGAACGTGCCAGTGAAGGGCTGTAATATAGGATCAATTGGCTGAAATGTAGGTTATGGCTCAAGAGCCTGGATTCAGAAAACGAGGTCAACGCTATAACTTTATATCACCATTAAATGACTTAAAGGATCTAACAAATCAAATTGTGTTATTGGTTGCTTTGGTTTCTTTTTGTTAATCAGAGGATGCACAGCACAATCAGACCTAATCGTATATTTTGTGCAACCCCCGTTTTTTTTTTGAGCAGAGACTTCACTCAGGAAGTACCTCTGACACAGCAGACACTGACTTATGGGAACCCGAGAGGATTGCCAAGAAAACAGACTCAACAGGGAATCAAGCAAACCCTTCAACTTGAACTGTCAGGGAATGTAAAATAGGGGGGTGGGTGAGCTGAGTTTAGCCATGGCCAATGACAAAATGTGGGCTGACATGATTCAGAGAGACACTGCCTTATTCCTTAGGACCATATATACGCTCAGATCTGCTGTAGTCTTTGCAACTGCTGACAGAGACATTACGCTCCCTGATTTAATGTCCAAATCAAGACGCGGGGAAAACTGGATTTGAAACTACGTTGGATATCTCTGGGAAAAAGGAAGCCAAGTTCTTCAGAGTTAATCTGTATCTGTGTCTGAATTCTGCTTTGTCGGCAGATGCTCTAAAGAAATGCAGCCTATTCACGAGGCGCAAGCACTGTGGAGGCCAGAAATAGCTCCAGTCAGGTAAGCATGAATGATGTAACAGGAACAGAAAGGAGGCTCTCTGCCAAGTCTCGTAGTCTACGACACTGACAGCCGCAGCCATTGTTTATGAATGAATAACACTCTGGGTCTTAATGACACTTGGGACTGACTCAGAGCAGGGACAGTCAGTGGGTGGACCTGGCGGGACAGGATGAGGTGGGGTAGCATCGATAATGGGCCCGACATATAAAAGGTGACTTTGAAACCCCCTTAACTTTCCTTTTATCTGCACACTGCCATTATTCCATCTACGACGAATGTCCAGAGTTCAGACACACCACGGTCATTTCAGTCATAAGTGACTGATCGGGTTTAGAGCAGATTGAATTTGAAATGATTCTGCAGAATTTCTATTAATCAATGTAATAATTTAAGTCGGTCTTTAAGCAAAAACACCCAAAATTCCTTTGTTCCAGCTTCTCCAGTGTGAAGACTTCCTGTTTTTTGGGACTGATGTGATCATAAACTGAATATCTTTGGGTTTTAGACTGTTGATTGGACAAAACAAGCTATTTTAAGATGTCATCTTGGGCTTTAGGCACATGTGATCAGCATGTTTCACCATTTCCTGACATTTTATAGACCAAATGATCAAGATTAATTAGGAATATAATCAAAAATGACATGTCATTGTTAGTTGCAGCTCATATCAGATTCCTATTTGACAGTTTTGGGTTTAGTACTCATAAACATCATAAACATACTTTTACAAGTCCTCCTCGGCTTAAAATCTGTCAAGTGAGAACAACTTGCACAGCAAACATTTCCAATTGATATTCCTGTCCATGTCACTGTCTCATATGTTTGAGAAAGTGTCTGTCCAAGAAAGGCTTAAAATATTTAGCCTATAAATAAACACTGGAGGACCACAAAATCAATATTAGTGGGGTCCTTGGGTCATATTCAACTGATTACTGCGCCCTGGATGTGAAGCTGGAAGTGATGTTGCTTTATGAGCAACAACAGCAGATGCTTATTCATCGCACTGAGAGGCAACAGTGTCAGCATCAGGTGTTTTTCAGGGAGTCGGGTAGAAGGAGGTGACGCATCGCTTCAGGGAAAACGTTGAGGAGTGACGCGCACCTCCAGCCGGCTACGAGTATTCCCTCACGACTACAGCAGAGCGGCGGAGCGGAGGCGGCGGCTGTGCGGCAGCGGCAGGGGCTTTTCCTCGTCGTCCACCTCATCTGGCTGCCCACGCATGAATGAACAGAGTGGATGACACACACACACACACACGCACACACGCACACACGCACACACACACACACACACACACACACACACACACACACACACACACACACACACACACACACACACACACACACACACACAGCAACCGCAACAGTACCAGCTAAGGGAGGAAACAGCGGTTCTCCTCCTCCATGTACACATTTATAGAAACTCCACCGCCTGTGACTGTTTGCTGGTACCAACGGTCACGACTGGGCTAGCCTACAACCGTCCCTGTTATCTTCTTTTTTGCTGTCACATTTAAAAAAAACCCATACAATTCATCTTTATACGGGGTCAAACATTCATTAAACAAACATGTCATTCAGCAACAGTGTTGTTTAAAAAAAAAAAGTATCATCGTGTAAAAACGTGTTGTGTGTCCGTTAAATCGAGCGGAGCCGCGGTGTGATTTAATGACTATTCAGCACAAACCCTCCGCTGCTCGGGCTACACGGAGTTTTCTACGGAGCTGATAGCCCGCAGGGTCTGTCAGACAACTGCTGCGGTTAAACCGTGAGCAAGTGATACTTCAGTAACATCAAACACAAAGGCTTTCATCAATTTCCTCTCTTACCTCCCACACATAGCAGGGACATCTCTGATAGCGGTGTGAGCGTCCCCGGCTGTCCTCTACTGAGTGCCCGCCTGGATGCTCCGTGATTTGTTTGGTCCGTTTGTCTCTTGGTTACTAAAAAAAAAAAAAAAAAAAAAACTCAAACCGTTACCTTTAACGGTAACGGAAACACATCAGCATTATCTCAAAAGCGCTCGTCTCTTGCTCTCTGGAGCTGTTGCTCTTTTGGCAGGACAACACACACACACACAGGAGTGAATTCCTCGCCCCCCCTCTTCTTCCTCCTCTGCATTGCCTCAGCTCTCCTCCGCTGCTCCTCCTGCGCGCACAGCCATCTTGTTTCAGCAGCAGCAGCAGCAGCACCCGCCGCGCCGCGCCGCGCCGCCTTGACGTCACGGTTGATGAGTAGCAGGCGGAGAGGTGAACGGAGGAGACGGAGACGGGATGGGGCTGATTAATATCGTCCTGGCCGCTGTAGAGCACTCAATGAACAATATGACGACGAGGAATTTCATTCATCGTTTCCAGTTACAAAGCATTTTAGAAAATCTTTCTTTAGGATTAGTTTATATGCAAGACTGGATTACCAACCAGGTAAAGTGGACACCAGGGCCCCCAAAAGGTTCCCTGTGTTAATGTCTTTTTTGGTAATTTGATGAATTACGCATTTGTTTGAGAAATTGAACCATTAAGTTATGTCATCTGGCTCCTGCATTATTGGCCATTTCTTGTAGAAGGGTTTTGTGTCAAACTCTAGTGCTAACAGCCTCATTATTTTAGTTTACATAGGGTTCACATGGTGCATTATCCTAGATTGCCTATAGTTAAAAAAAATGTATTTCATCTGGAGCCAGGTAGTATTCCATATGAATACTGATTGAGATCCAGGTCTCAGAGCAAAATATAGACTAATGAAGCTGCCATCTATAGTGTGCTGTGTAAATCATCATCTGGGGGTCATGTAAGAACGATTCTTTTACACTTTTTTTACCTTTTTCATATGAAATATTGAATATGTTTACCTGTTGTTCAGGCCTGTAAAAATCCTTAAAATGAAACCATATGTGATGGAGACATCGCTCTTTGGTTGAACTGTTCACAACACTATGTCCCAACTAAGACCACAAACTGTGATCAGGGGTCAGATATTGCTTTATTTTAAGGGGTCGCAAGTCATAAAGGTTGGGAACCACTGAAATAATGAATGATTGTCTATGGAGCTTAATTGATCTATACGTTGTATTTATATCTGTCACTCATACAAATTCACATTCACACAATTGTGATCCTCCCAATATCCCATATTCATGATGAACATGTCCAACAACAGGCAACTTATTGGGAAATAAGAGCATATTTTGGTGTGAAACTGACAAAAGAAGCAAAGACATGCAATATGGAGAAAAAAGCTGAGCTCTCCTGAGGAAAGGGAGCTGGAAAATATGAATCCCCTAAGTGCTGAGTCTGTCGGAGGATGACAAAAAAGAGTGGAGATATGATGAAGAATCATAAACCAAAGGAAACTCAATTCCAAAGATTTATACAGAGAGTCACTGCTTTGGCTGCAAAGCAAAATGTCGAGATGAAACACAAACAATGGTTGAGGCAGATGAAGACAGAATAGGCCCTTTTCACTGCAGACATTTTGACTTGAGATAGTAGAAAAGCACAAACATGGCTCTAGGGGGATATGGGCACTAAACACTGTTTGGACTTAAATGCCTATTGTGTTTTTCAAGTGACATTTTGAAAATACTCTGTAGGCTACATGTATTTCACACTGATTACATTTGTAACAGTGGTGAAATAAACAAATTTACTTACTTTCTTTACTAGCTGATTAGCTGGTACCCTAAAAAAAATGGCATTTTAGTTATGATAAATCATAAACAGTGTGTCTAGGATTATTCAAGGATAATCTATGGCAAGAAGGATTTGTTGACAACAGATTTTTCAGATGAAGATTTGACACAATGGATAATATAACAAGCTTTTTTTTTTTGGCTTTTGACGTCTTACATAAAGCAGTGTGTAGTCGGGGTCACATTTCAGATGTCTATGAGTTGTTAACAGCTCCACCAAATAGTGATTTTTCCCTCTAACCTTCTCACATGGTTTCATTTCAATAAATGCTCAAATAATCTAATATTTCACCAAGCTGTAAACAGATTTGTGTATCAGAACTTTTTTCTTCTTTCCTCTCCCATTAATCATCTCACGACCCCTCAGATTTGTCTAGTGTCCCTTTGTAGAGGCCCGACCCCTAGGTTGGGAACCACTGGACTAAACTAGCTAACTGTATATAGAGTAGTTCAAACTAGCTCCACCTCCAGCAGCTACACCATGCTGATGCTTCAGTTTTAATAATCTAATGATGTCATATATAATAATATGTCAGTCAGAGGGACGAAATCAGTTCTTTTACTTTAATACTTTAAGTACATTTTGCTGCTAATATATGTACTTTTACTTAAGTGGGGTTTTTCATGCAGGACATTTACTTGTAATGTATTGCTGTATTGATACTTTTGCTTAAGTAAAGGATCTGAATACTTCTTCCACCACTGGCTGACAGTAAGAAACATATGGAAAATCGCCAGGATGAAATGAATAAATAAATAAATATATATATCCTTTAAATACTACATGAACGAGGGAAAACTGATCTCCACATCCTGAAAGCTGCTTGTAGTGCCGATAAAAAACGCCAGAGGGCGTTAAAGAGCCATTATGACTGTGGAGACTACTAGAAATCCACCAACCGATGAAGTGTGTTGTTTACGCCTACGCTAGGTTCAAGATGGCTGCTGGAGACAACAGCGGCAGGCCTCCTTGCCTTAATTTCTCCGGTCCGGGTCCTTTGGGAAACAGTCAACCCAGCAACAGCGTTTTCTCGATGCCAGCATCCAACGGCGGAGCGGTCGGTTCGGCCGGGGGAGCACAGGGAGCGGCTAGGCGTCCCAACCCGCAGCTGGGGCCTGGCGGTGGAGACAGCAACGGTGTTTCGACCGGAGCTCCGCCGACTGCGCAGAACTCCCTGCAGCAGCCCGCTGCGGCAGGTGCTGCGGCAGCCGCAGCCATGGCCACCCCGGCGTCCAACATGGCAAACACCGCAGCGTCAAATGCGTCCCAGGCGGCAGCACCGACCGCCACTCCGGCTGCTGCGTCTGTGCTGGTGTACCGAGAGCCGGTGTACAACTGGCAGGCAACGAAGAGCACCGTGAAGGAGAGATTTGCTTTCCTCTTCAACAACGAGGTGCTCAGTGACGTTCATTTTTTAGTGGGCAAAGGAATGGGGGTTCAGAGGATACCTGCACACAGGTAAGATGATTAACCGCCGTATGGACACCCATAACAATAGCTAACTATAGCTCTGATATGCAAAGCAAAACGAGTTAACCCTCTCTTTGTTGTTGCTGCTGCACACATTGTCAGGTTTGTTCTCGCTGTGGGGAGCGCAGTGTTTGATGCGATGTTCAATGGTGGGATGGCGACGACCTCAACGGAAATAGAGCTTCCTGATGTGGAGCCAGCTGCTTTTCTGGCGCTGCTGAAGTAAGGACCAGTGTGACAGAGACGGGGAGAGAGAGTCATTTGAACCGATGGTGTGCATGTCCTGAAAGTGGGCGTGTAAATGTTGCATTTCACATGAGCACTGGGGAAATGGCAAGAATATACAGCAAAAATCAAGTTCAGATATAAATCTCATTTCAGTGCATCCATCCAATGATTATGATAATCGAGGATACAAATCTCTACATGGTGTGCCACAATAAAGTTGTAACATCTTGTATTACTTGTGGACCCTCTGCAGGTTTCTGTACTCGGATGAAGTCCAGATCGGGCCTGAGACGGTGATGACCACACTCTATACAGCTAAGAAGTATGCAGTGCCGGCACTGGAGGCTCATTGTGTGGAGTTCCTCAAGAAGAACCTGAGAGCGGACAACGCTTTCATGCTGCTTACACAGGTCAGCTTCACCTGTAGTATGACTGTTGATCAGTTTTTGTAAAATGCAGCATGTTAGCCAAGTTAATTTGACACAGTCACACATCCAGCAACGTATAAGAAACACACAGAACAGTTCCACATAGTAAAATTCACCCATTGGGAAATGAATCACTATGGAGCTAAGGAGTTTGGGGTCTGCATTGCAGTGGAGAAAAACTATTATAAACTACTTTAAATTCTTTATCTCTCCCCAAAGTGAGAAAACGGCAGGTTCCTACAACATAGGAGTAACAACACAGAGGCTAAAAATATTTACTTTCCCTGCCATAGTAGATGAAATTTTCCCTTTGTTGCATGTTTACATGATTCCAACCCAGATGTGATGGGTGTGCCAAAACTGTCAAAACCAGGTGCGGTAATGTGTGACAGAATTTAAATTTCAAAACCACACAGGTTACTGGAAAAGGTGCTTTTCTGCAGTTCAGCTGTCATCTGAATATGTAGTAATGCACTATTTTTTATTTTTGTTTTGTTTTGTTTCAGGCGCGGTTGTTTGATGAGCCTCAGCTTGCCAGCCTCTGCCTAGAAAACATTGATAAGAACACTGGAGACGCTCTTGCTGCTGAAGGCTTTACAGACATAGATTTGGGTAATGTGGCCTTGCTCCCCCTGAATGTTGTCATTATTGCCACGTGTTGTATTTCAGAATGATTGCCTGAACTGACCCTTGATTTTTTTTTTCTTCCCTCGCTCCTTTAGATACACTGGTGGCAGTATTGGAGAGGGATACTCTCGGTGTGAGGGAGGTGCGTTTATTTGGAGCTGCAGTGCGTTGGGCAGAGGCAGAGGCTCACAGGCAGCAGCTGCAGCCCACTCCAGAGAACAAACGCAAAGTCCTGGGCAAGGCCCTCACACTCATCCGCTTCCCTCTCATGACCATCGAGGAGTTTGCTGCAGGTGAATAGGAACGCAGTAAAACTCGCACTCACTCTTTCTCAATTCTTTTCTCTCAGACTCTGATCTGTGTCCCGGGTTTTTTGTTTTTGTCCCTTCAGGTCCAGCCCAGTCCAGTATTCTGACTGACAGAGAAGTGGTGAGTCTCTTCCTCCACTTCACAGTAAACCCAAAGCCGCGTGTAGATTTTATTGACCGGCCTCGCTGCTGCCTCCGCGGGAAGGAGTGCAGCATCACGCGTTTTGGACAGGTGGAGAGCCGCTGGGGCTACAGCGGGACAAGCGACCGCATACGGTGAGTGAGAAGTAGAGAAAATTTAATCGCACTCTTAGTCTTTGTACAAAAAGACACTTAACAGTTAGTGTAATATCTTGGCAATATTAATTAAATGTAATCAATTATTTAGTCTAGTTAGATAATTTCAGTATAGTCAGTGAAAATAAGTCCACTTCCACAGTTAGTGTACTCAAATTTGAAAATGACAAATAATGACAATTTTTTTAAATTATTCAGTCAAGACCTAACAATTAAAAACAATATATGAGCATACCATACCCATATTATTCTTTATGATTTTAAAACCAGGGACGTTGTTTTGATCAGAATTTCCAATACCTGCTGAAGTTACACAGCAGAATATTTACTGGTCATAGTCTTGTTGACAAGACTGTCAAAAAGTATGGACGAGCATTGAAGTCATTAAAAGACCTTTTCTGAAGGCAAGCACAAGTATAACTAATAACATTAACAATGGTCCTGTTGCACCAGAGCCTCAGTATTGTGCATGCTGGTATCTTGGGACTGAGCCACGGTTAGTGTTAAAACAGGGTTCTCCACGCATCTTCCAGCAAAATGTAGCTGAATCAGGTGCTTCTCAGTTAGAGGACAGCAGACTTGCAGAAAACACTGGAGGACTGGAGCACAGTGATCAATTCACAGCCTTTAATTGTGCAAACAGACTAATGTTTCGACACTACTGTGTCTTCATCGGACTCAGAGTGGACAAAGACATGAGGAAAACAACATGTAAACATCGTAGACCAGGTGTGCAGTTGTTATTAGATAATTGGTTGAACAGAGTTTCAAATCTATTGGATAATGAATCCAAGGGTGGGAGTTGCCATAGTCAGTGTCCAAGTGCCACAACCCTAACACCGGTTTTTAGGTTATTAGGTACACTGTGGCTTTTCCTGCTATGACAAATGAAAATGTCAGCTGTGAAAGAACTGAGGAGAAAACTTTTGGTTACCAGGGTAACCCCGGTTCTCTGAAAACCGAGTGAGGTATCTCACTATGGGAAGCGCCTTCAGGTGTGACCAATCAAGGAAGCAGAGTCTTCCCTCTGTGAGAAGGACAGAACAGAACTCTGAGACGAAGTGATTGCTGTAGCCTCACACCATCTCTCAAATACACGCCACTTGCCATCATGCCATCGGAGCAGTGAGGCTGAGCAGGGGGAATGCATACAGCAGCATGTTGGGCCATGGATGAGCCAGTGCATCCGCTCCTGGCAGCATATCCCTGTTTCTCAACGAAAAGAACAGAAGACAATGTGTGTTTTCGCACGATGCGAAGAGATCTACAGGCGCTCGGCCGAATCTCTCCCCCACCTAGTGAAGAACTTTGGGGTTGAGCCTCCACTTGCCATAGAGAGGATTTCTTCTGGAGAGCAAATCCTCCCCACTGTTCAATACAATGGGGACGCTCGCCGTGTGTAATGACAGTAGGTGCTCGCTGCCCCACATTATCAGACTCTGGACCAGTCTGTGTAATGTTATGGAGCATGTGCCCCCCTGACGGTTTATATAAGCGACCACTGTAATGTCTGTCCTGACCAAAACATGACAACTCCTCAGGACTGGCCAGGAAAACTGCTAACAACTCCAGGTAATTTATATGAGCATGACAGAGGTCCCGGGTGCCAGGTCACAGACCTCCCCTCAAATACAGCTTCCCATCCTGTCAGTGAAGCATCCTTTGTCACTGTTTTCCTCATAACTATCGTTCCCAAGGGGACGGCGGTGATGAACACCTCCGGGTCTCTCCAATGACGGAGAGCTAGGAGACATTCCGAGGAAACCCCCACCATCCGACTGAGATGACGTTGTACGTCCAGACGTAAGGATGACACCCAGCGTTGGAAATCCCGCATCCTTAACAACCCCTGAGGAACGACAGAAATGACTGAGGCCATCAGCCTCGTCAGATTGAGGCAAGCTTGTAACGAGACAAATAGAAGCCAAACAGAGCGAGGTGCTGGCGAAATTTATCCACTCGATCTTATGACAGAAAAGCCCAAAAAGAAACAGGTGGGAGACAAGATGCTCTATGCGTGATTGACACTGAAGCTGAAGCCGGAGAGGCTGCTTAACTGCACGTGAGTGTCTCTCTCCGCTTCCTCCCTTCAGAAAGAGGAAATATCGGGAGTAGAAACCCAGATTAATTTCCTCATCCGGCACAATTTGAATTGCCCCTCGGTTTAAGAGAGAAGAAAATTTGCTCTCCAAAGCCTTTGCGGCTTCCCTTGTGGCCTCCGAAAACCCCACACAATTGAAACTTGGTGGTTTCGATACGAACTGAAGCCTGTAACCCCTGGTAATGATTGTAAACACCCAGGGGTGAACTGTGCATGCGCACCATTTTTCCACCCGGGGGAAAAATGACCCGGGGACTTGAAGCTCAAAACTGGAGCAGCTGTGCTCTCTTGTGGCGACAGTCTGCGTTGCACTTTTTGGTTTTCTCTTTTTTTTGAATTACACACTGCGCCCTCGGCTTTATGGCTGGCTGCGACACTGGCTTTTTTAATGGGAAAAAAAAAACATGTAAAGGGGCTGAGGGGGGTAAATTAACTGCGGAGCACCGGGGGAACCTGTGCTTCTCCACGTCTGTGAACGGAGTGAGCGGCCGTTACACAGCGCTGACTGGGACACTGCAGAGGGAACTATTGATCAGACAAAACAAGACATTTGAAGACATCACCATGAGCTTTAAAGGTCCAGTGTGAAGGATTTAGTGGCAACTAGCGGTGAGGTTGCAGATTGCAACCAACTGAATACCCCTCCCCTCACTCTCCCCTTTCAAGTGTGTAGGAAAACCTACGGTGGCCGTGAAACTTGCGAAAAACGCGAAAGGTCCTCTCTAGTGCCAGTGTTTGGTTTGTCCGTTCTGGGCTACTGTAGAAACATGATGGTGCAACATGGTGGGCTCTGTGGAAGGGGACCTGCTCCCTATGTAGATATAAAGGGCTCATTCTAAGGTAACAAAAATACAGTGATTCTTATTTTCAGGTGATTATACACTAATTAAAACACTTATGAATATTATATTCCATTTCTGCCAAGTCCATTTCTGCTAGATGCAACTAAATTCTACACACTGGACCTTTAAGGAATTATAACAGGCATTTTTCTGACATTTTATAGACAAAACAATTGATTAGTTGAAAAAATGATCAGCAGATTAATCAATAATGAATATAATCAATAGTTGCAGCCCTCCTTCCCATAGTGAGACACTGAGCTAGGTTTGAAAGAGAACAGCAAAATAACACAACACAACATACTGTGTGTACATACTGTTTTACACAGCTTTTCACAGTTCACTCTCACACGCTCTTCCAGGTTGATATGTTTCCTGCTCTTTCCTTCTTCACAGGTTCTCTGTAAACAGAAGGATATTTGTGGTCGGGTTCGGCCTGTACGGCTCTATACACGGACCCACAGACTACCAAGTCAACATTCAGGTATGGTCCCAAGTCCCTCTCAATATCAACTTGTTCCCAGCTTCAGACATTTTGTTTCTGGTTTCGGTGAATGTTGTGTAATGTAGTTTGGATATCTGTATCTGCCCTCTCTTCATGCAGATTATTCACACAGACAGTAACACTGTGCTGGGCCAGAATGATACAGGCTTCAGCTGTGACGGGTCAGCCAACACCTTCAGAGTCATGTTCAAAGAACCAGTGGAGATATTACCCAATGTCAACTACACTGCCTGCGCTACACTTAAGGTCTGTGATGCATTGGAAGTAATATCAGACACACATGCAGCACTACACCATTTAGCAGTGCATGTCCATTAGGGAAAAATCGTTTTTTCTCAGGCTGCAACTAGTGACTATTTACATTATTGACTGAAAATAGTAGAAAAAGTCAGAATATCTAATCTGTCCACCAGTGGTATTAAACCTCCCCTCTGTATGTCTTGCAGGGTCCAGACTCTCATTATGGGACTAAGGGAATGCGAAAGGTAACGCACGAGTCATCATCCACCGGCACAAAGACCTGTTTCACCTTCTGCTACGCAGCAGGTAACAACAACGGCACTTCGGTAGAGGACGGACAGATTCCCGAGGTCATCTTCTACACATAGTCACCTCCGATATCGCAATGATCTTCCAACAAATGTGACATGTGACAGCCTGACACCAGCGCGGGGCTACACCTCAGCAGCCGTACTCGGGGCTAATCTGTCAGACATCATACTGTTCCCTCCATATAGTGCACTACTGTGCCACATTGGAAGAAAAATAGCCATGAGGCGATGTAGGTCACTACATGAGGGCGTAGCTTGTCATTTGAGATGCGGCCTCTCTTTCTCAGCAGCTTCCTTTATCCCTTTGTGTTGTAGTGATGCCAGCCTCTGAAACAGACATGACTGTAACCAACTCCACTAGGAAAGGAGAGAGGGAGGGAGGGAGGAGCCTCTCAGATAATTCACAGTATTGATGTCTCTGCTGTGGATTGACAACATAAAAGCTTGACACTGAATTCTACTTAAGCTGTACGATTCCCCTTCCTGTACTCCACAGAATTAGTGCAAAGGAGAGTCGCAACTGTATGAATGTACAGTTTCTCAGATTTGCCAAGAGAAGATCCTCCTACCTGTCCAGTACAGACCAGCATATCCCTCTATTCCACTTCAGCTGTAACTTCCATAAACTCATGGATCTCATAGGCTTTATGAACTCTTGGCAAATTTGAACCAAACTTCATATTAGTCTTAATGATATGATTATGGTAAGCAATTTTGGGGTTTCTACATACAGTACAATCTGTGATATCTTGTGTCCTTGCTTGGTAGTTGCCTATACCCAAGAAACATTGCACTTCTTGGCCTTGCGTATGTTATTTTGGTTGTTCTATGGATGCACACTAACTCTTCAGATGTTTCTTTTTACCTTTGTTTTAAAAAGTGCGAGCGGAAAAAAAGATTTCCTTCTTGGTGCGGAAGTTAAAGGGTTGTATATTAAAGTGGCATTTATTAACATTATATATGTAACTTGAAATAACTATTGATTAAAGAGTGATGAAAAAATATGTTGGTGCTTGTTTATTGAAAAAGAACCCACCTTCAATTTGTCAGGATTTGGAAACTCAAGCTCTACAGCTAACAAAAAATTCACATCACATCATTATGGGTTGAATGTTTTTATTCATTACATCCACTGAGCCAAAGTTCAATCCAGAGAGTTTGACTGTAACACTTTAGAGTGATTTCCATGATTTTGTCTAGCCATGATCCATTTAAATATGCATTATTGCAGCAGTATCACAGTGCACTGTACAGGCCCATCCTGGCAGATGAATGGGAGAAAAGAGGGATGATGTGGAGGAATAGAAGAAACAAAGAATTGATAATACAACTGCCTTACTCCAATTGTTCCCCAAAACCCTTGCCCTAGGCACTTGGTGTACTGTAGCTGTGAAATGAAAAATTAAGCATTGTTGCTTCCATTAGCCTACAATGGAAGTTTAAGCTTTATTTCTGCTCCTGACTCAAAGTCAAACAATTTGTGCAATGTACTGTACCTTTAAGCCTGTGCAAAGATTTTAAAGTGCCCACGGGGTAGGGTTTAGAGATTGATTTGGTATTTAATCCGGGGTCAGTGTTTACAGTTTGTCCAAGTAGTTGTCGAGGGCGGGAATGCCCTCCTTCAGACCTTTGCGTTTCCTAATATCAGCGACAATCTGGCAGGGTCTGCTGGCGGGGTCGTTGGGGTCTCCCTGGAGAATTTGCCAGTGGTCAAACACGCACTGAGGGAAGGCCTGGCCTCCGGTATTGCTGCGGAGGTCAGCGGTGAACCCTGAACAAAAAAAAACATAATTAGTGCTGTTTCAAATGGTGGAATATCATCGTCTACCAAAAAAGGAAACCAATTCTTTGCCCGTTCTGATCTACAGGGTGTAACGACCTCTAAACTTTTTATTGCTTTGGAAAAAATGTGAAATTTAGCAGTTGAAATTTTCAAAGTATATTTATAGAGAGAACACTTTTCAAAAGACGCTATACAGTACAGACTAAAACACACACTCACCAAAGGACTCGTTGACAGGTAGGAAGGCTTTCACAACAAACATGGGAGTTCCCATCACTTGGGATTCCTCAAACACATGACCTCGTTTCCTGTTCAACACACCATAGATCCCGCCGACCACCTGCTCCGGGCACTGAGTGGAGATGAGGCACAGCAGTCAGACATGCAGTGATGTTTTTCTCACATTAACATATACATAATCCTGATGGTCTAGTCATAAAAAACTAATTTGAAAAAACCCTGAGTTCTGTAAATCTAGAAAATGTAAATTTCTAATTTAATTTGTGAGATTTTCTGTTTCATTGTAGTTTTTCCTTAAAGTTTCTCTGTGCTGAAATACTACACACACAAACTCATTTTAGTATGTATACACATAAATAATGGTTTGTTATAACCACGTTAATAGATTTACAAACTTACTTTGGGTTTTTTTAGTTATTTAAACTCACTTGACAATCTTGGTTTTATGATTTATTTTGTGGGCAATATGCCTCCATACACACACACCTGTATCTCCACCAGATATACAGGCTCCATGAGTCGTGGCTGAGCAGTGAGCTGGCAGGCGTACAGGACCCTACGAGCTGTGGGAATAATCTGTCCTCCACCGCGGTGGATGGCGTCTGCGTGCAGCGTCACGTCGTGAATGTCAAAGCGAATTGCGCGCATGTTCTCCTCACACAGCGCACCCTGCAGAAAGAGGGCGGGATTGTACAAAAATCAGAAGATTATCACGCCTGATTGCCAAGAAATGTACTTTATAAATATAAAAAGTTTACTGTCACCCACCTCTTTAGTTGCCCACTGGAAACCAGCCACCACGCTGTCCTTAATCTCGTTGAGGTACTGAACTCCCTTTGTCATGTCTATCAGCAGGTTGGGCCCGGTTCCGTCTGGACCAAAGCACCAGATCTTCCTGGCTTCTGTCACCTCCCACTCATACTTGTCTGCGAGGTAACGTGCACGAGCCTTGAGCTCCTGCCGTGCAGAGACATCCCCCTTCTCGATATCTTCAGCCAGGCCGTCAGGGAACGGACGGGACTTCATGAAGAGACGATTGTGCTTGTTGGGAGACTTGGACAGACACATCTGGTCTGATTCTTCCGACACTGTCTCTCTGTAAGACACGACTGGGTCTGATTTCTGGAAAGAAAGGGAGGAGAAAGAGGTCAAATGTGCATTCTGTGTTTTATCGCTTTAATTTTATTTTAAATCTCAATTACTCCACAGTAAGAGCAGTGATCTAAGTCTGTCTGAAAAGATAATTCTGGTTATTTTCAAATTGGGGCTTACTTTCTGTCTTACTTACTGTCATGATGTCACTACATCAAAAGATCTCTGTTCCTCTGTTTTCGCTGTCTCACCTTCAGTGGAATGCAGGCGTGGTCCTCCTCCAGGTCCTTCAAGCAGATCTCCAGGTGCAGCTCTCCTGCTCCAGCGATAATGTGCTCCCCAGACTCCTCGATGATGCACTGCACCATGGGGTCAGACTTAGCCAGGCGCTTCAGGCCCTCCACCAGCTTGGGCAGGTCAGCGGGGTTCTTGGCCTCCACAGCAACTCTGACGACAGGGCTCACACTGAACTTCATCACCCTCATGTTGTGGGCCTGCAGACAGAGCCAGAGTCACTGAGCTGAAAGTTGTTAACAGGACGAATTGTGCCAACAGCAAGCAATAACTCAATATAAATAACTAATGATCCACTGTGTGGCGTGCCAGTATTTGAACTACAGTTTATGTCCATACAATGCTTCAGGAGAAAAAAAGCAATACGCTACTTGTTCAAAGGTGGTAATGGTCCCTGTCTTAACCAGGAACTGGTCTACTCCAACAAGACCCACGATGTTGCCACATGGGACATCCTCAATAGGCTCTACATATCGGCCCATCATCAAAATGGTCCTGGATGGAGGAAGAGAAGGACGTTTTGATGAAGAGTGGCCAACAAATACATGAAAACAAAAGGGTGAGAAGAGAAGCAGTTACAGCTTTTTAGCAGGCCTCTGTGAACACACTCACCTCTGGATGGGTTTGATGTAGAGGTCTTCTTTCTTGCCAGGGGTGAAGTTTGGCCCCATGATGCGCACCTTCAGGCCGGTGGACACACAGCCAGAGAACACACGGCCAAATGCGTAGAAACGACCCTTGTCGGTTGTTGGGACCATCTTGGAAATATACATCATTAGAGGAGCCTTGGGATCGCAGTTCTTAATACCTGTGAAGAGACGGTAAGCTCTAAATCTTGTAAAGCAAAAATACAGCCTACGTATAGCAAGATTATTTTATGAAATCCCATCAAAATGTTCCTTATTGAATGATGTCCTCTTCTGAGGGCAAACGTGTGTGATTCTAGGAGAGTTTTCTACTGACCCATGGCAGCCTCGTCATCTCCTGGCCCTTCATAGAGCAGCTCACAGCGGTATTTCTGCGCAGTGACGGGGGAGGGCAGGTGGATGGTGATCATCTGGAGCAGGGCCTCTCCGGCAGGCAGCCAGCGACGCATCACAGCCTTGAGCAGGGGTTTCCCCTCCTTCTCCTTGTCCTCGGTGTCCAGCTTGACATCGAGCTTCTCAATTAGTTTGGCTGTCTCGTCCTTTTTGAAATTCATGATGGCATCAAACACCTAAGAGAAGAACCAAAGAGGGCAAAAAGTTAATTTTTTTAAAGTACCTATGTGAACAATTTTCATGTGACCTTTGAAATCATTCTGGTAAGTTTAAGCAAATGTTTTTGTTTATAAGTAAATTAGAACACTGGGGGAAACTGGGGGTGCAGTCTATGTGTTTCTTTCAGCCCTACCAGTTCATGCTACCACTGCTAGGCAGTCTCCTAGAAACAGGTTTGGCTCGCTCTAATCATTCCTCCTGTTCATACTGACCATTAGAAGATCCCCTCCCCTCCTTGGTACTAAAAATACCATAACTTTGAAAGATATTCACTTCGTTTGACTAATTCGGACAGCTGAAGCCTCGGATAAACTTTTAAATACACTGTTGCGCAGAAGGAGGGCTGTCTATTTTGTCCTCCATTACTTTCATTGAAAGTGCATTATGAAGAGATCTGTTAGTGGCCAGTATGAAGAGGAGGAATGATTACAGCAAGAAAAACACATGTCAGTGTTCATTTGGGCACCTGATTATTGTTTTAGGACAGACTTGAAAAATTGTGAACCTGTCCTTTAAAATCCTACACATGGGGGCTTTAAATGACTTTTTTTAAACATACGTGAATTCACCGTATTCATCAGATAAATTAAGCCTTCGTTAAGTTTACAAATAAATTGTTTATAACACTATATTTCAATTCACCTTAAAGATGGGGTCCAAAACAAGCTGGGAGAAGGTGCGAGGAAGTTTCTGGCCATCAGGACCTGTAGCAGTCTTACTGAACTTGCCGGCATTTGGATCAAAATATCTGTAAAACACATATAAATTATTGCATTACATTAAAATATCCTGTTTTGTTAATGGCACAATATATACCTGCTAAAATTCTGAACATTTCTTGTGCAAGTACATTTTAATTTCACTTTCTCTGTCTCTCTGGACATGCATGTTTACCTGTCTCCCCACAGTTTCTTCATCATGTCCTCCACTTTCTTACACCTCTCTGCCGGTGCCAGCTGAGCGTGTCCTTTAGTGAACTTAGCCACATACATCTCTGCAAACTGCTTCAAGGTGAACGCCCAGCCGTGCAGACCAGAGCCAAACCCGACTGTACCAATAATAGGGTCAATCTGAAGACAAAAAGCCAAGTACTCTTTTAAATCACAAATATATTGTAACATTTTCAAGTCGTGTCAGTGAATACTTGTGTGTCTGTGGTGTTTTGAGCGTCTGCCTTACCATGATGTTGCCCATGGGTCCGCCCTCATCCTCTCCGTAGGTGGAGATGATGACGTTGACGTTCTCCACGATACGCTGGAAGGTCTGGAAGAGCTCGTCTGGCTCCAGCTGCAGTTCAAGCAGGGCACGGTCCATCTTATTCATCATTAGAACCGGCTTGATGCGTTCGGCGATGGCCTGCCGCAGTACAGTCTCAGTCTGCACACACACGCCTGCAAGAGGAAACAAACAAGTAAGCCTGATTAAAAACAAGAGTGTGTGTGTAAGAGGTAGAGGGTGTCAAATGTTATGTAATTACCTGAGACACAGTCCACCACCACCAGCGCTCCGTCAGTTACCCTGAGGGCAGCGGTGACCTCAGAGGAGAAGTCAACGTGACCCGGAGAATCAATCAGGTTGATGAGGAAGCCGTTTCCATCTTTACACTGCTTGATAAACGCCAAGTCGTTCTCTGAAAGCTCGTAGTACATGGAGATGGCCCTGAATAACAAAGAGGGAACAGGAAACGTCTATCACTACCACTGCATCTTAAAAATAAATGGAAAGGTTGGATTAATTAATAAAAGTTGAGTTAAATGAGTCCAGCTGGATGAATGTCTAAGCTCATCACATCTCACATCAGTCTTGAGCTCACAGGCTCAGTTCAAATGCTACCAACTGGCTTGACTGGGAGGATTTCAGGGAGTATAGAAGTGATGTTGAATTAAACTGTAACTTAAACTGAGTGAAGAACATTTTTAAATATGGGACCTTAAAAGAGCAGGACAAAAACGCATTCTGCTTTTACACACTTATTGCTGCGATTGCTTTATACTAAATAAATTAGAAACATAGTTCTACTAATAAGTATGTGATAGTTCGTACTTTGGCATGTACCTAATTAGCAGACAAGCAAAACTGCACAACAAACAGCATTCTAGAAAGTATTAATGATGGCTATATAAAGGCTCAAATGTAGTCCAGAAACTGTGGAGGGACATCTGACCTGGAACATACTGTATGTTTCAGGCAAATGTTCCTTCTTTTTGTAATTTACTGTAGATTCTGTATCTTCATGTGAAACTGTCCAGGGTCTCGTCTCATGGTCTGAGATGATGGCATAAATTGAAGCAAACCATGTACATTTATAATTTATTACTGTTGTTTTTTATCCTTTCCAGTAAGATTAGATAAGCAGTTCTCTGCAATTTACTGGAACAAAACAAGAGGTGGATTTGAAATTTGAGGGGCCCTTTGTCTCACTATGAGTCACAAGTCCTACATGCACACTCTATTTTCTGCTGAGGTCATTTTAATTAAGAGGTTTTTTTAATTATGGGTTTTTTCTGTGCTCTTCTCACACTTTTTTTCCTAACTTAAACTTTATAAAGACTTATTTAAAATATTTCAAACCAATTTTTCAGAAGATCTTTAATGTGATGCGCTTGAACACAGAGCTGTTTATCTTAAACCCACTTCTCTGAACCACATACGTTGATTTAATGGTGATGCAGCGCTCCTGCTCGTCTTTGCGTGTGTCTGTGAAGCGAGTCTCTCCGGCTCGGGCAGAAGCAATGATCCCCGCCTTGGACACCAGTGAGTCAGTCAGAGTGGACTTCCCATGATCCACGTGGGCAATCACGGACATGTTCCTGATGTTGGACTTCTTGTCCATGATGGCACGGATCTGATCCACAGTGAAGTTCACCTAGGGGTGGGGTTAGGGGGGTTACATTCATCCAATTACTTCTAGCAGAGGTTCATTTTATTCATGATATCTGTGTATTTATTTTTGTCCACTACCAGGTCTCAGCAGCTGTTCCAAGTAGAGTTATAAAAAGAAAGTCATGTTTGAAACTGAATCCATCAGCCTGACCAAGAGGAGTGTGGGCACTGCAGAACGACTTTACCTTCTAGTTTCTAACCAAGCAGCAGATAAGGAATTACTGAGTCACCACTCACATGCTGCAGCTGAATGGGCCGAACCAAACCATTTCACAATCACGAGGGAACAGAATCTCCTCATTTTATACCTTAAAATTGTCTTAAAATATTCATATTGAGATTAAGGTAAAATATACATGGAATATATGAAACAAATGAGTCTGATCTGTACTGACAGATCAAAGACATGCACTAAACGGTGCTAGATGTGTAAGGGGTTATTAGCTTAAGGCATATTTCAGGGGGCAGATCACAAAAAAGATATAAGAAAATAAACCCAGTAATTAGAGGGTGTAAGCATGTGTTAAGAGATGATTAAGGCATTTTTGGGATGAGATGTGAGGCTTATGTGGGCTTTAGTATTATGAATTTACACAGTAATATGAGTAAAAAACTAAGGATCTGGCATCATTTAACACAATAATAACCCGTTAAATGTTTTCTGCCTACAAACAAATACCAGAAATATGCCGTTTTAGTCTGTCAGACATTCACTGAGACATAGCAAAGCCTCTGTGGTGATAATAGTTGATTTTGAGTCATTTTTAATGACATGCACTGCAGCTCTCTGTCGATGACGTATTGTTGTAGGCTTATATATATATATATATATATGTATGGTGGCCTGATATATGAACTAGAGTAGGGTTGTGACGCAATCTTTAAAATCCTTTCATACTCATACTTACAGTTTAGTAAAAAGGTGATTCAGCACATTTATACCGTCAGGAGCATGTGCCTTCTCTGGCAGTACATTAGTTTGTGCAGTAATGCTGCACCAGCTTTTGATATTAAAGGCTTTGCTATGAACGTCACAGTGAGGCAGAGCAGGCCGAGCAGTTCAGGCCACAGCCCTGCCTCATCAGCTGGCTGCTGCGTATGTTACAGCAGACCACATGTAGAGCCATTATCTGATCACATAACACCACCACGCATCGGCATCTATTTGACACGCACCTGACGGGCTCTACTGCGGCGTGTTGCACCGTTATAACTACACATAAAGGTTATTTGGTGGATCGGCTGACAGCCCCGCATGTTATATGACACAAATAGATAAATACACAATCGTCAGCTCGTGTAACCCCAGTGTCGACTCACCATTTTGTCTGCTGGTCGTCGGTCTTCGCGTGTGTCGGATTATTGCTGTAAAAGCTGCCTCTAAGGACAGGCAGTCCCGGTGGTGACAGGAGAGACGCTGCTGCTGCTGCTGCGGCTGCAGTGTGTCAGTGCAGGACAGAGGCTGCAGCAGCAGGGGGCGCTGCCGCCTCTGTCCGGTGTATCAGATTTCCATGAACATACAACATTGAGAGGAAGGTGGAAAACAACCCCCCTGCCAACACATGTGTTTCATGTGTTGGCAGTGGTGGAAGAAGTACTCAGATCCTTTACTTAAGTAAAAGTACCATTTAAAGCAATGTAAAAATACTCCTGCATGAAAAATCCTACTTAAGTAAAAGTACATAAGTATTAGCAGCAAAATGTAGTTAAAGTATTGCAGTAAAAGTAGTGGTTTGGTCCCTCTGACTGATATATTATTATATATGACTTCATTAGATTATTAATACTGAAGCATCAGTGTGTAAGCAGCATGTTACTGTTGTAGCTGCTGGAGGTGGAGCTAGTTTGAACTAATCTATATACAGTTAGCTAGTAGAGTCCAGTGGTTCCCAACCTAGGGGTCGGGCTCCTCCAAAGGGTCAGCAGATAAATCTGAGGGGTTGTGAGATGATTAATGGGAGAGGAAAGAAGAAAAAACAAAGTTCTCATACACAAATCTTTATCTTAGAGGCCCACAAACTGAGATGAATAAAATGGTCATGCAGAAGATAATGGCTGATATATTAATTTAGTTGGCCTTTCCTCAGGCTAACGATCTGAAAGTAGCCAATTTGTCTCTCCATTTTCTCTCTTTAATTAATGACACAGACACAATAAAGTAGCTCAGAAGTAATGGATCCCTCTGCACTATATATGTATATATATGTGTGTGTGTGTGTGTATATATATATAGATAGATAGATAGATAGATAGATAGATAGATAGATATAGATAGATGTATAAATATAGATAGATATATATAGATATATAGATAGATATAGATATAGATATATATCAGCCATTATCTTCTGCATGACGATTTTATCATCCATCTTTCTCTGTTCCCCAGTTGAAACAAATTATTGGTGATTATAAATATCAATAACTAATATTTAAAGGCATATACAGTTTAATGTAGTCAGTATTTTTAGGTTCGTTCAGACATTCATTATCTTTTTCCTCTAGATTTGGGAGAAAACTAACACATCTTTGCCTTGTCTACGGAGAGCAGCAACAACTCACCAATGAATTATGGGAACAAATCAAACTGTGAAGATGCCCAAAGTCTGTCTGGGCCGTCAGCTGGTGAGTGTACAAACACACACAGCATGAATCTAGCACACATGTCCATGTCACGACTGTGTTCAGGCAAACACTGTGCAGAGGGATCCGTTACTTCTGAGCTACTTTATTGTGTTTGTGTCATTAATTAAAGAGAGAAAATGGAGAGACAAATTGTCTACTTTCAGATCGTTAGCCTGAGGAAAGGCCAACTAAATTAAAAGGGTCAGTGGCTTTGCTCAATTTGTGCTTAATACAAATATTACATTAGTCATCAAACATTTAAGTCACCACATGAAAATATGTTCTAATTCCTACCAAGTCCCACTTTGCCCTTAATTGAATCAATTAAGGGCAAAGTGTGGAATCTTTAATGGGGCACATATTTACCTACATTAGTCAATTTTGTAAAAGTTAAAAAGAAAAAAGTTTCTGTATTTCAATTTATTCATGAGTGAACTATTAATTTCACTGTATATTGCTGGTTGCTGTAACATATCGCTTTGTTGTGTGTGTTTACTTTTCCATACTTTATATTGCTACAAGTCATATGAAAAGGTTTTTAAAAAAAATGTAAAATTGACATCCTGCCCACATCTGTGTTTGTAATAACATTTCATCATTTACTCTGCCTTGCCTTTCATAAAAAAGATAAGCAGCTCCCCCCTTGCACATTCAGATAGCTTTATCGGTGCCGTTTGGATAAAGTGGAAACTGTTCTCCTTCATGGTGTCATAGCAGTGTTCAACCAGCTGAGGGCAGAGCAGGACAAAACATCTCATGAAGATGGAGAGACTCAGAAATGAGTGTTGAAAATGAGGTTTGAATGAGGGAAAGCAGAGTAAAAGAAGATGATATTCAGGCTGTGCTTATGCGTTCGTATGAACATGCACACGTGCGTATGTGAAGGCTAATATAATATTCTCCCATTACCCCAGTGGACCACAGAGAGGAAATCCAGTTCTGTACTGAAAAACACATTCTTCACAATAACAGGCACATATAATAGGCCCTCATGAGAGCAGATGTATATTATAGTGGAAGAACCCTTCATTAATGCAAGAGACAATGCTTTATTGGTCCTCAGGTGATAAAAGTGGAATGACTTACATTTCCACTGGGTTTATCACTTTTTAATAACGGACTCTGCAATTGAGAATATCAATAAGTTTATAATAAATTGATTTTTGTCCAGATGCTCCTCAGCTCTTTCTCAGAAGAAAAGTGGTTTGCTGTCCTGATGGATTAAAGAGCTAGTGGAGGAGGATATCCACCAACTATCCACCATAACCTGGCAACCCAAAATCTGTCATTACTTATGGGTTACAACTAATCTAATTTATAACAGCGTCATGAAGTGAGCGCTCAGCTTTCAAATTTATTCACATCAAGGGAGGCGAGATATTAAAATGTCCGCTAAAAGCCAGAAACCAATCATTTCTGTGGTCATTTCAACAGATAGTGATTTTTTAAAAATTAATTTCACTGCAATATCACTGTGCACCGTGTCACGTTTCCACCAGCTGAGTAGACCCACTAAAACACCGATGCTTGATGCAGATGAAATCAGTTTTTAAGTTGTCTGCAGTCGCTCAAAGAGATGAGCACAGATTACTTCACATCAAATATAATGCCTTTTTCATGGCGTGACATCACCACATTGCGTTTTCTGTACAGATGGTGGCTCCTTGAAGTTTCCCCCTGTGTGATGTTGACTGTCACACTGCTGCCTCAAGTGAAAACAAGCTTTTGTAAATACCAAAAAAAGGGAAATCTGCTCCTTTCAGTCCTCACAAAAGGGTTTAGAAATGTCAAAATTTTGTCCTTATTTTCACAGAGGAAGAAGAGAAGATTAGATTTAATTTGTCAAAAAAAAATCAATCAAATTATTGGATTAAATGGCCAAATGAATGCTACTATAATATATCACACATTGGACATCATTTTATAACATATTTATAAGTGATAGAGATGATTTATTTTTTAACTCTGGGGAACGCTGCAGAATTTAAACTCAAAAAACGTATTTACTTACATTTCATGCCAGTCGTGCTGCTACGTGACACTTGTAGCTATGAGGTCACGAAGATACTTTAGGACAAGGAGGCCATTATCTCATGTTTATGAGCTAAACATGAAAAAAACAGGTGCTGTGCTGCTTCCATATTGTGCTGGCACGTGTGTATTTTTCCCCTCCTGAAGCTGAATTTAGGGGTTTTTACTGGTTAAGAAGTGCTCCAAACTCGAACAACTAACCTCACTTCACATCAGCACAGAATTGCTTTTATTTCTCTTATTTGTGCCACAAGGGGAACTTCCCACAAGGTGCAGGTATAGAATCATTTTGTGCACATCAGAGTTATCACTGAGCTCCAGATAAGAGCTGTTGGAGTGATAAAGCTGTATGCTCAGAGCACACTCTCTGCTACTCACCTGTCTTATGGACTGTCTTATGATGTTTTCTTACCCACCAGGTCTCTTTTCACTGTTCTGAGGATATCTAAACCTGGTATTTTCAACATGCACTTTTTCAATTTCATACTTCCTTGTCAAAGAAATGAGACTACATGAACTGACTTGAGTCACACTCATACATATATGTGCATGATCTAATAACGCCATATAAGGGGAATTCAGCTGCTTGACTGTGATTTCATCCTAAATTTTAATGTTATTTTGTGAATTTACTTCCACGAAAGTCAAATCCAGGTCCCTCCTCTTCATCCCAAACATAAAATAATATGGTGTTCCAGTATGATATCATATGTAATAACACTGCAGTTATCTATGCTGAGGCGCAGCCTATTCTTGGTATTCAGAGATGTGCATAAAATGTCCTGGTTTTAGATAATATCTGCGTGTACTTTGAAACTCTCTAATCTGAAGATAGAACAACAATAAAGATAGCAGAGCTCCACTTCCACGTAATTGGCTTATTACAGTACTGATAATACTGGGCTTCAGAGGAGTGGATCTTAATACAACAAATACACTTAAGAGGCACGAACTCAACAGGCTGGAGGATAGCGATCAGAAAGGGTCCATACAGTATGAATTATTTTTATTTTATAAAATAGCAATGAATCCATGAGAGCTGATCCTGTCAGTGAAACCATGACTCACACATTTTAATAACCATGAACCTTTTCCTGACATATAATAAATAACCTTGGAAACTCTTGAATTGTAAAGTCATTTCTATAAAAAGCCCACATGAGCTGTAAAATTAATGTCTGCAGCTCCACAAAGTGCTGAAGATGAGAAAGAAATGGGTAAGCACTCCATCCTGTCAGAATAGTTTTGCATAAAATGACTGTTTGGTGTTAGCTGTACACCAGGGTTGAATCTGGCCTGGGACCTTTGTGGCATAAGTTGTTTCATTTTCGTTCTGTCGCTCCCCACTTTAAAACTTTGGAACAGCTTAGTAAAGGCGATAATTTCCCAGAGAAAAAAACTTGCTTGAAAAAATAAATCAAAAGAAAATATATAACTTGTCCGTCTGCTTTGAACTGTCTAATAAAGGTAAAAATGTCAAAAGAAATCAACCGAGGAGAAAAGAAAATGGCTCCTAGTTATTTGAGCTATCAGATGAATGAGTCTCAGTCTCTTCCCTCTGTGGTGTAACAATGCTTTGAAGCAGAGGCAGCGATGGAAGGATAGTATTGATATTCATTGTAGAAACTAGAAGACATACAGTTGATTCCACTTTTCTCAACTGAAGAGTCATATAATGATTCTCTTCCCCTCTGTGATAATATGTCTTTGCAAGTGTGCATGTTCCTGTTGTGTTATTGCTCTGAGAACATATTACATAATTCTTTACTTTATGGTGTGTATGCTTACAAATAGTACAAAACAGATGCTCCTAATTATGGCAATAAAGATAAATAATTGATGAGGCACGGTGAGGTCCTTCTGCTGTAGAAATGCAGTATATATATAAATATATAAATATATAGTCATTGCTCAGCTTTGGTAACTTGGCAGACTCACTATGATGGCAACTTTTTGCCGTGTGTCCCCTTAAACAATGTAATCAATGTATTTTTAGAGGCCTGAAGAGGTAAAATTATCCAGTAATTGACTAGAAAAACATCAAAGATTAGAGGAAAGTCTGAAACTAAGTCTACAGCCACACTAGCGACTCAGGTTGTCTTTTGGCACAGCTGTGCTTTGAGCTAAATGCTAATGTCAGCATGCTAACATGTTGAGTTCGTCATCTCAGCCCAAAACAAAAAGTACAGCTGAGGCTGATGGAAATGTCATTATTTTGCAGGTATTTAGTCATAAACCAACATTTTTAGCAAATAAAAATTTTCACCTGATGATGACCAAAAAAGTCAACCTGTTGGTGAGGAAACACTTCATCCTCTGGGTACCAGGAATCTCTGTATCAAAACTGTCAATCCATCTAATAGTTGTTAAGATATTTCAGGCTGGGCCAAAGTGGTGGACCAACCAACCGACTGACAGACTAACTGATAGACAGACTGCACCGCCAGCATGGCTTAAAATAAACATAGATTTGTGTAGCACAAATATGTTTTTTCTCTCCTGTTAACTGTCTCAAGACCCTTTGTGGGGGTTCAGTTCCCTAAGTTGTGAACCACAGTAATACAGGACTGAGTGAAGTATAAAAAAAATGGACAATCACTTATTAATATTCATAATAATTGTGAATTATATGTAATCAGCCTGAATGATGTCTCAGACAAAAGTCACTTTGAATAAACCTGAGCTTTCCTCTGACATTGACAGATGAAGTTAAAATGTGACTCTCTCCACCTTCTACGTTTGAAAGGTTGATCTAAATTAACCCCTTTCCAACAAAAAATGAATGTGAAACCACAAAGGGAATCAATCCTGGCTTATCATGGTGACATCAAAGGTCACTCTAGGCTACCAGGGAACAACTTTGACTAATCCATCTGTCAGTGAGCCTTCCTTTTGTGCCCATTGGCTCTCTCAGCTGTCTGCTCAACATCGGATTGGACAGTGATCAGCTGCGTTGGGGGAATGCAGTTCTGTCATATGGCATTTCAACTTTGTCCCTTGAAACAGACTCAGGCATTCCTCCTACACACCAAAGCCACAGAGGAACGTATTGATCTGGTTGTGTGTTTTTATTCCTGCCGCATAGTTTCACAGAAATTTCATCAGCTGCTGTTTTAAAGTTGGAATTATGACGCTGACTACAGATAAGGTAAGAGGTTTGGAATCGGATCACTGGGCGCTACCATCGGTTTGAATGTGAGAGAATACTTCAGCCAGAGTTTGCTCAAAGAAAAATAACAACTGTGTCTTTAAAGAGGGAAAAAAGTGGATGTGTATTGATTTGACAAGGCTTCAGTCTTTGTCAAAGGCAAGTGTAGGATTGATATTAGTCATTTTCTTTAAAAACAAGCACACAGGCTGGAAAAACACCTTGATTTTTAAACCCGTCACTCAGAGTAGTTCTGCGTTTCAGGTGCATGGTGGGATGGACCTTATTGACCTCCTGCTCAGAAACACAGATGAAACCACCAGTTGCCACAGCAACCAACCGTGGACTATCACAATTCATGACGTGAGTACGATGGTCATTCAGTACAGTCCGCTCCTGAACAGAGTCACTCGGGGGACAACATAATCACACCAACAAATTCATTGAAACTCATTATGAAAATCTGACTGCTGAGTGTGATCTGTATTCTGAACAAGGGTCATGTGTTACTGAGCTGAAGCTTAAGAGCTGAAGCAAAGAGTCACGGTCAGATGAGCTCAAGGAATTGAATAGGTGGTGTGTTTATGTTCTTGCCTGGGCTCGTGTGGGGAAATATGATGATCTGATTAAGTCGGCATATCCAGCAGTGAGGTTGTCATAATGTACACACACCCTCCTCCTCAGACCCTGAGCCCTGAACAGAGTGGTGCTGATGACTTTTTGCACGCCCTGCTGGGTGGGAGCGACTCCTCCTCAGCCTCGGCGTCCCCCCTGTGGTCACCCTGCACAACTGACAGTGGCATCTGCGAAGACCCCCTGACAGATCCCACAAAGAGCCCTCACCCATCCTCCTGCAAGCCTTTTTCAGCCTTTGACACACAGTCACTCCCTCAGCTTCCACCTCTAGAGCAACCAGCCGGCAAGCTCGCAAATGAAATGACATCTGATGTTTCCATCGATCTAGGTGAGAGTAGATTTAAAATGGAAAGTTATGATGTACTGTAAAACTTCTATACTGGTAATAAACAGCCAATGACTGTAGCTCTCAGCATCAAGGGCCCTTACAAAGAGCAAACAATTTGGTTTTCCAATTTCTGACCATTTGTAAAGGATAAAAGGTTTTGCAATTGTTATTCACCACGTGAGGAAATTGTCTTTTGAAGGCGCTTCTTTTGAATAATTGTCCCTTTTTCACACCGCCAATTCTTGACCCCTCAAGGGCTGAAAATATTGTCAAATTGACAGTTTAAACTAGATCTGCAACAACAGAAAGATATCCATCACAGAGACAGAGTGACATACATTTCGTGGAGCATTTTGTTAAAGGCAGTGGGGCACTGCTGTTACAGAGGTCTAATTGAAGACACAGGCAGCAACCTAAACATTTTGTGTTTTGTTTGAATGGCACATGTTGGCAATTTTGTGAATCATCGCCTGCTGTTGTACTGGTTTTACTTGTTCAATACACAGGCTGGGAGTGTGGTGACCACCAAGAGCAGTTGGGAATTGCGTACTACCTCACTACGAACCAAAGCTCCCCACTGTCGTCCAGTCAGACTCTCACTGTGAAGGACCTGCTGTTATCTAACCTGGGAGAGAAAGTAAGGAGAGAGAAAAGTTGAATATTTCAGTGAAAGACTGAAATTTTGTCAAGCTTTCTAACCAATGGGGATATTAAATAAAAATAACTCAGTCTCATTGTTCTGAATAAATACAATTTGAGCTAATTGTACGGTCCACTGCCCTCTCTGCATAATTTTCCTGGAGACCAGAGACCTTTCGCACCAAATAAATAGAATCGGTCCGCTCCAGTAGCTTTTTTTGAGTAAGATGCCCAGAAAGTTATTCAAACTGGAATATTCTGCCCATCTGGTTCACAGGCGCAGCAAATCCCCCAGCATTCCCTGCAGGAGCTTGTACTTAATGAGGATGAGAAGAAGCTTCTGGCTAAAGAAGGAGTAAACTTGTCCACCAAACTGCCCCTGTCCAAGGTACATTAACCAAGACACACACTTTCATGTATGTAGGACAGAAGCCTCTACACACACTCATGCATGCATCTAAATCTAAATCTGTATCCCCAGTCACACCGCTTCTGCCAGTTGCCCACCCTCCCCAAACCAGTTTCCTCTTACTTACCCTGTTCTTCCTCATTCTTTTTGTCCCTATCCTCCCATGTGTTTCATCTCCCTGACAAGTCTGAAGAGAGGGTTTTGAAGAAGATCCGGCGGAAAATCCGCAACAAGCACTCGGCTCAAGAAAGTCGGAAAAAGAAGAGGGAATATGTTGATAGTCTGGAGGGAAGGTAGGAGCCGGCTGCACTCAGCATCCTCACTCAATCTCTAGATAATTAGAGTTAATGGGGGGCCAAACAAACATTTTCAAAAGTAGAAATATATGTAAGTAGAATATTAGTAAAAATATAGCAGAATATATAGCAATATAGTGTATATGGCAGAACAGATTTGGATATTAGTATTACTGTCCATATCCTCTATGCACACTGTAATTATCTTTATCATGAACAGAACATATTGTGAACTGTGACCTGACAGACTCACATAAAGACGATGTTTCAGTCAAGGGCTGGTTTAAATATGTAATTATACTGCTATATATGAGAAAAATAGGTAAGCATTGCCACATAATAAGGATTAGAATGTGCAGGTTTACCAGGACAATTAGAATATTTTACATCAATAGTCCAGCTGCTCTCCTTCAGCTCTTTCTCTGCTTGATCTGGTGTCAGTCAGACAGAAAATAAACTGTAATGAGATAGCCAGAGGCACAAAAGGCCAGCTAAACTGCTTTGTGTTGCAGCTTGGGGGGGATAAAAACGGATGCTGAAGATGCTGTGTAGATGTAGCATCTCACAGTAGAGGGGCAGGAGGTTTTGCCAAGATAGAGCTCAGTTTAGTCCTCTTCCTCCTCCTCTTCCTCCTCCTCTCTTCTATCTCTAGGCTGCGCAGAATGAGCCTTACAACGCAGCCAGTCTTTGTCACCAAATTTGCTAATCCTGCCTGCCTCCCCCACGTTGGCTCTTCCGCCCCATCACCCCTTCCGCAAACAATGCAGAGTGCTGGAGCTCGTACAGGTTGATTCATATGATGAAAGACTTGAGCCTCCACCAAGAAGACGGTGCAGCAATTCCCCTAAATTCCTCTGTTTTGTCAGATCACTACAATTTTGTGTTCATAAGTACCCCTGTGGTATGTGAAGGATTGTTTGATCTTTTGGATGGTTCTCTTTGCACCACTGGCCTTTTATAAAACTTGCCATTGTTGGTTCATCTGAGTATAGAGTAATCGTCTGAGGATGTGCGGAGGTGCTGTGGACCACAGCTGAGTCTGACATCAGAGGTATAGAGAGAAGAACAAAGGGGGAGTAGAGAGCAGGGGGTCCAAAGATGGTCTAATCTATAAACCAAGAAACCATGGTGTTTTCCACTTGAATCAACAGGGGTGGATTGAATGAATCCCAGGAAAACAGTCTTGCTTTATTTTTACCCTTTCACTAACTGGAAATGTTGGTATTGGCAGTGGTAGAAGGAGTACACAAAACTTTTTTCTTAAGTAAAACTATTAATACTGCACAGTAAAAATACTGTAAAAGTCCTGCATTCATTTTTTTACTTAATTCTAATATAATGCTGGATAGCTTAATCAATAATAATAAGGCATCATATTTTATTCGTTATATTTTGTGAGTAACATAACCAGTAACATTTACCTGTCAGGTAAATATAGTGATACAGTGTTTTCCTCTGAAGTAGAAGTAGAAGAATACAGTTGCATATTTTTTGAAGTGCTTTGTGGGCCTTTTGTAAGTTATTTCGGGGTACAATGAGTTAGAATAGTGACATAATTCAATATTTTTCATATCATAATAAATCTATAGCTGTTTGGGGCCCTTTTAGTTGGGGGCCCCCAGGCAGGTGCCTACCTTGCCTAATGGTAATGTCTGCCCCTGTGAATCAATAAACATGAATTTTAACTATATTTTGAAGCTGGGAAGAGTTTTGTGTGGCTGTACTTTGTGCCAAAAACTAATGTAAAATTGATTTTGTGCTTACAGCGGGGGTTTGAAATCCTACCTGCATATACCCATAATTCTTAAATCTATAATTATCAAATGAGAGCTTTCAATATCTAACAGGCAACACATCTGATTCAAGCTGGAGCTGTGTTGCCTGTGGGTAGCTGACTATCACTCCCTCTGAGCATAATCAGCATTTGTTGGTAATTAAGCCGGCTGCAAGCGGAGCGTATCAACAGGGTGTCATTATCGGTTATCAGTTGAGCTCAGTCAGAGGGGCCATAATGGAGGGTGACTCACAATAAGTAACAAGCAGAAGAAGAAAGAGGGCGAGGGGTGAAATCACTGGATGACAGAATAGGGTTGCGATAACACTCAGCGGACAGATATTGGCAGAGAGAGAAACAGAGGGGAGACAATACGCCATCACAACACAGTAGTATTTGATACCCTTTTTCCCTTTTTCTGTCATTATTTCCCCTCTTTCATGCTGTCTCTGTCTTCAGGATGTCTGCATGTAGTGCTCACAACCTCCAGCTGCAGAGAAAGATCCACCAGTTGGAGGAGACCAACAAGTGAGTCCTTAGATGAGGCTGCAACAGATAATTATTCCCATTATCGGTTAATCTATTGGATATTTTTAATCGTTTAGAAATCAGCAAATCATCACATTTGAGAGGCTGGAGTCATTGAATGTTACCACAAATTTAGCTTCACTTGTTTAATCTTCCTGGTATGGACAAATAAAACCAACAAGATACCCTTTAAAGCGGTGCCTCAAGTTACAGTTTCATCCCACACTTTTGATTTGTTTTCATGCGGCTAAATTGTTTGCAGTGAGTCACGTCTCACTCTCTCTTTTGTGCCTTTGTTGTTCATTGGGATACGTCTGTCAGTGTTTCATTGATCCATATTGATTTTGTCCCCTGGCCCCTCCCTCTTGAGATGCTGGCAACCTGATTAAAGAAAACTTTGTTTAAAATCAGGACTGAGGAGGCTCAGTATAAAATTACCAGAATACAAAGCCTCTCATCGCAGAGCGCTGCAGTGAGCGGACACAAAACGTGGGAAGAGGCCACGTACGAGTATATTATATTTACGCTGAAAATGAATGCCTGTATTTCAAGGAAGCTGTGACCTCTCTTGTGAAAACTTTACGGTCTCTTTCATCTCCCTGTCCGTATTTGCATTGTAGCACCCTGTTGGAGCAGCTGAGCCGGCTGCAAGCTCTCCTTCCTAACAGCTACAGCAAAAAAACACACAGGGGGACCTGCATCCTGGTGAGAACACAACACAACATTTCACACAGAACATAATTTGCAACAACTAAATAATATATGCAGTAATAGATGCTATGGTGCATCATTAAAAATGGTTGCCTGTGTTCCTCTGTTGACTACTGCTGTGTTTATCTCGAAGATTTGAATTGAGTCCAATGTTTGAAAGCACCTGCTCTCATCTTTTGTTGTCAGTTGCATATCCCTAATAACTCCCTTTCTTCTTTCCCCCTGTGATCTCGGTCATTTCACCATCTGGCTCTCTGCCCTCCGTTTTCTGCTCCTGGCTTGTTTTTGTCCTGCTGTCTGTGTTTATGTCCAGGTTCTGCTCCTCTCCTTCTCTCTGCTCATTTCCTCAACTCTTCAGCCAGACCCTTACAGTCAACTCAGCCAGGGAGAATACACAGAGATCCGAGGTCCGTATACGTGCACATACACACACAGACACACACACTTTTCCCTCTCACAAACACACTGATGCCTCTCCTCCACATCTTTGCCCCTCAGTGCCGTCTCGCTCCCTGCAGTCGATAGATGAAATGCAAGACGTCTCTCCTCCTCCTCTTCCTCTCCTCTCTGTCTCCAGGGGCTTTAAGGCCCTGTGCAGCCTGACGGAGAAGCTCTGGCCCCAGACAGATCTCCCCACCTCAGATTTCCCACCCTCCCACCACCGGGATCCCAGGCACCGGGATGATCACTGATCTCCTTGTACCCCCAGGAGGAAAGACAAACCGAGGAGTGCAGACTCGCTTGCAAGTGCAGCATCCAAATGAGCAGTTTGCTTTTCAGCGTCTGTTTCTCACTGCAGAGACTGAGTGATGTGTTGAGGAGTGTATCCACTCCACCACAAAATCAGCTAGTTAAAAGATTTTTCTAGCTGACATTCACTTACTCAGATGGAGGTCAGTGAGGAGGTCATCCACACAGACGTAATTTTTCATGCTGCTTTGAAAAAACTGAGCCTCAGGAACCTGGCAGATCACGTATTGTAATGTTGTATGCAGTATGATCTGTAAAACAGTACACATGTATAGTCACTGCTGTATTTAATTATTTACTTTAAATGTATGTGTTGAAAATCCTTATCAAGACTGATTTGAGATGCATTTTGTAAGAGTTCAGAGCAATGCTGACAAGTCAATTAAAATGTTTTTGCCAGTGATTTTTGGAAACACCTTAAGTTTTTGTTTCATGTCCTGTTTGGAAGAAATTTGCATCCTAATAATTATGAAGCAAATTATGAAACACAAAAAAATGGCTCGGATAATACAGTCAAGTGGGCTTCAGTTTTGAAACAGCAGATATCGTGTCTCAATTTTGGAGCAAAGGTCTTTGTTGTTGTTATATTTGTGAATATATATATAGATGATGCAAAGTGCCTTTTTCTAGTGGGGTCAAAAGAAAATGCTGTAAAACCAATTGTTATTTGATGCTTTTTAGGGATAATGACTGAAACTGCCCTTTGTTACAGGGAGCGTATCTGTTAAAACAGCAACACTGGTTATTCTTGTCTCTGGTTTGCTGGTACAGAGCTTCACATAATGTTCTCTGTCCCCCAATTCTGTACTGAAGAATAATCTCTGAGAAAATTTGTATGTCAAAACACAAAGCAAGAGACTCACCATCTGCTCATATTCTCTACAGTACATGTTAGTGTACTATATTTTATTAGCTCAATGCCTCGCCAGCCAAAAGAATGAGGGCAACATTGAGGTCACATGTGGATTTATTTTTGAACCGCTGATATTCAAGCAGCCTCCGCTCACTATAATAAGGTGAACTCAGCTCAGGATAGTCCTTTAAGATGCTCTTTTCGTGCTGTACTTGGTTAAATTTTACTGAACGACAGTACAAATCTTACAGAGAAAGTTTTATCTGCCATTGAGGACACTGAGTTTACATTCTACAATTACACATATTACATGTTTTGGGATGATTCTGATCATTTTTGGATTATATTTGACAAGCTTTCTCATTCAAGTGAATGGGAAAGAAAAATGTATAGAAAATTCAGCAGTTAAATCAATAAATGAAATGTGATATTTAAGGATTTCCGCTGACTACTTTGGGTTTGAATACCTTGTACGTATGTCCTCCTGCCTACAGCGCCGCATTTAGAATATGTGTCATTTACATTTAACACTCCTCACTGAGCGAACGGAGGAGGTTAACAAACGTTTACAATTTAAAAACAATATGATTTCAGCAAACCTGACCCAAAAAATGTCAGTACACTAATCCACACCTGGAGTCAAGACATGAAGCATTGATCGGGCTGCTTTAAGCTACAGTGTGTTGCGGTGGTGTGATACAGAGTTATAGATGTAGGTAGACATTCAACCAGAATATCAATCACGTCAGAGTTGAGGAGAGGCGCTGCTACCTGAGCGGAAACAGGCCACAGGAGATTTCTTTAAACCTCCGTTTGTCAATTTGTGGTTTCATGAACTTTTGGGACAAGAAGCAGAAAAAGTATTTAACTCTGAAATCATGAGTTGAGGTTAGACATCTTGCTGCCTTCATGATTATATTAAAATTGATGACGTTTTTGCTTAATTGTGTAACTGTTGGATCATTTTCCTAAAAAAAAAATCGATACCCATTGTGTGAAAAAAGGGACGCGCATCTTTAAAAAATCTTAAAATCGCTGTACAACCTTAAATATACTAGATTACTAGATAGAGTCTAATGTAGAGCATATTTGAGATATTTAATTATTTTTTTTCCCCTATTTGGAATAAAAATCTTTTTCAAACTTGTTTGCCTACACTCATCATTGCTTATATGAAGAACTTTATAAAATATAAATAATAATTTGTTCGTGTCACTTCTCTGATTCAAGGACACAGTTACTGATTGGATCTTGTTCGCCCTCCGTCCTCCACCCTCCACCACTGTTATATTTTATGCATTGCAGCAATGTGGAGGGACCTATTCAGAGTGTGAATTCAAATCACTTTGTCTGAGAAAGACTCTCTCCAGCAAAGAATGACAAATAAAGAGCACACTGAATGTCCTTGGTCAACCTGAAGGAACTGTATGTGACTAACTGACTGTAAGACTTATGGAGCTCACAGTTAAGTGATTCTGAGTGTCTGAATAGGAAAGACTATAATAAAATGCAAAAGCTATTATCAGTTCACTGCAGGCCACTCTCATTCATAATAAGCTAAAATTCAATTATCTTGACACAAATACGTTTCGCACAAATACAGCATGTGTGTGTCCCTTAACTCACACCACCATGCTTTACCCTCATCTGGAGAGTAGAAGAAGTGAGGGGAAAGAAAACACTCAGGGTCAGTATCTCCCTGTCTAATTGTGGTGAAATACAAAGACAGAATGATAGAAATAAAAGCAGACATCCTTAAGCGTCTTGAGAAGCTCCTGAAGAATGCTAATGAGTGGCTTCACAGCGAGCTTCAGGGTCAGACTATAACCATATCTGTATATCCATCCATCTCAATATTGGTTAAACATTACAAGAGGAGGGAAACTGTCAGCAAATTAGGGTTTTTTAAAAAAAATTTATTTGAATTTGTTCCAGACTGTTTATGAAACTAGACAAAAAAAAAAAAAACAGAAATGAGAATATATTGGCTTCAACTGTCTTGAGTGGACCCTGCTAAATTTTAGAGAAGAAATTCACTTTTTTAATGTTGTTTGGAGAAAACTGGTGAGGTATCGCAGTATGCTAAACTAAAAGCCACTCTGTTGGGAAAAATCTGCAAATCAAAAGTGCAGGTGAAAGATTTGTGCAAATTGGTGTCTGTAAGTTACAGCCTGTCTGAGCAATTCCAGTTTGGCCCGTTGAGGCAACTTGAGAAACTGTCTCTCTAGTCAGCATCTCTTTTCTCTGAAATACACACAGCTGGACACAGCGATGCATTGTGTGAATACCAACAGTGACCTATGAGTAATGCAAATCAAAAATATACATCACTCTCTCGCGCCGGCTCCCTCACAAAGACTGAAAGCTGTTTGAAATCTAATTAATCATTCCTCTGATGTGCATCATTTCAGATGTGCATTAACGAACCCTTGTAGGCTCAGGAAACCTTTCTGAAAATACCATCCTGTAGGATTACCGTCATATGATTTGCAGGAATATTAAAGGTGATATTTAGATGTAACATCAGAGAGGGTGATTAGCTGGCTCCATCAAAGAGGAGAAGAAAAAAAAACAATGAATTGCAAGTGCATAGCATATGAATACTGTATTAGTGAGTGACTACAGATGGTAAATGATGGTCTGCATAACAGAAATTGCCTGAAACATGTATTTTCGGGAGTTATTTAAAAGAAAAAATACTCTCCATTCACCTAAGGGTCAAGGCAGTGCAGATAACACTGAATGGTTTGCAGTGTGAAAGACTTCTAAACTACTCTTCACCACCTTACAACATAAAACAAGCCTCTCCCTGTTTGTTTAGCCATGAATCATCAGGTACTGCGCGGAAGAAAAACCCTCTCAGTGCTGGGAAACATCGGATTGTAACGGAGACAGAGAACTGGTATATTTTTTCTGGTTTTAATAAGTTAGTGAAGCATCATTCCGACCTAAAACGTATAAAGTAACACTGTGTATTTAAGCCTCCATGTGCGCACCAGGCAGTGCGCCACCGAGCGGTGGAGGAGAGCCTCGGCGAGTATAAAAGCCTCCAGTCTGTGGATGTTGTCAGCATCACAGAAAGAAGAGGCAGCTGCGTCATGTCAGACTTCTGACTGAGCGCTCCAAAGTAGGCTGTCACCGATTAATCAGCGCTTATATCTAATACTTTATTTTTCCCAGCTTGGAAAAAAACAATAAAATGCGAGCAGTGGCGCGTTTAAGTTTAGAAATGACTACTTGCCTACATTATGCAACTCTGATCCCCCGCTGACACTTTGTACATTAAACACAGCACGAGGACGATGGGGTTTTTTTGCATCCACGTCTATGCACCTGCAATGTGGAAGTTAACCTAAAAGGAGGAGGAGGAGAAGCTGCCGCGCTTGTTTTTCAAAGTAAGTCGCCTTTTCCTCTGCAGAATCATGCAGAGCAACAGCAGCGCCTCCGGACCTCTGACCGCTGTCAGTGTGTGCGGAGGAGAGGAGGATGAACGCGAAATCTCCCAACTTGTCAACCCCACAGGTGCAGCCTCCAACCTGGCTGCTTTTAACCTTTCTCTGAACTGCTGGCTTCACATCCTGTCTAAGGAGTCCTCTCTGGACCTGCATGGAGACAGCGCAAACCTGGCAGTAGGTCTATTTAAAGATTTACTGTTATTTCTTATAAATCCATCTGGATATAACAACACTAAACCTCCTTAAAGGTTTAAGTCCTTTTGCATGAACTACCTTAACACATGCTGAAATGCTTGTAGGTGTTCTTTTATGCATGTTTTACATTGATTAATTGTGTGTTTGTGTGTGTATATTTAGCACAGTAAATGAAAAATGTTATGTTTCTGTTGTGTGACAGGTGCGAGTTCTCATCGCTCTGGTCTACCTGGTGGTGTGTGTTCTGGGGCTTGTGGGTAACCTCCTGGCACTCTTCCTGCTTCATTCCCGCCGTCGGGGCCACCACCACTCTTCCATCGACTGCTTTGTGATGAGCCTGGCGTTGACGGACCTCCAGTTTGTCCTCACCTTGCCCTTCTGGGCTGTGGACACGGTGCTGGACTTCCGCTGGCCCTTCGGCTGGGTCATGTGTAAAATCGTGAGCTTTGTCACCACCCTGAACATGTACGCCAGCGTCTTCTTCCTCACCGCCATGAGTGTGACCCGCTACCGCTCCCTGGTCACCTCTCTGAAGCCAGGCAGTCCTAGAATTGCCACTGCTCGCGCCAAGTGGGCCAGTTTAGCCATTTGGGTGGTGTCACTGGTGGCTACTTTGCCTCATGCTTTGTACTCCACCACAGTCCAGGTTTGTTGAATTTCATGGAAACAAAAACGGACCTGCCTTTCCAGATTTGCTTTTCTTATCATACATGATTTCTGATGCAGTTATTTTTGTGTTTGCAGGTGTCTGCAGATGACGAGCTGTGCCTCGTGCGGTTCTCTGACTCCGATTCGGGCCACTGGGATCCCCAAGTCCTGCTCGGACTCTATCAAACACAGAAAGTCCTCCTGGGATTTGTGGTGCCTTTGATTGTCATCAGCGTGTGCTACCTCCTCCTCCTGAGGTTCATCCTGAGCCGGCGCGTCGTAAGCAGCATGGCCAGCGGGGGTGTCATGGAGAGGTCAGAGTGTGAGAGGGGCCGCCACCGCCGCCGCTCCAAAGTCACCCGCTCTGTCACCATCGTAGTCCTGTCCTTTTTCATCTGCTGGCTGCCCAACCAGGCCCTGACCCTGTGGGGCGTGCTGATCAAATTTGACTTGGTGCCCTTCAGTAAAGCTTTCTACAACGCCCAGGCCTACGCCTTCCCCCTGACTGTGTGTCTAGCTCATGCAAACAGCTGTCTCAACCCGGTGCTCTACTGCTTGATCCGCCAGGAGTACAGAGCTGGACTGAAGGAGCTTCTGCTCAGAGTGTCTCACTCCGTCCAAAACGTTCTCACTCTCGCTCTGAGAGGGAGGAGAGTGGAGGAGGCACCGCACAGCTTGGTCATGATACACAAAGACATCAACATGTGATTTACTCTGTTAATACTGCGGGGAATGCTCCTTTACGAGTCAACCTTGTGTGCCATATTTTCTTTGGTGCCACGTCTCTGTCTGATTACACTGTCATCCCCCCAAAATCAATGTCATCCATGAGTCTGGACACACACACACACACACACATCAGTAGACTCACCTGCTGCACACAAACCTGAGCAGCTTTGTTTTAGTGTTATTGTGCACTTTGTGAAAAACTCCTTCAACTTCATCAAAGCCTCCAATCAGTCAGCTCAGAGTTTTACTCTGGGCTGGGCTTTTTTCCCCCCCACACAATCAAGCAAAATACAGTGTGATGTTTGAATAGTCTGACCTGTAAAGTGATTTTTGTACTTTGCATCTCAAACGCCCACGCAGGCAAACACTGTAAGAATGTTATGTTTTATTTAGGATTGAAGTGTTGAATATTTATTTGTTATTGTTGCTAATAATTCAGCCAGGGCACTAGAATCTCCCACACTTAACTCTTCATACGCACTAAAATTTAACTCCAGGATATTTGTCATTCGGCGTGGGCAATGTTCGATGCTAGCATGGAACTGTCAGCCATTTTCATATTTCTCTGTGTCTGCCTTGCTGTAGCGCTGTAAATTGTTCTGTGAATACACGTATGTGCTGTGACATTAAATAAAATGAGGACAAAGGAGTTCGGTGACGTCTCGGGAAAGTTAATCTCCTCCGCAGTCACTTCCCCGACTCGTGAACAGTCACAAAACCATGAAATGAGTCAGCCGCACGAAAGCTGCTCCACGTTTTTGCCCTTTTGCAACCTTTAAACATGGATAATGATCTGCAGCTGCCCGCGGAGTAGGCCCTGACATGTAAATACCACACAGAGACACACTCCATCACAGCCTCTCTATTGTGTGCCACTCTAGTAGTAATTACTTCTCCAAACAGAATTACAGATTTATTCAGCAGGTCTCTGCGTGGGAAGCTCTGTCGTTAAAACGCCAGAGGGTCACCAAGAGAACCCGCATCTTCCAGCCGTGAATAGAAAACCATCAAAAGCGTGATTTCAGAACGAGTATTTGACCCAAAAGTCCAGTTCCTTTCGTTCTTACTCAAGATTACAGCCCGACACTTTACTGTGTTATCAAGAAAGGTCTTCTGCTGTTGACCTCTGTTCTTGTTTTGTCTGATTTAACGTCTGATGTCTTCCCTTAGACAGTTTTCTCATCAACCTTGAAACGACGAACACAGCAGCTACAGCGCATCCACTCACACCAAGATGGCCCCTTCTATTTCAGAGCCAGATCACAGAAAACAAGCAACATCTGACGAGCACAAGCGTTGCAATATAATGTGTGTCCAGCTATTCATCTTTAGGAAGCAATTTCAGAGGGATTTCAGCACATTCAACTGAGTGTCATCTCTATATGTATAGCCAGGGTGTTTAAAACAACTACAGGTTGACTGACCTGAGAATTTCCCAAGATGAGATTTTTGAAGCTGATGAGCATACATGATACACATAAAGGCGGAAAGAAGTCAATCACCCCTGGAGGTGATATGTCAGTACACAGTGAAGGTGTGATGAATGTTTGCATGTCAGCAAGCCAAGCTGTTTGTTTGACATCAATGCTACCACTGAAGAAAAGTCTTCTGCAATACAACAGTGCAGCTATTTTTATGTGCAAGGATTTCACAAACAGTACTGTAATACCTTTGCACTGGTCACACAGGCCCGCATCCATTCGTATCTGAAGTGGGAGACAAGGACCTTGACTGCACATGATTTCTAAAGGAGAGGAAAGGAGTTAATGTACTGTACACAAGCTCAAATAGAGTCTGTAAATTGGTAAAGAAACACTTGTGTGTCAGAGTGCAAAGAACAGCAAGGACAGAGAGACGAGGAGGTTATGTGTGTGTGTGTGTGTGTGTGTGGCAAATACGTCATTACATGTTAATGTGTTAGAAGATGTAATCGGTAATACAAAGAGTGACAAAATAATCTTAACTCAAGGCCCCCTTATTAGCTTTTTTTAAGCTTTCAACTGCATCTCACAGTCTTCATCATGATGATCTTGAGCATAAAGCTCCAGAAAAAGATAGGAAGTGGACTTTGAGTTAAGAATGACCACGAGATGTGGTTGAGCTTTCAACTGCAGATTTCCATCTCAACATCTTCTGAAGACTGTATGATGCGGTTGAAAGCTCCAGAATAAGCTACTAGGTGGGTCTTGATTGAAGATTGACCGCATCTCTTCGGAATGAAAAGCACGAGATGCAACGGAAAGACTTTCAACCATATCGCATGGTCTTCATGAACACTGCAGGATGACCTCAAGATCAAGATCTTAACAGCCTTCATGATAAAGACTGAGAGACACGACTGAAAGCTCCAGAATAAGATAGTAAGTGGACTTTGAGTTAAGATTGACAGTCAGATCTGGTTCCTCATCTCACAGCGTTCAGTACGAAGAGCGTGAAACACAATTGAAAGCTCTGCAAAAAAACTAGAAAGTGGACCTTGAGTTAAGATTGAATGTGAGATGCAGTTGAACTTTTAAAAACATCTTTTTGTGGTGAAGACCATGAGCGGAAAGCTTCCGAAAAAGCTAGTAAGTGGACCATGAGTTAATATTATAAGTTGCTGTTACCAAGGTCAAGAATGACATTTTACGCTCATAAGTAACTTATCAATAATAATCAATCAATAGTAAAACTCTGTAAAATCATCTGGTTACACTTTAACTAATATAAATCCCTCTTTCTCCTGAGTTTTTGTGACTGCCACTGCTGTTTTATTATTGTAGTACTTTTAGTCCTTAGTCCTAAATGCACTGAACTATAATATTACCATTAAGGTTCAGACAAAAACATGCATTGAAGCAATTTAAGGTAAATGTTTTGAGCATTTACTGTAGTGCACATTATGCTGTAGCGCGTGCAGGAAGAACAAAGTCTCAGGAGAATAATCTCCATCAAGAGCTGTGGAGCTGAATCTGAATGCAGTAGTTAGTGCTGTTTCAGAGCTTGAGACCAAAAACCATTGGAAAATTCTGAGGTTATTTTCGAAATGATGGAGTGTCATTAAAATAAAAGGTCCATCCAGCCGTAACTGATGGCTACCAATTGTAAGACATCATAACAGCTCGATTTAAAGTCTTTTATGCTTATTCTACTTCCCATTTACAAGTAAATTACAGCTAATTATATATATTCTTTCACTCAAACCTTGCTGAAACTAGAATATGTGATTGTAAGAGCTGAGGCTCTCTGGAAAAAAGGCTACGTAGTATTAAGGGCAAAACTTCCGTTTCCGTAACAGCACATATCCTGAGGCAGCGAGGGCCCTTAACTCCTCATCATCAGGTCAGTCCATGAACTCGATTTAACTGTGTCCCCTAGCAGGTTTCTTAATGCACCAGACACCTGAGCACACACCATGAAAAAATTCCAATCAATGTTTCATTGACATTGTAATAAATTATTGAATTTTGAATCTTGAATCTAAAATCTATGAATAACAATTGTATCTTATGGGTCAAGTTGACTCTATTAACTTTATGGCTACACTCACAGATTTCACAGTATATTCTGTTTGACAGATTATAATTCAATGAATCTGATGCTGCCTCCGTCTAATGGAAACTCATCTAACATCTTGTGAAGTTGGAGCCCTGGTTTTCAGCTTTATTACACTCATCAGAAAGAACAGGATGACATTTTTTGTGAAATTACAGAAGGGAAATTAACCCTTCAGCTCAGTGAAATCCAGACTGAACAAAGGCTTCTCTTTAAAGCGGCTTGTTCCCTTTGAAGATAATTGCTGATACAGACAGATGAGTCATTGCAGAACTTAAGTAATCAGTAGCTTTACTGACAAAACTATCTGAACCATCCAAAATGAAAAGTGTTTTCAGGTTTAACGATGTTTTTGGAGTGGAGAATCTCTCCCATCACATCATCTGTCATGCTTTTTTTTTTGCAGTCTCTTCCTCTCTCTGCTCTTCATCTTCATCACATTTGCAGCACCACGCCTTTGACAGGGAGTCCAACTTCAGCATTCTTCCTCTAAGACTGGCTCGGGCTCGGGAGCATGTGTAAACCCATTTCAAAGAGCAATCTTCATGCCATTCCACATATTTCTTTAATAAGATTCAAGGACTCCACACTTTTGTTCTCTTGTTCACTGACTGCTATCCTTGTATGTGATGTTGGATTATAAACCAACATATAAAAAAATGAGTCTTTTGATTCTCTGCAGTAGGTTGTTCTGACATCGTTGGCTCCGGTCATCGCTCTCTTTTCTTAAAAGCGTCCAAGTAACTGCCTGTGAAACTCTCTCACACAGCATGAAGCTACCACCCCCAGTGCTTCACAGCGGGGAGCGTGTTAAATGGTTAATAAGCTGCAGCTGCTTCCTTCCAGACATAGCACTTTGAATTACAACCGAAGAGTTTGATTCTGGCTTCATCAGACCACCAGATCTTTGATACAGTCTTCTACTCTCTTTGTGCCAACTCCAGGCATGCTGTCACTGACTGCCTCCTTACAGCCATGCTGCCATGTAGCACAGACTTTTGAAGTGCTGCACTAACTATTGCCCTTCCAGAAAGATCTGTCGCCACAGCCAAGACCGCTGTCCTTCTGGCTGAGTGGGTGGATGAGCGGCTGTAGGAAGAGTCTGTCTGGTGGAGCCTGTGACTCTTCAGAAACCGTTTGATGCTGTTCGATATCTCCTCACTGTTCTGTCTATAATCTGAATATATAGTATACTTAAAGGGACACACAGTTTCAATTACATATTTTTTGAACTGATCAGATGGACACATCTGACACATTTTAGAAACTTGTAAAAAATATTATAAATAAAATATTAAGATGCAGTTTCAGTCTTTTCAGTGTTGTTGTGCATAATGATCATAACCTGGCTATGTTGTTATTGTTTTAGATTACTAAAACAAAATTGATAAAATTCTCTATCATTGTATTTGTAATTTTATATATTTGTTCAATTTATGACATAAACAGCAGTAACTACGCATTAATGTTTGCTGATAATATTGTGTTTTTTTCATATCCCAGAGAGACTGTGTTTACATCTTTTCAATTAAAAAAAAATCACCAAAATGTGTTATTTGTCAAGGGGTGGTCAAACTTTTGCACACAGCTGTATTTGGTGATATAGTAAATGTTCTGGAAAATCATTCGAGAAACTTGAATAAGTAATAAATCAAAATAAATGATAAAACAACCACATGTGAATGTCTTTTTTAGGCGAATCCAGTGAATACAGGACCTGATAAATCAAGGTACTTCATCACATTGACACAAAAATGACACCATAAAGCTCATTGATTTATATTGATTATCTCACTGATTTACAGCATTGTCCATAATGGCCTAAGGCAGTGGAGGTCTAGACTCCCCATAAATCTAATAAATATGTGGTTCAGTGGATGATTGAAGGGAGAAGAAAACAAAGTCTTTTTCAAGTAAAACACTGGTTAATTTCTTTACTTTAGGTCTGTAAAAAGCCTTCAAAGCAAACTACGACTTGTGTCCATAAGTTGTGATGAGTGAGTGGAGGGATACTCCGATGCATGTTTAGTGGTCACAAACCCAAAAAAGACTGGGAACCAGTAGCCTAAGAAATAGCTGCCACAGTACAAATACGGTACGGAAAAACAGTTATATACTGTCACCCAAGCCAAGCTAATACACCACAACATAACAGAAAGAGAGGCAGATTACGGGGGCAGCGTGAGAACACTTAGCTCATTAGCACTATAGAGCAGAGACAATCCAGACAAAGTTAACACACAGATGGAGAGGTGGAGCGGTAATGAGGACTGTGTAATGACCCATTCACAGAGCAGGCAGTTTGAATCTATGAGTGTGTTTTAGTTGCAGCTGTTGCTTTTTCTGGCCATTACATCTGCTGCTTATAAAACTGGATTGACACAGTGTCTTAATGGAGTGAAGCTTATTCAACATCAGACAAACAGCAAAACAGCAACATGTTGCCTGCATTAATCATCTACTTATACAAACACCTGTGGCCCACTGTACAGTCAGAGCATCTATGAATTTTCTCTCTTTAAACCAGAGAAAACTCAACTAAGGGGCAGGATTTTATTTTTAATTTATTCTGGAAATCTAGTTCTAAGAGGACAGTAGGTTTGATTATCATGTTCAGTCATAAAATTTAAAACTACATTAATGTATAGATGCTGACCTCAAACCCAGAGAATTATATCATTATCTCAGATGAACAAACATGTTTTCTAGTCAGAACACAACATACACGCAGGAGGGTGTACCGGGACCTTTTTGTGTTTATTTCCAAAACATATGCATTAAAAAAAAAAAAAAAAAAACCCGACAATGTTTTTTTTCCTGAGATAAAAACATTTTCCTAGAAATGTACAGTGTGATTATGGTCCATTTACAGCCAATTAGCAGCAGGTGCTCTGTTTATACACAAAAACAGGTGGAATTATACATCTCACCAGAGGAAAAGAAATTTCTTGTAATAATTAAGAGAAGCAGTCTGAACGCTTTAAAGACTTACAACAGTAGATGTTTGGGGATAAAACAAATAAAACATGTAAATCAGACTTGATAAGATCAGACATCCCTTGGCGTAAATTACTGAACCCAGGTGTCTTTACAGGCGAGATCCGGAGCACTCGCTTTAAAATAAAGCATTTAATAAGGTGCAGCAACCTTATACACCTTATTAAAACCTTATTATTTATAACTTTGTGCTCCAGATCACATCTTGTTGTCCTTTCTGTCAAGGATCTGGTTCTACGCTCCAAGTAACCTGACTCATAAAGATCCCCCTTATAGTCACTCATGGAATATAATAGGAGGAGGAACATTTATATCTCACTCTGCTTATCGATAAATGTACCCTTTAGCCAAGTTGTTTGATCGCAGATTAAAAGAAAGATTTTCAAACATTCCACTGATGTAGCACCTCTCTCCTCTGACTTGTAAGGAGGTCAATGTGTGAGGCTTCAGCTGAGGAATCTTCTATCAGTTAATTTAACATCGCCTCTCATCGTGGCTGTGAGGGCAGACTGAGAAATCCGGGATTAACAAAACCACTGCAGTACTAGAAGAGTCTTTGCTCCGGAGGGCATAAGAAGGCAAGAACCTCCCTCCTCCGTGATATCCATCAAACCGATGACCCTCAGGTATAAGGTTTGTGTCTGGATGAGTTTGTGTTGTGAGGAAAGTACCTGAGGCTATTTCTCTTCATTTATCCCCACAGGAGAGTCTGCTCTCTCCCTCTTTACTGAAACCGTCTCCTCCTCAACACTCCCATTCTCTGTTAGCTGCGTTGATTCTCTTTTCCTCTCCTCCTTAATGAGGCCCCTTTTCACCTTTTCCTTTGCAGTGACTGTGCATGGCGGTTTGACATCGGTGGGGGACTCAGAGGTGGCTGTGGAGCTCTCGCAGACTGTCGGCCCCTCCCACTTTGGGATGTCCACTCCCAGCAGCTCCATCACCAGTTTCATGACCTCATCCACATAACCACTGATACGCAGGTGTGCATGCTTGTCCTACAAGGTGCAAAATTAGAGACACTCAATGTTTCCAAGAACCAACATAGTACATTTATAAAGTATATTATGTGTCTGTTGGTGGTGCAGGGGTGGGACGTACGTGCTTGGTGGGCTGCAGGTTGACAATGACCACTTTGCCACCTTTGCGCTTGGTGAGGAGTGGAAGGTCTCCACTGGGTTTGATCTGCATGGAGGTGCCCAGCGTCAGTGCCAGGTCCGCTCGTCTGGATGCCAACAGTTGAGAAAGAGGTCAGGCATAAACAAGAGATGCGACTGCTCGTGACGTTCTTATTATTTGCCTGCTTTTCTTTAAGGGAGATTTATAGTTGTAAGATGTTGCAGCAGCTTTGGAGGCTACGCACGTAGCCACCGCAGATACACTGTAGGCTATTGCGCGTCTGCTTAAAAATGCGAGTACGAAGACACCATTGTGAATTGGTGTGAACTGTGATCAGCTTGGGCTGCTTGTGTTTTCTCCTACAAGTTTTGATTCCAGTGGAGATTGATGGTAGTGACGACAACAGTAAGCAAATTGAAGAAAAGCTTAGTTTTATTCTATTTATTTATTTGGATGTCTTTTAGCTCAAGGCTAATCTCCCAAGAGTACTTATTATGCTGCTTTACAGCACCACACCTCTGACAAAGCCATCTCTACTGCCAAGCTTCTTCTCACCGTGATCGTCAGCCACAGTGAATGATAAGGTGTGAACACAGTGATTGTACAACAGTAGTCTCCTATTCAGTAACTAGTCGAGGAGAAATAAAATTACCTGAACGTAAATCCAGATCTATAAAAGCTGGGGTATGCTCAAAAAGGGCTAGTTCATATGACTATAGCTGTGTTACAATGCCTTGGTTTGGGGTATGTTGCACAGTGTCTGTCTTAGAGAGACGTGATATATATGAGGATAACGACACACACTTTCAAAATGTCTCTTCTGGAAGACATTGAACTTGTTTGTATTGTAAATAGTTTAAAGAATGGAAAAAAAAAAAGCGTTTGAGACAAATATTCAAACCCTGGCTACTTTTTCACCTTCACACACCCACACAACAACTGCATGAAGTGGTGCTGAATGTATAATTGTCAGTTTGGGAAATTTATAGAAAGCGTTGGACACAGCCTCCTCCCCTTAACCCGAGGTGTGCGTGAGGAGGTGTCAGACGCCCGACAAGCACTTCTGCTGAAACATACTGGCACCTCATGTGCATAGCCACCACAAAGTAAATGAAAGAACACATGTGACAATGGTTAAATATAAATAGAACACAGCCTGATCATGTACAATACACCCATCTAGTGTCTAGCGAGGTGCTATCAATGGGTGAAAGCCAAGAAAGAACCTACAAACCTACATTAACCCCTTGCGTGAAGTATAAATACTGCTTTAATTAGGGCTCAATTATTTGCCACATTTTGGTTGCAACAAAGAGCTCCAGGCCATTTCTTTGTAATATAAGTGGTAATTACACATCTATTATGAGTCACTGACATCAAGGTGAAACACTTCAATCATCTTACTGACACACAAAAGCTTTTTGTGGCTGAAGGATTGAATGGAAATGTTGACACACATAGGCTAAACAGAAACATTAAAAACAAACGTCACACATATATAAACCCTAAAAAGGTTTTAAAATAAGCAGTTAAAGCCATACAGAACGCTAAAACAAATAAATTATTATATTATTTCACAGGCAATTGTTTCAAAGTATAATACAAAAAGGAAACAATGAAAGCACACACTACTGCACTTTTGTCACCTGCTTGCATCGTCTGCTTTGTTCAGGTCTCTGTCTGGAAGAGCATCTTCCCAGTCCAGTATAGTGCTGATCAGCTTCCCTCTGTTGCAGTAAAGAACACACTGATAAATAGCTGATGGTACGCTACGGGTTCGTTAAAAATGTCCAGGCATGTGTTACCTGCAGGCTCTGAGTCCCCTGGAGCGAACCACATCACAGTAACGTCCTGTTGGTTTCAGCCCCATCACACCGATCACCTTTTCCCTGACGTACTGCCTGGAAAACCACAAATCCTCCACTTATTTCTTTGTCCAACTGGACTGCAGTACAATACTGCAGTAAACAAACCCGCTCACATGCAACATAACAAGGAGCCATTTCTACACATAAATTAATACTAAAAACATGATCATATAAACTCAGTAGCCTTTCTTTTTTTCACCCAAACAGCATCATGCAGCTGATGCAGAGTTATTTAAACATATTGCGCTTTTGTTCATCAAGCCTCCATTTTACTTCATCCCAGTAAGTAATCTACTTGGACGAGGTTTGGAGACTGAGCAGGTCACTTGAGTAAAATAAAGTCACTGTCATGTTACAGGAAACATTTTGAGACAATGAGTGCTCCGTGAAAGGGTGCTTTATCCTGCTGGATATTTCGATTTGAAAAAAGGATAGACTGTGGTGCAGCTGGTCAGTGACAAATAGGATCCTTGGTGTGCAAAGAAAACACTCCCCATACAATCACTCCACCAGCTTTTACCTTTGACACAAGGCATGGCGGATCATGGATTTGTAGTGTTTAGCCCAATTTCTGGCTAAGACTGTTGCAAAAGAAATCAAGACTTAGGGGACTTGGTGACATTTTCTAGTGTTTCAGTCATCGCATGTCTATTATAGCTTCATCTTCTTGCTCTTAGACTACAAGTGAGGAAGCCAGAATGATCTTCTGCTTTAGAGTTCAACAACTGTTTGTTCAGAGATGTCCTGCTGCACATCTGTGCACTCATAGCCTTCCTGTGAACTTTGAACGGGTGCAATTAAACGTGCGTCACGTAGGTGGAGGGCTATTAAAAAACAGCATCAATGAAAAAAGAGTAACGCCCGCATACTTACTCCAAAGTCACAATTTTAATACAATTTTGACAATGTTTTGATCCAAGTCAGACCTTCATCAAATCATCCAACCTGATCAGTGTCTCCAAATCAATCAATAATTATTCAGAAATTCAAAAAAAAAAAAGTACATCTTGAGTACAAGTAGAAATATCAACAATATATCAAGAATATCAACAAACATAATAAATAAATTTTTTCTCAAGCTTAAAACAATTAACAATTATTGATTGATTGGAGGTGTTTATCACCCTGGGCGGGTTGGATGCTTAACCACACCTGCCACAAAAGAGCCTGCCAGCCCAGGTGGGTGTGTGTATGTACGGTACATGAGTGTGGGAACTGAGTGCATATTTTTTGCTTAACACGTCTCTGTGAACTGTAGAAGCTGCATTGTGTGGAAATCCCAAGAGGCCACCTGTTTCTGAGCATCTGAGCACCAGCTCTGGCATCAACAATCATCAAAAAATGAAGGGTAGATAGATACTGTGCATTCTAATGTGAAGTGAACAGTAACTGAGCCCTTACTGTGAGCTTTATGTTTTGTGGTGCAGCTGCATGATTTGCTGTTTGTATTACCAGTCACACACACACACCTAATATAATGGCCCCAAAGGGAAAGTCAGTCAAAGACCATAGCTTATTAAGATGACAACTATCTAAGACTTTGAAGATCTGAGTGTTAAAGGTTCACAATTTTTCAAGTCTGTCTAAAAAACAACAGTCAGGTGCCCAAATGAACACTGAAAGAGGTTTTCTTTGTAATCATTCCTCCTGTTCATACTGGCCATTAAGATCCCTTTCAAATGCATTAGTCATATCAAGTGGATATCTGCCACATTTACAGTCTTTTTAGCATAAAATTCCCTCTTTGTGTTTCCTCCGACAGTGTTTCCCTGTTGAGCTGCGGTGGAAGTATAGTAACAAAAAGAGGGACTTTGGCACTAAAAAGACTGTAACATTCTTGTTACTTGCGTGTGAAACTTGAGTGCGTGTGTGTGTGTGTGTGTGTGTGCACATGTGTATGCATACATACCTGCCACACTTCTCACACTCCTCCACAAACATGTTTCCATGAAGCTCTGATAACATATCCCTATTAGGGTGAGAGGGAGAAAAGTCCACAGAGGCAGAAAGATCACAAAGATGATATTCACTTAGATCATTGTCTCTGAAGTTAAAATTGTCACAACTTTTATCTGTCCTTCAACTAACTCTGATAAATATTCTGAGCACTTGTTTTCACCTCTGCGTTCCACCTGGCACCTGAGCAGATTAGTGCCAACCAGTTTACTTTACCAGTTCCTTTGCTGTCTCAATGATTTCCTCAGAGAACTAACACTTCGCTGAAAAAACTGACTCATGGAGGATAGAAGCAGAGCAAGGAAATGGCTTCCAGGGAAAGCAAGTCTTCCAATAAGCGTAAGTTCTGGATGTACTGTATGTAATGAGTAAAAAAATGTGATTCCTGGCCTTGGGTTAGTCCAAGTATGGTTGGATAATCTAGACCGAGACCAAACATTTTCCGTTACACTGAGCATTATTTGAAGCTATTTGAGCACTCTTTTCTGGTGCTGTTATCACAAAGCAGCAGCTTCATATTTAAAACAATTAGTCAAAACTCAACATGTAACTTGGCGTGAAAGAAATATTATCTCACATAACTTACAATACTGTATAGCCTATGTCTGAAAATATTAGAAATGCACTTAAAAGTATAATGTAGTTATTTCCACTTCCATTTTTTTAACACAAGAAGCAAAGAACTTTATAAGTACATGTCCACTTATTCATTTCCCTCCTTTCCACTCACTCTGCTTCAACTCACTCAAATAAAATCACTACATGACGCAGCAATATTCCTAAAATGCAATTTATACTGTATTTGCATATGGAGAACATTGTTGCCGTAGTTGGTCATACAGTATATGATGAGACGATACATCCTTAAAGCTGCACTAATACATATTTTTATATGGATAAAATGATTGTGTGTAATGTGAAAGGTGTTACTCGTAGTGATCAACAAAGAAAAGATTTTTACCCGACTCCGCAACTCCCCTCAGCTATACGGAGCGTTTTAGCTCATATCTCTCAGCTCCTTGTTTTGGTTTTACGGCGCACAGGCAAAGTTAGCGACTACCCGGTGAACATAGTGGAGGATTTAGCAACTAAAGAGCCACATATTTTTCTCAGGAGAGGGTGGAAACCAAAGTGGAGTTAATGTTGGACTTAGGACTAGATCGTACAATGTGTTAAAGGACCACGTTAGAAGGCAAAAGTGTTTATAGCTGTCCCAAAATAGCTACTCTCAAAGGCAGAGAGAAAAGAAAACGTTTAAATGGGGCATTACATGCTTTTTGTAATTTTTTGTCATTTATATATTGCTATAATGTCAGATTTCTATGTTAATCATAGTCAAAGTTCCAAAACTTGAGGTGAACGTATGTAAAAATGCCGCCTTCAAGTCAAAAGCCCAGCCTTCAGCCTGCTCTGAATGCTTTGTTTGCAAAGTTAACCTCCACTTGCACATGCCCACAAATGGCCGTCCGTTCCGTAGTCTTCGTTGCTAAGGCTGTTCCAAGGGCTATTCACATTATCTACTTGCATATTTCGTATCGGATTCGGGTTCCAACATGAATGGATGTATTTCAGAAGTTTATATTTCGAATAACGAACTACTATCATTTGTTTATATACACGTTTTGCAACTCTGTTTTGAAAGGCGCTACATAAAAAAAGAAAAAAGTTATTATCTGGTGGATAATATACGGCTCCTTGCCTACTAACAACCATGATTGGTGTTACATAATGAGAGGCGAATTCACAAAGAATGGATTGCGGCCGCTGATAGCACGATGAATTGCGCATGACTTGCAACCGCTATCTGCCTCGTCTCAAGGTCCGATTCACAAAAGGTATTGTGCTAATGATATTACAGTGCAAACATGCCCATAAAGTTTTGCAGCTGAGTGTAATTTGCCCTTGTTTTACATCTGATTGCAATTATCTATGTGGCAGAGTATAAATGTTGCTTTTGCACCAAGAACACAGTAGGCAGGACAATGGCAGAGAGAAATAGAAAAAATTAATTTTCGGACCGTGAGCTACAAGTCCTGACCAATGAGGTGCAGAGGTATTCCTCAAAACTTTAGGCAAGGAATTTAAACATGACATGATCACTGGAAAATCTAAGTCTGCATGTGGCAATTAGCGCTGGTCTTTGTGAATTGGACTGTTTTTGTAATGACGCTCATTTGCATAGAAAGGGGCCAGTTTTGCACCAAATGCATGCATATTATCTAATGTATATATGTGCAAATAGCAAAGGAGCACCAAGACGCTATTTGCTTGGCAGCGCAGGGGTAACATTTCACCCTTTGTGGGTGCTTTGTGAATTACACGGTTTATTTTTGTCTCGTTTGTGCAGGTTTAGCAGCTGCAAAAGCTGCGCAATCCTTTTGTGAATTTGCCCCTGAGTGTATAAAATGTTTGATGTGTGCATCATGCTACAGGACAGCAAGCAGGGCAAAGTTACCTGGGAAACCCAGATCGGACATGCAGGCCGTCCACATTCTGGCTGATGAGATACTTGAGGTACCCCGCCCTCTGCAGACCCAGGAGGGCCAAGTGTGTCAAGCTGGGTCGGGCATCTTCAAATGTGGTGTCAAAATGAGGTGACTCACCCTTTTCTTCTAACGTCCACACACCCTTTGGACCCCTGAAAGAGAATATGGTAAACAGACTTGACAATAGGCATAATCAGGATGGGATGGATTATAATGCAGTGGGTGAACAGGAAACAATACAAGTGTACGACTGGTGCGTGGGCTTGCATTCATGATACCATTCATTGAATGTAAACAATTTGATGGGAGGATTTCTGCAAGGTTTCTGTAACAATGTGCATGACAACATGCTGTCAAATGCTGTTATTTCTATCCTACTGAAAATATGGAAAACCAACAAAAAAAAACCAACAACAAACAAAACAAAACACTGCAATTAATCCCACAGGTGAAACGAAAGTGGAAGAAATTACATTTAACAAATATATCCTTAAAAACATTTTACAAAAATATAAACATATTTCTAAATTACTTTCCAGACTAAAACATAGAATCTGTTGTCTATTATGAGATTCTGTTCATGCTTCTTTGGTTAACCAGTCAGTGTTCGGTGTCTGAATGAGGGATGAATGCTGCGCTATTGTCAGTACTGATGCTGTCTAATACCCTGACAGTTGCAGAGTTACTCTGAGGACACATAAATTATCTTTATGCATCAGACGAGGGAATGCATCCCATGAATCCTCAAATGCAGCCACATCTCATCTAGGAACTGTGTCATCTCTCTTTTCACTTGAACTTGAACAGCCCCATCTCTCCAAATCCAAATCTCTTTATTGTCATTGTATAAAGCAACAACACAGCGAAGCATTTCTCTAAGCCACGTAGCGCAAAATCTAAGACAAAAGTGGTATTAAAATAGAATAGAATAAAATCGTTACTAAGAATAAAAGAAATATAAAAAATAGTCAGCACATATTTACACACACAGTTAATAGTAATAGTTTCCAGTGCAAATTATTCAGGTGCAAGTAACACATGTAGTGCAAACATGATTCAGAGTTCACAGTTCTTGTCTTGAGTTGTGTAGGGGGGTAGTGGGAGGGTGGGGGTGGGGACTGGTTGGGACTGGACGGTACTGGAGGGGTGTGGGCTGGGGAGTTTTGTTTAGGAGCCTGACTGCTTGGGGGACAAAAAGGAGGTCAAATAAGTGATGGGCTGGATGTAATTGGCGTCTGATGATGCTGTGAGATCGGCGTAGGCAGCGTGAGGTATATATAGTGGTGATGAGGTAACTGGACCCTGATAATTTTCCCAGTGGTCTTTATTATTCCCCGAAGAGCTTGCTGCTCCGCCTTTGTGCAACTGGTGAACCACACTGACACACAGTATGTCAGCGCACTTTCGATGGGAAGCTTTTGCTTTCTTCCGTTTTATCTCTCTTCGCCAATCTGCTCAGCCAAGACCAGTTTAAAACACGGAGCTGTGTACGTCACTTATAACACGCTTATCATCATGAGAATGATGGCGCAGGATATGAAAGCCAGTAACGGTCTGTAGAGCTGGTAGATTCACATGTTTTGGTGTCTTCAATAATATTAACCGTCAGCTGGAGTACGTGTGTGTGGCAGCAGTGGGAATATAATTTGCGTTAGTTGGTCTGATGTGGATATAAGAACCTTGGCTTTAATGATATTGCCATCCAAGGTCAGCTCTACTTGACTGACAGGCAGACTAATCAAATATTAATTAGGTTAGTTTCCACAGTTAACATCCCCAAGCATTTTATAAATTCATACAGGCAAACATCTGTCATTCACACCGGCATGACGTCATTTAAAGTCTTGCTGAGTAACAACATTTTAAGTTCTCTATTTTTTGAGCCTATAGCTCAGTTATTTGTGTTTGCTGGGCAATAAAGAAAATCCCTGCACTATAATGGAAGAAAACAAATGAGCTGGAATTTAATTCAGTGTGTGTCTTGTTATTTAACCCAGAGCTGATCTGACATGTAATGAGCATGCACCTCCCTCATCTGCTCATATGGTGGTACTACAAGAGAAACTTGTAGTACTTGCTAATTGCATAATTATTTATCTCTCTGTATGAGTGTGTAGTGACATGATGGAGGTATTTATCAAAAGTAAATCTAAATTCTTTGGGTAACACATTCATTTACTTTACCATAGCATTCTGATATCCTTAAAAATGTCTACATTTCAAAGAAGATGTAGTTAGTTGTCTTCTTTGTTTTAATATTCTTTATTCTATGTATTTGCATTTGTATTATAGAAATATATTTGGCTCAGTCTTCATTCAGTATAAATGTAACTACTTTGGGGTTTTTAAAATTATAATTATGAGCTCTTAGAATCAAATATGACAATTGATTTCTGAAAACGTGAAAGAAAAATGGAAGAAAAACTTATTCAGCTGATACTTGTAACCAGAGTGCCTCACAATGAATGTGCCCCTAGAATAATACACATATTTTAATCAGAAGCTGACAGAAAGAGCTGTGAAGTATTTTAAGGATTTCTTTTTAATGTTCAAACTTTCTTATTGTCATGCATAGAACGCAATTAACATAATTTGATTTGTATATATCTTGCCTTGTGGCAAAGCAAGATATATACAGAGAGATAGTCAGAAACCTTTTGAAATTCTAAACAGCAGAAAAAGATTTCCATTTGTTATTTCACATTATCATAATTCATCTTTCCAAGGCTGTCAAAAATTGAAATGGCATTATGCAGTTAGAGTCATTTTTTTTCTCCATCCATCCAATTTCTGATCAACTGTTTGTTCCCGATTTTCCTCCCTCAGTATTTACAGCAATAACACCATGTCCAGAGCGGCTGCCATAATCTAAATTTCTCTGCACTTGACCTGTCAGAGACACTTTTTCAGACTGCCCGACTGATTCACCTCCACCAAGACAGTCCAATCAACTTTTGAGATTTTAGATTTACACACAAAATGAAGAATTTCTACTGTATAAATAAGCTGCATCTCTGAATACACTCATTAAAAATCATCCAATGAATAACTGAAAACAATGAAAAGATCCTAAGAGAAATATTATAGAAGTGAACATTAGTGTGCATTCATTTGCACAGAACAGTTTTGACATTTAAAATGCGAAAGGTAAATGCACATAAAAGGCTTATTTATCACATATGAATTCACATAAACTTCACCTAAAAGGCTTCTTCAGGTATCCAGAATCATCCGTCTATTAAAATTCCTCTAGTAAGTAAATAAAGAACATTTTAAAAACAGGGTACATTAGCTATTGATTGAATACGCTCACTAAAATATGCTGTTTTGTTTAAAGCCCTATCAAAAGCAATACAGATGTGTAGTGAGGTTTTTCTAATTTGGCATTAACATGCTAGGAAGTGCTGATACTGTAGATGTACAGGCACATCTCGAACAATGTCGATTAAGCTAATTTTTTTTAAAAACAGCCCTTAATTTCAAAGCTTAGGTCACAGCAAGAAAAGGACATGCTTCCTCAGTTTCTTGTGCACCCTGTAATGTGGCCTGTCACGAATGGGATACCATCCAATAACTACAAATTTAGAAGCTCATTAGCTACATGCAAGCTTTGTGAAGCAGCACAGTGAGACACAAAGATCGAAGAAACAAGAACTGCGGGATGACAGCTGTTCATGTTCACGGATATTGTTTGTTTTTTGTTGTTGTACTTGTGTGAGTGTCAGTTTCTCATCAGCTATGATACATATATTGCTTATTTCCACCAGTATGTGTAGTCCTGATAAATTGGATAACACTGTTTTCATTTACAGAATATGGGAGAGAATGTCATATTACCTCCGTGTTGAAATTGAAATTAGGGGAGTTCAGTGTTGCCAAAAGTTAACGTTGCCATGCTTGAAAGAGAAAAGCAGTGTATGTGTGTGTGTGTGTATGTGTGTGTGTGTGTGTGTGTGTGTGTGTGAAAAAGGGGTTACAGAAGAAAACAGCTATGGTGACATTGTGACTCACCTGAAATCAGGGATGCCTGCCGAGGTGCTGATTCCTGCTCCAGAGTGGACGACCATGTACTGAGATTCTTTAATCAACTGAGCGAGAGTCTCCACCTTCGCTTTCAGCTCCTCAGGACCATCAAATACCTGCCACAGAACAACAGCAGGTACAAGAAACACTCGTTGATACTGGCATTTTAAAATATGACAATATTTTTGGCACAGTTCCTAAATATCAAAAGTATCTGAGAATGACTAAAGGCTGACTCTGGGTGTTTTCATACAATATTTTATCTACACTTGTGGTGAGTGATATGGCCACTGAGAAAATAAATCATTATGTTATAATGTGGATATGATGGCCAAGAAAGCTGAGGCATTTACTTCATTTCACACATTGCACACTGTTAATAAAAAAAAGATGAAATTTTCACACAATAACAAAAAAAATGTATAATATCTTGTCTCATGCCACAAAAATCAATGCCTTTAATATCTTTCTGTGAGTAAACCATTTTAATTTTTACTAATGCAATTAATTAGGAAGAATTAAAGAAAATGTTCTCCTCCACTATTAAATCTGATATGAAATCTCCAGTGCAAATGAGATATGAGCTACTAAAACTTTAAAATGAGTTATAAAGAAGCGTGACTTAAAAGATACGGTGGGAAAGAAATCGTTTCAAAAAACTTGATGAAGCAAACTAGTGTGGTGAAATGTTGTGATTAAACTGCACGGACTGGAGCGTGTGAGTGTTTCTTTCAAGTTAAGCCACTTTCCCTGGTTTTGCACCTCACACAGTTAGGTGTCAAATGATTTTGTCAAATGATGTTACTAAAACCAGCTACTGTAAACTTTAATGCCTAATTACAAACTAAATACATCCATATGCATGAGGAGACAGAATCTGAACAACAAAACAGTGCACGTTTTGTACATGTGTTTCAAGGAAATTTGGTTTCAACTGTTTGTGTATATTACAAACGTGACTGAGAACAGCTTGTTTTAAAATATGTAACTGCTTTGGGAACACAACAGGAAACTCCAGCAAATACAGAGCTTTACCAGAGTTTCACATCCCAAACTGCCAACCTGCCACTTGCACCCTACTACACAGACTGACGATGATCTCCATTCCCTATACTTTGCACATTTATCATATTGTACTCAAATACTGTCACACACTATGAATACTTTGTGTATTATCTTAACTTCATTGCACCGGACTGATCTGTCAACATTACCCACATATGACCCATCATACAAACCCTCACTCCCCCACCTAAACTTATTTGTAAATATTGTTTTTGTATATTCTCTACACTGTCTATAAGAATTTACAATTGCTTTACTATGTTTTTTGTAATCTCTGCTCTTCAGCTTCTGTATATAATCATATTTATCAATTCAACTGCTGTCTTTTTTTCTTCATTTTGCTTCTCTGACAGCTGCACCGAAACAAATTCATTGCACACATAAAGTCTGATTCTTAGTAAACAGTATATGCAACATAAATGTACGGTCATAAAATGTGACTCATTGCTGGAGTTTAAATCATGTATGTTCTTATAAAGGCAGGTTAGACGACAACATTAAAACATTGCTTACACATTAGCTTATATAAAGATTATGAGCAATTCTGTTTTAGAGCCATTTCTGCCAAATGAAGACTTTATACTTTAGTATAATCATCTCAAACTGTTACTTAATAAAGTGCATTTGCATTTGGATATTGCAATTTTTACTTCTAAAATCTAAAACAGTTCATTCATCACAAACATGAGCCAGGTAGATACTCGGCTAACCTGCTAGCTCGTTGTTTAGAGAGCTAACTACCAAAGCTATATTAAGCTACTATCTACATTTTACCTCGGGAAGTCCGCAGACTCCTTTGTCTGCGTACGGCGAAAGCCCGGCAGCATAATTCACAGACATGGCTGTTGTTGGTATCGTGTCTTTATTATTTTTGTTGTAAAAGCTGCAAAGTAGCGATTCAAGATTCAACCGAGCAGCTTGTTAACTGTTGTGAGGCTGACGTCATCCCTGAGGGACGGCGTATGCTGCATTCACAAAAAATGGTGAAATTAAACAGCTGTTTTTTTTTTTGTTGTTTGTATTGTTTTTGTCTCTCCACAACCGCTTTTTGCTTGGAAGAATAAACTCCTAGTTTTTCCCCTTTCACATATACTCATGTAGACCTACAAATGAAAGGTAAACTTGCCCATAAAAACTGCAGAATTAAGTTAAATTCTCGAAGAACATTACGCTTTCGTTCATTTTTAATAAAAATGCGGTTATTTCGCTTGATTTCACAGATATTATGAACACTGCAAAGTTTGATATTCTGTGGCTAAAAACATGAACTATGAAAGGTATTTCCTACTAATCAGGAAGGCCCAGTCCCACGTCTGGTATACACAGTTTATGACGTTATACAAAGCTGCCCCACTCCTCTAGAGCTTTTGGTGAGGTAAAGTCTTTTAAAGTCTGTGGAGCGCCAGTGGTTAGAGTGGATAACATTCAGCTTAGGCATAAAAAAACAATCAAAATGTACAGAAACATGTCAAGGCATTCTTCAGGGCGTCAAACCAGAAGACTGTTGCTTAAAGCTGTGGATGGATTACAGATATTCCTGTGTGACTTGAATGCAGCACAGTCTCTACCATCCCGATATAATCCTCAACTCCGTGTTAATTAGATTTCTACATTATACAGCTAAAACCAACAATGTGACAGACCCAGTGGTGGAAAGTAACTAACTGCATTTACTCAAATACTCTACTTAAGAGCAATTTTGAGGTACTTGTACTTTACTTGAGTATTTCCATTTGATGCTAATTTATACTTCCACTCACTACATTTATCTGAAACCAAACCAGTGGTTTCCAACAAAAAGCAGTGTGTAGTCGAGCTCACATTTCAGATGTCTATGAGTTGTTAACAGCTCCACCAAATAGTGATTTTTCCCTCTAAACTTCTCACATGGTTTCATTTCAATAAATGTTCAAATGATCCAATATTTCACCAAAAATCAAAGATTAGAGAAAAAGTCCCAAAACTGAAAACAGCCTTTTCTTCTTTCCTCTCCCATTAATCATCTCACGACCCCTCAGAATTATCTTTGTAGGGGCCCGACCCCTAGGTTGGGAACCACTGGACAAAACTATCTAACTGTATATAAAGTAGTTCAAACTAGCTCCACCTCCAGCAGCTACAACAGTAACATGCTGCTTACACACTGATGCTTCAGTATTAATCATCTAATGATGTCATATATCAGTTATTGTACTTTAAGTACATTTTGTTGCTAATACTTTCACTTAAGTAGGAGTTTTCATGCAGGACCTTTACTTGTAATGGAGTATTTTTACATTGCTGTATTGGTACTTTTAGTTAAGGATCTGAATACTTCTTCCACCACCCATAATCATATATAAATATGCAACATGGACAAAGCCAAAATTACACATGAAGCACTCCACCTGTCTAAGAGAAAGAAAAACATATATGCAAAAGAAGCTGTATTGTTATACTGTAAAATGTAGTTTGCGTGGGGGATTCATCTATTAAAAGTAGAAAAAAAAACTCATGAGGATCTGTAAGAGGCATTTTAAAAATTTACAGAAAATAATTTCCAAGATGTCTCAAAACTGTACAAAGTGTAACAGTGAGCATTAATAGTATAACTTGTAATAACATTATAGCAAATAAAGTAAAATTGTTGCAGACTTTACTCCAAGCACTGTACTGTGCACATTTTTTTTTCCAATAAATCTTTATTTTTCAGTTTTTAAATAGCCGAAAATAAAAAGTAAACACAGGTGAATAAAACAACAAGGTGATCATCCATACAGCTACATGTGCATATCAGTTTATGGTTCCTGTTGAGGCTGTAAACCAACTCTGAAGACCACCTAGAAGAAGAAAATAATTGCTTGCCTTAATTGTTTTTTCATTATCCTGAGAAATTCAGTGTGAAATCCAATTTGAGTAAATTAAACAATCAATATTGCTGATGCAAAATACACACAGAGGACACCCATACACTCTAAAAAAAATATATCAAAACCCGTCCACTCTCCACTAACACAAAGAACAGTAAAAGTAAAACATGGCGGTCTTGTTCTTTTTCACTTCCAGGGCTGAAAAACTGTGATAATCCTTACTGATGCAACAGTGCAACATCTTTTGACAGAAAATGTTCTACAGAAGTTGTTTGTTTTTTTTGCCAATCAAACCTAATAATCTCATCACATAAATCATTCTCAAGCAAAGTTTGCAGGCATAATGTCTAACCAAAGAAAGAGGCTAAAATAACAAAGCTAGCAAGAGAGCAAACAGAAAACAAAAGACGAGAATATAACAAACATTCATAAAATGTTTTGGGCTTTCTTTTTACGCTGCTTTAGTCTTTGGCTCCATCAGGTCTCTCAGAGAGCCAGCCTGAGGAGAAATACCATTCTGATCAGTAATTAGTTCTGCCCCCACCTCAAAAACATCCTACACAACTCTTTATCTGAGCTAATTCAAATAACATAACCCCACACTCAAAATGACAGAGAAACACATCAAACAGTAACCAGAAGAAACACAGCAAAGATCAATTTCATGTTGCCAAAAATGTCCACATGAGGATTTGACCCACTGACCCGGCTGGTCAGCCGGTCCTCCACATAGAGAGTTCTCTGGGATCTCTATCATCGCGAGTTTTTTTTGTTATCACCCAGCTGAAAACAGATCATGATGTAGGTAAACAGTCCACCAGTAAAAGAGACAAAAAGCTTCCAAGATGTTCTGGCATGCACAAGAATGTTGAAAACACCGTCCCCTGACATCCCGAGACTTGGAAATGTCCGATTCAATGTATCGTTGTTTGCAGTTACACTGTTCAACACTAACAGGCTGCTTGAAGTCCTTGATCTTCTGTCGGTCACTGAGACCAACTACTGGTGAGCAAAACCCAGTTATATTTATGGAAATAAAGATATGCAAGAAAGAGGCTGAGAAAAGTTTGTAAGTGTTTGCACCAGTGCAAATGTTGCTATTCTTTAAAGTGGTATTAACCCCACAATATCTTATACTGTACAGGGGACTGAACATCTTAATACGATTAAGCAATATTTGAAGTTATTCTCTCAAAGTAAGGTTTTAGGTGATAATGAAAAAATGTTTGCTAAATTATTTGAACTGGTGACTTTTGTGCTGGTGCAAATCTTACCAGGTTGGACCCTTCCACAATGGTGCGTCGATTTCAGCCTCCGAAGAGTTCAGAAGCTAAAGAAAAAACAGCTCTTTTCATTGGTTTAAAAGTGGGAGGCGTCAAATCTTTCTCAGGTTGTAGACCTAGAATTTCTGACAACCCGGGCAGAAAAAGGGGTTTTAGCATATGTCAGCTAGATTGGGCGTGCTGTAACAAAAAAAGAAGAAGAAAAAAAAAAGCATGTCATGACTCCTCATTGCCCGAGTCGTCTTCGTCGTAGCAGCAGTCGCCATCCCCGTCCTCCACGTCGTCATCGTCATAGTAATAGTCATAGAAGAGGTCGGAGCCTTCGTCGGGAGGTGGGGCGCGCGTGCGGACGCAGTACTCAGCTAGCGTGGTGGGCACCTTCACGCCGTCACGCTCAGCCTCCGCCTTGGTGGCCAACACTTGTTTCCTGGAAGAGATATTTAAGAATATACAACACTGATTAACTGTGCGTTGAGCTTCATCTTCAAATTGAATCTACATTTGTAGAAACGACTGGTCAGGTTTGCTGATACTGTGTTGCTGTTTTTACCTGATAATCTCTACGTATTCCCGGTCCTTGCCCTTGCTGTCCCTCCATTTACGGTACATGACGGAGGCGTCCACGTTGGCAGGAGAGAAGGTGTTGGGTTCGTTCAGCAGCGAGATCACACTCAGCAAAATGGTTCTGAGGGCACAAAGGTGAGTCACAGTGTGAAACCTACCGCACGATTAAAAATAATTATTCTAAAAAGGCTGTTTCAAATAGCATATAAACACATGAATTATCTATTTGAATAATAGCTGATTAATGAACGGGGACTATATCTTCAGATATTTAATGTTAATGTAAATCAATTAACTGAGAACTTAATCAGTAGAGCTAATTGATAATAATAGAATCGAATATATAATAGAATAATTGAATAGAATCATTAGTTACAGCCATAAACTTCTTATTTTTCTACACACTAAATTGCTCAAAACGCCTGTTTTATCACATTATTTGAAAACACTGAAGTCATTTTGTTTGTGACTGAGTACTATGTGGGTTCTGACTTCTTGATGCGCCGGCCCTTCACTGCTTAATGAGTTATTTTAGACACAAATACACAAATAAAACACTATTGTTTCAAAGACATAATTGAAATATTTTGCGATTTACACTCAGCTGTAATGATCACACATTGTGCAGGTGCACAATGTGTGATGTCTATTGACAGCAATGCCCGAAAAAAGGATCATATTACACATGTGGTGCTGAATACACAGATAAATGTTATGTTCTGGGACTTCGTGAAAAGACTCCACTGAAAACAACACGTCATGTGATAAGGGTATGAGTCAGGTGAAGTGCTGAAGTGGTTGCCGGAAGACAAAAAAGGGAGGTAACCAGAAAGAGGGACATATGAGTAGAGATAATGAGAGATAATACTAACCGGACGTTCTGGGTGGGATTCCATCTCTCTGAAGGCAGCTCTCCACTCTGCGGGTCGTCCACTGGTGGGTGCAATATAGAAATGCACACATCTCCATTCTAAAACAGAGAGAATCGGCTCATTTCATCATGTGACCGCTGCAAGACGGCTATTTAAATTGTATTGAGTAGCTAGATTTAATGTTGTGATTTAATGTTGTAAAGCTGAGCGATACGTCACCTCATAGATGTTTGGGTGCCACATCTTGGTGAGGAACCGGAAGGCAGGTGGGGAGTACGGGTAGTCTAAAGGGAACTTGATCCGAGCCTAGGACACAAAGCAGGCCTTTACATATAGCTGTACACTGTATTACTACAACATCTGACATATTTTTACTGGCAGGGTTGATTGTTATGGATTTCGTAACGTGTGGTTGTGTAAGTAATGCCCTTAAAAGTAAACTTTGCTTTTCTGTGAATGTTTTTTTTTTCTATCTGCTAAAAATCACATAACAGCTTTGAAGCAAGCCCCAAAATGTTTTAAGCTTTATATAAATCTCTCATATTGCTGCATGGTATGGCAACCTGAAGAGTAAATACAGGTTCGAGCTGGCAGGGGTTCTAAACTGTGGCCGCTGAGTCTGTGGGGGGCTGTTTGGGAACACAGGATGAGGAGGCAGGCTCTGTGTATCCTGCAGCAACATTCACATCCCGTGTTTTCCAGGTTTGAGAGGCTAAACATTGGTTACGTGTTTATAGGACTCCTTTGGAAGAAGTAATTTTATCCCTTGCTCAAGACACTCTTTTTTTTTTTTCCTCTTTTCTTTCTCAAAGGATAGGTTCACCATTTTTTCAAGTCTGTCTTAAAACAACAGTCAGATGCCCATATGAACACTGAAAGAGGTTTTCCTCCTTCTGTTCATACTGGCTATTAAAAGATCCCCTTCAAATGTGCTTCCAATGTAAGTGATCGGGGCCAAAATCCACAGTGTGTCCACACAGTCATTATGTGCAAAGATGCATTTAATAGTTTATCTGAGGCTTATATGAGGCTTCAGCAGTCTGAGTTAGTCATATCAAGTGGATATCTGCCACATTTACATTTACTTTTTTTAGTATCAAATTCCCTCTTTGCATTTCCTTGGACAGTGTTTCCCTGTTGAGCTGCGGTGGAAGTATAGTAACAAAAAGAGGAACTTTGGCACTAAAAAGACTAACGTTGAAAGATATCTACTTGATTTGAGTCATTTTGACGGCTTGAAGCTTCATATTAGCTTCAGATAAACTTTTAAATGCATTTTTGCACAGAAGGAGGACTGTGGATTTTGGCCCCCATCACTTACATAGTAAGTGCATTATGAAGGGATCTTCTAATGGCCAGTATGAACAGGAGGAATGATTACAGCAAGAAAAACGTGACTACTGTTTGAGGACAGACTTGAAAAATTGTGAACCCATCCTTTAAGGTGTTTTCTAAAGGTGTGTGTTTCAGTGCTGATGTTATGTGTTGTGTGCGTTTGCTGTTTTTCATGAGCTCCCAGACGACAGTTTCCCACCTTGGTATGCAATACGGTTGCATCATATTCTTCTCTTACCTTGAAATACCCCCCTTCATAATGAGTGTTGGGGGGTCCGAAAATGGCCACTTCCCAGTTGTACAGATCTGCCTCGTCCACCAGTGTTATTTTGAATCCCTCGACGGGCTCCTCCTGAAGGCTCTTCATCTCCAACATGAGTGCTTTCTGCGAACTGGCTACATGAGAGGAATCGTGTTGTGCCATATCGACAGCTGATAACACGGCTGAGTTAACCCAACAACCTGCCGACACTGAAAAACAACTTGTGTGCGTGTTTTTTTTCGATGATCGCAGACAATGAAACAGGCCAAACCAACCAGGCTGTGCTCAAACCTAACAAAGGTTGCGCTGATTTGTTCCCAAATGTGCTGAGTTATTTACCAATGTCAATACTCATACTGGTAAACTAACCAAAGCATAGTGGCCGACCAGCGCCTCCAGCTTTAGCCTGTCTACCTGGCAGGGCAGCCGCGGATATAAGCCGTAAATCTACTGGTAGCTGCTTGCTAATATAAGCTAACTAACAAGCTCTACCTTTAGCGCTCAGCTGAAGCCGGTCTTCTAACAATTTCTACCTCCCTGCTGCTCAGACACGAGATTTAAAAACACAACTATCGATCTGAAACGCGAACAAACTGGAGCTCTAACGCCCCGAGTCAGAAAATGTACTTGATATCGCCCCAAACAGAAGACAAGGTAAAGAAGAGTGTTGCTGAAAAGGAGTCTCCCTCTCCCCCTCAAAACAGCCAGCTGAGCTCTGTGTTGTCTGGGATTTGTAGTCCAATTGGCATTTGTAAACATTACTTTTTCGGCTGAAAGCAACCAAAAAGCCACACAACGCGGCACAAAATTACTTGGTTATGTGTAATCCGATATAACTCGAGGACATTGGTTGAGTTGTGACCATTATTTCTTAGCTTTTTTATTGAAGAGTGAATCCAGAGGACTACGGTTGCCAGTTTCGTGACGTCACTGAAACGCGAACGTTGTTTGTGTTTCTAAAAAAGCTGCTTTGACCTATTTTCACTATCAAATTATTTGAACACAACAACATATTTCTGGGATGTTAATTTGACTTTTAACGTTCAGTGTGCTGTTAAAAACGGCACCGTCACATAAAGGTTATTTATTTCGTACTTTATTTTCCCAACGTATACTGTGACGTCTATAACATGCGCCAATGTTGTGAGAAGTCCCTTTAAGATGGCTTTCTGCTGCCTGAGTAATTAACTTTGAAACCAGACAACTTAATCATGAACTTGGCAAAGACAATTCTTTTAGATGTTGATTTGTTACAGTGACGTGTATATGTTTATGAAATGTTTTTTATTTTATCTTTTACTGTATTTAGAACAATACAATGTACGTATAATTTCTTGTAGTATTATTGATTATGCATTATTCAGTAACTTCTTTTAAATCACTTCTTAAAACCCATTTTTATAAACTTACCCTTTTCCCGTCTGTTAAAAAACATTTTATCCTGTCTTTTTTTCTTTTCTCTACTGTATCTTGTTGTCTTAACTTTGCCTTACTGTTTGGCTTTCTGTTTGTTTTATTGCTTTCTGAATATCCTGCTTTTGTTTTGTCTGTCAAAGCACTTTGTTAACTCTGTTTTTAAAAGGTGCTATATAAATAAAGTTGTTATTATTAATAATATTATTATAGAAGCAAGGCTACATTGACAATAAAAAAATAGATGCATAAATACAAATAAAAAGAATAATAAGTATTATGTACATAATACAAAATATATTTAATATCTTTACATTCCACAGTCAATGTAACAATTTTCAATCGGATTTCAGTACATTATTAAACATCCATCGGTAGATTTTTGCGCTGGAAACGAGTTTCTCCGTTACAGCTTATTTACGCGACAGAGAGCCATCAGGACCCCTCGTCCACAGAAAAACTTCGCGATGAAATCACGACGTCGGTCCAGAAGTCGCAGCCGGCATCGGCGGAACCGGTCCAGAGTGAGCAGGTCTCGGTCTCCGGAGGAAAGGAGAGAGCGCAGTCGGTCCGCGGGCACGAATCTAGCCGCCCGCGGCCGGGGACGATCCGGCAGCAGGGACTCCAGCGGCGGCTCCGAGAGCGACCGGAGGCGAGGCCCGCACCGCGGACGATCATCCAGGTAAGTGTTGCTGCTGTCCAGTGCAGTTAACAAGTTAAGGCTACACGATGATGGTTATATCAAGACTCGACTGAAATGCTGTAAAATATGAAATACCCGCATTAACGTGAACTTCTATTAACCTAGTGCGACCACATGACAATTAAAACAAACCTGAACCCGTACTGGATGTCCCGCTGTATTCTTTAATTGATATGAATTAACATGAAAAAAAACAAACACACCTCCACAACCCACGCACTCTATTATTAACACCCTACCATCATGCAATGCAATGAAATTAAACTTATTAAATTTATTACGAACAGTTAACTCACTGTGGCACTGTGCAATAACCCTGAAACACTATAATAACCACTGCACCTACAACTGATACATACACCAGAGTCATATTCCTTGTATGCATAAACATGATTACGCATACTCTCTCTGACTTTGATTCTGATTTCACTGTATTATTATTTCACTATCACAGTTATTAAAACTATTAAAATATAGGGATTGCATGTTAACTTTAATCAAAATCAGTCTAATCAAAAGGAAACTCTTTCCATGTTCTCTATTAGAACCTGCTGACGTCCCTCTGTTGTTGTCGCTGAATAGTAGAGAAAAAATGTATTCCTTTAATTTACAAACCATGGTTGCCCATCCAGGAGAAAAAATGTACTTAATAATTTTTTTCTGTCTCAGTTCTGATTCAGATGATCCTAAAGTGAGCAGGAGAAGAAAGGAAATGGAGAACCGGAGGGGAGCATCTCGAGAGAGGAGAAAGGGAAGGTCCCCATCCTCCTCAGACTCTCGTGACGGAAGCAGCGAAAGAGAGAGGAGGAGACGGAGAAGTCCTGACAGAGGGAGTCCGATCAGAGACAGAGACGGACAGAGGAGGGAGCGGGACAGAGATAGAGAGAGGTGGAAGAGCAGCAGCAGAGACAGGGAGAGAAAAGGAGAGAGAGACAAAAGCCGAGAGCAAAGGAAGGGGAGCAAAGACGGGGAGCGAGGGAGGAGAGAGAGAAGCAGAGAGAGAAGCAGAGAGAGAAGCAGAGAGAGAAGCAGAGAGAGAAGCAGAGAAAGGGCTGACAGAGACAGAGGGAGAGGGAGAGAACGCTCCAGTTCACCGGACTCTTCTGAGAGCTCGGGGTCTGATCGGGAGGGCCGGGTAGTCAAAGAGAAGGAGGCCAAGAAAAAACAGAAGGATATGCTGAAAGCTCTGGAGACGCCAGAAGAGAAGCGGGCCAGGAGATTGGCAAAGAAGGAAGCAAAGGAGAAGAAAAGGAGAGAGAAGATGGGCTGGAGTGAGGAGTACATGGGATACACCAATGCAGACAACCCCTTCGGTGACAACAACTTGTTGGGCACATTCAAATGGCAGAAGGTGAGTTCCAGGTCAAGAAGTTTGGGTAGTTGCTTGTCATCAATTGGCTTTGAAATATTGCATCTTATTGATTATTCCTGGTTTTATGTGTTCTCAGGCATTGGATAAGAAAGGCATCGGCCATCTTGGAGAAAAAGAGCTTAAAGAAAGGAACAAACGTATTCAGGAGGAGAACCGCAGAGAGCTGCAGAAGGTATCAGATGTGGTTGATAGTTTTTGGACAGTATGACTGTGTGGGTCTAGAAGGCTAAGCCAATACACTGTTTTTATTTTTGTGGCAGAATTAAGAGACTCAGCCCCACCATTGTCTGTACTGCTTTTGGTATAAAATATATACATACTGTTACTGTTTATTACCCCAATCTAGACTGAGGAGTAGAGCTCAGTATAGTTTGAAAAATGTACGTATTTACAGTATGTCATACTTGACCGTACTAACTGTGTGTTTCTGTAGGTGAAACAGCTGCGTCTGGAGCGCGAGCGAGAGAAGGCCATGAGAGAGACGGAGCTGGAGATGCTGCAGAGAGAAAAAGAGGCAGAGCATTTTAAGACCTGGGCTGAACAGGAAGACAACTTCCACCTGCACCAGGCCAAACTACGGTTAGTACATATTAAGTTTTTCATCTGTTGGTAGCATCATGTCACAAAGTATTTAATTTGCAGTATGGTTTCAGGCTTCTACAACAACTCCTTAATACATATACGCATTGTCCCACTACCTTGTGTGTGCTCAGGTCTAAGATTAGAATCCGCGATGGTCGTGCCAAGCCCATCGACCTTTTGGCGAAGTACATCAGTGCAGAGGACGACGATCTTGCTGTTGAGATGCATGAACCTTACACCTTCCTCAACGGGCTAACAGTCACTGACATGGATGACCTGTTGGAGGACATAAAGGTGCGTAACTACATTACATTTAAGTATAAAAGTTGTATGACTGCAGCTCTATGCAGATTCCTTTTATAGGTGAGATGTAGTTATGTAATAAGTTAATCATGTCTGTTAGTCCTTTCTTTGTCATGTCAGTGAATTTTGACCATAAATAATACAATTAAGTAGAGCTGCAATGATTAGTTGATTAATTGATAATTGTCAAAATAAATTGGCAACTATCTTGATAATCAAATAATTGTAATTTTTCAAGCAAAAATGCCAAACATCTGCTGGTTCAAAGGTATAAAATTGGTTAGGTTGGTTTTACCATTATCTGAAGTTTTATTGACCAAATGATTAATCAAGAAAATAATTGCCAGATTAATCGATAATCGTTACTTGCAATCCAAATACCAAGCGTACATCTTTTGAACTCTTATTAGTATCCAGCAAATATATATGAACTTGCATAAAACCTGTCATGTGGAAATTAACATCCTGTAGATTGTGTCAGCATTGCATCAGGTACTAGTCATGGGACCGCCTGCTGGAGTTGCGTGTGAGATTGGTAATCACCTGAGTGTGAGATGACAGTCTGCGGGTCAACTCTGGTCTACTTGGGATTAATCATTGCAGCTCTAGTCATAACACACATATCATGTGTAGAATCTTTTATGTGATTATAGCAGTTATTCTGATTGGATACGTTTTTGTTTTTAGAAAAATTAGGGAATCCCAGAGAATATTAGTGGTCTACATGTTGCTTGCAGCAGATTAATCTTGAATCAGATCTGTTTGATTTTGCACAACATAACTTATTCGTTTAGATATGAGAACTGTACATATTTCAGTACAAACATTGTGCCACAATACAGTTCTATGCATTAAAGTAATAATCTCAAAGATCTCCGTTTCGTTCTCTTTGGTGGCACCATATGGCGATAGGCGGTAATTGCAGGTGTGTTGTTCTTTTGCATGGATTACATTAATAAATTACTCTTATTGGCTTTTTACTCGCAACGCTTTTATTGCGCTTACAGTAACGTAATGAGTGTAGTTGACGTTAAATCGAGTACTTCACCTGCTTCACTGTCCTCTGCTCTGCTGTGTGTGCAGCACACACACACAAGGAGCCCTCACTGTGGAGTGGAGAGGATATAGTATGACCATAAATGACAGCAAACTGCAGCAGAGACTGTTTATTTATGTTATTTACCTAATTTATGTGTCATTTATGGCCGTGCTTTGTCTCAATTGTTAACTGATCCTTCACAGGAAAGAGGGCACATGTGAACAGTTACTTTACACCTATTATTCTTGTGATGAACTGCATCTGTATATGGTACACTGCATGTGTGTTGTTGTACTGGTAGGTGTATATGGAGTTGGAGCAAGGCAAGAATGTGGACTTCTGGAGAGACATGACCACCATCACTGAGGACGAGATCAGCAAACTGAGAAAACTGGAGGCCTCTGGGAAAGGACCAGGTACACAAGTTCCTCATTTTCTACTAACATAGTACTCTGCTTCTTTACCTCCTGTTTAACAACACATTGTTACATCTGCACCTATGGTCATCTGACAAATCGTTTCACCTGTCCTACTTTTGTTCTCAAGCACATTTTTCTTTTTTTTCTTTTTTGTGACATTATATTTTTGGATCCTCAGGTGATCGTCGTGAGGGCATCAACACAGCAGTGAGCACTGACGTCCAGACGGTGTTCAAAGGAAAGACGTACAGCCAGTTGCAGGCGCTGCACCTGAACATCGAGGGGAAGATTCGGGCTGGAGGATCCAATCTTGACATTGGTTACTGGGAGAGTCTGCTGCAGCAAGTCAGAGTCTACATGGCAAGAGCCAGGTACAAATGTGGGAACGCCCACCGGTTTCTGCTGTTGTAGTAATGAAATGCCCGACTTGAATGCTAATGCTAAATACATCAAAAGAAGCTACATGGGCAGCCAGTGATGTGTAAATAAAAACATGACTTTGTGTCCCAGGTTGAGAGAGCGACACCAAGATGTGCTGCGTCAGAAGCTGTTCAAGCTGAAACAGGAACAAGGAGTGGAAAGTGAACCTTTGTTTCCCATTATCAAAGAGGAGCCGAGGAGTGACGATGACAAGTAAGTTACTTTAGAATAACTGCACTGCACACATCCTCATTGAAACTGGGAAACTGGTTGCTCAGTCAGCCACTTTGCATAATATTTATAGAAAGCAGGACTCTTAATTTTCACTTCTGTTTTTTTTGAAGATGTGTTCATAAAACTAAAAAATACTTGTGGATGCACTGAATCCTCACTTACAGAAATTAACAGCAAATATTTTTACAGCAGCAGGGAAAGGGCAGAAGAAGACCGCGGCCCGTCATCTTCCTCCTCTGCAAAAAACAAAACAAGCGAAGAAGAGGAGGACGAGGCAGGCCCATCCACGTCTACAGGAGGAAACACGAACAGAGACGAGGACGGGGGAGACGAGGGTGACAAGAAGGAGGAAGAAGACAAGGGTGAGGTGGTGGAGGCCGTGTTGACAGAAGAGGATCTGATCCAGCAGAGCCAGGCCGAGTACGACTCGGGTCGCTACAGCCCCTCGCTGCTCACGTCCTCCGAGCTGCCGCTGGACGCACACACGATCACCCCGGAAGAGGACACACACAGGCTGCAGTTGGCCCGTAGACAGCTACAGGTCACAGGTATGAGACCATGCACACACACACACGAAGTGTTGCAAAATTAGATTATCTCTAGTACATTCTGGGTCAAAAAACCAACATGCAGAAACTAAAGCTTGGTACCATGTTAGAACAGGAAATGGGGAAAAAAACAGTATTCTCTGAGGGTTTCAGTGAGTTTCCAGCAGTAAAAATGTTGATGAAATCAATCTTAGTTGTACAAAATGTTGATTTATTAATGTGATGCGTTGCTTCTTTGACATCTTCTCTGTCTGTCTGTCAGGCGACGCCAACGAGAGCGCAGAGGACGCCTTCGTACGTCGTGCCAAAGAGGGCATGGGCAACGACGAGGCCCAGTTCAGCGTGGAGATTCCCGTCACGGGGAAGATGTACCTGTGGGCAGACAAATACCGCCCCAGGAAACCCCGCTTCTTCAACAGGGTCCACACGGGCTTCGAGTGGAACAAATACAACCAGACCCATTATGACTTCGACAACCCTCCGCCCAAGATCGTCCAGGGTTACAAGTTCAACATCTTCTACCCAGACCTGATCGACAAGCGCTCCACCCCGCAGTACTTCCTTGAGCCCAGTCCTGACAACAAGGACTTTGGGATTTTAAGGTTCCATGCGGGCCCCCCCTACGAGGACATTGCCTTCAAGATCGTGAACAGAGAGTGGGAGTACTCGCACCGACACGGCTTCCGCTGCCAGTTCGCCAATGGGATCTTCCAGTTGTGGTTCCACTTCAAGAGGTACCGCTACAGGAGGTAAGAGGTCCCATACCAACCATGATGGACCAAGACACCAGTCATTGGGTTTTAACCATAGACGGTATATTATTGAGGCTGTACAGTCAATGTGCTTTGTTGTATTGTTATAGCTGCTCTTACACCAAAAAGCAGTT